>OZ020249.1:20251220-20851220 GCA_963971285.1 Astropecten irregularis | reverse complement strand
CATTTTGCTAGGATTTTGAATCTATTGGAGTGATCGATCAATGGATTTCGATAGATTGGATTTGTACTTTTTAGCATTGATAGAATTTGACCAAAAGGAATGGAGACTTTTGATACTAGAAGCTAGTCCTTCATAGATAGCATGTGAACAAGTTTAAGTATTTAGCGTTTGAGAAAGATCATGCTAGGATCGAAACGTGAGGCCCACCTAACTCCAAACATTTTACATTTGAGAAAGTTCCTGCGAGGATCACCTATAAACTCCAAGCATTTAGTGTTTGAGAAAGATCCTGCTAGGATCGAAACGTAAGGCCACATATTAAAACTCAGATTTAGCCTTTGAGAAAGATCCTGCTAGGATTCCTAACTCCAAGCATTTTGCTTTTGAGAAAGATCCTGCTTGGATCGAAACCTAAGGCTCTACTTACTCCAAGCATTTTGCTTTTGAGAAAGATCCTGCGAGTATCAAAACACCAGGCCCTCCTAACTCCAGGCATTTAGCCTTTGAGAAAGATCCTGCTAGGATCGAAACCTAAGGCTCTCCTTACTCCAAGCATTTTGCTTTTGAGAAAGATCCTGCGAGTATCAAAACACCAGGCCCTCCTAACTCCAGGCATTTAGCCTTTGAGAAAGATCCTGCTAGAATTGAAACGTAAGGCCCTCCTAACTCCAAGCATGTTAATAACAAGTTACCAAACTATTTTTTGTTTTTCTGTAACAAAATCTACAGGTGAAACTATAATCAATCACAACCGCAGGGAATATACAGTAGCATCTTATCCAGCTGGCCAGGACCGCCTCAACGTCGACATCACCTACGATGGAGCCACGGAAGCCCAGCAAGCAGCCCTGCGCTCAGTCTCCGAATCCTGCCACCAGATGCTGAAGCATGAATGCAACAAGAGGTCCTGGCATTTCAAGGACGGTGCGGCCAAGATCTGGTGGGAAAGCCCGGACGGGAAAAAGAGGGAGAATTGGGGTGGAGTGGCGACGGGCGTCAGCAAGTGCCACTGTGGATTACAAGATGGTGATTTTACAGCCAAACTTAAACTCTTGAGAGAAATATTACAGGAAAATTATTCACCATTTTTTGTTTTATCGATAGATCTACAAAATCTAATCTCTTCACAATGTGGAATTTTAATTGTGTAATTTGATACTGTGTTATGATTCCTGACACTTTGTACTTTAACTTCGTAATTTTGTTCTAATTTTTGTGCAATAGAATGATTTTCTTTTCTTTATATATCTCTTTGTTGAGGTCTACATGCTGACGAAGAAGGGCTTATAATAAGGACGAGAGCTCTTCACATTCTGTCTGATTTTCATCAGACGTCACCTTGCTTGGAGCTTGATTTGTTAACAGCCTTTGTGACGTTACAGTCTCTGTTTTTATTTTGGGGCGCTCAATTAAAAATCTCCTTTGCGTTTTCTCGTCTCTTTTACAAAAATCAGCGTGCCTCGTGAAGGGAGAAGTCTGCAACTGTGATAATGGTGAAGGAACGAGTGACTGGGGAGAGATCACTGACATGGACACCCTCCCAGTCCGTCGAGTCGTCTTTGAGAAGCCAGCCGGTGAACAGGCGCAGGACAAACTCCAAGTAGGCCCTTTCAAATGCAAGGGAGATCAGAGTAAGTCCATTTACCCCTCCCTTACCCCCACCCCCTTGAACCAGACCCTCCCCCTCCCTCCACCACCAAGAAAAGAGGAAAGGATAAAAGAAGAAAATTATGTTGAGACACTGATATTGATGTAGACACAAGCTGCTCTTCACCAGCCTGCGTGTGTGGCTCCATCTATCAGACCACACACACCATGTAATCCCCGAGTGCCCCATCCTTCGCCCACCAAGGGCCATAGACCTTGCTCTTATCAACAATGAGATGGCTGAAACATCTAAAGGATATGGCCTAGCTTCTCACCTCGTACAACAGAAGAAGATGTGAAGTTTGTTCATCTTGAGTTTGTCTTGGGTTTTGTTTCTTTCCAGGTTCCGGCACTCTCCAGTTTACCATCATGTTAGCGCAGATGCTAGCAAAACGTAAGTTGAAGCTGCAATCATGACGTTTTACTGAAAAATCTCTCTGTTTCCCTGTACTGAAAATGTCACATGCCCTATGACGGGGCCTCCCTATAGTCTACTATCTTTGCTCAGGGTGCCAGTCAGAAGCCATGTAACTCACTAACTGTCATACCAGTGCTCTACCATCTGAGCTATCCAGCCCTATGATGGGGCCTCCCTATAGTCTACTATCTTTCCTCAGGGTGCCAGTCAGAAGCCATGTAACTCACTAACTGCCATACCGGTGCTCTACCATCTGAGCTATCCAGCCCTATGACGGGGCCTCCCTACAGTCTACTATCTTTGCTCAGGGTGCCAGTCAGAAGCCATATAACCCATTAACTGCCATTCCAGTGCTCTACCATCTGAGCTATCCAGCCCTATGATGGGCCTCCCTATATAGTCAACTATACTTGCTCAGGGTGCCAGTCAGAAGCCATAATAACCCTTTAACTGCCATACCGGTGCTCTACCATCTGAGCTATCCAGCCCTACGCTGGATCCTCCCTAAAGCCAAATACCCATTACTGCAACACTTGCTGACCTGAGTGATGGCCTGAAATAAGCTCTCTTTAAGCTCACGCAGAGTTTGGTCCTATTCAACTATGATGTTTGTTTGGATCCTGCAGCCCAAATGACCTGCAATGACTACAAGAAGAACGGCTATGAGATGGACGGGATGTACCTTATTGACCCTGATGGTGGAGAGAAACCCTTCACCGGTGGAGAGAAACCCTCCACCGGTGGAGAGAAACCCTTCACCGTCTTCTGCGACATGGAAAAGCAACAGAATGGTAGGACGATTAATACATTAGCTGCCAACCATTCCTAATTTGGAGGAATCATTCCTCCTTTTTTTGGGTACAAATTTATCACTTTTTACAAGCTGTTGACAATGAATTTCGATTTTTGGCTTGGAAATACAGATGTATTCCTATGTAGTTTGCTGTGTGATTCCTCGTTTTTAACAGAAATATTCCTAATTTCCTTTAAAGGTAGTATCATACTTTGGTATTAAGAGACCAAAACAGAAATGTTCACAGATATACGTAATACAGGGTATGAAGATGGTGGTGGTAGAAACATACCGTTAAAATGTTTCCGCCTGAAGTGGTGTATTTGTAAAACAACGACCGAAAATCTTTTTGATCTTATAAAAGATCAAAAATAAAAGAGAAAAGACTTAAGAAATACTGTGGCCGTTTTTCACTGTTTTCTCAAAAAGTGGGCACCGTATGGGACTGAAATTTTCACAGATGACTGTTTATACTGTATCTTCCTTGATATTTTTGCCCACGAATCTGTATTTCTTTGACAAAAACCAAAGTATGATACTACCTTTAAGATAGGTTGGCATCTATGCGATTAGAATTAGAAATGTTATTGTCTGCATAAAAAAAATACAGAAATTTTTTTTCCATTGGCACATAAAAAAAAATAAAAAACATTCAGATTATTCAGAACCTGCTTCTCAACAAATGTTCCTGTGTCATCCCGATGGCTGACACTAGTCAATTGATTTACTGATTTGTTGGTTGCCTCGTTATGAATCCCACCCAAGCCAGTATATCAGGGTTTTTTTTTATCATGGGCGGTCAAAACCATCAAGCATACACAATAAGTACTCTCAATAGAGGCCAGACTCGACTAAAAATAGAAGTTAATGATTGGTCTGTAACCATGGACCTTATCGAAGGTAGCCTGCTTTCGGCACAGCGCTTGCGCATGCAAAGGACAGTGGGTAATCTTGTGGATTTGTATATCACTCATACAGGCCGTGCCTTAGCAACAATTTTACCCAGAATGCTTTGCACATACCCGTTTGGGCCCGCCTTGCGCTATCTTCGATAAGGTCCATTGGCAAACAAACCTTTTTAGTAAAGAAAGACCCTATTAAACTATGCACACTTGAGATAATTTCATTCTTTCCGATTGTTCTCTTTTTTTTACTTTGGTAAAAGAAATTTGGCCCAACCTTGCAGAATAACTCATACAAGAGTCTGATTGTTCGAGCAAAAAATTCCTCTCAAAATCTTGATTGGAAGGCAAGATATCGACCATCAAGAAGGATGCACGCTAGCTAGTTTATGAGAGAGCAAGATATCATACCCTTGGATAATTTGGTTGCCTTTGGGACATCCTTCTGCTATAAACTTTTCTTGGAGACTAATTTCATTACCCTCACTTTGAAATCCTGTCTGAACAGGCGTGACGGTCGTTCACCATGAACTCAGCAACCAGCGAACTAAGGTGAAGGGGTTCGAAGAGCCAGGTAGCTACAGTATGGACATCAAGTACAAAGCCACCCTCAGGCAAATCGCCAATCTCAAGTACGTGTCCGGAGCGTGTGAACAGTCACTGTCCTACGAGTGCCAAGGCTCAGCCTTTCATGTCAATGGCGTCCTCAATCATTGGTGGATGTCCTTTGACGACGAGAAGATGCTCAACTGGGGCGGTGCGCCATGCGATTTTCATGAGTGCGGCTGCAAGGTCAACTCAAGTGAGTCCAAAGATTTTTATTTGGTACTAAGGTTTTACCATTCACGACTAAACAGCTGTAATTGTTTGTGACAATCAATACCATTTGCTATTAGCATTTTGATATTCATTTGTTTTCATTAATCAATTCTAATTGTAATTATTTTAAAACAATGATCATGATATAATCACACGGGAAACTGACAGAATTTGTAATTATTTTTATCTTTCATTGAAAGGTGAACAAAGAAAAATTGACTGGAATGATCCTTGAGATATTGCAGTATGTGCGTGGTTTCATGGCTTCTGACTGCCAAACAAGCAAAGATAATTGACTATTCGAGACACCACCAACATAGGATTGGATAGCTCAGTTTGTAGAGCGCCTGTACGGTATTCAGGAGGTCGCCGGTTCGAATCCCGCTTCAGTCAATTTATCTGTGTTCACCTTTCAATGACTTAAAAATTCAGTCAGTTTCCCTTGTGGTTATTTTCATCTTTAATAGTAAAGATATGCCTAGAAACTTTATGTACGAACATTTTCAAAAAAGGAATTGCATAGACGAAGAAAAGATGAGTTTAGAATGAATAAGTGGACAAGATAGGGACAAGGACTAAAACATTCTCAAGAACTTTGACCAAACCACCTCAAGGCAGCTAGGATAAACACTCCTTCCTTAGACGCTCAGTCTCTAGACATGTTATCCAGCCTAAATGAATGTTTCTCATCAGCTTGCGTGGATAATCTCTCTTGCAACTGCGATAAGAAGGATGGCATCCTTCGTACTGACTCCGGGATCTTGGACGACAAAGACAAACTCCCCGTCTCCCAGTTGCGGTTTGGAGATACGGGAGAGAGCAATGAGGAAGGATACTACACCCTTGGTCCTCTCAGATGCTGGGATGACTCCGGCAGAAGTCCCAAATATCACGGTAAATTCCTTGATGAAATCTTGTACTTTGCATTGCCTATGCCTCTGCTGAATGTCCATGGTCAGATGAGATTAGATAGTAGTAGTGTTTTAGCCATGCCCGTCGGCACCGGTCGAGGACAGCCGGCACTTGAGATGAAAAACCATGTTACCGACCGGCACAAATAAACATAAATGTTGTGTTTTGTCAAAATTGCTGTTTGAATCCCTTTAAACATCCTTTGAGGACTTATTTCCCGAAATCGTAGAACTTCTCAGATTCATGTCAAAAAGATCAAATATGATTAGTTTTTCTTTTGGCTCTCCTCCACAGCAACTTTGAGTTCCTGTACTGAGATTAAGAAGTTTGACACGGCAGCCAGGAGTGGAAATTACTACATCCAACCGACCCAAAGTGTCGAACGATTCTTGGTGTATTGTGATATGTCCGACCCCGAAGGTCAGTAGAAATTCAGAGATAACTTCATACCATCTTGCTTTATATTTTCTTTGTGTTGCCCTGAAGGTATGTAGACATTCAGAATGCCCTCTTCTACCAAAAATCTTGGGCATAAGGGAAACTGACTGAGTTATTTTAAGTCATTGAAAAGTGAACAAAGAAAAATTGACTGGAGCGGGATTCAAACCGGCGACCTCCTGAATACCGTACAGGCGCTCTACCAACTGAGCCATCCAGCCCTATGTTGGTGGTGACCCCAATAGTCAACTATCCTTGTTCGTTTGGCAGTCAGAAGCCATGAAACCACGCACACACCGCCACACCCCAGGGATCGTTTCAATGATACACGCAACAATGCTGCAACCTGGGAACGGTACATGGGGGATCACTCAAAGAGGATACGGCTTTTTAATTATTATATTCGTGAAATAACCACAAGGGAATCTCAGTTGGTAGAGCGCCTGTACGGTATTCAGGAGGTCGCCGGTTCGAATCCCGCTCCAGTCAATTTTTCTTTGTTCACTTTTCAATGACTAAAAATCTTGGGCATTATATTGTAGCTCAGAAGCTTCCTGAAATATTGCAATACCTGGGCGTTTACGAAACGGAGGCTCAGGATTTTGAGATAGTGTCGAGGGTTTGCCATCTTGTATATCATAGTATTTAACCAAATTTTTATGGGCCAACGTCTTTACCTGCGAAGCTTTGTAAAGGTCAAAACCTTTAAAGAATACAAAGTAAACTAGACATTGTGGTTGTGGGAACAACCACTAGGTGTTCGGGGTCTCATTTCGTTCTGGAACTGTTATGAGAATGTCTGTTGGAACGCATGTGTAGCATATTGAAATACACTTAAACTGTGTGACGGAGCAAATGATCATGCTGAGTGCAGTGTATTCGTATTATGTACACTGACTGATAGCGTATAGAAAATGGCGTCACCTTTAAATAATGTAAAATTGCCCGGACGATAACTTCCGGTTAGTTCATCACAAACAACTGAAGATTTGCAAAAATCATCGTATGCGTACGATGTAAACAATTTGCAATTTGCACTGATGTACGTCATGTAATTACCGAATAAACAGCATTTGAATAATTACATCATGTTTCCTTTAAAAACACATAACTTCTGGTTGAATGACGTCACAGATTTTAAACTTCACACACATGTCAAGGTGCATTAGTGCTTCACACTCACCAAATTTGGCGGAAATCCGTTGTTTACTTTTGGATTACGTAATCACTGTATACCTTTAATCCACCGTAGAGGGCGCTATACAGCGTGTATGACGTCATCGTTTATATTTTCTGAAAGCCCAAGACCTACTCTATCTTTTACCCAGAGAGGTTTTATGTGCCCAAATCCTTCCGTTTTTGAGTTATTTTGAGTCAAACTTCAACTTCCGGTAACACCGGAAGTGAAGGTCATTTGTACACAACACTAAATATGTTAATTGTTGAGATTCATGTGTTGAGTAACATATGTCAATATCAAAATCGTAGGTCATGTGGTTCTAAAGTTATAAAGCACCAAAGTTTTTCCTAAAAACGCTTGTAATTTGATACCCGATGACGTCATCATGACGTCAATCTTCTAAATACAACTTGACATCATGACCGAAGTTCCCACCAAGTTTCATGTCGATATCTTGTAACTGTCATATAGAAGTCCTGCTGACAAGTTTGGGAAGAAGAAAAAAAAAAAAAAAAAAAAAAAAAAAAAACTCGAACAATAACAATAGGTGTTCGGCTTGAACCCGAACACCTAATAAAAGGCATGGAAATCAAATCTATTGTGCTTTTTATTTGGTTTGAGGAGTAGAGTTTTCAGATTGTGTGAGGATTTCCCTAATTGATTGAATGTTTCATCTTGTACAGGTGTGACTGTAATCTATCCAAACACTGGAGATACACTACAGATTGACGGAGACTACAAGGAACCAGGGAGTTGGTCTCGTTCCATCATGTATGGACCGTCTTACAGCCAGTTACAGAGCCTGACTTCTACGTCTCTCTCTTGCAAGCAGTTTATCAGCCACGGTTGCCTAGGCTCTGTTCGCTTGGACAGCCAGACTGGAACGCTGTACACGTGGTGGGAGTCTCTGGCTGGGGAAAAGATGACCTACTGGGGAAGCTCAGCCGACAAGTGTGAGTCATGGGGCCTTTCTCAAAGCTCGGCTCCGACTCAGGTTCTTAGGCTGCATCCGAATCTATTGTCTAGAGCTAGGTCTAGATCTTCGCTCCATCAAGACAATAGACCTAGCCGTAGCTCTGGAAGCCCGTTTCAGACACGGCCTTAGTCTCTGTCATCCATCATATTGAATTACAGATTCTAGTTTTTCATTGAAGCTGAAGCTCTGTTTCCTTTTCAAACCAGACAATCTACTTCTGAACGCCATCCAAAAGTCTCTATTTTGAAACCGGTAATTTTATAATAGATTCACGAAATGGAGCAGGAGCCTGAGCTGGTTTTGCTTCTGTCTTTTAAGAATAAAGTCGCAGATGGAAAGTCTTGCTGCCTAGCTGTGCAACTCTGTAAAAAAAACTGTGGGACTATAGTTACCAAGGATCAGGGGCCAATTTCACATCGCTGCTTAGCACAAAAATTTACTTAGCACAAAAATGTCTTTCCCAATAATTTAAAAACAAACCAGTGAAACCACCATTAAAAATTCCATTTGATATTCATGGTCAGCAAACAACAGCCGAAGAACAATCACACAAGTGATACACAACACGAGAAAATTTGGTTGTTAATCCTGTTTTTATTAAGACAGAAATGTCATGCTTAGCAAATTTTTGTGCGAAGCAGCTCTATGAAATTGGCCCCATGGCTTAAGCACATACGTGAACTTGAGTATTATACATGGTGTCTCCGCATGTCTTACTTCATTCTAGTCTCTCCACCATGCAAAACTTCAAATTGTACTTATCATCTAAATCTGTTTTGCATTGGTGGCTTGTGTTTTTTTTTGTATTCAGCTTGTGACGGAGGAATCGATAACAAGTGCAACTGTGACGTCAGTACCCAGACTCTGAAGCTTGACGAGGGATTTCTGACGGACAAGGATAAACTCCCCGTCAGCTCAATACGATCGGGCGACGTGAGCGCCAACAACGTCTTTAAATATGCTACGGCAAAAGTTGGCCCACTGATTTGTGAAGGAAGTGAGTTAAATGCGCCAATCCAAGAAATTTATATTTTTATTTATGAAATAGTCATCTCATTTTGCTTGGAATAAGATTCTCTCAAAATGAGACTATCCAAAGTAAAAATTCTGTCCTTTTTAAAACAAAAGTGGTCTTTTAGATTGCATCATTTCCCAGGCCGGATAGTTTTTTGTAAATTTTTAATTTTCCTCCTATTTATGTCACTGATATTTTCTGAAGCACAAGAACAAGACGACATTGGTCGGCAGCTTTCTAAAGGTATGTAGTGAAACATCGTTAAATTAACTGCCTTTGTTATAATGGGTTTACCCTCTGGAGTTTTAAAGTTTAAAGATGTAAAGCGGTGACTCCCAGGATACTGTACACGTACCAGCGCTCTACCAACTGAGCTATCCGGCCCTAAGTTGGTGGTGTCCCTAATAGTGGGGTGCTGTGGCCTAGTGGTCTGGTGTGTTGAACCCAAAGTCTTGTGGTCAATCTACAGATTGTGGGTTCTAATCCAGCCATGGGTTAATGGTGCTTGCGTCCTTGGGCAAGACGTTTTGTCACATATTGCTCCTCTTCACCCAGGTGTAAATGGGTACCTGTGAGGGTAGAGATGGCTTTGTGGTTTGATTAGCCTCTGTGCACTGAATACGGTAGCCGGGGCTGAATGCTCCCCAGGGAGTTGAGATGGTTTCAGGAATGTAAATTATGGCCCGATGACCAGGGATAATAATAATGTACAGCGCTTTGATCTTCTTGGAAGGCGCTTTATAAATGCCCGTTATTAGTATTATTATTATTATTATTAGTCAATTATCTTTGTTCAATTGGCAGTCAAAAGCCATGAAACCACTCACCTACTGCTATATCCCAAGGATCATTTAAGATACAGTGGAACTTCGCTATAACAAACACATGATGCACAGATATTGTCCGTTATAGTGGTCGTTCGTTATAGTGATTTAAAGAACCATATTGTGTATGTATTGTACATAAAAATGAGGAGCCAAGGATGATGTTCGGTATGAGCCAAATGTTCGGTATAGTGGTGGTTGTCATAGTGGCGTTCTACTGTACCCACAGCATTAACAATGCTGCAATCTGAAGATTTTTAAAGGGCAGCAACAGAACTGTTTTATGATTTTGCTTTTGTCCTTTGAACCCATAAAATTAATTTTTTTTTCCGAAAGAGGGAGTTTTAATTATGAATCTATAGATAAACCTAAATATTTTCCTACTTTGGTTTGTATATTTGGCTTAAAGGTAGTATCATACTTTGGTAAGAAACCAAAATAGAAATGTTCACAGATTTACGTATAACTTATGAAGATGATGCTAGTAGAAACCTACCATTAAAATCCTTCAGCCTGAAATGGTGTATTTATCCAGAAATTAGTATAACAACGACCGAAAATCTTTTTGATCTTTTAAAAGATCAAAAATAAAAGAGAAAAGACTTGAGAGATACTGTGGCCGTTTTTTACTGTTTTCTCAAAAAGCGGGCACCGTATGGGATTGAAATTTTCACAGATGACTGTTACGTACTGTATCTGTCTTGATATTTTTGCCCATATATCTGTATTTCTTTAACAAAAAAACCAAAGTATGATACTACCTTTAATGTCTCCATCAAACTTTATGTTTTCAGAACCAGCGTGCAAGGAAATCACGACCATCGCATCAGGGAACTTTCAGACTGAAACGCCGGACTTAAACGAGTTTGTCTTCAGTGTGAAAACCTCGGGCACAGCAATTCTGAAAATTTCCCCCATTGATGTTCCCGATTCGGCCCAATTGATAATAGGTATGTCATTCTCTTCACGATGTAAACAAAACAAGTAGGATTTGAAGCTTTGCATGGTGGAAGTACGTAATAAGGAAAGGTTTGCGGAGACACCATGTATAATCTCTTTATAGATGTGTGGTTCTGGAAAAGAACTGGTGAGAAGTTATATACTGTATAGACGTTCCGGCCAGTGTACTCTGGCCGTCCCCACACGCACACACTCTCCTGAGGACGGCCAGAAGACACTGACCGGAACATCAAGATCAACTTCTCACCTGTTCTTAAAAAGATTATACCTGGTGTCTTCGCAAACCTTTCCTTATTAAACAAAACAAATTATTTAGATGCTGGGTACTGGTGCTGATGTTGAGTTTTTTGTTTTTGTGGAAAGAAATTCACTGATGGCCATTACGGAAAAGGGGTTCATATCCTTTGAATAGTGGATACACGTTATCATGAACTCCAATCTCAACTGTGTAAATCTGTGGTAGCATATCTGAAAAGTGAGTTTAACTGTTTTTTGGGGACCTACAACGATACACTTCGAATGCAGTGACAGCCATTTATCTCAAAACGCCCTCTGCTGGTTCCATAGAGTTGAGCACAAGTGATGGCCATCAGTGGAATTCTTCCCTTGTTTGTTTTTCAAATGTCTGATTAAATTTGAATAATTCTTCTGCTTCTCATCCAGAAATTGGGACTGATAACTCTGTACACCTCAGCAGTTGTTCCTTCAACAATGATTGTACAAGAACACCGCCGCAGTCCTTCAGTGGCACTGTCTCCCAAACACGGACGTTTACCCTCAGCGTGAAACTTCCTGAGATTCGACTGACTCAAGGTCAGGAGACCCTGACTTTTACAACATCGAATGATATGGTGACCAAATATTTGGGTTTCAAGACGACAGGAGACAATGGCACATGGAAGTTGAATTGCATCAACCCTGTGTTTACTAAAGGTAGGATCAGATGCAAAAACCTAGGGCCAATTTCATGGAACTGCTAATTAAAGGTACATTACATGATTGGTAAAGGTCACAGGACAGCACTTATACTTTGTCTGATCAAACATGTACATGAAATAATAAACCTGTGAAAATTTGAGCTCAATCGGACTCATTAGTCATTAGAAAACAGCAAAAAACCCAACTCAAGTTTTCTTATAAAACATGAAGAATGGTTTTGATCTTACCCCGAGATCAAAACTGTTTTTGGTTTTTGTTTTACTAATTTCTGGATAAATACAGCATTTCAGGTGGAAATATTTTAACGGTATGTTTCTACCAGCACCATCTTCATACCTTGAGTGAAAGGGGATAACTAAAACAACTCAAGTGAGGGTTTCCTTTATGTTTGTTCCAAAAATCGTTTGGACAAACGATCTTTGGAAAAGATACTAAATCTTGATTTCCTTGAAAAACCCAGCATCTGATGAACCAAGATTTCCCATGGTGACTGTTTGCACTGTTTACGAACTGTTCAGTCTATTTTCTGTCTCAAACTCAATCATTTGTTTTGGAGGCCTTGCAAATCCTATATGCTCCCTTTAAGCACAAAAAATTGCTTAGCACAAAATGTCTTGCTGAATAAAACAAACCACCATTACAAATTCCATTTGATATTCATGGTCACCGAACAACAGCCAAAGAAGAATCACAAGTGATACACAACACTTGGAAATTTGGTTGTTAATCCTGTTTTTATTGAGATAGAAATGTTATGCTTAGCAAATTGTTGTGCTAAGCAGGACCGTGAATTTGGCCTTAGATGATTTATGGATTATTTTTATCAAACAGCGCAAAAAAGCACTGATTGTTACGTGTACCATCTCACCAGGTTGGGTGAAAAATGTAGAACAATTTCCGTTTTACGTCAACCAACTTGTTCTGACGTTTATTAGTACGTGGTTGGAAAGGTGCTAAAGGATTACTTTCTGTCCGAAACCAAAACCAAACAACAACGTAAACCATTCCTCACTGTTACCTTGAGTATATGACCACCAATTTTTGATTCTTTCTCGCTTAAATTCAATCATCAAATAACCACAAGTTGAAACTTACTGGATTAATTTTAAGTCATTGAAAATTGAACAAAGAAAAATTTACTGGAGTGGGATTTGAACCAGCGACCTCCAGAACACTGAACCGGTGCTCTTACCAACTGATCATCTCAGCCCTATGTTGCTGGTGTTAATAGTCAATTATCTTTGTTCAATTGGCAGTCAGAAGCCATGAAACCACTCACATACTGCTGTATCCCAAGGATCATTGAAGATACGCGCAGCGTTCATGACATGAGCAATCAATACTGCAACCTAAGAAACAGTTCATGGAGGATCACTCAAAGAGGATGCAGATTTTTTAATCATCATCATCATCAAATAATATTAATCCAGTCAGTTTCCTAATGTGGTTAAGTCATTTGGGGGTACATGTGACTATTTTTGAATATATCGTGTACATCATAAGTATTCTTAGCTTTTAAAAAAGGTTCCAAATCTCGTTCTCTTTTTGTCTACATCTTGTTTCTCCAGATATCTGTAAGGACCAGGGCCATATCAGCTGTCCGTTACCGAAGAAGATCCATATTAAAGAAGTTATTTATGGTAGAATGAACAACGAAGCCTGCCACAATCCAAACGATGAATTTAAAATAACAGAGGCGTGTTCTATCAATGTAACCAAAAGTATGAAACACATGTGCACTACCAAGGGCATCAACAAGTGCTACTTTCAGTTAGGTAGATACAGGAACATGGATTCAAAATGCAAGTTTGTAAATGCTTATCTTCACATCAAGTATGAGTGCAAAGATGCGGATGAAATTGAAAGTACTGGGAAATCTTTGGGTCCTTGCAGCTCTAATCCCTGCTTGAACAACGGAGAATGTGAAGAAGCAGATGATCAGAATAGTTATGACTGCTCATGTCATGACAATTTTGAAGGAGATCACTGCCAAACAGGTGTGTTTCATTTTCATTTTGTTTCATCTCGTTCCATTTCCTGTTAACGTTCGTTTTGTTCCGTTTCGTTTCGTGTCTCTTTATTTCGTTTCATTTCTCTTCATTTCATTTTGTTTCATTTCGTTTTTCTTCAGTCGTTTCGTTTTGTTGAGTTTCATTACATTTCTCTTCGTTTTGTTTCATTTCGTTTCTCTTCATTTTGTTTCGTTTTGTTTCTTTTTCTTCTTTTTTCATTTGTTTCATTTCTTTTCATTTCGTTTCTCTTCATTTTGTTTCGTTTTGTTTCTTTTTGTTTCGTTTCATTTCTCTTCGTTTTGTTTTTCTTCGTTGCGTTTTGTTTCGTTTCATTTCTCTTCATTTTGTTTTTCTTCGTTGCGTTTTGTTTCGTTTCATTTCTGTTCGATTTGTTTTTCTTCGTTGCGTTTTGTTTCGTTTCATTTCTCTTCGTTTTGTTTTTCTTCGTTGCGTTTTGTTTCGTTTCATTTCTCTTCGTTTTGTTTTTCTTCGTTGCGTTTTGTTTCGTTTCATTTCTCTTCGTTTTGTTTTTCTTCGTTGCGTTTTGTTTCGTTTCATTTCTCTTCGTTTTGTTTTTCTTCGTTGCGTTTTGTTTTGTTTCATTTCTCTTCGTTTTGTTTCGTTTCTTTTTGTTTCATTTCGTTTCGTTTCACTTCTTTTCGTTTAGTTTCTCTTCATTTTGTTTGGTTTTGTTTTGTTTCTCTTCGTTTCATTTCGCTTCAATTCTTTTCTTTTCTCTTTGTTTCAATTCTCTTTGTTTCAGTTTGTTTCATTTTTCATTTCATCTCTTGTCATCTCATTTCATCTCGATTCAAACTCCAACAGAAATGGTCACCTGCAATGCTATCGGCGATCCTCATTATGAGGATTTTGCCGGACGTTTCTTTGACTTCCAAGGAGGCTGCACGTATGTCTTGGCTCGTGGTGGTTGCGAAAACACTGACGACCCAGACTTTGAAGTGCAAGTTGTTAACGAGTCACCTAAGAAGAATCCTGCTGTGTCCAGTACGACAGAGGTTTACGTCAACTTTATCGACACAGTAAGGAAATACAGTTGACTATAGGGAGGTCCCTTCATAGGGCTGGATAGCTTCAGCTGGTTAGAGCACTGGTATGGCAGTTAATGGGTTATTATGGCTTCTAACTGGCACCCTGAGCAAAGATAGTTGACTATAGGAAGGCCCCATCATAGGGCTGGATAGCTCAGATGGTATATAGAGCACTGGTATGGCAGTTAATGGGTTATATGGCTTCTAACTTTGCACCCTGAGCAAAGATAGTTAACTATAGGAAGGCCCCATCATAGGGCTGGATAGCTCAGATGGTAGAGCACTGGTATGGCAGTTAATGGGTTATTATGGCTTCTAACTGGCACCCTGAGCAAAGATAGTTGACTATAGGAAGGCCCCATCATAGGGCTGGATAGCTCAGATGGTATATAGAGCACTGGTATGGCAGTTAATGGGTTATATGGCTTCTAACTTTGCACCCTGAGCAAAGATAGTTGACTATAGGAAGGCCCCATCATAGGGCTGGATAGCTCAGATGGTAAGAGCACTGGTATGGCAGTTAATGGGTTATATGGCATCTGACTGGCACCCTGAGCAAAGATAGTTAACTATAGGAAGGCCCTATCATAGGACTGGATAGCTCAGATGGTAGAGCACTGGTATGGCAGTTAATGGGTTGTATGGCTTCTGACTGGCACCCTGAGCAAAGATAGTTAACTATAGGGATTTGAATTTTAATTCAATTTTAATTTTTTATTACAAAAACCTCACAGGAGTAAAATTATATCAGAACTTAAATCCTACCCCATCAAATTTACAAAATCTACCAACACTCATTAATAATTGTTGACACAACACCAAACATTTCTGTTTTGGTTTCTTACCAAAGTAATGTAACTTTTATTTGGATTTGCTTAATGCTTGTGCTTGTTGTTCCCGCTTCCTAACCTTTGCAGGAAATCCAACTGAAACAAGGCAAAGAAGTCTATGTGAACGATAAGAGCGAGCTTCTTGAAAAGAACTTTGAAATATCTGAAACGGATTTTCATGTCGTAAGTTAATGACACTACTTTACCAGGGGCGGATTGCAATCAAACAGTCTTAAATGGTGGGCTTAAGGATGCAGACTAAAGCTGACTTTCTCTCTAATAGCCGGTCTTGAGTAAGACAACAAAGTTAGGCCATTGCAATAAGCTAGTCTTTCATAGCCCATTGTGGAGTAAATGATTCACCCATGGTTACTGACAACTTTCCAGTCTGTGATGTGCGTGTCCACATAATCCCACATGTTGCTGGACGGCAAAATAAAAATGAAAAAATCTCAATGAAACCCTTGTTGGTATAACTCATTATTATCATATTCACCACAGGATTTAGTCTGTCCCTCAGGAACCCCTCTGTTGGCCGAAAGGCTATTCTGTTTAGATCTTCAACAACTAAGTAAAAATTGCCATTTTAGCAACAAAAACATTTACAAAATGCAATCAAGTTAGTGAAATTCTAAACAAAGACAGTTTTAAGCCTGCTTCAAGCAGGCTAACTCTTTTTAAAACTGGCTAAGCAGTAAGACTGCTTCATTGCAATGGTCTAACTTATAGACCAACTAGGTCTAAGCCATTTAAGACCGGCTAAGGCATTTAGACAGCTTTAAGACCACTTATACCACCCCTGGAGTTTATAGTCATTGAACATTGCAAACAATTCCATTTTGATATGGCAAGCAGTTTGTATCAAGCAGGTAATAAACTGCTGCAAACTGCTCATCTGGCAAAATAATCAATGACCTGAAATAAATAAAATGCTTGGAGTTATAGGAAAGCCTGATGTTTCAATCCTAGCAGGACCTTTATCAAAGGCTTAATCACAAGAGGTCAAGAACATGTAGTGATATACTAAAGAGGATCAAAATAAAGAGGGATAGAGTGACCAGGGAAACAGGAAATGTCTGAGGGGACAATAATGGAGGGTAGGTAAGATCAGAGATGGATGGAGGTAGACAGGACAAAATCGATACTGTTCACCATCGTAGATCTTGATAGCTTAGATTGGAGAAAACTGGTATGTTACTTACAAGGTTGCGGGTTCAAGTACCAATCCAGTCCAAATATACAGCAAACGAGTTTCCACAGTCCATACTTCTATTATTAAATACATTCAGACAGCTGTGTTGTTTTTTCCCCTTGTAGGTAGTTAAGGCACCCAGATACGGCCTGACGGTAACTTGGAATGGTGATGATTTCGTCGAGGTAACAGTTCCTAAGGGTGCGCCAGGAAGTGTTTGCGGTCTTTGTGGTGATACGCACACTGATCCCAGGTCAACCACCTTTAAGACCAACAATGGACAGGTATTGTACAGGGGCCAATTTCATGGAGCTGCTAAGCACAAAAATTTGCCTAGCGCAAAAATGTCTTTCCCAATAAAAAAAACACCGTTAAAAGTTTCATTTGATATCATGGTCAGTGAATAACAGCCAAAGAACAATCACCAAGACATTTGGTTGTGAATCATGTTTTTATCAAGGCAGAAATGTCATGCATAGCAAATTGTTGTGCTAAGCAGCGCCGTGAAATTGGACCCAGGAAGGAGATCATTAATCTTGCTTCAAACTTAATGGTTGTCTCGCAAAATTCTGTAGAATATTCTGTATAGTATAGGGCACCATAGATAGATTTATTTACTACCATTGGTAGATTTATTCATTCATCACGCCACACGGCCACAGCATGAAATTCCATATCTTGGACGCTTCAAGAGATGACAGACGATTATGAATTAAAACCATTAAATTATGACATTGGTAGACCGTGGTTAATCACAAGTACTAAAACTGTAAACGTTTACAAACTACATGCCTCGTAAGTATAGCTACTTCTGTACGAGTTGGTCGGCCTACGAGTTGACATGCTTCATTTATGATCGTCTGCACTGTTTTTGTTTCTTCACGCCAGATGTTAGCCTGATGGTTCTGCCGCCCTCTATACTACTGACAAAGGTCGCCAAAAGTCTCCCATTCATCACGTTTTTTTATTATCCAACAGCCCGAGACAAATCTTGATACTTTTGGCAACAGCTGGAAGGTCAACTCTGATTGCGTATCATACACGGAAACAAACAATCCACCGAACAAGCCAGCGGATAACAGAATGCTTGCATTAGCCAAGAAATTCTGCAAGGCCATCTCTGCGACTGACGGTAATTGTGTTGTTAGGCCTTGTTTCGGGCTCCGGCTCAGGCTTATAAGCTCCATTTTGTACATCCAATTTAAAGCAAGAGAAAGTAGGCTTCTCTTCTAAAGAAAATATACCATGTCTTGAAAGCAGAGCAAGCCACAATTAGTATTTTCAGCTTAAAGAAAGCCAAAACAACGCCGTAGCCCAAAACCTAGGACCAGGGGCCGATTTCACTAACACTTTGCGATCATCGTAGAGCCCAAATCCATCGCTAAAAGGAAAATTGCTATGCAAAGTAGCGATCGATTTTCTGTTTAGTGATGGATTTGGGCTTTATGATGATCGCAAAGCGTTAGTGAAATCGGCCCCGGGTTTTGGAAAGGTCCTATGAAACCCATTGGATGAATTGCATAATATACTCAACTGCCCAAGCTCTTGTTCTTGCAAGTTGGAGGGCCTTGTAACTGCGTAACTATCGGGGTAATTTTCTGGGGCAGATATTAAGGTGGTCTGGCAGAATACAAAACCAGCAACTTGTTAATAAAATAAAGGTATAATACATGATTGGTAAAGGTCACAGAACAGCACCTTCACTTTGTCTGATCAAATATGTACATGAAATAATAAACCAGTGAAAATTTGAGCTCGATCGGACATCTGAGACACGAGAAAATAGCGAAAACCCAACACAAATTTTCTTTAAAAAACAAAAAGAACATGAAGAATGGTTTTGATCTTACCTCGAGATCAAAACTGTTTTCGGTCTTTGCTTTACTGATGTCTGAATAAATACACCATTTCAGGCAGAAATATTTTAATGGTATGTTTCTACCAGCACCATCTTCATACCCTGAAAGTTATACGTAAATCTGTGAACATTTCTGTTTGGGTATGTGACCAATCTTGTACTGTACCTTTACTAACTACTTTTATTTATTTATTCATTTTTTTTGTTCAGCCGCTCAAATGTTATTTCATATTAAGTTCAGAAGGAAATCAAAACCTTCATTATGTTTCATTGTGTTTTTCCCTTGTGGTTATTTGATGATTATATTCTGTTTGTTAATCACCACCAGACCCATTCACGAAGTGTCCAAACACAGCAAGAACTGCAGTATCCTTCAAGAATGGCTGTGAGTTTGACTTTAAGCAGAGATCAAATACCACCGCTTGTGATATCATTCAGGAGTACCGGTATTCTTGCGAGAGGGAGAATAAGGCTGAAGTGAAGTTCCCTGCTGACTGGGTAAAGAGTCAGAACTCTGAATGCTCCGGTAAGTTCTCCTTCAGTCACCTGTTGTTGCACCTGTCCTTAAAGTATGTCTCTCCTGAGAACAATTACACAAAAGGTTGCAGATGCGGTTGTACGAGGGGGAAGGTGGGCTTTAGCCCCTCCAAAATTGTGTCTAGCCACCCCCCCCCCCCCCCAAATGCAATTGGAAAAAAAATGCTGGAAAATACTGGATCTTTTCATTTATTACGTGCCAATGGGAGACTTTTGAGAACCGGTCTTCAAGTCGACAGCGCACGGGCACGCAATTGTGAGCATGCGCGCGTTGTTTTGCGCCTACGCTGTTGACTTGAAGACCGGTTCTCAAAAGTCTCCCATTACTTTAAAACACGCTGTGAAGGTATAGGTTGCTTTTCTACTCTTAAAGACATAGCAGAAGCGAGTGTTAGAAGATGACGTCTCGTGCGAATCGTCTAGCCCCCCTTCCCCCCCCCCCCCCTTCAAAAAAAATATTGCCTCTTCTGGTAAGTGTGGTATCCTGAATACCACAATACACCACAATGTGATTTGTGTAGTAATGCGTGGTTTATGATCCAGTTCCCCCTGTGGAGACTGTGGTAATGTGTGGTGGCCAGTTCTTGTCTTTATAATGTGGTTAGGGCAGCGTTACTTATTTTATTCTGATTTTGAAGAGCAACTGTCAGGGGAGACATTTGATCTGAGAAGTAAAATAATGAAGAATAAATGTTGAGCACACAGGTTTGTTGACTGATGAGGGCTGGCGTACATGATAGCTGCGCACTTTCCATTGTTTCATCATTTGTCTGTATGTTTGGGGGGCATAGGTGGCAAGTGCGTTAGGTACTCACCTCTCACCAATGTGGCCCGGGTTCGATCCCAGCTTGGGTCATATGTGAGTAGAGTTGTGCGTTGGTTCTCTCCTATGCTAAGAGGGTTTTTCTTCCGGGTTCTTCGGTTTTCCTCCCTCCACAAAAATCAAACACTTTCGATCTCAGGCTGTGCTACGTGATCATATATGGGTTGATGTAGCTGACAGCCAAGGGTGCCCATGAAAGCCTGCTACTCGATCACGTTGAAGTCGCATCCTTCGCAATTCCGCACCCCAGCTGCGAGTAAGGATGATTAGCCTCCCAAATTATTATTGTTATTATTATTATTATTATTATACTCTAAGATGGCATCTTGATGACATCATCATCTCAAATGGATCCTATATATTTCATCTGTTGTTGTATCAGCCGACTGCGAGGAGTATCTCACCTACACAAATTGTACCAGATGTGACGGCAAGTGCTCACAACTGCTGTTGGGTGGAAAGAACTGCAATGGAGATTGCATGTCAGGCTGCGTTTGTCCAGACGACTTGTACGATGACGGCTCATCTTGCGTCAAGGAAGAGGAATGTGGATGCAGCTACAAAGGAAAATACTATGAGGTAAGACTGAGTGGGCAGGAAATCTATCTCCCTTATAAGGAATAATGACCTCCTTGGATGGGAGATGGGGGGGCCTGTTTGTTTTGCCGCGGATCTTGGTCGCCATATTTGATCTTGCAAATCCACGTCACAGGCAGGATGCACTATTACAAATGTGAATGTTGGTTGTTAATCCTGTTCTTATTATTAGACAGAAATGTCACTGTTAGCGAATTTGTGTACTAAGCAGGACCGTGAAGTTGACCCCTGTGTAATTTAATTATAGTATCACCTCCTGCTAATAGGCTGCATGTAACTGGTTCCCTGTATGTAACTGGTTTCCTGCCCTCTGTGTCATTTCTTGATATTCCCCAGTTGGGTTCAAAGGTCATGGACAGCAACTGTGAGGAAGAGTGCATCTGTGAGAAAGGTAACAAGATGTTGTGCGGTTTGCCGTCCAATAAACTCTGCCCTGTTCATCACACCGACCTCTTTTACAAGTGTGAGGAGACTGATGGTTTCATAGACTGTTCATGTTCCGACGGCTACAACCCGAATCAAGATGGTACATCTTGCATCGGTACGTTAATACAAAAGCTAGCAATCATTTTTTAAAGGTAGTATCATACTTTGGTAAGAAACCAAAACAGAAATGTCCACAGATTTATGTATAATTTTCAGGGAATCGAGATGGTGCTGGTAGAAACCTTCCGTTGAAATTGTTCCGCCTGAAATGGTGTTTTTATCCAGAAATTAGTAAAACAACGACTGAGAATATTTTTGATCTTTTAAAAGATCAGAAATAAAAGGTTGCAGCATTGCTGCAAATATCAATGAAATGATCCCTGGAATATAGCGGTATGTGTGTGCTTTCATGGCTTCTGACTGCCAAACAAACAAAGAAAATTGACTATTAGGGACACCACCAACGTAGGGCTGGATAGCTCAGTTGGTAGAGCGCCTGTACGGTATTCAGGGGGTGGGTGGTTCGAATCCCACTCCAGTCAGTTTTTCTTTGTTCACCTTTCAATTACTGGTATTAAAATATTATTGTTATGTTTCGTTATTTTCTTCTCCCAATAGCTGCTCCAAAGCCTGATACGGTGTTCCCTACAGGTATGTCATTATCAGTTCTAAAAAAAATATTGCAAAGTATCAAGTATATGTAAATAACATGCAAAACCTGGAGTTCTTTTACTTCTGTCCTGTCATTTGGTATTAAAATTTGTTTCTTTTGGTTTCAGGTCGGCGTCGCCGAAAACGAGAGGCAACAGGTAAGAAGAAAGTAAAATATCTTACAAACAAATATCTTCATTTTTGGAATATGCCTGGGGCAGGATATCGAACCAGTGACCCCCAGAATACTGGTACAGTATTCTGAGTGGAGCGGGATTCAAACCAGTGACCCCCGGAATACCGTACCGGTATAGGGAGTCAGTGGTTCGATACGGTATTCCTTGGGTTGCTGGTTCGAAAAAAGCTCTAGTCAATATTTCTCTGTTCACTTTTCAATGACTTAAAAATTAATTCAGTCACAGTGGCGGATCTGAGGGGGGGGGGGGGGGGGGGGTGGTAGGAGGTTTAACCCCCCCCCCCCCCCCCCCCCTTGGGCTCCCCAAAAAAAAAATCAATCCTGCCTTTAAGAATTGTAGAAATTATGACTAAAGTATGCATCAGCTTGCACCATTTCAAATGTCAAATTGACAAAGCTCCCTACCAAAGGAGGGGGTACACCCCCCTTCCACACCTTCCCCCCTCGGGCGATTCGCGCCCCTCGGGCTTGGTCGCTCCTCTCCCTCGCAGTGCCTGGCTACAAAATTTCACTCCAGGTAAACCCCCCCCCCCCCCCTAGCAAAAAGCTAGATCCGCCCCTGTGTCAGTTTCTCTTGTGGTTATTTGATGATCATTTTCAAACATGTTAAATACAGTAATAAACTTTTAGTCAACCAAAACAAGCAAGGAGAAATTGAGTTGATGAGATTGTTGGAGTTAAACTATTTGCAGAGATTGCATGTTGGGTGCAAGTAATTCAGCTCTCTTGGTACATATAGATCTTTCTTTTGTTTACAAACACTGACATGCTGGTTGGCAATACTTTGCATGGGCGGCCAAATGTTGCAAATCATTTTGTCTTCTTGACAGACGGCGTGACCACATTCAACATAATTTGCAAACTTTCCATAGCTGTACAAAATTCATACCATCATTGCTTGTGTTGTTTCCATTACATTCAGCAATATCTTGCAATGTTTATGAAATATGTGTTCAAATTGTGGTTATTTTTTTATGCCCAGCTTTGATGGCTCGCCATAGTTTCCGCCATCTTGGTTGGCAAATACTCGGGCTGTGACATTGCAAAAGAAAGGTCTATTTAATGGTCCATCCATAGTTAAGGTGCCTTTCCTGAGGTTGTGGCCATTTATCATCAGCGTATTCACATAATCTCACGCCAAGCTTGTCCCATCGTGCTGTCGTTTTCTAGGCAATGAATGCAATGTGAAGTTGGGCATGTCATCTGGGCTCATCCCTGATGCCCATATCACCTCCTCATCCAGGAGGAACCATAACAGCCGAGCTAAGCAAGCCCGACCATCTCTAAATGGCTGGACGGCTAAAAGAGCAAATACAGATCAGTGGCTACAAGTGGACATCAGAATACCAACCGAGGTATCAACACCCAAAACTCTTCCTATTTTGTATCGTGCACATATCAGTATAATCCAACATACTGTAGAGATGTTCTTTCTGAGTTAGGAAGGCCTGTTTTCGATCCCAGCAGCATCTTTCTTAAAGATCGAAATGTCAGGCTCTCCCAACTCCAAGCATTGTTATATATTTCAGGTCATTATTTTGGTTGAGGTTGAAGAGCAGTTTGCAGCATTTTATTATTGAGATATTCTTTCGGAGTTAGGAGGGCCTGACATTTTTGATCCTAGCAGGATCTTTCTCAGCGATTGAAACGTCGGGCTCTCGTAACACCAAGCATTTTATATATTTCTGGTCATTATTTCGGTTGATGAGCAGTTTGCAGCCGTTTATTTTTTGTATCGAGATACTCTTTCATCATTTTGTCCCCACTGTTGTTTCAAGAGACACTCTAATCTTGGATTACCCTGAAAATCACTTTGCTAGTCAGTACCAAGTCAGTATCCTGTGTTTCTGATTTTCTTTTACTAAGACATATTTTTGCATCCCAAAGTTTGAAACATTTCATTGGTTCCTGTAGATTACTGGGGTGACTACTTACGGAGGCCAATATGAGAAACACGGAATGGTCAAGCAGGGCTGGGTCAGTGCCTTTGTTGCGGACATCAGTCTGGACGGTCGAAGTTGGACAGCAATGACCACAAAAAATGGACAGAAGCAGGTAATAAACAGGCTTCAGTATCACCCGATGAGGGTTTATTATATACAGCATGTCCCCCCCAAAAAGCGCAACACTTTTTCGGGAACCGTTATGTTGAAATTAAACTGTTTAGGCCGATCACTTCATGATTCAACTATATTATCCAACCATGTCTTGGCTATCACCATGTAGAATTTAAACTAAAGAATTTAAGCTGAACAAATTAGCAGCATATTCCAGAATAAGAGGTCAATACACACATATAAATGTGTATTGAAAGAAAGATGAAAATCGGGTTTTGAGCCGGTTGGGTAATTCAGTCTTAGTTTTTTCCATCAATTTCAGTCCAATTTTGCTCAAATTCCTCATGGTGATAGCCAAGACATGGCTGTATCACATATCTGAATCTTGAAGTGATAAACCAGTGGCGGATCTACGGGGGGGGGTTTAGGGGGTTTAAACCCCCCCCTTGGGTTCCCAATTTTTTTTATTTTTTAATCAAAAAAAAAACAAAACAAAACAAAACAAAAATCAAATGTCAAATTTAAAAAGCTCCCTAGCTCCCTACCACAGCGGGGGGGGGGGGGGGGGGGGGTTTGACCATAAACCTACCCCCGCCCTCGCAGTGCCTGGCTACACAACTTCACTCCGGGTAAACCCCCCCCTTAACAAAAAGCTAGATCCGCCACTGTAAACAGTTTTATATTCATGTCATAGTTCTCAACACAATGTATTGCGTGTTGTTTTTGGGGACAGGCTGTACAGCCATTTCTTGCAATGTCTTGCATTTCCCCATAATCAGTTATATTTCTCAGTTTAAGAAAAATTATTAACAAGGACTCAATTTATGGCTGTGCTTGCTGCATAATATGGGTCTTATGATCGTTCGTAAAGAGGGTTAGCGCCAAATCTCCATGCTTATACATTTCCCTCACCTATAAACATTGGTAACCGGTGGTAATATCATATACCGGTAATATGTATTTCTTATCATGTCACTGGTATGCAACTGATTTTTTTCACTCAGCTTAAGTGTGCTGAGAGCTTGATCTTTTCCATTACTGTTATATCGATTTTGGTCAAAGATAGATAATGAAATGTTGTGAGAACGTCGCCACTAAGAAAGTGTCCAACTTTTCATTGTCATAATCTTGTTTCTGTGCTTGTGCCTGTGTGACAGTTCTTTGGAAATTCTGATTCGGACACGCCCGTCACAAACATGTTTGCAATGACGATGATGGCACGTTATATTCGTATCATTCCTACATCTTGGTATGGATCAATCAGCATGCGTCTTGAAATCATCGGCTGTAAGCGTAAGTTGATATAAAATAAGAGTAGGTTGACAGTGAGGCTGGATCTGACATCATGGTTATGGCTACTGCTATTGCTCGCTATGTGCGGCTTGTGGGTGAGCATAGAAAGTTGCACTGTTGCCATTAGCAGCAGTCATAGCCACAGCAATAGTTACTACTATGGATTTGGCCTGAGTTTGAGTCCTATGTAACACTTATTAGAGTCTACATGAAATACTGAAATGAAGACAAGACAAGACAGCCTGAACACCAACTAGAATACATCGTGTAGACGATGGTGTCGATGTTTAATTGAGAAGATCTTTCATCTTTCAGAGGTCTGCGATGCTGAAATTGGCTCCTTCCCCGTTACGCGTCACATCTCGTCAGACAACTGGTTCGTTGTCAACGTCGGGGAGCCAATCAACTGCGCGGGTCATGTGACAGCTTGGAAGGTCCTCCACTCCCGGGAAGAGCCCCTTGAAGCCTGGGTCCTCCGCCCCTTGAAGCGGAAGTCGCACCTGGCAAGTTTCCGCCTGGTGGGAAGCAGCCACATACCGGCCGGCCCTGTCGACAAGGAGATACAGTATGATCTGAATGATCAACGCATCCCTGTTCAGTTTGGGGATGTCGTTGGGTTTCTGTACGATCGTAACCCTCTCTACTCTAGCGAGGAAGGAGAGGAAACCACTGACTTCATGTGGATTCACACCCGTGATATCTCCAATTATGAAACAATGGGACCGGGCTTCAAACTCCGCTTATCTGGCGGGCCGAGCAAGCGCGCCTTCTCTGCGGTTGCCGTTCTCGAACGTGAGTATAAGACATGTTTTGAGAATCTGTTCCCCATTTTGTGCCTCTCGGTTGAATTCCTCTTGGATTTTGTGCGCTTACATATCATGCACTAATGCATACTGAATGTCCTCGGTATGTGTGAGGCAGTAACCCATGCCAGGGGGGCTTCAGGGGTACTGATGCTTGCCATGGCATGCCCCTGGTCACTCCTTGAAAAAAAAGTAACTTGTAGTTTATCCATTATCGGGATTAATTATTCAATGACGGTGATGATTGAAGGCCACTATATCAACAAATCTTCTCCTAAATTACAATGTTGCAATTGGTTGTCACTGCTGTCACAAACTGTGGATATCACACAAATAGCTGATGACTCTTCGACCACAAGTTTGTCATTTTAGAGAGATGAAATCACAAAGAAGTAGATGGTATATCCTCTCTTGACATCCATCCATGACAAGTCCACAAAACTTGGACGCTCCAGCAAAGTTTGAGAATCTGTAGTTGCCCATGAAGACCAAGTAGACAAAGAATGGAGCGTCGTTGAGAAAGCAGAAATGAAAATTTGTCGAAAATTTGATGTTAATTTGTAATATATTTTTTATCTGCAGCTTCCAATGGAGTGTCTGTTCCTTCTGGTGAGTTTCTTTATCATAAAAGGTTTTTAAAGAAAGAAGAATGTAACTGAAAGTTGATGATAAAGAAAATTGAAAGGGGCTGGATTTGAACCTGTCATCCCATGATTACTATACCAGCGCTTCACCATCTGAGCTATCCAGCCATGAGTTGGCATTGTCCCAAATTGTCAGATATCTTTATTGTTCGTTAGCTTGTCAAAATAAGAAAATAATAAATAAGAAAATCATTTTTTATAGCAATGACTCATCCATACTAATTGTAAAAATTAGTAATTGTATCAGTATCACTTTCACTATAATCCCATTTTTAGCGCAATGATTTTCATGATTTTTCATTCTTTTGTATTTCATTTCATTGCAGCCCTATGTACAAATGAACTGGGATTAAACCAACATAAGAAGTTGCTACTAGACTCTGCATTTACTGCCAGCAGTCACACCAAAGGTCATCAACCTCACCGATCTCGTCTCAATACCCTCTACAAAGACAGGAAAATGAGGAGTGGATGGTCCCCCCGACGAAGGGACAGAGGGAGCTATCTACAAGTCAGTTTTCAAAAATTCAATGAAAAGATTTCTGGTTTTTATCCAAAATCTATGAAGTATTTAAACGCATTAAAGGTAGTATCATACTTTGGTAAGACACCAAAACAGGATTGTTCACAGATTTACGTATAACTTAATACAGGGTATGAAGATGGTGGTGGTAGAAACATACCGTTAAAATATTTCCGCACGAAATGGTGTATTTATCCAGAAATAAGTAAAACAACGACCAAAAATCTTTCTGATCTTTTAAATAAAAGATCAAAAATAAAAGAGAAAAGACTTAAGAAATACTGTGGCCGTTTTTCACGATTTTCTCAAAAAGTGGGCACCGAATGGGACTGAAATTTTCACACATGACTTATGTGACTGTATCTTCCTTGATATTTTTGCCCATGAATCTGTACTTCTTTGACAAAAACCAAAGTATGATACTACCGCGCATATCGTAATGAACATGAGATGTCTCTATGCGCGCACTGTCCCTGGTCATTGGGCTACATTTACATTCCTGAAACAATCTCAACTTTGTGCGGAGTATACAGCACCAGCTGTTGTGAGCGCACAGAGGCTAATCAAACCACATAGCCATCTTTACCCCCTCTGGCACCCATTTACTCCTGGGTGAAGAGGAGCAATATTTGCAAAGCGTCTTGCCCAAGGACGCAAGCACCACTAGCCCATGGCTGGATTCGAACTCAAGGTCTGTAGATTGACTGTAAGATCTTGACACACCAGACCACTAGGCTACAACACTCCACTATTGGAATTATACTAAATCCTGCCACTCCAACTTGTAGATAACAAGTGTACCAGGATTCTGGTTGGATGTTTTTCTGTCCACACTTCTGACATTATGAGCGTGTACAAAAAAGAGGCTCAGGCTGGGGCTAAGGCTCAGGCACAGGCTCAGGCTCCAACTCTGTCATCCATATGCTGAAAATACAGGTTGTGGTTTTTCATTGAAGCTGAAGCTCTGTTTCCCTTTTCAAATGGGGAGAATCTACTTTCAAACCGCAGCCAAAAGCCTCTATTTTGATACCCGTTATTTCAGAATGGATTCACCAAATGGAGCCGGAGCCTGAGATGGAGCCCGAGCCTCCATTTCGTAAACGCCCAATACAAATTGAAAAAAAAAAAAAAAACATTCACTCCAAAAGAAAAACAACGACCAAGTGTATAACGTGTTTGTGAATTGAAGCACATCACTATAAAACTATGTTTGCTTCTTTTCTTGTTGTTATCTTAGGTTAATCTGGGTGTGTTGCAGCAGGTGTCTGGTATCATTACCCAAGGACGTCACGCGAGGCAGACTCGTCCGCGACGTCGAGGACGACGTCGCGGAGCCTGGGTCTCCTCCTACTTTGTGCAGTTCAGTCAAGACTGTGAACACTGGGAGTACGTCAAGACTGCCAATGGGAAGAAAAAGGTACAGTATTTGAAAAGCTTTTCATCGTGGTGGATATCAAATCAGATAAAATAAAATTGTATTTATCTGTTGTCACTCGATGTGGTCAACGGTAGAGGTCATGACGTTTCGTATGCAAACAGCAATAGGTACAGACTTAAGCTTGTTTGTACTTTTGGACCAGGCTTGAGGCTAGGCTTGAGATTGATTTCGCTACAGCCATTTGAGACCCACAAAACGAAATGAAGGGATTGGGCCACATGACGAAGCCGAAGAAAGGCTCCAGCTTCGCCATGTATATCTCAAGCCCTTCATTTCATTGAGGTCACAAAGTGGCGGTAGCAAAATAAAACAAAAGCCTAGCCTCGAGCCCCATTTCGCAAAGGTCCCAAGTCTAATCGAGGCTAATAGAAGCGTACTTGGTTGAAGGAAAGGATTTGCAACGAGACCCTCCAAGGACAGGGGATGAAGCAGAGGTTGTTAGGTGATACACTGGGGATGAGGTTGTAAGAATAGCGAACAAAGGCTGTGTTCAAAACGGACTTCCAGAGCGGCTTGGTCTGCTCTCTTGGTGTCTCTGTGTATTGTCAATGGGGCCAAGATCTAGAACTAGCTCTTGACAACAGATTCGGATGCAGCCTTACGCCTTATTCATGGCGCATTTGTCACTTTCCTTGTATACCCTACGGGAAAAGATAACACCAATTCTAAAAAGAGAATTGGGGCCTGTTTGTTTATGGCGAATCATGCGGATCCGGATCCCGTTTTAGCGTACCCTGCATAGGACGTGGATCCCAAAATCAGGGATCATTTGCATTAATCAATCAGGCCCTAGGTACTAGACTATTTTGAGTCCAAGTTTGATTGCACCGCTTCGAATGCAGGATGGATGCACCGTGAATAAGGCCTATTGTGTGTCGAGAAAATGATATTTTATTTTTTATTTTATTTCATTGAAAGGTCAACATAAAACAAAAAAGTGACTTGAGCAGGATTTGAACCTGCAATCTGCAGAATACCGGACCATTGCTGTACCAACTGAATTTTTTTCAGACTTTGTTAGCAGTTCCCAAATTTCCAATTTGTCCTTCGTTCTTTTGCGATTCTGAAACCTTAATGAGCTTCGGTATGGTATTCCAAAGGTGGCAGGTTCGAATCCCGCTCCAAAATGATCCATTCGTGAAATAACCACAAGGGAAACTGACTGAGTTATTTTAAGTCATTTCAGGAGGTCGCCGGTTCGAATCCCGCTCCAGTCAATTTTCCTTTGTTCACTTTCCAAAATGATCCAGTCGGTTTTCCTTACCTGGTTATTTGATGAATCATTTGATTACAGCGGTTTTCAGGAAACAGCGACCAGAATACGCCGAAGACCAACTATCTGGATGAATCTATACACGCTCAGTGCATCAGGATCAAGCCAAGGAAATATCGCCGCAAGATCGGGCTCCGATTGGAACTCCTTGGATGCTCTGGTCAGTATTCCGTCATCAGTACCTTTCAAAGAATCCTTCTCTAAGCATTTTGTAGTACAGTTACTTCTTTGGACATTTAAGTCCAAATTAATGACTTCTCTGTTTGCAAAGTCACTATAATAGGGCTCCTCGCTCGTGACGTCACATTCAGAAGTTCGGACAAACAAGTCGCACGTTGCCCAATTGAATGAACTTTCACGTTAACATTGTGATATTTGTCCGAACATCCGGGTAACTATAGCTGTCGATAATAAACGGCATATGAGCTCGAGCACGAAGCCCTATTGGCACCTCATTGAGATCTTTGCCTCCTAAATTTCTTTTCTTACCCTCAGTGCCGCAGAAAAGATAGACAGTGTTTTGTAAATCCTTATCATTATCAAAATGTTAGCCTATATGCTGGCCCCCAGTTATGGCAGCTCTGTCATGTGGCCCAACTCCATCGTTCTACTTACTGCCGATTTCTATGCTTATGATCCTCGGTCTTCGTTTAATGGTAATTGCCGATTTTCTACATGAGCTGAGTAAGCAAGAAATCATTCATAAGCGAAATGCGCATGCACACAACTGAACATTCCTTGCTTAAAGGTAGTATCATACTTTGGTTTTTATCAAAGAAATACAGATTCATGGGCACAAATATCAAGGAAGATACAGTCACAGTCATCTGTGAGAATTTCAGTCTCATACGGTGCCCACTTTTTGAGAAAATCGTGAAAAATGGCCATAGTATTTCTTAAGTCTTTTCTCTTTTATTTCTGATCTTTTGAAAGATCAAAAAGATTTTCGGTCGTTGTTTTACTGATTTCTGGATAAATACACCATTTCTGGCGGAAATATTTTAACAGTAGGTTTCTACCACCACCATCTTCATACCCTGTAAGTTATACGTAAATCTGTGAACATTTCTGTTTTGGTCTCTTTAATACCAAAGTATGATACAACCTTTAAACATAAATAGAATCTTGTAAGCACAGCATTGTCTACTTCGGTAAGCGCCAATTCTACGCTTACGGTAAGCAGAATCATGACAGTGGACCCAGTATAAGAGCATCTTTGTTGACTTCCAGACGATCCATGTGTGAGTGGCCCATGTGAGCAAGGAGGAACCTGCAAGCAAGTATCTGGATTGAATCCTGATGGTTACGTCTGTAAATGCCCCCAAGGATGGACTGGAAACAGATGCCAGACTCGTAAGATTGCTTCCTAAGTTTCTTGAGATTTTTGTTTCATTACTCCAAAAGCCAAAGTTTCTCCAAAATGGTCAAGTTATTATTATTTCTTGAAAAGTGAACAAAGAAAAACTGACTGGAGCGGGATTCAAACCGGCGACCTCCTGAATACCGTACATGCGCTCTACCAACTGAGCCATCCAGCCCTACGTTGGTGGTGACCCAAATACCGGTAGTCATTTATCTTTTTACGTTTAGCAGTCAGAAGCCAGTCAGAAGCCAGTCAGTCTGAAGTTTTTCTTCGTTCACTTTTCAATGGCTTTAAATTCAGTCAGTTTCCCGTGTGGTTATTTGATGATTATATTATTTATTTCTGGTAATGACACCAAGGATTCCTAAAAAACGCCCCTAGGCACTGTAGCTCGAAAGCCTGATGAAACCTTTTATTGGAAAGATGATGAGAAGAAGATACAGTTTTAGAGGTGGGAGGAAAACCCCAAAGTAATCATTCTGGGTAAAACCCACGGAATCAGGTAGGGACTGAAAACCAAATCCACTAGTGGACCGAGTCGGACTTGAACCCGGGCCGCCAGAGGTGAAAGACGAGAAAAGGGAATGCTTCACCAACCTGACTCCCTAAAGAGGCTCATACCCAGAGTCTCAAATTTCAAGCACGCCAAGCCCTCAAACCCCAAGTTCTTCCCCCCTGGGGCCCATTAGCCCTTTCGAAGTATGGCGGACACAATAGGAGGGCGCAGTTTTGTTTGGGTAAAATCCTTTGTGTTTGACTCAAATTACCCACTTCAAACAGCGCCCTCCTATTGACGTGTCCACCATAACTTGGAAAGGGCTGATTTTACTAGCCTTAGATATCATACCAACCAGACCTCCGATCTCCAGGCCTGACAAGTTGCCAAAAACTAAGCACAGGATGCAAATCCGTCACAACATATGTAGCAATCTTCATCTTTAATAAAACAAACACCACGTCAAGTATCATTCCTTGATTCAGCGACAATAATTAAAAATCATGAATATTCATGATATTGTAAATCTCTATCAATATTTCAGCTGAGGGAATGTGTCGCAGTGCGGGTGACTCCCATTATGAATCATTCGACAGCCGTCATTACTATTTCCCCGGTGAGTGCACTTACACCCTCGCCAAAGACTGCAGCAGTGGTGACACACCGACGTTTGACGTCTTGACCAATAATGCGAATACTGGTCGGGAAATTTACATCTACACCAATGAAATGGTAAGTGCTGTAGGCCTTCTTTCTTATTTTTGGTCCTCATACACGCACTGTCCATGCTTTTGCAGAATTGAATTTTTTAAGAAGTGATTTTGACCGTTAAATCGCTAATATTTGGTCATTTATTGAAGAAGTGCTTCCCTTGGTTGTAGTCGGGTTGAAAACGAGACAAATATTTTTATCCACAATCTCGAGCCATTCCTCTTATTGAGGTCATGATATTATATTTATCTCACAAATCCTGAATACTTGCCAAGTGGCTTACTGAAAGAAAGAAGTCAAATTGCCCTGAAAAATAACCTTACTCTTGAACTTAGATGAATTTGCAAGGATGAGTTTTTGTGACGTGGGCTCGATTTCATGAAAAGCAAAAACAGATCGTAACATGGTCATCAATCTGAATTGCTAAGCAATGTGTGATGTCACAATGCTAGCTGCTATGGAAACTTGAACAACTCATCTAAAAGATGAATGGAGAATCTTTGTGAAATCGACCAATAGTCACTTTTTGCATTTGCAATTTGGCATTTTGTTTTTCAGATGTTTGAGCTTAAACAAGGAGGTATTGTTCATGTGGATGGTGAGGCTTGTAAACTACCAATGAAACGCAACGGAGTGACAGCAATCCATAATGCCTACACTGGAGTGGTAAGGGACAGAAACTTGAAATACTGGTCGGGCCTAGCCATTGAAAAGCCCAACCAGGAGACAAACTGTGGGCCTCAATGTTTCGGGGGCAGTATACTCTGTCCATCGTCAGGGGACTGTGATTTTAGCTTATTTATTACAGTGGGCTAATTATAATCACAAAGATGATATGTTTACAGTGCCGCCACAAACTATTCTTGGCCCCTGGAATACCGTACAGGCGCTCTACCAACTGAGCTATCCAGCCCTATGTTGGCGGTGTCCAAAATTGTCAATTATCTTTATTTGTTAGGAAGTCAGAAGCCATAAAACCACGCATATCCACCATATCCTAAGGATAATTTAAGATGCATGCAACATTCGTTTCCCTTGTGGTTATTTGATGATTACACAAATTTGTCTCAACTATTTCAAGAACCAAAACCAAGTATCAACAATAGATCCTTGATTTGGATCCTCTTATGCTTTTAGTTCTTGCAGACAGCGTACGGTTTGTCGGTAGAGTGGGACGGGCATCATCGTGTCATAGTCAGCCTGCCCAATTCATACTCGGGGAAAGTCTGCGGCCTGTGCGGTAACTTCAACGGTGATGAAACAGACGATATTCCACAAGTAAGTTTACAGGGTTTGATTCCACCAAACTCATCATGACTTACCATCAATCGTAGGACGTATGATGCATTGCAGCCCTACGATGGGTAACTCGAGTTACGATCGACCGTAGGGCTTTGTGAAATCAACCCCAAATGAGATTTCAGGTTATTCATAGTGAAGGTAGCATGATATTGATGACTTACGGTGGTGCCAAGTGGAACTCTTTCATGATTATATGGTTCTGAGATGGAGAGGGCTTCGAAAGGACTAGATGAACTTCTTGGAACTGAGTCAACCTCCAGCCAGTGGCGCACCCAGGGGGGGGGCCTCGGGGGGCTTGAGCCCCCCCCAAGAGGGTCCCTGAAAAAAAAAAAAAAAAAAAAAGAAGGAAAAAAACGAAAAAGGGGGGGGAGGGAAAGGGAGAGGAGGAAGGGGGGGGGGAGTCACAAAATGTTTTGTGGGAGAAAAATTTTCTTTGAGCCTCCCCCAAGACAAAATCCTTTAGTTTCTTTCTCACTATTTACTGTATATGCCATAATTAACCAACATCGTAACATTGTAACCATTTGTCTGCTCATGTGGTATAACTCGTTGGTGTCCCATTGTTTAAAAATTGTAGGGGAAATCTTCTGAAATTCTCTTACGTTCTTTTTCCATTTCGTCATTCCATAATTCAAGATGTTATTTTGAGCACTCTATACACAATATCCTTGACAAACTTGGTGGTTCCAACTGAAAGGATTTTTACAGTAGGGAACTTACAGCATTGGTTGATTGTTTTCAATTTTGTTGTTGTTTTCGATTTCACTTTCAAGGACGTGAGTGAGATGCAGTTTGGTGAGCAATTCGCTTTGGACCCTAAAACCTGCGGACCGTGTCAAAAGTGCACTTTGGGAAAACCCTGTGATCTGCATCCGGAAAAACTCCAGGAAGCGTTGAAATTGTGTAAACCCATCACCGATCCCCTAGGTAACCAAATTCAGACGCAACATACAAAATGTATTCTGTAATAAAATTTAAACAAATTTAAAAAGTGGAATAAGTTGAAAAAATTTATTTTGAAATTAATGATGCTCCCACATTAAGTTCCTGAACAATAATTATATCATTTGTATTGCTAGTTTTTCCAGTATAAACTTTATTGAAGGGAATTACGTCCTAACTCTTTACGTAAAAATGAAAAAGATAAACACCGTGCTTAAAGGTAGTATCATACATTGGTTTTTGTCAAAGAAATACAGATCCATGGGCAAAAATATCAAGGAAGATACAGTAAAAGTAATCTGTGAAAATTATAGTCCCATACGGTGCCCACTTTTTGAGAAAACAGTGAAAAACGGCCACAGTATTTTTGTAGTCTTTTCTCTTTTATTTTTGATCTTTTAAAAGATCAAAAAGATTTTTGGTCGTTGTTGTACTAATTTCTGGATAAATACACCATTTCAGGCGGAAAAATCTTAACGGTAGGTTTCTACTAGCATCACCTTCATAAGTTATACGTAAATCTGTGAACATTTCTGTTTTGGTCTCTTACCAAAGTATGATACAACCTTTAAAGGCTACTGACTGCAAATTGAGGATAGTGTCTTGGTTTTATCAAAACTGCTGAATTGACTTCTTGACTTTCTATAGGCTACAGTTTATTACTAGAAAATGTTGCCAGCCAGCATTGTAAACGATTTCTATGGTATTCTTCAAGGTCCGTTTGCTGGTTGCCATGGCATTGTCGACCCCAGTGAGATCTACCAGGATTGCCTGCAGGACGTGTGTGACTCAAACTCGTTAAGTCGCGTGCCTCGGTGTACTCACTTGTCTGAGTACGCCGATGTATGCGCTCATAACGGCATCGTGATAACTGGATGGAGGAAGAAAAACCTATGTGGTGAGTATCCTCGTTAAGGAATTCTTCTCATTAGAGCTCATGGGCCAATTTCATGGAGCTGTTAAGCACAAAACAAATTGCTTAGCACAAAATGTCTTGCTCAATAAAACAAACCACCGTTAAAAATTCCATTTGATATTTATGGTCAGCGAACAGCAGCCAAAGAACAATCACAAGTGATACACAACACATGGACATTTGGTTCTTAATCCTGTTTTTATCAAGACAGAAATTTCATGGTTAGCTAATTTTTGTGCTAAGCAGGGCCATGAAATTGGCTTGGTGGACAGATACCACGAGTCGAACTAATTTGTATGTTATTGCTGGATTACTACCCTAATTCTCTGCACCTACCACACAAGACGAGCATTAATTACCACATTTTACCACAGTCTCCGCAAAGGATATGGATCATAAACTGTGCATTACCACACAAACCACACCGTGGTATATTATTGTATTCAGGATACCACACTTACCACAGGAAAAACCATGTGTGGTAAACTGTGGTATGGAGGAGGGTTAGTCTTTAAGGAATGCTCCCAGTAAAATAGAGATTTGTAGGCATCTCCATGATTTTTGTTTTAAATCTAATTTTGGTTGTGCCATGTCATGTATAAGGTATAACTTGCCCAGCGGGTATGATTCACACACCTTGTGGCAGCGCCTGTCCCGCCACCTGTGGTGACCCTCACGCACCAAAGACCTGTACCCAACCCTGCGAAGAAACGTGCCAGTGTCCTGAGGGTCTACTGAAAGAGGGCGACAAACAGTGTGTAAAGCCTTCGCAATGCGGCTGCACTGATAACGGCTGCTATTATGAGGTCAGTAAAATGAGACAAGTAATATTATGAATATTAATGATTTGTTGTCGGGGAGATAGAAATATGCAAATTAGGCTTGCCCTTCATCGTAGGTGAGCACTGCGTACTCAGTGCTTGTTGAGTGTACATGAAAAAATCATGCATTGGCTCAGGTGGGATTCGAACCCACAACCTCTGCTTAATAGTACAGATGCACTAAGGTACATACATGTACACCTGTATATACAATGTTTTGGTTTTTGGTTTTATAAGGTCATCAAATTTGAGACCAATATGTGTCGGTGGGTGATGATAATTATTAGAAGCAACGCTGATGGAATGTTCAATACATCATTATTTTGTCTTCTCCATATGCTCGTATTTCCATGATGGAGACCGTCAACCAATCTATATGTCGAATCGGTGATCTGAGATTGGTCAAGACAATGGGTGAGCGCAGCGAGAAGACAATTGCCACAAACCAATCAACACCGTCACTAGCAACAACGTCAGTCTAGAGAACGAGGTTCTTCACCTGGGCCATCAGCAAATGATGCTAACGTCTCAAAGGCAACTAAAAGTTACTGGCCTACTATCATGTGATCAACTCTTAGCCAATCAGATTTTGTTTTTTTCCTCGTAGGGTGGGTCTACTTTCTACCGTTTTGGTTGCACGGAGAGAGCAATGTGTGGAGCGGATGGTGAGGTTTCTTACACGCCCTCTCAGTGCGGTCCAAATGCAGTCTGTGGATCTCGAGACGGAGTCTACGGATGTTTCTGCAAAGATGGATTCTCTGGGGATGGCATCGATTGTACCAGTGAGTAAACCCTCCCCGTTTCTCCGTATAGACTACAGTTTCGGCTTGTTTCAGTGTGGAGGACTGGTTTCTCTCCATACCATATGTGTGCTAGCATTAATTGCTGCCTTGCTGAGGACTAGCTAGGCACCCCTTCCAGTCCTATTTATACTGTGAAGAGACATCAGTCTTGTTTCAGAGTGAGGGACTGGTTTCTCCACACCATAGGGTTGGAGGCATTCATTGCTGCCTTGCTGTGGACTAGGTACCCATTCCAGTCCTATTTATACTGTGAAGAGACCATCAGTCTTGTTTCAGAGTGAGGGACTGGTTTCTGTGCACCATAGGGGTGGAGGCATTCATTGCCTTGCTGTGGACTAGGTACCCCTTCCAGTCCTATTTATACTGTGAAGAGACATCAGTCTTGTTTCAGTGTGAGGGACTGGTTTCTCTCCATACCATATGTGTGGTGGCATTAATTGCTGCCTTGCTGAGGACTAGGCACCCCTTCCAGTCCTATTTATACTGTGAAGAGACCATCAGTCTTGTTTCAGTATGAGGGACTGGTTTCTCCACACCATAGGGTTGGAGGCATTCATTGCTGCCTTGCTGTGGACTAGGTACCCCTTCCAGTCCTATTTATACTGTGAAGAGACCATCAGTCTTGTTTCAGCGTGAGGGACTGGTTTCTGTGCACCATAGGGGTGGAGGCATTCATTGCTGCCTTGCTGTGGACTAGATACCCCTTCCAGTCCTATTTATACTGTGAAGAGACCATCAGTCTTGTTTCAGAGTGAGGGACTGGTTTCTGTGCACCATAGGGGTGGAGGCATTCATTGCCTTGCTGTGGACTAGGTACCCCTTCCAGTCCTATATTTATACTGTGAAGAGACATCAGTCTTGTTTCAGTGTGAGGGACTGGTTTCTCTCCATACCATATGTGTGGTGGCATTAATTGCTGCCTTGCTGAGGACTAGGCACCCCTTCCAGTCCTATTTATACTGTGAAGAGACCATCAGTCTTGTTTTAGAGTGAGGGACTGGTTTCTCCACACCATAGGGTTGGAGGCATTCATTGCTGCCTTGCTGTGGACTAGGTACCCTTCCAGTCCTATTTATACTGTGAAAAGACCATCAGTCTTGTTTCAGTTTGAGGGACTGGTTTCTCCACACCATAGGGGTGGAGGCATTCATTACTGCCTTGCTGTGGACTAGGTACCCCTTCCAGTCCTATTTATACTGTGAAGAGACCATCAGTCTTGTTTCAGTTTGAGGGACTGGTTTCTCCACACTATAGGGGTGAAGGCATTAATTGCCTTGCTGTGGACTAGGTTCCCCTTGCAGTCCTATTTATACTGTGAAGAGACCATCAGTCTTGTTTCAGTGTGGGGGACTGGTTTCTCTACACCGTAGTGATGGAGGCATTCATTGCCTTGCTGTGGACTAGGTACCCCTTCCAGTCCTATTTATACTGTGAAGAGACCATCAGTCTTGTTTCAGTATGAGGGACTGGTTTCTCTACACCGTAGTGATGGAGGCATTCATTGCCTTGCTGTGGACTAGGTACCCCTTCCAGTCCTATTTATACTGTGAAGAGACCATCAGTCTTGTTTCAGTATGAGGGACTGGTTTCTCCACACCATAGGGGTGGAGGCATTCATTACTGCATTATATTGCTGTGGACTAGGTACCCCTTCCAGTCCTATTTATACTGTGAAGAGACCATCAGTCTTGTTTCAGTATGAGGGACTGGTTTCTCCACACCATAGGGGTAGAGGCATTCATTACTGCATTATATTGCTGTGGACTAGGTACCCCTTCCAGTCCTATTTATACAGTGAAGAGACCATCAGTCTTGTTTCAGTATGAGGGACTGGTTTCTCCACACCATAGAGGTGGAGGCATTCATTACTGCCTTGCTGTGGGAGATATAGTTTAAGGCCTGAACAGTTCATCTTTTTGCTGTACTCCGAGTGGTTGCAAATTGGTTATACTCTTGACTATGTCCTAGATGTTGCGAGTGACACTGCCTTGCTGGTCTGTGAGGACGATGTCTTGGACCTCTACTGTGGTCCCAATAAGCACATCGACATCGTGGAGGCGGTGTATGGCCGCATGAAGGACGTTGATAAGTGTCCCAGTAAGATCCAACCCCCTGCAGGTTGCTCCGCTAAGTCTTCAATGAGCGCCGTCATAGCCAAATGCCAGGGAAAGGAGTCGTGCAACTTGAAAGTTACGTCCGAAGTGTTTGGCGATCCTTGCTTCGGAGTCAGCAAATACCTTGAAGTCAGTATTACACTTTTTTTTTTAATTATGTACCATTATGTTCTTAAAGGTAGTATCATACATTGGTTTTTGTCAAAGAAATATAGATTCATGGGCAACAATTTCAAGGATGATACAGTAATAGTCATCTGTGAATATTTCAGTCCCATACGGTGACCACTTTTTGAGAAAACAGTAAAAAACGGCCACAGTATTTCTTAAGTCTTTTCTCTTTTATTTTTGATCTTTTAAAAGATCAAAAAGATTTTCGGTCGTCGGTGTACTAATTTCTGGATATTAAATACACCATTTCAGGTGGAAAAATCTTAACGGTAGGTTTCTACTAGCATCATCTTCATACCCTGAAAGTTATACGTAAATCTGTGAACATTTCTGTTTTGGTGTCTGACCAAAGTATGATACAACCTAATAAGCCTAATCCACCTGCATACCACAATTTACCACATTTTGTTTTTCCTGTGGTCATTTGTGGTAGGTGCAGAGAGTTCTTTGATTAATCTGTGTGACCAGTCATACATGCAAAGCTTTATTTTGTATTAAGCGTTTTGGTAACAACAGTTTTTTTTGTATTAAAAGCAGAATATCTGTGAACAAGGAAACCGTGACATTCATCTTTAACAAAGATGATTGACTATCAGGGACACCACCACCGTAGGGCTGGATGGCTTAGTTGGTACAGCGCCTGTACGGTATTCAGGAGGTCGCCGGTTCGAGTCCTGCTCCGGTCAATTTTTCTTTGTTCACCTTTCAGTGATATTGATCTTTTATCTGTTTATCCACTGCATGGGCTGTCTAGGTGGACTATCAGTGTACGTTGACTCCGCAACCCAAGAGCACGTCAGATGAGATAAGGAAGAGGGTGTGTCAAGGAGACAGCATGGAGATTGACTGTGGACAGTTGCTCATTGAGGTCAGTTCCCATGGATACTGTTTCTTAGCAACCGCATCAATTCCATATTAACCAAGACCATGATTGAGATGACAACGACATCTTGACATTCTAACTGTCTAACGGTTTGATTCCTCAGGTGGTGGATGCAGTCTACGGACGTTTGACCGACGGTCAAGTGTGTCCAGGCGGCGATATGGAGAGCATTGACTGCAGGGCGTCGACCTCACTGACCGTGGTCCAACAGCTTTGCCATGGGAAGAATCAGTGCACCGGCCTGCAAGCTTCCAATCACCTGTTTGGTGGAAACCCATGCACAAGGACGTCCAAGTACTTGGAGGTAAATCAAATACAAGGGATGGTTTGGATAGAGTTTCTATCAAGTGTGTTTGAGATTGTCAAGACAACTGTACATTGAAGTGCCTGATGAAGAGGACAGGATTATTTGTTCATCTTATGAGTGTTTAACTTTAAAGTGTCAATCAATCAGTGGGAGCATGCACCGTGACAACATGTTCCCGCATCTACCTTCGAGCGGTACTCCTTCGGTTTCCTGATAACAATCCCCCAGGCAGCTACGCGACCCATCCCCATCTCAGTGTTGGTCGTTTCTATTTGCACTGTCCATTCTCTATAGAGGGCGCTATTGAATCATGGACAAGCACTTGTTGCAACAGGTATTGAAGCTCGGTAACCATTTTGGAGTGAGGGAAGGGATTGTCACTGAACCCGAAATCTCTGGATGAATGTACCAGCGCTCTACCCTCTGAGCTTGTCCTGAAAATAGCCTCTGCTCAAGCACTGGTTCACTTTCAATGATCCAAATGTTCTCAGATCAGTTGTCCTGTTTTGATTCCTGTCGGGGCAAAACCAAACCAGCAATACCACGATACAATCCATGAGAGTAAACCAACCACAGAGACTCTAACACTACATGGATGATCATCTACGATTCCCTTTTTTTTTGCAGGTGTGGTACAAGTGCAGCACGTCAGTTGTACCAAGTGCAAATCTTCCAACGAGTCCGTGCTCGGCCAAACCATGTCAACATGGCGGCGAGTGTGTGGAAGCCCATACAGAGACAGGATACAAATGCTCCTGCCCGCACGACTGGACGGGAACCAACTGCGAATTCGGTAAAAACAATCGAAAATTACTTTCTTTCTTCTGAGAATGCTCTGCCCGCTCAGCCTATGGGATTTTGTGTCCAAACATTTTGCACAAACTGTCCCACAATGCTTTTCTCATATAACTTCCCTTCACAATTCCGGTATATCCACGGAAGGGTTACGATTAGAAGACATATTGAGAACTATATTGTCAAAACCATGAGTGCAGCTGACGAAATACTTAAAAGGTTGAGTATAGACCCTAACCCACCTGCATACCACAATCTACATGTATCTTCCACACATGGTTTTTGCTGTGGTATTTTGGTATTGTGTGGTATCCCGAATACCACAATACATCCCAGTGTGGTTTGTGTGGTAATGCGTGGTTTATGATCCAGTCCCCCTGTGGAGACTGTAGTAGCATGTGGTAAGCAGCACTTGTCGTGAGTGGTAGGTGCAGAGGGTTAGGGTTAGTATCCAGTCCCCCTGTGGAGACTGTGGTAGTGTTTGGTAAGCAGCTCTTGTTTTGCGTGGTAAGTGTAGAGGGTTAGGGTTATTATTTGGAGTTTAAAAAAGGCCATTTTTGGACAGCTTGCCGTTCATACTCTTCGTACTATTCATGACAGAGGAGGTCACGTGCCGTGCAGCTGGAGTCTCCCACTTCCAAGACTTCAACGGTCAACGCTTCGAGTTCCTGGGTGACTCCAAGTATGACTTGGCAACCAGTTGCCATGGCAACCAGTACGATTTCCAGGTGGTGATCAAGAAGGCACGATTGCCGATCCAGAATCAGGTGTCGGCTATTGAAGCCGTCACTGTCAGTTATGACAACAGGGTAAGTCGTGGGATTTCATTTATTCAGTATTGGCATAGAGAGTGGTACGCCGCCATAGCGAACATTTTGCTATATCGAACATCATCCTTGGCTCCCAGTTTTTGTGTTCAAAACATGCTGAATGCCAAAGCACTGGCGACTTCAATGTCACTATGTCTGATAATCAACGTATCGGTGAAATGATCCTTGGGGTATGGCGGTGTGTGCGTGGTTTCATGGCTTCTGACTGCCAAACAAACAAAGATAATTGACTATTGGGGTCACCACCAACGTAGGGCTGGATAGCTCAGTTGGTAGAGCGCTGGTTCGAATCCCGCTCCAGTCAATTTTTCTTTGTTCACTTTTCAATGACTTTAAATTCAGTCAGTTTCCCTTTTGGTTATTTGATGATGTCTAATAATCGATGTAGCAGACAATACCTTTGGGTTCTGCTGCATTTGTCATAGCGGCATTCCATTGCACAATACATTTCTCAGCATAGGAACTTGGCTGCACAGTGCACACTAAGCGTCGCTTCACTTTTTAAGTAGCATCTTATCAATTCCTCACGTTCGTCTCATTCGTTCTTTTACTCGTTAGGTGCTTGAACTCAGACAGGAATACAAGGTGTTACTGGACGGCAAGAAGGTATCCGACACGATGACCCTCAACTTCGGTAAAATGCAGCTGTGCCGTGTTGGGAATTACTTGGTGAGTCACAAGCCAGACCTGGGGTCAATTTCACCAGACTCATCGTAAGTTACTATCAATTGTAAGACTTATGGTGCATTGCAGCCCTGTGTAGGATACGATGGGTTATCCTTCATAACTCGAGTTTCGATCAATCGTAAGGCTTCGTGAAATCGACCCATGGGCCCAGTGCCCAAATGACACTCTTCTGCTTTTCATAGAAGAAAACATTTCTCGAGTGTGTACGGATTTCACCATTTTGCCTGCATGGACTAGAAGTGGCATTGTTGGATTGTAGGTTTTAAGCAGTCAGTGTTTATGAGTTAAGCATTTTTAATTTCTGGACTTTTCCATCAACAACACTTTGAAGTGAACATGAATTGTGAGAGGTAAAAATGTTGTGCTAGAACATATCAGCTTAATATGATATTAACCCTGGATGTAACAATACTAACAGATGAGAAAGTCACTAGCAATTTTTCCTTGGATCAACTGATTTCCTCTTTTTCCACTTCATGCACTCTTGTTTCCATTTAAAAACGCTGTACAAAGTATGGTAAAGATTGAAAGAATTTCCTTGTTTTTTGTGAAGTCCAAGTTGCATGCCTGTATTATCCAGGCAACGTATGTTTGACTTCGAGTATGTGCATTAATAGTGTTAATGGTTTCATTTCTTTTCTTTTCACAGCTTTTGAAAACCGACTTTGGAATGATCGTCGCCTGGGATGGCCTCCATCAGGTGCAGGTCAGACTTCCAGACAATGTGGCAAGGCAGACCTGTGGACTGTGTGGAACCTACCAGGGACTCGTTGCCGACAACCTCGGTTTCATTGACCGAGACGGAAACAAGGTATTTAGTTTTGGAATGGCTGTCGCCCTCTAGTGATGAAAATGCCTGCGGCCACAACTGACAGGAGCACTTTAGCCCTGTGGGTTGGCTGCTGTCTGCGTTAGCAGACCATCAAATATTGAATGGTCCTACATGTAGTTTAGTCCTATCAATGGCAATAGTTTCTTCTGTTACATTGTCGTGCTTCATACACACAAATTATGGACCTTTTTGAAGAGGAGGCTTTGGCTCAGGCTCGGGCACCATTTTGTGAATCCATTCTAAAATTATGGGTATCAAAATATAGGCTGCAATTCGGAAGTAGATTTTCTGGTTTGAAAAGGAAAACAGAGCTTCAACTTCCATAAAAAACCACAACCTAATAATGTTTTCAGCATACATGTATATGGATGACGGAGCCTGAGCCTTCATTTCGAAAAGGCCCTACGATTCAGAGCGAAATTGTTGTGATGCATCTATCCGAACAAGCTTATCCTTTTGTGATGTGAGAACATTCGCTTCGCTAACTTCACATTTCACACGAAGTATGCAATGGCTTATTTTGGAGTAAATGGCCTACATGCTGATTTCAAAGTACTCCTATGGACTAGACGATTTAAACCACAGACTTGACAGATATCAAAGGTCGATTTCACAAAAAAAGCCCTACAATCGATCGTAACTCGAGTTATGAAGGATAACCCATCTTATCATAAGTAGCACTGCTATGCATCATATAGGTCCTACAGTTGATAGCAAGTTACGATGAGTTTGGTGAAATCGACCACTGTTCATATAACCGTTCCTCCTGCTGGTTCCCTGCAGGTGGATGATGTCAATGTATTTGGGAATAGTTGGCATGTTGCTGCCGATGCACCGGCCTTCATCCACACCGATCTCATCACTACTCATCCTTGCGTAGTGTGGCCTAACCATGTATACGAGGCTGTCGAGGTGCATTGTTCCGAATTGAAGAAAGAGCTGGGTAAGCTATCTCCTTCATGTGTCTAATCAAAGATTCAGCTGTTCTAGACTCCCTTCATCAATAGGGCTCCACACTCGTGATGTCACATTCAGATGTTCGGACAAACAAGTCGCACGTTGCCCAATTAACTTGCATGTAAACGTTGTGAAATTTGTCCGAACATCCGGGTAACTATAGCTGTCGAAATAAAGGGCGTATTCTATAAATAGCTCAAGCGTGGAGTCCAATTCCTTAGGGCCCTCAAGCAGGTGGAGTGCATCTTAAAATGCTCATCTATATTTCAGTAAAATTGCATTGACCAATTGGAGCCATTGTCGTCCCATTACCTCGGTCACACATGCGCTATGTCAAACACATGATGTTGCTAAGGTGGCCAAAACGGTCCATAAAAGGCTGCGACCTTCGAACATGAGCCATTTTAATTGTCCTTGTTTCATTTCTGCCACACAGGTGTATTCAAGAGCTGTTTTGCTAAGGTCAACCCGTACAAGTTCTACCAGAATTGCCTGTATGACATGTGTGCCACTCTACCTAGCCAGGAGTTCATATGCCAGGCCATGGCTGAATACGCTGATGCTTGTCTGGATGCAGGTGTCATCCTCGGCAACTGGAGGGCCAGCTTCAAAGGAGGACAGTGTGGTAAGAAAGAGGGCCGAGTCCTAATGGACCCTTCCGGCTTGTCAATCAAACTGTGCGCATTGACCAATTGGAGGACGCCTTTTAATCAGGTGACCATGAAAGCCTCAGTCAAACTCGGTCACATGTGGTATTTAAAACACACATGTGGGCGGGACTTAAGAGCAAAGTCTGAACGGTCCATTATTCTGAAGGGTTAAATTACTAACCTGGAGCTTTTCAGTTGAAGAACAAATAAGACATTATTTGAAGACAGTGATTAAGAGTTTCAACCATTCTGAAGATGTCAAAACGTCATTTCTTGCTTTTTGGGGTGACCATACAGAAAGTAGTTTCATTCTTGGCCATATAATGGACATTAGTCTTTAGTTGTGATGGGTAAAGCACGGTTGGTATGGTTTTGGTGATGGTTGGCTGGTTTTCGCCAGTTTCAACTATCTTAAGAAGATGATATAGCATAGAGGTAGATAGAGCACATGCGATGTGAGAGGTCAACAGGTTGGTATGGTTTTGGTGATGGTTGGCTGGTTTTCGCCAGTTTCAGCTATCTTAAGAAGATGATATAGCGTAGAGGTAGATAGAGCACATGCGATGTGAGAGGTCAACAGAGGGCGCTATTGTGTGAAAGTCTTAGCGAAGCTTTAGCTGCTTAGGATTAAAATGCATATATAGTGGCTCTACAGGTAAGTATTCATTCATAGACCCGTACCACATTTTCAGCTGCTGTCAAGGTAGTTCCAGTCTAAAAAGCTCATAAAGCTCAAACTTTGATTGTTATACAGCAATGGAATGCCCAGAGGGACAGGTCTACAGCCCGTGTGTGCAGTCATGCCCTAAATCATGTGGAGACCCACACGCTGAAGACGAAAAAGTTGACAGGTATGTAACCATGGGAACGGATTCTACACAATTCCAAACTTTTCACTTCATCATTTTCAGACAGAGGCATGTTTTGGCAGACGTGACCCGTAAAGTGTTTCTGACATCACTCTGGCTTTAATAACAGAAACATAGTTGAGGGAGGGCACCAGAGCTCTTTTGCAAAAACAAAAATGACGACGGACACGGAAGGGAGTTGGACCTCACTTTTCCACCATGTTGGGGGCCGACCATCGAGCCAATCCCTTCCCATGGTTCACGTTTGGTTGAACCAATGACGTCATTGAAACAGAACCGAAGTCGCCAAAATACTGAACTAATAACCAACGCAGAAACATGCTCACTGTTCGAGCCGCCAAACCATGCCCCAGATCACTGTATTGCTGCTGTTTTTTCTCTTAGTCTCAGAACAACAGGGCATTGTTTTTTCTATAAAATCACGATTCGCGTATCATTATTTCAATTCGAAATCGATTGTGAACCAATTAATAGATTTGTTGTTTGTGTTTATTTGTTTGTTTAGATGTTATGAGGGATGTGTTTGCCGAGAGAGTGGTCTCTTCCAGGACAGAGACCAGTGCCTCAAGCAGACGAGATGCGGCTGTCAACGTTTAGGCGTTTACTACCAGGTACAACTATCATGCTCATTTAGAGCCAATATTTTTGGGGGGCTATAACCTTCGCACATGACGTCATCTTCTAACGTTCACATACTTTTCACAATTTCATTTTTGGAGTTGAAAAGCAACTTATAGCCTATACTGCTTGAAATATTATTGTTTAACATAATGCTTCCATAAGAAAAATAACATCATCCCAAAACAAAATCAAAATCAAATTTTGAAATATCACCTAAACAAATTTGACTGCAGGTTCAATCAACTGCAAGAACACCCTCCACAGAAGTTCAGAATATTGTTTCATGACTATTACAAATTTGACACTAATTATGAAATTGATGTCTTTCGACCCCCCCTCCCCCCCCCCCCCCCCCCCCAATAGCCTGAGGAACGAGTCTTGAGTGATCAGTGCTCCGGTCAGTTTTTCTGCTTGCCAGGAGGAGAGTGGATATCAACTCCATATCACTGTGATGAGAATGCACACTGCGGCATTGTTGAGCACAGACAGGGCTGCATCTGCAATGCTTATTACGTCGGCAGTGGGAAACAATGCCTCCGTAAGTCATTAACAGGAAGATTCAGAGGGAAAAGAGGCAATTGCCAAGGGCGGGGGCACCAAGGCATTTACCAGGAGCACCAAGGCAATTGCTCGGTGCATCAAGGCAATGACCAAGGGCACCAAGGCAATGACCAGGGGCACCAAGGCAAATAGCCAGGGCTAGGGGCACCAAGGCAATGGCTAGGGGCACCAAGGTAATGACCAGGGGCACCAAGGCAATGGCCAGGGGCACCAAGGCAAATAGCCAGGGCTAGGGGCACCAAGGCAATGGCTAGGGGCACCAAGGTAATGACCAGGGGCACCAAGGCAATGGCCAGGGGCACCAAGGCAAATAGCCAGGGCTAGGGGCACCAAGGCAATGACCAGGGGCAAATAGCTAGGGCACCATGGCAATGACCAAGGGCACCAAGGCAATGACCAGGGGCAAATAGCTAGGGCACCATGGCAATGACCAAGGGCACCAAGACAATGGCCAGGGGCACCCAGGTAATGACCAGGGGCACCAAGGCAATGACCGAAGGGCACTCTGAGGCAATGATCAGGGACAGCAAGGCAGAGACCATCAAGGCAGTTGTCTTTAATGAAAAGTTTCCATTTGTGATGTGCAAGCCTTCTTCTTGTCATCGTCAAGTTCATTTCTTTTCTTTTTACATCTGATCTTTTCAGACACCCAGCAGGTCAGCACCAAAGTCATCTCTCAGGGTGAAACACTTCACATTGACTGCGGAGACCTCTACGTGGACATCATCTCAGCAGACTACAGCTACACTGACCGCACCAGTACCGGCGCCACCACAGACCCCGACTGCCGGTCAAGCAACGAATTGGACATCCTGTCCAACCACATCACGGGGGCTGGCAACAAACTCGAGACCACGGTGTCCGCCTACACCTTCGGCGAGACTTGTTCTCAGGTTAACAATGTCCTGACAGTACAGTACATGTGCTCTTCGCAGCAGGTCGTCCGGGAGGTAGAGGCCGGGAAGGTAGTTCATGTGAGGGGTTGCCAGGAAAGAAGGATCCTCCTCAAATGCAGGAAGGGCTCTCGCATGAAAATCTTGAAGGCTGCGTACGGACGGATGACAGGAAGCGAGGTTTGCCACAGCTACAGCAAAGGAGTGGAGACTACCAGCTGCCTTGCCCCGCAAAAGCGTGTCATGAAAAGGGTAACCATCTTTTATAGATTGGCCCATTATTTACAAGTCATTGATGATGTTCGAATCCAACTCAAGTAGCTTTACGTTTCTCACATTAGCTCCTAATTACTGAACAAAGTTAAACATTTCCAGAAGGACCAACTTCATTCTTGAATTGACTTTCTTTCGTAAACCTATGAGTCCAAAGGAAAGTCCACTTTAGATTTCATTGGCACAGGCATTACAGGAATGATTACAGAGAGTACAAGGACGCTTACATTTTCAGAAATTTTTTTCAAGATTGTATTAGGAAAGCCGTTAGATTCACTGCAAGATTGTTTTTGTCCTTAAACCCACTCCTATGACTCTGAAACCTACACCAATACCGACACTTATACTCTGCATTGCCCAGTTGTTGAAAGCCAAACGAACAAAGATAATTGACTATTGGGGTCACCAGCAACGTAGGGCTGGATAGCTCAGTTGGTAGAGCGCCTGTACGGTATTCAGGAGGTCGCCGGTTCGAATCCCGCTCCAGTAAATTTTTCTTTGTTCACTTTTCAATGAAAGTCTTTTGTTAGTTTCTGACTTTGGAAGCAGAGATTATCACAAAAACCACTTTTCGCGACTCTGGCATGCCTAAAATGGCTGCCTTTGCCCCATTTCTGAAAAAAAAATATGGAGTATGATGTCCATTTATTTGGCTTGTGTTCATTCTAGACACATTCCATCATTCTGATGAAATTTCATCAAAATCTGAAGAAAATTAGGGTAGCACTTAAAGACTAACTATGAGAAAAACTGCTTAAGCTTTCGTAGTAACAACTACTTCATCAGATGACGTACTACTACATCTGATGAAGTAGTTGTTACTACGAAAGCTTATGAAGTTTTTCTCATAGTGCTACCCTAATTTTCTTTATTATTTCGATAGACTGACACGGCTACCCACAATATTCATCAAAATCTGAGAAACTCACCTCCTAACTTTTCAGAAAATTTGTTGATTTGGCATTTTGGCATCTAGGAATGGGCCTTTTGGTAATCTATGCTGCCACCAACATTATCAACATACAAGGTTTTTTAATCAGAACTTCTTGTTTTTATTTCTACCAGGTGAAGAAACGTTGCGAAAACCGTAACAAGTGTAACCTACATGTTACCAAGCGTAAGCTCAGGACGGACCCATGTGAGAATACCTCCAAGTACCTGGACATCACCTACAAGTGCGAGGTCCATGAACCAAACTAAAGCACTGAGGAAACAGAGACGAAGAACCAGCTTGGGGCGGCAATCAAAGCTCCAGTTTATTCATTCTTAGTTTTGAAATATCTGGTTTATTAAGAAAGTCCATCTGGGTATTAATAGGATTTTGGTGGAATGTTAAGTGTATTTTGATCAGGGTTCAATTTCTTGTGGAGCTGCTAAGAATTCTACTCGGCCATCTTTCATGCTAAGCAAATATAAGCCGGGAACCAGTCAAGAGCAGTACATGAATCACATGATCTTTGGCTGGTAATCCATGTCTGCTAAGCCAAACCATTTTATGTTTTATCTTAACGAAATGAGCCTATAATTAGAAGTAATCCACATTAAATAGCCACAAGGGAAATTAACTGGATTGGAATTCATTTTAAGTCATTTAAAGGTAAACAGAAGTATTTTAATTTGTGTTTGTGTTTTTTTGTTCACATTTTGCCTTAATAGTGAGGATCAGAGTTTACACTAGAGAGAATAATGCTAATTAGTCTAATGGTTCAGATACAGTCCTTCATAGCTGGAATGCTACCTTTTGTCCACTCATACCCGAGTGACTGAATACGATTGGTTGACCAAAGTTTGGTATAGGCATTTCTACCTCCATGGTATATAGGCAATAAGCCATTTGCGAGTTAAATCTTAATAGTATCTGGTACAGGGACTTCTTTCATTGCATAGAAACACCCCAGTTTGAATTTCCCAGACTAAAGACTGTTGCTATATCACATGATTCGGGGCAAGCTTTTGCATAGCAATACCCATCTCTGGAGTGGACTGGTTCCTTTGTGCCACTCCTATCCATTATGAACAGCGCATTGGTGCAAGACATCTGTTATGTAACTATAAAAACAAAAGCTTGCCCCGAATCATGTGGTATAGCAACAGAGTCTTTAGTCTGGGAAATTCAAACTAAGTGTTTCTATGCAATGAATGAAGCCCGTGTACGTGTTACTATTCAGATTTATCTCGCGAATGGCTTATTGCACCCAGTTGTATGACTGCATTCATCCTGACCACTGCTTAGAAGAAATGTGCTGGGAACCAGTTAAAGTCAGCACATAATACATTGCATTTTGCTTGGTAACCTGTAATTTGCTAAGCGGATGTTATCCATGGTTAGCAAACGTTTTTTTTTTTTGCTTAATAAGCAGCCCTAGGAAATTGGACCCTGCTTTAATTGAGAGGTAGATAATGAAATGTTTATAGAAATTATTTTTAAAAAGATTAAAAATTTACCAATTTGTGGGATGAAATCATTTTGATGAAAATTCTTAATATTTTCATTTAAGTTTTAAAGTACTGATTAGTCTTCGCTTCAGGATAATTGGCATAAAGTAAACATGGTTTATATTAAAGGGTTTAAAGGTTTTTGAAGTTATAAAAGTTTATGAAAGTGTTAAATTGTATTCATATTTAAGGTAAAGTGGTGAAGGGAAGTATGTGTACTATTTGAAATGTAACCTTGATCACATAAATTATGTGCAACCAGGTAGAAAATCTTTCAGATGTGCACATTTTTAAGAATATAATTTGCTGAAAAGATGTGAAATCACTATTTAATTCCATTTCTTTTAAAATTTATTTGAAACTTTGGGGTCTTCCATAGGAGTTATAATATATTGACATACAATATTATTATTTTTAAACAAAATTTCATTTGAACTTTTTGAACTTTTTTTTTCAAATATTTGTTGAAATTGTAATTTTTTTATTGCTATTATTATTGTTGCATGAAGAGAATTTATTAAATATTTATTTTTGGTGGCGTTTATAAAATAGCAGATTTGTTTGATGACATTCTTTCCTGTGTGTTGTAAATCATTTCTCTTTTTAATATTGGAGACAAAGTTGTTTTCCTGCAGATTTTCACCAAGTAAAGCAATTTATTTAATTTTTTTTATTGGTAATATTGGAGAAGCACGCTTCTAAAGAAAAGATAAAAGAAAGATTTTCAGAAAATAAAACTTCGCGAATCAATTAATTTGGGTTCATTCTGATAGGTGAATAAATGGAAACGCCCATTAAGCGACTACCAGAGGCCACGCCCCGAAGTTTTGCTGGCATCGACGAACGATTTCATCGTTGAGGGCGCTGTGTAACAACATTTCAGTCGGTGCGGTTACTAGCCTCTTTAGTCTAGTTCCACCACAGTAAGACTGGAAGGCACCAGGCTTACTATTATTTTCCTATGTTGATGACGCACGGTCATATACTCTATGGTAAAAATATTTATATCCGTAAAGTGATGTCATTTTCGGTGTAACTAAAGTCGATTTCTAGTGGAATTACGACTACGAGTAGTAAGCTACGACAGAATAAGTGCACTTGGAGAGCAGATACATAAGTCCACTTAATAAAACCAAGCAGTTAGTTATTGTTCGTACTAGGATAGTAGGAGGGCAGTAACTGAGTAAGTTTTCATCGGAAGTAATTTTAATTTCGCTGTTTGTTTTGCACAAATTGAAGTTGTATAAACAAGTTCAGTAGGCCTACATCTTTCTTAAAGGTAGGCCTAGTATACTTTTGTTTTTGTCAATGAAATACAGATTCGTGGTCAAAATATCAACGAAGATACACTAACAGTCATCTGTGAAAATTTCAGTCTCATACGTTGCCCACATTTTGAGAAAACGGCGAAAAACGGCCACAGTATAATAATAATAATAATGGACACTTATAATGCGCCGGTATCCGCCAAGCATGACGTTCATGGCGCAAAACAAAACAAAGAAAACAATTATACAGAAAAACGTTTGGTGAACAGATGAGTTTTCAGATGAGACTTAAATAAAGATAGGGAAGTATTTCTTGAGTGTTTTCTCTTTTATTTTTGATCTTTGATCTTTTAAAACAATAAAAAATCAAAAAGATTTTCGGTCGTTGTTTTAACAATTTCTGGATAAATATACCATTTCAGGCGGAAACATTTTAACAGTATGTTTCTACCACCACCATCTTCATACCCTGTAAGTTATACATAAATCTGTGAACATTTCTGTGTTAGTCTCTTAACAAAGTATAGGCCCTACCTTTAACTTGTTTTATTCTTGCCGTCAACAGATTTTTCCAGACAAAAACAACCAAGGAAGTACAACCCTGCTGCCTTCAAAATGTCGGGATTAGAAAGTATCCTTTTTCAATTGTAATTAGGCCTACCAAGCCAGTGGACAGTGGTCGATTTCACATTTCACATCAGAAAAATGTGTTAGATTTTAAATGGTGAATCAGATTGATTGTTAGCCTAAGGCTAGTTTCAATGTGCGATATCACAACACAAAATCACCATGGTAATATTGGCCACCCAAAACGTTGCTAAAAAAGATTAATCGTAGTGCATCGTGAAATCGGCCCCCGCCCTGGCTTGATACATCATGATAATTGATATTATTGTAACTTGTAAGTTCCACCACTATAAATTGAATACTAAACATGCAAAGTAGTGCTGCACATGGACTGCTTCAGACTGATACAGGGGTGCCACTGGACCAGTTTTTTTGGGGGACTGGGATGATCATAAGTCATGGGGCCTATTTGTTTAACGCAAAGGATCCGAGATTTATGGATCCACCTCCTATGCAGGGTACGCTAAAATGGGATTCGGATCCACAATTTTCCTGATCTTCTGCATAATAAACAAACAGGCCCTTGGTGTACATTGGTTAACAATCGTAACCTTAGGTCCATGTAGAGACCAAGGGTGGCAGTTATCGCAACTAGGGAAGATGGTTAAATGACAAACTTAAAAAAAAAATTACATTTGATAAAATTCATACTCGTGGTGACTTAAATTGCCCAATTTTATCAGTTGTTTCCCTTAACAAGTTTTTTCCAACAGAGAATCTTTTTAATTTGAAATTTGCTGCTAAGCAAATGGCGCGGAGTGCCAAGAAATGTGAAAAAGAAGAGAAAGTGGAGAAGATTAAACTAAAAAAGGTGAACTTATCATACTCATCTGGCAATGACATCGCTAACCAACTCAGGACTGTAGCACTAGCACCCAGACTCTGGAGGTTTATACACGGGTTTACACCATGGCGGCCATCTTAGATTTTGATCGCAACTTCAAAACGAGGCACTTCCACGCATGCGCACTTTTCGAAGTGTAAACCCGTCCATTGTCGAAGACAATACACGGGTTTACATTTCGGTGGTTTTGATCGCGACTTCAAAACGAGGCACTATCACGCATGCGCTTTTTTCGAAGTGTAAACCCGTGTATTGGCACTTAATAGCCTAACTTGGTCCTTGTCAAAAGAATGCGCCATAGGAATACTTCACAGTGTTAGGGGACCACTCAAAATTGTTTGTGGTTTTTAAATTTTGACTTTCTTCCAAATCTGTTTAACCCACCCACCACCCACCCCAAATTTCGATTTAAAAAAAAAAAGATTTTCAGAAAAGAAATTCTGGATTTTAACAAAAAGTGATTTTCAATTTAATTCAATTTATTTTCTTGACCCACCCACCCATTATTTTTGGGGGAAAAAGGAGAAATTAGTATTTTGGAGGATGCATGTCTACATGTCCCAGGCACTATAGATAGCCCTTTATGGGGGCTTGATGGCTCAACTTGGTAGTGAGGGGTGTCGTTGGCATACTGTACAATGTGGTTTTAAAGAATAGGGCTCTGCGCTCGAGCTATTTATAGAATACGCCCTTTATATCGACAGCTATAGTTACCCGGATGTTCGGACAAATATCACTATGTTTTATGTGTAAGTTAATTGGGCAACGTGCGACTTGTTTGTCCGAACATCTGAATGTGACATCACATTCAGATGACGTCTATTCAAGAAGAATATGATGAGCATCAATCAATCATCTACCTTCAAGCAGTACTCCTGTATTCTGATGGTCATCCCCCAGGCAGCCAAGCTAGATTTGTTTAATACTGATCGTTTGAATTTGAATTGACATCACCCACCATTTTATCACTGTTCATTTTTCTGACTATTTTTTATTTTATACTGTACAATTTTTGTTGAACAGGCAATTCAGAAGGGAAATTCTGAAGGTGCTCGAATCCACGCAGAAAATTCAATCCGGCAAAAGAACCAGAATCTGAACTTCATGCGGATGTCTTCAAGGATTGATGCAGTGTCTCAGCGCGTACAGACAGCCCTCACAATGCGTCAAGTCACCAAGTCCATGGCCGGTGTCGTTAAATCCATGGACTCGGCTTTAAAATCCATGAATTTGGAGAAGGTGAGCTTATCAAGCACTCGGCTGTTCAAGAGGTTCTCCACCATTTTATTAATACAGTGGAATGCCGATATAACAAACATTTTTATTTGTTTGGTAAATTGGTACATGAAAATTAGGAGTCAAGGATGATGTTTCGGTATAGCCGAATGTTCGTTAAAGCTGTGTTTGTTATATCGGCGTTCCACTGTACTGCAATTTCTTCAATTACTTTCAAAGATCATCCTCTTTCTGAATAGTTTAAGGATTTATTTCTTTGCAGGTGACTCATATAATGGACCAATTTGAGAAGCAGTTTGAATCGCTGGACGTCCAGAGTCAAGTGATGGACGATGCAATGGCTGGAACCACGACCCTCAATGTTCCAACGGCACAGGTGGACAGCCTCATGCAGGAAGTGGCCGACGAAGCCGGGTAAATATTTCATCATGTAACCACAAAGGGAAACTGACAAGGAAAAAAGGACTAGAGCAGGATTCGAACCAGCAACCCCTGGAACTGTATACAGGGTTTTGCTGGTTCGAATCCCGCTCTAGTCAATTTTTCTTTATTCACTTTCCAGTGACTTCAATATTTTATCAAATTTCATTCCGCAAGAATTCAGTTGTTTTATGAGTCTTTTTGTGTTTTTCATGGCAACCTGGATTCCCTCCAAAAAATTCAGTTTTTAATTTCTAGCTGGGTGACACAAATTCAGCAACTGTTGGATGAAGTATTTCCATAGTTTGCAGAAACTCTCAAGTGAAAATTTGCATGTTGTAGTCAGCTTTGAAAAATCTACATTATACAAACTGTCCAAGTTTTATGCTGGTGACAAAAACAATTGTCTTGGTACCCCTGGTCGATGCCTTGGTGCCCCTGGCTATTGCTGTGCCCAAAGTCAATCCCATTCTTTGTGTGCATTTTCTCACTCGCTATGTTTTGTTTCTGTCAGCTTGGACCTGAACATGGAATTGCCACAGGGTCAGACTACGGCCCTAGCCGGTGCCAGCGCAGCATCAATGGAGCAAGACGAACTATCCCAGAGGCTACAAGAACTAAGAAATCAGTAGGGAAGACAAGACAAGGAATCCTCGTTATTTGGTTGGATGCAAGAGGTATTAAAAAAGAAGTTTATATTTTGATGGCACCTGCATTCTTCTAATTGGCCAGTTCTCGATACGTCATGCCGGTCTTCTTTCTCTAAAATGTTATTTTGCCAAAGGTACGTTCCTGCTGGCATGACATAATGAAAATTGGCCAATCGGAGTAAGGGAACATCAAAATAGTGTTTAAGGTAATTGATTTTGTGGTAACACCATGAGACACAAGTAATACTCTTTTTTAAGTTGGGGTGACTCTGAAAAGAGCCGGTTAACTAGACGTTCTGCCCAGCATGCTCTGGCCATTTTCAGGAGAATGCATTTGCAGGAAAAATGCTGGCAAAATTTACCCTGCCTAGATAATAAATTCTCAGCGGTTATTTCTTAACTCCAGTGAGATGGAGAAAAATCGAAGCACGCATTGATGAATATTCATTGTTTTCTTCCTTTGTGTAACACAACTTCTGGTCAATTTGAAATTAATTTTTTTTTTCTTTTTTTCATGAAACTTAACATTTTAATACCTCATAGCATCGAAGCGTGTATGAGGCATTTTGATGTTATTTCCAAACCACAAACAAGAATTTGTTGTTCACACCAGGGGGCGTTGTATCACTTATAAATCTGTTTGCATATTAAATTTCGCGTCAGTTTTGACGGAGAGCGTTTTGGAAACTCATAATTGTTGTAGGGAAGAAATGCATACCATTTTGTACAAACTGTAAATATGTATCCCTGTACGTCAATCAGTGTAACTTTTGGGTGAGCAAATGGACTTGAACCTGGGACCTTTCATTTTCCCCTCTGAGTGATGGGGATAGTGGAGCCCCATTTTTTTTTTATTTATCAGTTTGTGGATGGAGCTAAAAAGATGATCCGATGAAATGTTTTAAATTGCCCGACAAGTGGAAGATACAATGTATTTGCTCACCCAAAATTATTAACGTTTAAAGTATTTGTTTTATTTATTATTGTTTTTATTTTCATCAGTGAAATCAATAGATGAACATGATGAAGACATTAGTTGTGGGCCACCACACACCATCCATTATCTAGTTTCCCTGTATCATTTTCAAGGATGTGTTCCGTTTGTTCAAACACCGTGGTAGTCGGCCTAATGTTGTGCACAGTGGACTAATTTTGACAGGTGTATTGAATCCACCTGTTACGCATCTCTGCGATGGCCCCAAACCATGGCAGCCCTTGGTCTGGCCAATTTTATGTACAGAGTATGTTATATTTGGTGGAAACCTTTCCACATGTATAAACTAAGGCAAACCTACGCAGATTCTTTCTTTCATTTTATCAAGAGTTTTTTTCCATAATGGATTTGATATGAATAAAAGAAATTTGTGATCGGTTGATATGGAAATTTAACGACAACTAGAGATTGTAAATTTGGACTAACATTTTTTTAAGATTGAAAAGTGAACAAAGGAAAATTGACTGGAGCGGGATTCGAACCGGCGACCTCCTGAATACCGTGTTGGTGGTGTCCCAAATAGTTAATTATCTTTGTTCGTTTGGTAGAGTGCCTGTACAGTATTCAGGAGGTCGCCGTTTTTGAATCCCGCTCCAGTCAAATTTTCTTTGTTCGCTTTTCAATGACTTTAGATTCAGTCAGTTTCCCTTGTGGTTATTTGTCGATTATTTTGTAAGATTGTAAAAACTATCCAGTATAACCAGAGTGACTAAACTATATCTTAGCTCATTATGTAAGATTGTTGACAGGAAATTTTAAAGAGCTCTGCCAGCGACGAACCAGTTTCATATTTTTAAACATAAAGGAGACTCCAAAGTTTCCGAACCAAATACAACAAGGTTTTGAACAAATCTTGTTTTGAAAAGCACATTTGTCCAAACTAGTCGCGATAATAGAGTATTGGAACTGAAAGTCCCACATTGTATGTACGCTGTATATTGAGAGAAAATCAGAAAAATAATTATGTGATTCATACACATTGCATAAAAATGCATACAGTGTTGTGTACACACATGGAGGTTACATTTGATACCTCATATATACTGTGCTTGAATTTTTCCCTAAATTCCTCGGGTTTTGGGGGATTGTTTTTGCCCTTAAGTGATGCAATGGAAACAACAATGACCTAGCTTCAATTCTCAGACACTTGGGCCATGTCCCGAATCTCTGGCTGTGGCTGCAAATTACACACGCACCTATGGCAGCCACTAGCCAGTGACTGCAGCCTTTCCATAATTATTATTTGTGTGTTTGTGGTCACAGCCAGAAATTTGGGACACGGCCCAAGTCGGGCAAAATTGTTTGTGAAGTTTTGGGGTAAAGCTTTGTTGTATTTGGTTGAAGTCTTATCCTGTATCTAGAAACTACGTAAAGCGTGCTGAAGATTCTTCTTCTAGGTTCTGATCTTTAAAAGTTCAATTTGACATTTCACCGTCGACGTACGTGTTAAAGGATTGACATGGTTTCAGAGAGAGTATTAACATTTTAAAATTCAATCGAAATTGCAAACTCTGTTCACATCTTTTCCAATTTAGGATGTGGATTCTAATTTCGTACAAGGCCCTGTTGATTAAATTCTGAGAATACACTGGTTTACACCTTGGCGGCCATCTTAGATTTTGATCGCAACTTCAAAACGAGGCACTTCTACGCATGCGCACTTTTCAAAGTGTAAACCCGTGTATTAGTTATTTGTTTAGTTCTATTCTCTGTGTGATCTTATCCAGATACCATGGTCTAGAGACTGAAAATTAGTATTATTTTAATTTAATTAATGTTGAATTGTGTATAACTAGATAACCATCACTGATAATTTTTATGTCGCATATAGTTTTAAATAAAATGAATGAAACTTATTTTATCTTATTACAAATTGAAGTCATTCAATCAAAGTCAAATTAGAGTTGTTATAATTGCCAGGATGAATCTAAGGGCCTTTCTCAAAGCTCGGCTCAGGCTCCGGCTTCGTCTCTGTCATCCATATGCTGAAAATAATAGGTCGTGGCTTTTCATTGAAGCTGAAGCTCTGTTTTCCTTTCCAAACCAGGGAATCTACTTCAGAACCGCAGCCAAAAACCTCTATTTTGATACCCGTTATTTTAGAATGGATTCACGAAATGGAGCCAGAGCCTGAGCCGGAGCCGAGCTTTGAGAAAGGCCCTGAGATTGTGGATGGACAGAGATACCTGACAGGTTTTTGTATAAGAAGCTTTGAAAGGATTACAAGGGGGAAGGGTACAGACATAAGATAATTTAACAGGTTGACAGTAGTTTCATTTCTACAAATATTGTATTTTATTTTCTAATATTAATTCTGAAACATTTGAACATCATCAGGAAACAACAAAGGGCATGATGACCATAGGGATGTGTGTGACCATACATACAAAAAATCTAAAAACACCAAGGAAAAAAGCCGAAATTAAAAATATCCTATAATTATTTGTGTACATAGCAGGTGTACAAAAAAAACCTGAAATTTTGAGTTAACATTTTAACCAAAAAATAATTGGAATCAATTTCAAATTTGAAGTCTCACATCCCTGGGATCATGAACATTGTTTCAAGTAAACCTGGGAAAGGCGAAAAACAGATCAAAACCACTTTGGGAAAAAATATCTGAAAATTCCTTTCCGACCCCCTTTTGAAAAGGAGCGATCAAGCATTTTGCTCCAGGTTTAAATGAAAGCAATGTTCTTTTATTTTATTTTTAATTTCAATCAAAATAAATTATTGTTACTTAGAAAAATTAGATTAAGTCGCGATGGATAAACTCCGAATTCTTGGGCTGTTGCGGTGTGCACGCTGAAGCCAACCAGATCTAAAAAAAAAAGTGGGAAAAAATTAAAAACAAATAGTGCTGTTAGTATTCTGTAAAGTATCAGATTTCATTCGCTTTATCCCATTTTGTTGCTATAGCAACCTAGATACAGACAATCAGATGGGTGATCAATTTGTTTTTAATGACATTCTATTTGGAAGATTTGAAGCGGCATCAAACAATTGATCAAGTTGGTGCAGTTCTTAGGTCTGATGTTTTTAAAGTTGGAACACTGGTTCTCCTAAGAACTAAGAACCAGGAACAACACAAATTCAAAGTTCAATCGGCTGAGATGTAGGCAAGAAGACAAGTGATGGACAAGTGGATCATGACATTTATAGGGGAGTTTTGCACTGACATCAATCAATCAGTCGAGTTTGTGCAGTTCTTCAGTCCGGAGTTCATGAGTGCAAAGTTGGAACGCTGGTTCTCCTAAGAACCAAGAACCACACCCATATTCAAAGTTCAACCAGCTCAGATGTAGGCAGGAAGACATGTGATGTACAAGTGGACCACGACATCAATCAATAGGTCTAGTTTGTGCAGTTCTTAGGTACAGAGTACATGTACATTGTGTTTAAAGTTCAAACACTGAATCTCCTAGGAACCACACAAACTCAACACTACCTTTCAGTAGGCTGTCCTCATCAAGTATAAGATGTAAACACTCACCTCTTCAAGTGACATCAAGGAGCAACCACATCAAACAGGTGTTTGATCCCATCTGTAATCTGCATCATCCGGAGCATCTCAGAAGATCAGCTCTGTCTTCGGTCGGCCAAGTGCAACATCCAGGGAAGCAGACCCTCGATGTCTTCATCTTGCAGGGCAGATCGATGGTCCTCTTGTATTTGGGTGTGATCCATGGAGGGGAGAGAGCTAGGGGGGGGGGGGGGGGTCAGACAGGAGATACAAAAAACACTGCCGAGGCTGGACTGAGTCCATGTTATTCATTTATAAATTTTGACTTTTTAATCTCAACTTACACTAGGCCTAATTGCAAGATGGCCATCTTTGAGTGCTCACCAAAATTGCCTCAAAGTGCAATTTTTCATACACTATGCCTAACTAAAAACCGGTGTTTGTACTTACCAATTACAAAACAACGGTATGTTTGTATGGCCAGCATGCTACTTACCGTAATAGACCTGGCCATTTCCAGCTCAATATAGGCCTACACTTTTTACACTAGTCCTACTCTAAAATAGAAACCTTTCCGAGTACTTGCCAAAATTGCCCACTCACCGGCGTGAGTATTACAACACTGACAATTTTCATAACAAGGCCTAATTTGATACAATTTTTTAAAACCGAGATTACACCCTTTTAACTGCCGTGTTTGTGTGGAATTGGCCACACTTTCCAACCATGGGCATTTTGGTTGGAAACAAAATACACCAAGCCAAATTTTAACTGATCTTTCAAGCCCGATATACTCTCACCAAAACTGCCTCACCCTCAAACCGGCATATTTTTTGTTTGCATAAACACCTCAGTGATGTTTCACGTGTACACATATTCCTATTATTTTTACGATTTTATTTTTGTTCACGCGGAAATTTTGCAGGGAGTGACAATCATTTTCGGTTGCCGTTTCGGCAGAAAAATAATCGTAGTTTTTCCTATTATTTTTACGATTTCATTTTTGCTCACTCAAACAATTTTGCAGGGAGAGACAATCATTTTCGGTTGCCGTTTCGGCCGAAAAATAATCGTAGTTTTTCCTATTATTTTTACGATTTCATTTTTGCTCTCTCAAACAATTTTGCAGGGAGAGACAATCATTTTCATTCGCCGTTTCGGCCAAAAAATAATCGTAGATTTTCCTATTATTTTTACGATTTCATTCTTGTTCACTCAGAAATTTTGCAGGGAGAGACAATCATTTTTGGTTGCCGTTCCGGGCGAAAAATAATCGTAGTTTTTCCTATTATTTTTTCGATTAGATTTTTTGTTCACTCAGGAATTTTGCAGGGAGTGACAATCATTTTCCGTTTCTGTTCCGGGCGGAAAATAGCCGTAGTTTTTGCGATATCACTGCCTCTAAAAACACGTCCGTATTTTACAACATTTTATTTTGCAGCAGTAGGCCCAATTAGGGCATGTTATATTCCCTTTATGTAGGGAATTATTTTACACCTGCCGGTGTTTGCGAAACATAACACACAATAATTACCTGTTGGACATGAGGAGGAAATCAACCCTTATAAAATAAGGCTGCTCGTGTTTTGCTCTGTGGTCTCAATAGGCCTTATATAGGCCTTGCAATGAGCAATCAAAACCTTGATTTCTCGCGTGTACTTCAAAAAATAATGATAACACTTCGAGGTTTACAGTAATTCAAACTCACTATTATGTATTAATCAACCATTTAAAGCACGTTCATCCCTTTCCCAAATTTTAGGCGTACCACAAAGCCTTGGGAGTAAACCAGTTCGTGCGTTTAGCATTTCAATTTTTTATATCGTCGCGTTTTGCGGTGGGAGACACAATTTTTTACCGTTTCGAGAGACACTTTACACCTGCTGGTCATGAGGAGAAAATGGATACCTTCTTCCGAAGGTTATTGAAGAATTCACACTTAGTATACACTGATTTGATAAAGGCCACTTGTACTTTATTCAGTCAATCATTACTGGCCCAAGTATTCTCAATCAGTGTATACCTGATGGACAGACAGCCCCAAAACGTTCAGACAAACTTCGCAACTACCATACTTCGTTGAGCAACGAATAAAACGTTTTTAATTTATGTTCCTTGAGGCTTACAGAGCAAGAAAATGAAGCGATTATATAGGCCTAGTGACAACTAATTGCTGCCCGTTTATGGGCAGAAAACACTTATGGGAGAATTACGTCTTAAAGACGTCAGACGTTCATTTGCGATACTCCCCTATTACATAAAAAAAACCTGCCTCATACAAGGATAAAAAAAGAGTCGAAATAAATGTGCATGAAACATGTGTGATTGCACACCATTTCTCAAATCTTTACCGTTTCCTAAACCATTTCTTCAAGCATTTTTAACCATTTCTTTATACGTTTCTTTAACCATTTCTTCAACCGTTTTAACCATTTCTTTATACGTTTCTTTAACCATTTCTTCAACCGTTTTTTAACCGGCATTTCTGTACACGTTTCTTTAACCATTTATTTGACCATTTCTGTAACCGTTTAACCGTTTCGTTAACCGTTTCTTCAACCATTATTTTCTTTTGCGATGGGAGACACGATTTTTACCGTTTTGCAAGAGAAACACCTGCTGGTCATGAGGAGAAAATTGATACCTTCTTTAGAAGGTTATTGAAAAATTCACTCTAAGTATACACTGATTTGAGAAAGGCCGCGTGTATTTTATTCAATCAATTTATTACTGGCCCAGTATTCTCAATCAGTGTATACCTGAACAAGTTCTGACAAACTTCGCACCTACCCACCATAGGCCTACTTCGTCGAACAACGGATAACACTATTTTAATTAATGCCCCATCACGAAGCCTACAAATAGGCAGAAAACACTTGAGAATTGCGTCTTACAGATATGTCAGACGTTTATTTGCAGTGCTCTCCTATACATACGAGGATAAAAAGGCTTGAAATTAATGTGCATGAAACAGATGTGATTGCACGTCATTTCTTTAACAGTTTAACCGTTTCTTTAGCCCGTTTAACCGTTTATTTAACCATTCATTTAACAGTTTCGTCTACCGTTTCGTTAACCATTTCTTTAACAGTTTCTTCTACCATTTCTTTAACCTTTTCTTTAACCGTCTTTAACCGTTGCATTACTACTTTAAGCATTTCTTTAACCGTTGATGCAAAACATGCGCACAGTGATATCGCGAGATAATTTTCTTATTTTTTGATTGTAACAAACTGCTGATTACAGTACTGGTCGCAATTTCTTGTACCATTGCTAGGACCAACTATTATTCAGCCGTTCTGCGTAAACACTTTTTGTCCTTATGTTAATAAGAACTGCTTAACAAAGTTAAAAACAAACCTCTACCTTTGTGTATCGTAGAAAAACACCCACTGGTTATTGCGGAGGAAAACATAATTTAAAACGAGACACGTATAAAAACTGTCGACACTTGTCACATCCCAAAATCAAAACCAAGACTTCGTATAATTCCATGGAATTATTTCAAATTACCTTTGTATACTGTATGAAAAACTTTACGTAGGCCTAGGCCTATACTCCCGTCTGTTTTCCGATTGTTTAATATTTGCACCCGTTAGCAAATTACCTTTTTGCAATTTTAATACCATTGCAAAAAAATAAACAATTGTGTTTTAGGCGACACAATACTACTACAAAAATCAACCAAATTACGACAAAACCATGATCTGGTCGCGGGGAACGGATTTTTGACGACCTGTTCATGGAACATACGTTTGATTACTATATCTCTGATGTCATTGCTAACCACAATCTGTTTTTTAGACACTACAGATTGTAACATTAAAAACAAATTTCACTCTGAACCAATACGACTTTTTGGCGATTGTTAAAACCAAGGCAATCATGCCACTGAACACAATTTCCTCTTACACCACAGTTGTACTGTATTACTTATCAAAACCCGAAGGTCATTTACGATTTGCCCGTTTCATTTTCCGATGACATTGCCAAAAAAAATATACCTTTAAAATTGTAACGCTTAAATTTAAACCTTTTTTAACCACTGCGAACGAAACTCGTATTTCGTATACGTGAAAAGCATGCCATCAATAATTAACGAAGTTCGAATCCAAAGTAACTCCCTAATTGGCTCGTAATTTGCGACTAACAAGCTCACAAAACCAAACCAAACCAAGTGAACATTAATTTTACCTTGTCCACTTACACGTGCCAATTAACCACCATTAACATTTTACACACGAGACACTGTTTGAAATCTTCTCGTATCGCAAACAAAAGTTGTTGTTTTTACAAAAAAAACTACGTCTTAATAATTACCGCGACAATAATAACTACTACATTTGACCATAATAATTATTAACCCGCTGGTCATTATACATGACCTGTATTTTGCACAAGTGCAAAACTACATTTATACCGTTTACAAAACCGTTTTCAATAATACCTCAAATAACACCGTTGACCATTCTTATAAAAAAAAAACAGGTAATTGAGATAAAGACTCGTATTGCAAACAACAGTTTTTTGTGTTTTTACAAAAAACAACTACGTCTTAATAATTACCGCGACAATGATAACTACTACGTTTTACCATGATATTATTACTGACCCGCTGATCATTTTTCATGACCTGTATTTTGCACAATATTGCAAAAAATACGTACACATTAATACCGTTTAACAAAACCGTTTTCAATTATACCTCAAATAACACCGTTGACCATTCTTATAAAAAAAAAAGTTAATTGAGATAGACTTATTCATAATTATTATTTACACGTAAAACCAACGTGCTTTTTCCAAAACCCACTACTGACACTACTGGTCAGTAATTTAAAAACGTACTTTCAATTAAAAAAAAAAATACCCCGAAAAAGGCGAGGGGAAGGAGATTCCACTGACCTCACAAAATCATCCTAAGCGCGGATAAATAAAAATTACACATAGGCTAATTAACCAAAAATTCTTGTATTTGTGGGGTGCCCACAAAACTTAATTAAATTTATTACACTACACCCGGGATCCAACAATACACTAATTGTTGCACTATAGTATAGTTCTACCCAATGTATACCTTTTCTTTTCAAAGTAAAACAAATGAAAAAGTGAAGACCTGATAATGTTTTAATTCAAAACCGTCGCGCTTACTGGTCCAACACTGAGGTAACCTCGAGGTCATGCAACTTAAAATAATTTGTAAAATTAAATTCAACATGTGGTTGGCTGATGACATTGTGTGGTTGAATTGAAAATGTTTTGCGTGTTGATTTATATGAGACAGTCCAGTCAGTTGTCAAATCCTCAGAGTTTTTCCTTGTCCTGCTTGGCCGAAGAAATGTTACTAAGTATCCTGTTAATGTTGGCATCCACATAAATTAAAGTTCTGATATGACGTGGAGTGATGCCAGACGAACTGCAGAAAGTCCTTCCGAATGTTGATGGTCGAAGTTTCGAAGATGATGTATTGATCCAAGTGAAGTCCATTCGTGCCTCGTGATATTCGGCGAAATTTGCAGCACTTTATTCTGAAGCAAAACGTCCTCTCTTTCACTGGCAACGTGTTCCAAGACTAAAGTTATTCCAGAAGCAGTTCGATCAGTTTTCCTCTTGGCTCCAAAACTGACAAAAGAGTTCGCTTCACTGTCAAGTAAAATCCAGCCGCGAAATGTCATGCTTCTAAGTCTGTTCGTTGTCGGTGTATAACCAGCTTCCAACAGTATTTTAAAATGGGTTTGGTGTAAAATTCGTTGTCATTAACTTGGACTGAAATATTGCTAACCCAAAGAGTGATTGCGCCAAATTATGTTTAATAATTCTTCGAACTCTGTAAAAAGAAACTACAAAGAATTAGTCGTTGTGTCCCTTTCGCAGACGGCCCGAAAAGTGGGTATTTATCTGCTCATGAAACAGTCGCTTTCATCCAATTATTATTTACAAGATATCTTTTTAACCTATACATCAGTTGAGTTTCTATGGCAGACGGCCCGAAAAGTGGGTATCAATCTGCTCATGAAACAGTCGTTCTCATAAAATTGTGTTGTTTTTGTAGACATTTCTTGTTTTCCTCTCGCAGGCGGCCCCGAAAAGTGGGTATCAATCCGCTCATGAAACAGTCGTTCTCATAAAATTGTGTTGTTTTTGTAGACATTTCTTGTTTTCCTCTCGCAGGCGGCCCCGAAAAGTGGGTATCAATCCGCTCATGAAACAGTCGTTCTCATCAATTTATTCTTTACAATTACAAGTTCAGTTACAATTCTTTAACCTATACATCAAGTTTCCATGGCAGACGGCCCGAAAAGTGGGTACGAGTCCGCTCATGAAACAGTCGTTCTCATAAATTGTACAGAAATGTTTGATTTTTAACTATACATCATTTTTGTTTCCATGGCAAACGGCCCGAAAAGTGGGTATCAATCTGCTCATGAAACAGTCGTTCTCATAAAATTATGCTTAAGTTTTTTTGTAGACATTCTTGTTTTCCTTTCGCAGACGGCCCGAAAAGTGGGTAATCAATCCGCTCTTGAAACAGTCGCCTTCATCAGTTGAGTTTCCATGGCAAACGGCCCGAAAAGTGGGTATCAATCTGCTCATGAAACAGTCGCCTTCATCAAATTATGCTTTTTTGTTGACATTTTGTTTTCCACTCGCAGGCGGCCCCAAAAGTGGGTATCAATCCGCTCACGAAACAGCAAATTTTAACACAAACTTTTTTGACAAAAACATTTATTTAACCTATACATCATTTTCATCACTGGTACACAATAGGACAAAATACCACTTAATTTGGTCTATTGTTGTTACCCCAGAAAAGTTTCGATTTTGAAAGTTTGCCCTTTTAACATCATTCAAGCTCGGCCTTGTCGAATGTGCTGCTGTCCAGCTTAGCATAGCAGTTGAGAGCGCGCAGAGCAAGCATACAGCACACCCCTCTATCCGGCCGTGTCCGAATTAACTGGCCAATTAACTCGACCACGCCCTCAGACCCTATAGCTACATACTGAATAGATTACTCTGACTTTATTTGGCATTACTTTCAACTTCCAAAAACTTCATCCTGTGAATAAACCTACAACGTTCTCGATGTCGCTGTCACGGCTATCCAACTAGCAAAAGTTTGTATGGAAGTTTGTCTCGAAAGTAATAATCGCGATAATAGGTTAAATCGACGAACCGAATAACCGACGGCGAACCGATTACCGATTACTCGACGGACGTAAAGTGCAGAGTATTGGCTATAAAGATCACGAATTCATTTCGTGATTAATTGATTGATTGAATAATGCCTGAACATCAAATCGACCCAACCCACATTAATTTGAGGTGATTTTGAAATTGGGTAAAAACAAAACAAGAGACAGAAATTACACAATTTTATGTCAAAAGTTACATCAATTTTTTTTTATCAATTTTGAGTTTATCAAAACTGTACTAGACTAGATGTGATGATAACCATCGATTTATTTTCTAGGGCGGGTCATATTAATGTTCAGGTTGGCCTATTCAATACAGCTTACATTGTGCCCAACCCCATTGCTGCAATGCGTTGCTTATAGCATGTTGACAAGGCGAGCGCTGTCTTACGGCAAGGCCGAGATGAGCAGCCCAGTCCCCCACAAGAATGTCTAGGCAATCGTTAGGCTGAAAATGCCTTCCCGGAAGATTGTATACTCGAGGAAAATTAACGTTTTGCCTCCTGTGGTTAAATGAAGGCATTCATTATGTTTTTTGTTTTAGTTTTTTTGTTTTATCACTTTTATTAGGATATGTATTTTTTTATCCTGTGAATCCCTTTGTACACCAGCGATTATGTTTTACATAAGGTTATAACGATGAACATCACCAGATGCTTCAGAAATGGTCACTGTAGTTCCTTTTTTTTCATCTTGGTCATCCTCTTCACATAAGTTCTTTGTTTTGCAGCTGTCGTTGTCTTTTGAAGAATTGCAGTTCAACCCCATTGTTTTTCTCATTGGAGATTTATGCCCCCTCCCCAAAAAAATCTCCATCTCTTGCTGTTGATCTCGTTGTTGTCGAATCAAGTTTTCAAAAAATATACTATTAATTCTCTACATACATACAATTAATTAATTAATTAATTAATTAAAAATCTCAGTAGTTCTCTTTATAGAGTTCGTCTTTGCAAGTTTGATTAGAAATAACATTTTAAAGTCCAAACACCTGTTGGAGCTGGTTCGTTAGCGTCACAGTCTTCAAATAGTCCGAATAATTTGCAGCGTGTCCGTGCCGTGTTTGCCTGGTATGTACTGCACACACCAGCAAAAAGTTCAGTAAAATGTCTTTCTGATGTTTCTGTGCATGAAGGATGGAGACTGTCCTCAAAGACGAGAGTTCATGGCGAAAATGAAGGACACTGTTTTGTGGCACAAAGTTGAAGACTCGGAGAGAAGTGATTCATAAAATGTCACTAATAATTGGAGATCCCAGTGTATAAATAAAGCTGGCAACTTCATTCCAAGATGAGAGTCAATTGCGAAGAAGAATAAGTCCAGGTTTGAAGGCAACACGTAGACCGGAGCAACTGTTTTTCAGTTCCACTCCAAAAATTGATGTCGACGGCATTAGTGTTCATTTCTGCGGCATACATGCTTAATTGGACGAAGAAACAGAAGGCCAAATCCTATATATCGTCATTGTCTGTCTGTGGGGAGTGTTTTCTTTATTGTATATTGACGGTGTTTATTTGCCAGTGTAAATGGTTTGAGAAGTCACGATAATGAAAAATAATGTTTAGATACTTTTATCTAGAACATTATTAATTGCAATCACATCGGTGATGTGACCTTTGGATCCCTAAGTTATTTCTTTCCCGCTCCCAATACAAGTTAATTACACATGCAAGGCATGAAACTTCAAAGAAGTCACGTTAGTGAAAAAAAATAATAAGATACTTTTATCTAGAACATTATTTGCAATAAAAATGAACATCGATGATGTGACCTTTGGAGCCCTAAGTTATTTCTTACCCGGCCCGCTCCCAATACAAGTTAATTACACATGCAAGGCATGAAACTTCAAAGAAGTCACGTTAGTGAAAAAAAATAAAGATACTTTTATCTAGAACATTACTGCAATAAAAAGCACATCGGTGATGTGATCGACCTTTGGAGCCCTAGTTATTTCTCTCCGCTCCCAATACAAGTTAATTATTTGAGCTTCACAACTTACAATGTAGTCTGGCACTTATGCAAACAACGTTCATTCAATCCAAATAAGCTTACTTTAAGACACACAATGAAAAGTTCTTGGCGTCCGGCAAAATGACATTCTAAAGCCCTCTTTGTTATCGGCCTACTTGTTGAATCTCAATTAGTTCGAAGTCCAAATATGGTCATGACGACCTGACCCCTATTCAACACCATGACAACGGCTCCAGAGTGAGAGCGTGATTGACACGCGAAGAGCGCGTGGCACGTGAAGGGCGCGTGCCAACTCATCAATATTCATGACGGTCCTACACTGATTTACCAATCACATGCCTTTGCCGCCCCGCACAGGTGTGTGAGGGGCGGGACACAATGAGAGGAATGTGTTTACAGCATGTTCAATGATTGGATTTATGCATAAATTACTGAGACAGAAAGTCCACTGAATATGTTGATGAAAACAAGTCTTTATGCACAAAGATGCTGTCAACTGGATCACAATGAATAGGCCCTACTCACAAATTGCAAGTGAAAATCCAAGAAACATTAACTGCAGCAAGTCAAAAACTAAGACACAAAAGGGTGGGGAATTTAAGGCTTCCTATACTACCCTAAAGTTTAATGGATATGCGAATTCATAAGGGTTAAAAGGGAGTCGCGGATTAGGTTTCGCGATGGGGCGGTGTGTGTGATGGTATGTGTGATATTTTCAGTTTGTTGTAGAAAATAAAATTGACCACTCACCTCGGGCACGAATCCGCTCGTGTGAGCCGAGTTCAGTTTGAGACTTACCGAATCTTGCTTGAATCCTTACCGTCTCAGTCATTCGACAAACACACATAAATCCCATATCGTCAATCAGATCATGCGACAAATGTTCAAAATTTCAGCTCAGTTCACAAAAAAACCGAGTTCAGTTTATATTAAGTTCGAGTATCACAAGTTCAACTCAAAGTCAATCCGATGTTTCTTGATCTTGAAGAGATGAAAATTCTTGCAGATTCGCAACTTGAAACAATGCAGGTATCCCATCGAACAATGCAGATATCCCATCGAACAATAATCCTGGTACGTCTACAGATGAATGGCACTGGTTCACAATATCACCGAGTTCCTATATAAAGAAAAGAAAATTACACTTCTGTTACCAAACTCTCACATAAACAGTTGATTTGATGATTTTGTTGTCAGCAAGCTAAGGTTTGGAAGTTGGTGGTTAGTGTGCTTTAGTCCAAAAGGATTATTTTCAGACCCCCATAATTTCTCTCAAAAAATCAAAGCCCTGTTCTTTCCACAAAATACCTTAATACTAATATTGAAGAGGACATCACAACTGGTCAACATAATTATTTAGGTGAGTCAGTTTACTTTAGAACACGTGTTTGAAAATAATCCTTGTGGACTAAGCACTAGTAACCCCGAAAGTTGGCAGGGTTTCAGAATTTCAGGGAAATTTAAATTATGAGGGGAGTCAGCCACTAAACAAGACACAGCGAAAGGTTTACGGTGCACACGCACTAAACTGCCGACTTGCGAACACAAATAATGGGTGGGGCTGCGGACTCATTTTCTTAGTGAAAACAGCTGTCCAAATTCCAGAAATTGGCTGAAAATCCAATAAATAGAAGAAGTGTTGCTTAGTCGAAAGTTTTGTTCGAAAATCAACTTTGGAACTTCTAAGCTGTACGGGGTGCTGCTGTAAATAGTTACCTGATGAAAGGTCTTCTCTCGCCGGTAAAAACGCCGAATCCCTCCGTCCACAGCAGGCCCCAGCTCCCGCATCGATAATCCTGCTCTCGTAGCACCGTCGTCGATCAGTTTTCCAGTTCAACCCAAACCTTAGTCTGGTGTCTGGTGAGAATTCATTCACAGTTCCTTTGCAAAATTGGAGACACCCTTGCTTAGAAGTAATTCCTTCATGATCAGTTCGAGTCCCGGTAAATTTGCTGAAGAAAAATGCCATTTTTTTTTTAAATCTCAGTTCCAGAAATGGCAAAGTCCTCCATCGGCAAACCCCACTAACGATATACTGTTCGGTGGGCCAGCCTCCCGGGGCACTGAGAGACTCCTTGCTCCTGATGATAAGGGTTAATTGCCGACAAACCTGATGCAGCATGCAATAAAAACCAGTTGAGAATATTGTCCGAGGTTTCAACGAGCTTGGAGGGTCCACGAAGCCAAGATGACCAGCCGTCCACGGTAGCGAGATGCCCGGAGATGTTACGGGGCTAGCTCGGCCAGGCACGGGCACCGAAGAAACCGCAGGGTAGGGAAAAGGGTGGAGTCCGCGGCCTTTTCAGGCACGAACTCCTTCAAGAAAGTTAAAAATCAGTCCTGAATCTGCAGATAGGAATCAATAGGAATTCCTCTCGCGTATAGAGTTCCCCTTAAGCCGTGAAAAATAGGAGGAATTTTCTCGATGAATGTTGGAAAACGGATCCCACATTCTTGAACACTGCTCAGATGGAGAGTCGAGCGCGCAATGTGGACACGCGGTAAAACGTCTTGTAAAATTCACCACGTGGAGACGCCAAAAAAAGGGCGGATGAACATCTTCTTGATTCAATAGATTAAGTAAAGCCCTCGTAATCTTATAAACTAATCCGCGTCTGTCTTAAATAACATTTATTTGATTTTAGATCTCAAATTTGGTACTTTTGTGGTTATTTTATCATAGAAAAAAAATAAATCCACCATAAATTTGATGAAAAAATTGTCCAACAATGATTGCTATCTTCTTTTGTAGAAAAGTGCAGAGCTCTATTTTATTTGCCGTCTTGAAGGAACTGTGCGGCTAAAAAGACAAAAGAAACAATCAGCGTCGGCAATTGGTCAAAACAAGTATGGAAAAACGGAGGAGGAGCCAACACTAAGCCATGTCTCAAATCACCTGAGGCTACGGCTGAAAACATCGTTTGTCCCTATGGCAGCAGCAAGCCAGTCGCTGCAGCTGCACTGAGTCGCTTCCATGGGAGGTGACATGTGTTATTTTGTGGTCGCAGCCAGAGCTTTTGGACACGGCCATACCGATCTCACATCATAATCCGAGATGTAATACAAGTATGCGTATTCAGGGAATCAGTCATCAAGTACATTACACTTGGGTGCATTCGTTTAGCTGTCCCGGGTCGACACCAGTCAACCTCGTCGCCATTTTCTCGCTTGTTTCGTACAGTAAAACACGACCATTCCCAGAAAGGGCTGACCCGGGGGAGCTAAACGAATGCACCCATTATGGTAACATACGCAAACAGAAACTTGAAAGTTCATAAAAAATACGTAGAACTTCCAGGGTATGGTGCTAATGGTCGAAAATAAATATACCGTTAAAATATTTCCGCCTGAAAAAAATGGTGTATTTATCCAGAAATTGGTCAAACAAAGACCGAAAACACTTTTGATCTCGGGGTAAAATCAAAACCATTCTTTGTATAAAAATTGTGTCGGGTTTACGTTATTTTCTCATGACTCAGATGTCCGATTGAGCTCAAATTTGTACAGGTGTGTTATTACATGTAGATGTTGGATTAGACAAATAAAGTGCTAGTGCTGTTCTGATGTGACCTTTACCAACTATGTAATATACCTTGAATAATTATAGGTCTATTGCCAAATCATGTCATGTTTACATTTTCGTCAAGTTTATCATTATTTTCCCAGGTTGAAACAACTTGATAAAATCAATTCTATTTAACTATTAAAAAAGCGTCATTAGCAGTTGAAGACTGAATTGCACATGTTTACATAATTAGTTTAAGATTAAGATAAAACTAGTGCACAAATTGAGTTAAAAAGATAAGTATTTCTTAAAGGTAGTATCATACTTTTGTAAGAGACCAAAACAGATACTGATGTTCACAGATTTACCTATAACTTACAGGGTATGAAGATGGTGGTGATAGAAACATACCGTTAAAATTTTTCCGCCTGAAATGGTATATTTATCCAGAAATTAGTAAAACAACGACCGAAAATCTTTTTGATCTTTTAAAAGATCAAAAATAAAAGAGAAAACACTTAAGAAATACTGTGACCGTTTTTCGCTGTTTTCTCAAAAAGTGGGCACGCGTACGGGACTGAAATTTTCACAGTTGACTGTGACTGTATCTTCCTTGATATTTTTGCCCATGAATCTGTACTTCTTTGACAAAAACCAAAGTATGATACTACCTTTAAAACAAAACAATTTGCTGGAGTATGCGATGAAAAGACGCTATTTTTTTTACACTGTATGTATAGTGGGTGGAAGTTTTTGTAGAAGCTGCACCCCCCTCCCCCCCTCCCACCCACCCCACCCATTGTTTTCACGATGTTTTGACCCCTGAAATAAAAATAGACTGGATTTCAGTCAGAACGACTTTTATAACTGAGCACGGACACAAAATGCACCACGGACAGGATACCAGTCTAAAGCAGCATCAATCATGGCGTCGGTCATTGGATCTCGTGTGACTGAAGTGGAGAATAAGCCGACTGAAAAACCCGTCGACCGGGAAAAGGTAAGTTGTCGTTCGTGAGTGGAAATATCGGCACAGTCCAGAGGATTTAACTGTCAGTGTCTATTCAGAGATCGTACGTATATGAGGGCTGCCATTTTGTAAAAACTGGGGACTGAAAGCTGAACTTGTTGGCGAAGTTAAACCTGCGTACATACTGTACAGTGTCAGTGCATATCGCACACACACCTGACACACAAAAAAACCCAACGCATTATGAATATGATTGTGTGTGCAATGCAATGTGAATGGTGCATACTCAGCTGGATGCAACATTTGATTGTCTGTGGAACTGTTTTTCTGATTCTATTCGGCATTAGTGTCTTTTACGCCACCCATATTATTTTGAGTATTTATTTGGATAAGAAACTGGTTTTTTTTTCAGTGAAATATTGCCGAAATAGGCCTAGGCCTAGGGCCTATGTTTATTAAATTTTTAGGGTTTACAGGACCCATGAATAAATTTGCTTTAAGTAACAAATCTCATTTTGGAACAGATAAAATAAATAAATACTGAAAATAATATGGATGGCGTAAAAGACACTAACCCCTTTTATTCCATGGTAGATTGTAATAACTAATACCCTTGCTTTTCTTTGATTCTAGACATGCCCTCTGCTATTGCGAGTGTTCTGCAATTCCGGCCGTCACCACAGAGTGGAGGAGTTTGATCGTGGTCGAGTGCCACCAAATGAACTTCAGATTTATACATGGTAGGCCTAAGACTGATGGTCGTGATGGAGAAGGCACTTACGATTTGAATTTGAGAAAGTCTGTGTTTCTGTTAAGATCCTTTGTCATTTTGATCTACAAGATGGCTTTCCGTTTCAAGGTTTCATTTTACCTTAAATTATCAAGAATTGACTGGGAATTGTTTCTTATCTATCTCGTCTTGCATAGGCCTACCTACTTTTATGAATGAATGAAGTTCTAGAAAAGTTTGAGGCTTTGCATGGTGAAAATTGGTATGTGGATCTGTTTGCTGAAACACCATGTAATATTTGTTCGTACTTTCGCACTTCTAGTAAGGTCTCAACGTTTCGACTAGCCTGCCCTAGTCCTCATCAGTAGACCTCAGGACTCCTATTCAGGAGAATAAAGTTCAGGAGACTAAACTTCTGGAAGAGTGAAATTTATATAAACAAGATCAAAAGTAGTCTTCGTTTTGAATTAATACTTCAAGCAACGTAGACAATCTTCTGTTCAAGTCACAAAAGTTTTTCAAAAAAACCACCACAAATTGTGCGCTAGGTTCTTAATCTTAGTGTTGATTTGGCTTTCCTGCATTTAGGATGGATGCTTCGTTGAAGGAGCTGTCAAGCCTTGTGAAGGAGGTGAACCCAGAAGCCAGACGACGAGGCACCTTCTTCAGCTTCTCCACCGTCTCTCCGGACAACAGACGGCCAGGCTACCATCTGACCAACATCGGGATGACCTGCTCCGGACGGAAGGGTCCTGACGACTCCGTCACATTAGCCTCCACGTCCTTCCAGATCGGAGACTACATAGACATTGCAATTTCATTGCCTACTAGAGGGGGCGGGCCACCGCCTCTACGCAGAGACAGCTGGGGGCGGATGTAGAGCTACCTTAAGTTGGGTCATTTACGTCATTACCAAGCGATGGGAGATACTTGAATTCAAAATCAACGGTCACTTTTGAAACATCAACTGCTTATCTCCTGAGCTTAGTAATTCGGTACTTCTATCTGAACTGTCAGCAGATTTCATCCAAATCTGATGTCCGTGTGTTTATGGAATGGGAGACTTTGGAGAACCAGTCTTCTAGTCAACAGTGCACACATGCTCACAATTGCGTGTGCGTGCGCTGAAGACCGGTTCTCCAAAGTCTCCCATTGGAATCAAGCATGGCAGTGGCAGCCATTTTTTTATCAGTTTTGCTCAGTGTACTGTTGTCCTTTATTTTCGACCTTACCCCTCAAGTCTTTTTGATATAACAAACCTGGCCCAGTCCACCAAAATCCAGCACAGATTTTACTTGGATTTGTATGAAGTTGAGCTGTCTAGCCCATTGTAAGGTTACAACGCTTGGCTTTGCCGAGCTTGGAACTGAGAGCCTACCTAGATGTTCCTTGTAGTCTTGCAGTATTTGGGATGCACTTTGGCCGATATGCAGTGGTTGCTGTCCAGGACGTACAAGCATTCCAGTGATCATTTTAATGTGTAGTATTTTCACAACTTTTAACCTAACTTGGACTAGTTAGCAATTGTGTTTTGATTTTTTCCTTAGAAGAGGCAAAGGACGAAATATCACCTTACTTTTAGAAAATTAATATTTCACTCTTTTCTTTTTGGTTGTTGTTAACGTTATACATTAGAAATAAAGATTTGAAACATAATATTGCTGAGCTGTTTCATTGTTTAGTTTTATTGTTAGATGAATCATATTATAGATTTTACAAAATATAGTCCTCAATTAAATTTGTTTAATAAACCATGATAGTAATAGACACTAATACCAATATTCCATGCATATTACGTTTCCTTTATAAATCAAAGATGAATTCCCAAATTCTAGGCCAGCATGACAATACAAAAGAAATGTAAACTTTAAACTGCTCAGTTTATACAACACACACACAATTATAAGCTTCCATTTGAAGTTTTGCCAAAAATATCCATCAAGGATCGATATCAATTAAGGCTGTCCTGGCCTTTTGATTAAACTAACTGATCGGAACTAAGATTTTGAAAATAAAATTGCCCATTTCTTAAGTTTCTCACATCAGAAAGCTTAGATTATATTTTAGTTTTTACAGAAACATGACCTTTCTGAACTTGTTAACTCAAGTAAAACAATTTTCCGTCCTGCCAAAATGCAGGCAATGCATCTTTAAAGTCATAAGTTAGAGCTACACATCTAGGCATATCAAACTAACCACTGATTTATATGGATTATAAAAACTTATTGCTCTTTGTTTCCCAATATATACCCAAGATTACACTTACCCAACTACTAAAGTAATAAAACCACACCCCAAATTAAATGAATGTTAATTGCACAGGAACAATACAAAAGTTAAATGGAAGTTCTTTTAAGTTCAGCTGTCTGACGATATAATTATTAAATCCAAATAAAGCTTAATAATCTGAAATCGGCACTTGTTGGAATTGGAGCATGCTCATGTCTATGAACCTATCTGAGCTTTATAGGAAAAATTTGGTAATTAAATATTAATTAATTAAGACAGTTAATAATTATAAGGATACAAAGTGGCATATCTAGGAAGGGGCAAGAGGGGCATGTGCCCCTGGCGCCACTTTTTAGGGGGCACAAAAAACGCAAAGGCCAAAAAACCCAAAGCGTACCTGTACTGTTAAAGTTATTGGAAATCTAATCCAATGAACAAACAAAGAATGATTCCAATTTCAAATTGTCTGATTTTTCATTGGCATCATAAGTTGGAATTAAGGGCGCAATTTTAGCACTTTCCAAGGCACCATTTCCCCCAGATACACCGCTGAGAATACAATACGATGGTTCTACATTTTATCGGAGTTGTACATTTCTTTATAACTGTACACAAAGAGCGATACCCATACCGCCTCCTATACACAGTGCAGCCACGCCCTTCTTGCCACCTGTCTGTTTGAGCGCGTGCAGTAGCGTCACCAAGATGCGAGCACCAGATGCTCCTATTGGATGGCCCAAGGCAATAGCGCCCCCATTAACGTTCACCTGTTAGGTAAAAACAATTAGTGAACACAATTGAACAGTGTCAGTCTCGTCTGTTGAGGCATGTGTAAAGTATAAAACATATGTCAGATGCAATACCGACATAATTATTTGCCAAGTTGGAGTTCTGAATTACATGCAGATGATGAGATACACTTTGGAGGGGATTCAATAATTAAGATATTGCACTTTGAATTTTATTGATTGTTTCAGAGAAAAATTATGACTAAAACCAATTTCTGAATTCTTGTTACCTTCATGCAATATAATATATCTCACTTCAAAGCGGAAAACAACTGGAAATGCCTCAAATTATCACTTATTTTAAATTGAAAACAAAGAAGACAAACGAACAAAGATAATTGACTATTTGGGACACCACCAACTTAGCACTGGAAAGTTCAGTTGGTAGAGAACCTGTACGGTATTCCGGGGGGCACTGGTGCGAATCCCGCTCCAGTCAATTTGTCTTTGTTCACATTTCAATGACTTAAAAAACAAAAAAGAGATATTGACCTTGGTTTGATCCAATCCGAGCTCCTTGACAACGGCAAGAGACTGGGCAGCAAAAGCTTCATTCAACTCAAACAAATCCACGTCTGATATACTCCAACCGGCCTTCTCAAGCTGTAGGAATTAACATTCAGAAATCATCATCATTATTTGTGAATTGTAAGATCCTAAGAACACAAGCAAAATTATCAAGAAAGATACAGTCATCTGTGAAATTTCCAGTCCCATAGGGTGCCTAATTTTTTAGAAAACAGTGACAAACGCTCACGGTATGTTTAAATCTATTCACAGGAGTTGTGATCTCCCTGATATAAATCTGTGAACATTTTTGTTTTCATATGCTACCAAAGTATGATGTTTCATTTAAAGCAGTTTTTCTTAGCGTGATTGTTTGGTACTCACAGCCTTCCTGATGGCAGGTATTGGACCGGTACCCATGATGGATGGGTCCACTCCTGCCTGGCCCCAGCTAACGATGCTGGCCATAGGAGTGAGCCCTCGCTTGTCAGCCTCGGACTTCTTCATCAGTACCATCCCGGCTGCACCGTCATTGATACCTTCATGATCACAAAAGGGAAAATAAATTATGAAAACGTTTCAAAATTCTGGGAAAATTCATCACAAATCTTGTGATTCAATCAAATCAACACAATTATGAAAAACGTCAAAAAATTCAAACAGTGCAATAGTAAAAAAAAACACCTAAATTTGCCTGAACATGCTTTACAATTCAGGAGATGGGATCACTTATCACTATGGCAACAGTTCATCTTTGGAGCCATCTTGTATTTTGAATGATTTTCTGAATGAACCATATCTGTTATCTTTACCTGAGGCGTTGCCAGCGGTCACAGTTCCTGTTCCGTCCTGGACAAATGCTGGTCTCAGTTTGGTGAAGTTGTCAATGATACAGGCTTTCCGTGGAAACTCATCCTCCTTGACGACCGTGCTTCCTGTCAGAACACAGAAGGAAGTCTTCTAATCATATCACAATCTCGTACCGTTAGAGTATTCACACAGAATAAGCGCACGGTACATTGAATTTAGTTATATGTTGCAACAGATTGTTTTTTTTACTTCTATTTCTGCTTCATCCATTCATCATGTTCTATCCAGCTACCTTTAAGCACTGAAAACGGGTCTCAGATCTTCGTCATCCAATATACTCTCTGTTAACTAAACTCTGGCAAGCTTCAGACAATGGGCCTTTCCAACCTAACAGTAAACACCACCTCTTTAAAACTCATTGCCAGCAAACACAACTGACATATCCCTTTAATCTTTCATTATGTGATCTAATGTGTCATTGAAAGGTGAACAAAGAAACATTGACTGGAGCAGGATTCGAACCAGCAACCTCCTGAATAATGTACATGCGCACTACCAACTGAGCCATCCAGGTGGTGACCCCAACAGTCAAATGTTCCTTTAGCAGTCAGAAGCCATGAAACCGTGCATAGCTAGTGTATTTGAATTGGTCCACAGATACTGTGCATCACATAATTTGTCTGTTCTTATTATTCGATGAGCAACCAATTAAACAATTTCAAAAAGTGGTAGACTATTAGCTCTTCTTGGTGACAGGTCATGCTAAGGCCCTTCTTACTGAATTGCAAACAGTTCCCTCTCTTTCAAAATTTGAAGAAGAAAAATTGGTCATAAAAATGAGTCTCAAACTCAACAAGAGAAGTGACGAAGTATGCACCTTTCCTGAGGGTTATTGTTACTGGTACAATCTCATCGACGAAGGCTCCTTTACCCTGGGCAGCTTCACAGCGTAGCTGAGACGCCAGGGCAAACTCATCCTGCTCCTTCCTAGAAATATCCCACTGCTTGGCAACATTCTCAGCTGAAATAAAGTCACAAAATACCACCATTTAAGGAACAATTTACAATTTTTACATATCAGTTTTGAAATGAATATGCAGATCCAAATCAGTAAATTTCTTGTGTTATATGATGGAAGCATGACAGAGAAATTCAAAGTGGTGGAAAAATCGACTTGATGAAAAAGGACACAAAAGTAAAAATTTCTCCACAAATGACAGAATCCCTTCAATATGCAAATTCCACAAAGAAATGCAAATTACCTACTTAATATGCATATTTGTCATTCAAAGTGAAAGAACCACATATTTTATTCACATATTCACAATTGATATCTAATTTAATGATTATTCCTCATTAATTATTCATATTTCACTAATTAACATACCGGTTATTCCCATGTGGTACTTATTGAAGGCGTCTTTCAGTCCATCGCACAACATGATATCCACCAGCGAGCAATCGCCAAACTTGACCCCGTTCCTCATGTGAACTGCATGAGGTGACTGCAAGAAACAAACTTGAAACATTATTACTGAACTCGTCTAGACGTTTTCAGTTAAAGAAGTTTTTTCGTCACTGTCATAATTTGATACTAAGATAATTTTGCTCAAGCGTAAATTACTTTCTTAAGTTTGCCTGCCATGCTCATGATGATTTGCTTTGTTATGTCATAGATTTTAAGGAAGGGATGTTGATGAGTTAAGCACAATCTCTTAATGCTTACTGCTTATTAGTTAATCAAAGATTGATAAGCAAAACTTTGAGTGCTTAAGCAGCTCAATGAAAATGCAAGGCCCCTGATCATCAAAATCATTCAAGATGGTGACATTTTAATCAAATCCAATTTCTGAATGAATAGTCGCATGGAATTTGGGCCAGTATAACCACCTTTTGATAAGCAAAGATATTTTAGCTTAGCAGCTAATTTAGAGGGACACTGGGTAAGTACAGAAAGTAAGTTTATAAGACGCACCTTACTCATGCTTTCCTGCCCCCCTGCTACGACCACTGTTGAGTCACCACACTGGATTGCTTGAGCACCAAGTACTACCGCCCTGTAAAATATATCAATCCATCAATTTAACACTAGTTTTTCCGTCAATGGGAGACTTTGGAGAATCGGTCTTTAAGTCAACAGTGCACACGCACCAATTGTGAGCATGCGCGCATTGTTTTGCGCATGCGTGCGCGTGGCTGTTGTGCGAGCGCTGTTGACTTGATGACCGATTCTCCAAAGTCTCCCATTGTCCGAAATTGGGTGCAATCACGTCCTTTTATGGGCTAACAAACTATGCTGCAATACTGAATCTACCAGCATAACCTGAACGCTAACCCACATGCTTGCCACAATTTACGACATTATGGTTTTTCCTGTGGTAAAATGTAGTATCCTGAATACCACAATACACCGCAATGTGGTTTTCGTTGTAAGGAATGTTTTATGTTCCCTTGTGGAGACTGGTAATGTAAGGTAAGCAGCTATTGTCTTATAAATGTGGTATGTGTATAGGGTTTGTAGGGAAGTATCAAAATGCAGACAAAGTCCTGAATCTATCAAAATCCTTCACTTTGGCAGAAAACAGAACAGACCTGTAACTTCAATAACATACAGTACTTGACTTTTTAGGTCCTGGTAAAAAAAACCTAAAAATAGTAAAAGAAAAAAAAATTTGACATAAAAATGTCATAGTGCACATCTGACTGAAAAAATAAACAGATAAATACCACACTAATCAAACAAAGTCATCCAAGAAAAATATTCTAGGCCCAAAAAAGATATATGACGCTGATACCATTGTTTAATCAAACCATTACACAAAGAGAACAAAGGCCATAAATAATGCAATCTTTATAAATAGTCTTTGTAAATAAATCTTTGTTGACAGACATGATAGAAGACAATGGAATAATCTGAAACTTTTGTAAGGAGTAAAAAAAGCCATGGTCTGATTCAAGGTATCAAGATAATGGCAAGGGCCACCAAGGTATTAAATTGGTACCAAATATCAAGCCCTTTTTGCATAGAAACCGGGGAAACCAAGACAATGACCAGGGGCATTAAGGCAATGGCCAGGGGCACCAAGGCAATGACCAGGGGCACTAAGGCAATGGCCAGGGGCACCAAGACAATGACCAGGGGCACCGAGGCAATGACCAAGGGACCAAGGCAATGACCAGGGGCAAGGCAATGACCAGGGGCACTAAGGCAATGGCCAGGGGCACCAAGGCAATGGCCAGGGGCACCAAGACAATGACCAGGGGCACCGAGGCAATGACCAGGGGCACCAAGACAATGACCAGGGGCACCAAGACAATGACCAGGGGCACCAAGACAATGACCAGGGGCACCAAGGCAATGACCAAGGGACCAAGGCAATGACCAGGGGCAAGGCAATGACCACTGGGCACCAAGACAATGACCAGGGGCACTGAGGCAGTGAAAAGAGGCACCAATTAAGACAATGACCAGGGGCACCAAGGCAATGACCAGGGGCAGTACCAAGCCAATGACCAAGGGCACCGAGGCAATGACCAGCAGTACCACCTCAAATCCTCCGATGGGTCCTATCATGACAAGAATGTGTACCTACCTGAGACCAGACCCGCACACCATACTGACACCACACGCCGGCACTGACACAGGGATCCCTGCATTCACGCTGGCCTGTCTTGCTGGGTTCTGTCCCTCAGCTGCGGTCAACACTTGACCCAAAATAACCTCTGATACATCCTCAGGACTGACCTTTGACCTCTGCAGAGCTTCCTTTATGACGATAGTGCCCAGTTGGTTGGCAGCGAGTGACGATAGTGCACCGTTGATGGAACCTGGACATCAAATCAAATATGAATTTTACATCTTTTTGAATTAGGCCATATCCGTTCTTCCTCCATGGTCCTGGAGCTAGTACGCATAACATATTCCCTACGAGTCGTAAAAGGCAACTACCTGGTACACACCATCATCCAACATGCCCAACATATCAGGGCACCAGCATAAATCTGGTCAAAGGGATTTACAACTTCCTAAGACAACAGGCTTTTTTAATGCACATAGGCAGGGGGGCTTCATTATGCTGGTATGACTTTGGATATGAGCAATTAATTATGTGCAGGTGTATTGTCTATGCATGGACAGGTTTTGAGTACAGAGAAATAACAAAGCCTAGGGAAGGGAATCCACGCTCAAATGTGGAATATGGTTAGTCTCTCTTATCTTTTTTTTCAGCATTTTTATTTGATCTTCTGGATCTGAATTGTTATAATGTACATGTACCACCATTCTCACTGCATGAGTCACTCTTGCCCTGACTAGTCTGGGAACTTTAGTTTTAATATTTTATTCAACCTAAAATTCATCATTGACGGAACAATTATGTACTAACAAAAAGATGTCCATACATGGACAACACTGATCATGACACCCTGTGCAGGGTGAGCTAAGCCCACTATAGTACGTGTGGCACAGGTTTTGACAGGCTAAACTGAAGAGTCAGTCAATACGTATACTACTTTACTAGGCCCCATGTCAAAACATGTGCCACATACACTGGTGTACTAGTACTGTGGGCCTACCTAGTGTGCACAAACCCATGTGACTGAATTGAACTGAAGAAATCCCAAGTTCTAAGAAGTAAGATACACTCATACAGTGTGATTGTGTAAATGCTTCCAAGTTTTCACAGGTTTGAGGTTAAAGTTAAACATCAAGTATCTGTCAAAGTGTACATGAGATCACAGTAAGAAAAAGAATGATATAGGCCTACTTTGGTTTATTTGATATTGTCAGTCAGTGGAAATCTTCCAAGTCAAAGTCGTCTGATTTTGTCGTCTGCTAAATTTCGATTGAATTAAAATTAAATACATGGGCCTCCTTCGGCCTCCTCCACGACCAGTCATAATCCAAATCTAACTCAACAAGCTTACCTATTGGTGTACGAACTGCAGACACGATAACCACTGGATCAGCCATCTTTTAAAGTTGATTTAAGCCTCACTTATTAAGAGAAATAAAAAAATTGCCCAGCTACACTTCAGTACAACCGGCACGTCCGTGTACAACAGCATGTACAGCTCAAATGTACATGTATACTACACTTCATTGTACAGGTGGTGCATTGGGTGTGCAGACGACACGGTACGACACGTAGGTCATGACATCATACATGCTAGTCTTGAATCCAGTCGCATATTCAGCAAAATAAAAAAAACGCAAACAAACAAACAAACAAAACCCTCACAACTTGTACATTATATTCCTTCTGCACAGTCTTCACACCATTTCTTCACTTTTTCAAGCGAAGCCAAAGAAATTAACACTAGACGAAAGGTTTGCAAATTTTAAAGCGCGATTAATTCTGTTTATTGCAATATATTGCAGCCTCCGATTACATTGTTGTTTTTTTTGTTGTTTTTTCATCAAATAACCGCGGTATAATTTTATGATTATGTGGATGGTTTCATATCTTATGACTGCCAAACGAACAAAGATAATTGACTATTAGGAACACCACCAACATATAGGGCTGTATAACTAAGTTGGTAAGAGCGCAGATATGACAGCTTTTCTGGGGTTGCTCTGGTTCTAATCAGACTCCAATAAATTTTTCTTTGTTCACTTTATTTAGTCAATGACTTTTGAGTTTTCAATAACAGATCATAGAGTTCTTTTCCGTATATGCATGATATATAAATGTAAAAGCGATTAATATCAAACCCTTAATTGAGTTAATAAGGCATTTATCATACTAAACAGCTACATGTATATGTTACTTGTCTAAATTGTTTCTTGAAAAGAAATCACTCATATAATCATTAATTTAAAAGTTGAAATTTGGTATATTGGACTCTTATACATGAGATGGACGCATATATTTCATAAGCCTGTATTAGCTTTACGCTTAGCAATTTTATAAGCAGTATTTTTATAAAAATAAACTCAAACTGTGAATACAGACCAGTGACAATGGAAAACTAATCAATTATGTCTCAATTCCCTTTTTATCAGTTACCATGACAATAAAATAGCTCACTTTGGAATTTCTGCAATCTTCCACCCACTTAGGGTGACATAGCAACATGATAACTATACATGAATATACTACTCTCAGATTTTCTTGGTTTTCCGGATCATTCCTTGTTTATAACTCTGAGTATTATCAAAAACAATACGCTATATGAATCATGGTATAATGTATATACTGAAATAATGCGTAGTAATTAATGTTTAAAATGTCAAACTATAACTTCACAGTTTGTCTACATGATCGTTGTCTGAGTGTAAAATGAAATTATTCAAAATGAAATCAATCTGAGTACAGAATTGCATGGTTAAAGGTATTATACATGATTGTTAAAGGTCACATAAGAGCACTCACACTTTGTCTAATCCAAAAAGTACATAAAATAACACACCTGGGAAGATTTGAGCTCAATCGGACACAATGAGCCACACTCAATGAGCCACATGAAAACTGCAAAAAACTGACTAAATTTTTCTTACAACAGGCATGCAACTTGGACTTGACAAAAAAAGAGGAAATTCCAATCTTTGCCATACTTTGTACAGTGTTTTCCTAATAATCAATGGCATAAGAGTAAAGTGAAAAAAGAGGAAATTAGCTGATCCGAGGGAAACCACATAGAACGGTTTTGATTTTACCCCGAGATAAAAACTGTTTTCAGTCTTTGGTTGACTAATTTCTGGATAAATACACCATTTCAGGTGGTAATATTTCAATAATATGTTTCTATACCACCACCATCTTCATACCATGAAAGTTCTAGGTAAATCTGTGGACATTTCTGTTTGGGTATGTTACCAATCCTGTACTGTACTTTATGAAGAGCGTCCGATAAAATTGGTCCGCACAGTAAAAGCGGTAGCAGCTATAGCAAACTTATATCAGGCAATTATTATTAATCAAGCTTCATTAAACTGCAAAGATGTAACTATAAATTGAAAGATTCATTTCATCATATCCCACATATACAAATTTGGCATACAAAAATACACAAATGTTTCTAATACAAAATCCACGCTAGTAATAAATTGTCCAAAATATGTACAAATCATTTTGTTTTCTAGTTTATAGTATAATCAATACAATATCTATAAATGCTCATATCTGTTTTGAATTTAGGCAAAGAAATTTTCTTTAGTAATTAATAGGCAAGCGTCATTATTTTATTTTATGCAAATCTCTACTTCCATGTTCTCCTCCTCTTGTCATTTAGCCTTTGAGAACTTGAAGATCCTGCTAGGATCGAAACTTCAGGCCCTCCTATCTAAAAGCATTTTATATATTTCAGGTCACTCTTTTGGTTGATGGGCAGTTTACAGCAGTTTATTACTTGCGTTGATTATTTTATTTTCATCACAATTATCTATTATTATTATTTGTTTATTACTACTTTGAGCAGTCTTGGATAATGTTATCTTTACGATTTAATTGTATATATTTTCCTCATATTTGTTTTTTTAACTTGACTGTTTTATTCATTTAAAATGGTAAATCACAATTTATACATTTACACAAACCTCATTTTATAAAACTGATAATATAAATCTCAGACGTTTTAATGAAACATTTTTCCTTTGAATCCTTGCACATTATACTTTAATTTAAACTCTGCTGGACTATGAAGCTTTAGTTGTTAAAAAAAACAATCAATGATATAAAAAATAACAATATTAATACAAATTACACCAAAATATCTTATTTTTCCCTTTTTTCACAGCTATTATACTAAAAAAACCAATTTCCAACAATCCTGACTTAGTCAACATTTCATATATTTTCAAATAAAATTTGTGCGAAAAAAAAAATCCCCCACGAGCAATGACTTAATTCCATGCCTGCCTACAGATGCTACAAAATGACATGGCCCATCTCAATCCTAAATATTGTAAAAAAAGAGAGAAACATTGGTCATTTTAGCCTTTGAGAAAGATCCTGCTAGGATCAAAACATGTCAGGCCGTCCTAACTCCAAGCAAAAAAGAGAAACAAAGTTTCCTTTACACTCAATGCAAAAGCACGCCATACTAAACAATTATGATAAGCAACTCGTTGAAATTAAAGGTATTATCATACTTCAGTTTTTTTGTCAAAGAGGTACAGATCCATGGGCAAAAATATCAAGGAAGAAACAGTAAAAGTCATCTCTGAAATTGTCAATCCCATACAGTGCCCACTTCTTGAGAAAACTGTGAAAAATGGCCACAATATTTGTAAAATATTTACACCGTTATTTTTTATTTTTAAAAGATCAAAATTGTTTATGGTCATTGGTTTTACTCTTTTCTGGATAAATACAGCATTTCAGGCAGAAAAATGTTAACGGTATGTTTCTAGCATCACCATCTTTATACGAACTTATATGTAAATCTGTTAAGCTTTCTGTTTCAGTATGCTACCAAAGTATGATAGTACCTTTCAGCTGTGCTCTACTGGAAAGCAGATTTGTTATAAAGATCCTGACAGACCTGATCCCAGTTGGATCCGAGTTCCAGCTGCCGCGCCATGGATGGATACTCTGCCTCGACCAAACTAATCCAAGCCCTGGCCCTCGTTGTTCCCTCCTGAATCTCATCTCGCAGCTCCGTGCTGATGCTCCCTTCCGAAGCCGTCAGAAAGCCCCGCAGATGACAAAGGACGAGATGAGTTTCCACCAGGTTATGCAGTTTATCAGCAACCTCTTTGCCTGTTTGCGGAAAAATGATTCAGAATCTTCATTATTTTAATACATTGTCATTGGAAAGTGAACAAGAAAATTGACTGGGGTGGGATTTGAACCAGCGACCACCAGAATATCGTACTGGCGCTCAAACAACTGATCGAGCTATCCAGCCCTATACTGGCTGCTGTGTCCCTAATAGTAAATTATCTTTGTTTGTTGGTTAAAAGACATTTTCTAAAATAACTCAATGATCATTTAAGATACACACAGCATACCAATGCTGAGAAATGGTGCATGGGGGGTCACTCAAAGAGGACATAGCTTTTTGATCAAGGTAATCATCAAATAACCACAACTTGCTGGGTTAATTTCAAGTCATTGAAAAGTGAACAAAGAAAAATGACTGGAGTGGGATTCGAACCAGCAACCCTAGCTGGAATAACATAAAATTCTGTAACCCAATTATTTTCCCTTGTGGTTATTTGATGATATTATTCACATTGTGATTGGCTATAAAAAGACGAGCAGAGCCATAAAATGTTTGTTTTTTCCTGAAATAAAAAAAAAAAAAAAACCAAGAAAAGTAGCATTACCCAGTGAATTTACACCAGCATCTTTCAGCATGTTGTGGACAACCTGAATTTTCACTCCAATAAATGATTCCAGTAACTCACCCAGGAACCACCATCCACACTGAAAAAGTAGGAAATAAAAGACGGAAAGAGGGTAGAAAATGCATGTTTCAAATCTGGGGCCAATTTATCAGCAACAAAATTTGCTATTAAAGCATGACATTTCTGTCTTAATAATAAAAACAGGGTTAACAACCAAATTTCCATGTGTTGAGTATCGCTTGGCCATGTTGGCTGTTGTTCATCACTGCCCATGAATTTCAAATGAAATTTTTAATGCTGGTTTGTTTTATTGGGCAAGACATTTTTGTGCTAAGCAAATTTTTGTGCTTAGCAGCGCCGTGAAATTGGCCCCAGGACAGGAAAAATGACCACAACTAAAAAAAAACATGTGCAGCTGATCGACGTTTGAAGAATTGTAAGCCGAGATCTTGGGCCCACAGCAACCATACAGCAAATCAGTTCTAGGCGGTTTGCAAGCAGAAACAACATTAATTTAATTTTCACAACAAGAGTACAGTAATTCAAGAAAGTAATTATCAAACGTCTACTGTGCTGAGGAAAGAAAGCCTTCCTAGCTCCAAATTGCCTGTAAAGCTTGCCTCATCTTGCCATGACATTTAAAGGTATAATACAAGATAGGTATTAAAAGGTCGCATAACAGCACTCACACTTTGTCTGATCCAACATGTGCATGAAATAATAAACCTGTCAAAATATGAGCTCAATTGGACATCTGAGTCACGAGAAAATAGCAAAGAGCCGGCTAAATTTGTGTTATAAAACATAAAGAATGGTTTTGATCTTACCCCCGAGATCAAAACTGTTTTTGGTCTTTGATTTACTAATTTCTAAATACACCATTTCATGAGGTGGAAATATTTTAACAGTATGTTTCTACCAGCACCATCTTCATATCTGAAAGTCGTATGTAAATCTGTGAACATTTCTATTTGGGTATGTTACCAACCCTGTTACCGTCAACACTGCACTGCAGTGTCAACAGCCTGCCTGCACTATGGAAACCGATTGTATCTTGACCAAATTTTCATATAAAACCCAAGAGAAACCATGTAGTTACTTACCACTTTCTGTAACCAGAGAAGTCTTTGAATCATGTGCAGCTCACTGTCATCTCTTGCAGCTGCTAAGCGCCTACCGACCTCTGTGCGTCATGGCAGTGAACCAAGTCAAGTCAGAAAAAATGAGAAGTTTTCATTTCAAACAAATGAAAGACAGTGGAGACAAAGTGAGGACATTACATAGTTGAAAAATTAATTCAAAATCTATTTCTCTTAGACTCAGGTTAAGGTATATCATACTTTGTTTTTTGTCAAAGAAATGCAGATTCATGGGCAAAAATGTCAAGACAGATACAGTAACAGTCATCTGTGAAAATGTCAGTCCCATACGGTGACCGTTTTTTCAGAAAACAGTGAAAAACGGCTCGAGTATTTCTTAAGTATTTTCTCTTTTTTATTTTTGATCTTTTAAAAGATCAGAAAGATTTTTGGTCGTTGTTTTACTCTTTTCTGGATAAATACAGCATTTCTGGCGGAAAAATGTTAATGGTATGTTTCTACCAACACCCTGTAAGTTATACGTAAATCTGTGAACATTTCTGTTTTGGCTTCTTACCAAAGTATGATACTACCTTTAATACAGAATCTTACCTACAAAACTGGGATGAACCTTTGTCTTCTTATCCGTCATCTCTTGTCTTGAGTCTTCCCAGATTCCTGTAATCAGCCTCTCTTCTTCATGATCATATTCATGATCATATGAAGTCGCCCAAGACATCGAGCTCGAAGAAGGAAGATCTTCATCAAGTTCCGCTCCAATTACATGCAAAAAGGTGGTTTTTCTCAATCTCTGGCCCTGCTGTATGGCTTTGAGCGGTGAAGGGTCTGGCACTTCACTTTTCATCATTACAGGTTTGTCTGGGGTCACTAACGGAGGGGGAGGTGGAGGGGGAGGGGGAGGGGGAGGGCCCAGGGGAGGAGGATGGCCGGATGGAGGGGGAGGGGGGACCATGTCTCCACCTAAGAATCCCAGACTCTGAGTCTTTGATGGTGACTTCATTTCGAACGATTCAGTTCTTGGACGTGATTGGGATGCTCTACGGAGTGGAAGTGATGCCGAACGTTGATTCCTGGTCTTCGATAGAACCGTCATTCCACATGGTGATATCCCTGCTCTTGCACTTGGTCGGAGACGAGGAGGAGGACGACTGTCAGGCAATTGGGGTGCTCTAGGGGTTGGAGGTGTTGAAGGCACTTCACTCTTCATCTTCACAGTTTTAAGGCGAGGAGCTATGCGATGGGTAGGAGAAGCGCCCAGAGGAGGGGGAGGTCCAGAGAGAGGGGGAGGGCCAGACGGAGGGGGAGGGCCAGACGGAGGGGGAGGGCCAGACGGAGGTGGAGGGCCAGACGGAGGTGGAGGGGGAGGGGGGACCATGTCTCCACCTAAGAATCCAAGACTCTGAGTCTTTGATGGTGACTTCATCATTTCGAACGATTCAGTTCTTGGACGTGATTGGAATGGGGGTACTCTAGGGGGTGGAAGTGATGAAGCTGAACGAAACCCCTTACTACGAAGGTGCTGCGTGGTTGGTGGAGGAGGTGGAGCTTCATCCTCCTCTGTCTCTTCCAATTTGCTTGCAGGGGCTTTTTGCAAGCGGGCATCAAACCATCCATCTTCAGAGAGAGCTGCTACTCTAGATAGCCTGGTGTTTTCAGGCACTGACATTATTTGAACATATTTCTCAGTTGATTCGGCTTTTGGTGGAGAATCCTGAGGTGGCTCGGGTGCAGCTCCAAATCCAAATGAAGCTTCGTTGGAAGTAGCACCGCCAAAACTAAATCCTGGTGCTTCAGAAAATGCTGAACTAGCTTGTTGTGGGCGAGATCCAAATGATGCTTGCTGTGGAGATGGTGTACCAAACAAACCGACTTGAGACATCTGGGGTGGTGCTTGGGATTGTGGTGAACCAAATGCTTTGGTTGGACCTCCAAAGCTAAGTGATTCTTGTCCCATGGATGCACCAAACAAACTGACTTGAGGTACCTCGGGTGGTGCTTGGGATTGTGGTGAACCAAATGCTTTGGGTGGACCTCCAAAGCTAAGTGATTCTTTTCCCATGGATTCATCAAACAAACCAGCCTGATGGGCAACGGGAGGTACCTGGTGTGACTCTCGGGCACGCAGCAAAAAAGACCCTTCAACTGCACCTCCGAATCCAGCCGGTTCTTGTGCTCCGAACAATTCACCGCCCCGAGTAACTGAAAGTACCTTGGCTTGTGCTTGGGGTGCCATTAAAGGAACCTCACAATATTCATCATCAGACATTTCCCGAGTAACTGAACGTGCTTGGGATGGCATTAAAGGAGGCTCAAAATATTCATCATAAGACATTTCAATCTCGCTTGACAGGGTTGAAAAGCGGCTGGCAAAAGAGCTACGACTAATTCCTCTAGCATTTGCAGGTCTATCTATTTCAAATCGTGGATCCAAATAGTATCCATACCCCTCCTCCAGCTCTTCCTCCTCTGAGGAGCTTACATGAAAGGCCATGAAACTACAACCTTGAAGTTGATCAGTAAAAACATCACTCTCATACGAGGGAAATGACTGTGCCTTTCTTTGACTGCTTGACACTTCTTTTGAGTATGGTTTCATCGTCGGACGCGGTTTTATTTTGGAGACAGCTTCCATCTCTCCAGCATCATCAGCAACAACATCCCCCACGTCTCCATCTCTGTCCAGTTTCTTTTTCTTCACTTTCTTTTGGGGTTTTGATTTCTCTTCCACTTCCTCCTTCCTCTCATCTGAAAATCAACGAAAATGAAAATATACTTGTCACCATAGTGTATGGGATATACCATTATAAACCAGCACAGATCATGGGCCGATCCATCGCTAAAGCCCAAGGGCCTGTTTGTTTATGACGAATCCTGCGGATCCGGATCTCGTTTTAGCGTACCCTGCATAAGACGTGGATCCCAAAATCAGGGATCCTTTGCATTAATCAAACAGGCCCCAAATCCATCGCTAAACGTTGGATTTGGGGCCTATTTGGATTTGTTTAGCAATGGATTTGGACTTTGGAGATGATCGCACAAGCGTTGGTGAAATTGGCCCCTGGGCCCAACTTCATGGATCTGCACATGGACAACTCCATTTTAGCATGCCTCACTCTTGCGTTGGCCACGCTGTGCAAAAGATCGTTTGCAGAGATCGTTTGGCAAAACAAAACCTTAAACTGCGAGGCTTCTACGGCTGTTTTTCACCACATTCACAAAACAGGACTTTGAAACTCACCAAACATCCAAAAACGGTCCTCCTCCACACCACACCATTCTGCATGAATGGAAAAAAGACAACGTTTTTATTCAATCACCAATGTTGTCCAAATTTCAGCGCCAAAACCTAAATCAAATCGGCATGGAGAAGGAACATATGCCTGTTGCTAAGGAAGGGGTAGGGAAGGGGTGAGGGGTAGCTAGGGGGTCTCCTTGCTTTCCAGATGAGAAGCCCCAACTGGTCCGATCTCCTCCCCCTTCCCATGTTCCATATTGGCAGCAGGGGCTGGAGAGGGTTTAATTAGTGCCGGCCTAAAGATGTTATGATACAGATCTAAGGAAGTTTCAATTACTCAAAATCAACTTACGATCAATTACGCCGATATCTTCTTCCAAAGCATCAATGGTGACCAAGATGTCTTGGTCATACATGAGGTCACTATAGAAATCCTTCATGTCATCTACAACCTGATATCATATAAGACAGCAAAACAAAAATCACACACAAACAATTTTTTATAAAAATGGACGTTCTCTAAAATCAGAGGAAGACATAAAAAGATGGTGACAGCGATTTTTCATTACAACTGGAGTATGGATGGCTGTCCCTCCTAACTTATCAACTCCACCACGAGGCCTACATCTATTCAGCATCTCACAAGAACAAGGCAGTGTCCGAAACGGGCTTCCAGAGCTATGGCTATTGTCTTGGTTTCACCGCGTATTTTAAATGGAGCGAAGACCTAGACCTAGCTCTAGACAACAGATTCGGATGCAGCCTATGTAATACCTTCTTGATCTGCAGTTTGCTTGCGTCGTCCTTGTCAAGCTCTGTTGAGTCCAAAATCATCTCCAGAATTTTACGATACATCGAGTCGGCCCTCAGAACGCAGCATGTGACTTCTGTTTCCACCTCCTTTGAGAGCTCTGCAATTGTAGTCAGCAAGCTAACCGGGGTCTGCGTGACCATAGAGACAAGACATATCAAAAATAAAAGCTGAGTAGAATGTTTCTTTTCATTTTTGTGCAACTGAGACCCAAACCAATCCATACCCAACCAAAACAACACTCATAGGCCATATTAAAGGTAGTATCATACTTTGGTACCATACCGAAACAGGAATCTTCACAGATTTACCTACAACTTAATTACAGGGTATAAAGATGGTGATGGTAGAAAGTTAGAAACATACTGTTAATATTCTGCCTGAAATCCTGTATTTATCCAGAACAGAGTAAAACCAATGACCAAAAACAGTTTTGATCTTTTAAAGATAAAAAATAACAGTGAAAAGATCCATGTTTAAAATTGACTCTGGTTAGTCTCACACTTATATTCCCTGATAAACTCCGCCAAAATCCGCATGATGAATATGACTGATTTTACTTTGTACTGATTAACAACATACATATAATAACCACAGGATACTCTAAAAAAACATATGAAAAGGTATGCTTTTTGAACGTTTGAACTTTCAATACAGAGCACTGACCTCTGGCTCTGGTGCATCGTGGGATTTGACCTCTTGCCAGGTCAAATATTCCAGTGAATCGACGTCCTCTTTCTTCAACAGATCGGCCACATCAACTCCTGCTTTGATCTTGTCTGCTTCAGCCTGTCAAAGAAAATTGAACAATTCATTTTATCAATCCCACATTTTTTCAGACTCCACTTCACAGTTTTGAGAACAAATCTTTGGCAGCTTTAGTCTGAAAAAAGTTATTTGTACACATGATTATTCAACACAGATTGAGATTTAATCCATAATTTAGTCCTTGTCTTCATGGCCCATGCACTTTCATGACGCTGCTTACCGTAATTGTAGCATCGCACAATTCGCAGACAAGTCTGTGCTCCTACATGTACTTCATAAACCTTATCAAAGATAGCCCAAAATGGGCCCAAAACCGGAGTTTACTTTACACATTCTGCGTGAAATTGTTGCTAGGTCTGGAGCCGAATGATGTATACTTTTCACAAGATTACCCAGTGTCCTTTGCAGGTGCATGTGTATAGTGCCCAAGACTGGGCTATCTTTGATAAGGTCTCTGGGAATTTTCAATTGTGCATGAGCGTATTGTTCGCTTAACTAATTAAGGTTTCTTGTCTGCTCGACTATTATAGAAGTTCAACACTAGCCCTGTATTAGCAAAGCACTAAATTCTGTGGTATAAGCAGAAACATTAAATTGGACCCACAAAATTATTTCCTCAGTTTAAGTGCCGTCTCTGAGGTTGATTAAGTTTCATATCAAAAAGCTTGCCAGGGCGCTGGTCATGTGTGGTCTAGAGCCAATATCTTTTGGGGGCAAGAAGAGCCAATAGTTTTGCCCCGTAATACCGCGCCTGAACTGAGCTGGCACTCACCTTATCTCGCACTTCGACGGCGACGAAGCTCGTGAACTGGGTGACGATGGAGTAGCATTTGCTCAGACTGATGATGTAATTTTTCTGCTGGGCCTTCCTGGCCTCATGCTCAGTCCGATCCCCGGCCAGTGAACCTTCCTCCCAATCTCGGATGATATTGCGTGCCGTCAGCTGATGTAAGATCTAGGATCAAGAGGGAAAGATATTCTTCAAAGATTGATGGAAATTTGGTGTAAAATTGGTTTATGGAAGTGACATAGATATCAAAGGTGAAGACATTATGCAATCAATTAATAAATCGGCGAGGCAGTAATAATAATAATTTGGGAGGCTAATCATCCTTAATTACTGGCAGCTGGGTTGCTGAATTGCGAAGGATGCGACTTTAACGTGATCGAGTAGCAGGCTTTCATGGGCGCCCTTGGCTGCCAGCCACATCAACCCATATATAATCACGGAGTACAGCCTGAGATCGCAAGTGTTTGATTTTTGTGGAGGGAGGAAAACCGGATCACCTGGAGAAAAACCCTCGTAGCATAGGAGAGAACCAACGCACAACTCTACTCACATATGACCCAGGCCGGATTCGAACCCAGGCCACATTGGTGAGAGGCGAGTGCCTAACGCACTTGCCACCCTAAACAGCGCCCTTACTGTGGAACGCATGGCCATATTGAATTTACCTTTCCCTTTGTGATGTTGAGTTCATGAGTTGAGACCATTGTGGAGACTTCCTTACCATCAATATTGGCTCGGAACGTAGCCTGAAAAATTTAATCACAAGCAAAAAATCTCAACTTAAAAAATCAACACATTTACCTAGAGATTTTTGGTTTAATGCCATTTTAAACTTCATCAAGAAATATATGGGACTCAAGGAACTGTTTAGGAGGAAATGATGCTTAGGAAACGATTATTTAATTTTTAAGCAAAAATCAGAAGACAACCGGTCACAAGAGATTCACAATACATGTTATTTTAGTTGGTAACCTACGTTTAACAAGCATTTATTTTCTGCACTTAGCAAATCTCCTCTATGAAATTGGCATATCAGGAGGTTAATTATAAACTCAATTCAAGTTATAATTACCTGGGTGCAGAATGGCACAAAGCCGTACACCACCTGCCGGGAACCGCTGAACAAAGAAGTGATCTGATTGGGCGCCTGGATCGGCGGAGGGGCATAGTTGTCAAATTGACACCATTCAACGTTGACCGATGACAGAACGGGCTGAGAGGCCTTGGTCATTTGAGATTTCACCTTTGGATGTAAACAAACGGTCAGTTTAGTTTATAAAGGCCTCTTTCAGTCCATCTGTCACTTTTTGAGGGCAGCACTGTCTAGGACGTGAGGTCATGATCTAAAAAACGTAAAGTCAGAAAAAATACAAGATGCGAGGTTAAGACAAGAACGATCTATTGTTTCACAGCCCGTTTCCACAACCTCCTCCTAATTTCCAGTTTCTAGAGTTTAGCGCCCTCTATTGGTTACGCACGAAGAAGATGAAAGATGTCTAATGGAAAGATTCACTAACTGACCTTGCCTTCCCATTTGGACTTGGTCTTGCTGTCGAAGAATTCAAATGCTCCTGCGCCTGCAGACGATATGGCTCGCAACAGGTACTTGTTGGCTATGGCACTGTCGGAACAACAAATTTTTGGGAATGAGTTGGTACCATGTACCCAAAAACTGACATTTCATGCAAACGCAAAACTAGAAGTCGTTACAGGTTCTTACAGAGAGAAATTTGTCTACATGGTTTCAGAGCTGTAAAATTGGCAGCCTGGATCTTACGCCTACCTGACTCCAAAAGTAAACACCCTCGTGTGACGGCAGTTCCGGCGGACTGCCTCTAAGGTTACGTCCTCGTCGCTCACGTGACCATCAGAGATGAAGAAGATGTTTCGCAGCGACCCAGACTTCAGTGTGAAGTAGGCCCGTAGAGGGCGCCAGACATCAGTGTTGCCCATGGTTGCTGTCAGCCCTTGAAGAAAGTTGACTGCCGACTGCATCGCGTCCGAAGTCTTCAATTTGCTCTGTGGAAAGAGTTCTTTAAAATCTGACAAATACAAAAACAAAACCATTAAAAAGATAAAAATTAAAATGTCTTGATTTAAGTCAATGGTCAGTTGGCTCAACTCAGTATGCTGATTAAGGGTGTGCATCTACGTTTAATTTACTAACCGTTTAAACCAAACTTTTTCACACGTTTAAACGTTTAAACGTTGGTCTGCGGCAGGTAAATTTAAGATGCAGGGAAATTAAAGACATTTTATTCCATTCTTGTTGGGGGAGTATTTAATCGTGAACCCCAAATCACGAAAGGTGGCGTCACGTCAGCGATGTGACTCTCCAACCCTTATACTTTACAAGAGGATCAAAAGTATTTCAATTTTCCCAAGTTGCCATTTATAAAATCCTGACCCGAAGGTATTAAAATGAGTTGACTTTCCAACCACAGTTACTGGGCAGTAACAAACAAATTGGTATGATGTGCGCATGCCTGCCAATAGGCAAAGGTCAACGTAACTGGAGATTTTCCTTCAGCCTTTATTCTGCTCCGATCAGAACAGAACATAGATAAGATATACATCCCTTTGTTGTTTGGCCCATTTTGCCGACAAAAGACGTTCATGGTGTTTTTTTTCTTGACCCAGAAATCTGAACCTAGCTTAACAAAAGACCTGCCAATTATGATGAGTTGACACAGCTGGAGACAGTTCAGGAGTTGGAGACTATAATAGGTGGAGACATAATAGGAGGGGGGTGAGATCGTGAATTTATTTTGGAGTAAAGGGCTGGTGGTTTATAGCTTCATCCAATAATGATCCTCGATTGGCTATCATGATTAATGCTATTGGTTGACACTGCATTTTGTGACAGCTACTGAAAGTTCACACGCACGTGGTTGCCTGAAAGCCGCTGGTCCCGTTTGTTTGATGGGTTGTTAATTCATGTGTTGAATATACTGTGGGTACCAACCAAGGAAAGCAAAGTAAACATATTCGGAGGTTGATGAATATTATGCCGGCTATCACTGTAGTTTATTGTTATATTCTTTGAGGTGTTTTCTGCTGGAAATAAAAAAAGTTTCGGCCACTTGGTAATCGGAGTTGAGTGTCGTGAACAATACTTTATTGTACAGTGTATTACATTGACAAATAGAGGGACAAATGCAAACAAAAACACAATGGATTTTTTTGTCGTTTAAACGTTTACTAAAATACTGAACGTGTAGTGCCTTTGTACACGTTTAAACGTTTAAACGTTTAACCTGGCACAGCCTTAATGCTGATTGTTTAGTTTACTTAAGTGTGAAAATTGTAGGACCCATTTTCATGGAATCCGTTACCGTTAGCAACAATTTTTTGCTTACGGTAGGAGATTTGTTTTGCTTACGGTTAACGTATTTCACAGGAGTTTTCTTTTTGTTAGCGGCAAGCAAGGAATTTCTGCAGAATGCATATGGCAGCACATTAGCAGAAAATAATCACGGTTACCCTAGAAATGTTTTCGCTAACTGAAAGTCTTCTTACGGATTCCATGAAATAGATTTCATGCGTAGCAGTGCCCGTAAGCACAAAAATAGCCCGTAGTGGATTCCATGAAATTGGACCCAGGTTGTTGAGCATGATTACCCGTTCCAAAGACGACGATGTTGAAACGCCAATCCTTAGGCAGCTGATGGAGAGCTAGAAGGGCTACTTTCTTGGCCTCTTGCAGACAGTTAGCCTCCCTCATGGAATTGGACAGGTCTAACAGCAGTACGACCTCGGACTGGCTTGCCTCGTCGGCTTCAAACTCTGGGTAGAAGGTTAGCATGCAGGCTTGGCTGTCTGGATCATCCGGGTGCTCCTCTACCCACATACGAGGCACATGGATCTCCGCTAAGCCTATCAGTAACTGGAAGCCATCGTCCAGTCTGTCACACGTATCTGCAAGACTCACTGTTGCTTTGCTTGCTGTGCGCTGCAAAAAAAAACCCAAAGGAAATAGATTATCTTTGAGCCTGTTTGTTTCAGGTACGCGATCAGTGATCCTGCTGCTCCGGTTCGTGTACGGGACGTAGATTTGCAAGATCACTGATGATCGCGTGCCGGAAACAAACAGGCCTTTAGTTACTAGTTCACCACTGATTATTTTAAATGTATTCATTCACAAGAACACTAGAGATTATTTAGGAGAAATACCTTCTTTTTCTTGCACTTAAACCAGAGAAAAAAGAAAAAGAAAAATCACAAGTGTTTATCCTAGTATTAATTAAAAAAACAAAATTTAAGAAACAGAGGGAATTAGGCTTAGGTTCAGGCTCCGGTTCCATTTCTTACATCCACTTTATAGTGACAGGTATAAAAATAGAGTATTTTGCGGTACGGTTTTGAAGTACATACTCTGTTTCCAACAAGAAAACAAAATTTCAGTCTCAGGGAAAATTCACAGCCTGTATTCGTATTTTCAGCTTTTAGATGACAGAACCTAATAGGCCAAGCCCAAGCCTAATCCATTGTTTCGTAAAAAGCCATGGTTAAATGCAGAGCAACTTATTGTTAACAGTTAACTGGTTAACAGATGATTGAAGATGCATTAATTTGACTGTACCTTATGTCTGATTGGGTGAGTGGGCGACTCTAAGCTTCGGATATCATAAGGCATCTCCACGGCAACCATAACTGATAGAGACCTGGACATAAATGATTGAAATTATGATTCTCTCAATGGCATAATAAAAATAATGAATCAAATTTTAGAAACAAGAATGTTTGAAATCGTGGAAGTATTTGGATTGAGGCGGTTCCAAATAGTGCGCTGCCAAGAGTTTGCAACGCATTGACCAATCACAATTCACGGAATGTGTCGACTAAATGCGCATTTGGAAATTAAGGGTTGGCAGATTCTACGCATTGTGATTGGCCGACGCGTTCCTAACTCTTGGTGGTGCACTATTTGGAATCGCCCGTATCATGAAAATATCTGACCGACCTTTTGTGATCCGTGTCGACTTTCACGGTCGTCACATCTGTCTGAGTCTCCTGAGCCAAGGCCTCGGTCTTCCTCCAAGGCGCGACGCTCCCGGGAAGAGCAAAGAGGATATTGTCTCCATCCACCGATAGTTCAGCTACGTAGGTGATCTTGATGACCACGGTGGTTTTCGGTGGGAGATTACCAACGCTCACTGTGAAAACATCCTAGGCAGTGAAGGCAAAGACAAAATGTGAAAACCTCTGTTGTCTTATAAAGGGTTATTCATCGTGGTAGGTACATATAGGGAAAAAGGGTGATCAATGTCACACGATGTCGTGTTGCTGGTAGCGCCATATCGGCTGCTGGTACTGCTAGCCTTCATCAGGCAACTGAAGAACTGTGGTGTCCGTTATGTGCTGTTAGTCCGCGTCCGTGTTCACCGTACAGTGTTCAGACGTCGGATGGCTTACTCTGTGATTAGCTACGGCTGTGTCCTCAGCGTGGCTTTATTCCTCCCTGTGTTCTTCTTGAGAATATTTGTGAGAGGGCCATAAGAAATAAAAGCTATAGAACTACAGTTACTTGAACTTAAGCCTAATCCATCCGGCTTCCTCCTGACTTTACATACCGGTTTTTCTTCATCCATGAGATAAGCACCATGGCCTTTACTGATGGCTTCCTTGTACTCCCGGTGGGCTGTCTCTTTCTCCTTCACCTCTCCGACGATGTGCTTGTCGTTGATGAAAGCTTCAAAACCACAGACTGCCGCCTGCTCGTCCAATGGGAACACGTACTTTGCCTCGATGGGATTATTAGTAACATTGGCGTACACTTGCAGAACGACAACCTAGCGCAGGATTTTTAAAAGAATTGAGAACTTATCTTGGACTGTGTCTAGATTCACTATAGATTATAGCTTATTAGACAGAACAGCTTTTGATAATTTGCATTTATACATTTTTGTTAAGATTATTGTCCTTGGATAAAATTTGCTTTAATCTTGGGATTCTTTTCACAAACTTTTGTGAATAGCCCTCCACACTTGTGCTAAAAATAGCACCGGATCTCAGACAAACATTGCAACCATGCAAACATGTGTGGGTGTGCGCGTGCATGTTGTACACTACATATGCGAGGCGATATTTGTCTGACATCCGGGGATTTTGTGACGTCAATAGTGCGGAGCGCTATTACCACAATACGACCAAGCCTCAATTTCTCTATCTAACATGCAATTGTTTTCATGATTATATTTTTGATGACCAATTGGTATTATTGCTATGGAGAACAATAAATTTGGTCTTATATTTATTTGGCACAATGCCAAGACTAACCTGAGCTGCCAAGTCTAGTAGCCTGGCTCTTACGTGCACTGCTTCCAGGGGTATGGGCTGATCGTTACTGGAGACGAGACCAGGCTGGACTTTAGTGAGAGGGTCCTCTACGCTCTGAACATCGTTGAGATCTTTGGGAAAGGAGACAAACATTTGCGACATGAAATAGGGAATGAGAACGAATGAAATATAGAGGAAGAATTGGTGACTATTCATGAAAAAAGCCTTCAGCTTATTGGCAAGTTTATGCCAATTATCTGTGGGGACAAGGGAGCAGGGCACCAGGGAGGGATCCATCCTGTCATTCAACATTTCAACCAACCACCAGCGAAGTAGCAAAACAACCACATCCTGCTAGGATTGAAACGCCTGGGGCCGATTTCATAAAACTTACGACGCGTCGCAGAGTTAAGACGCATCCTTTCTCTATGGACTCATCGCATAGACGCGACACGTCGCAGCTAAGACGCGTCGCAAATCGAGTTGCGACGCGTCGCAGAGCTTTATGAAATCAGCCCCAGGCTGCTAGGATTGAAACGTCAGGGGCCGATTTCATAAAGCTCTGCGACGCGTCGCGACTCGATTTGCGACGCGTCCTAGCTGGGACGCGTCGCATCTATGCGGTGAGTCCATAGAGAAATGATGTGTCTTAATTCTGCGACGCGTCGTAAGTTTTATGAAATCGGCCCCAGGACCTCCTAACTCTGACTATTTAGCCTTTGAGAAAGGTCCTGCTAGGATTGAAACGTCAGGACCTCCTAACTTTAAGCATTTAGCCTTTGAGAAAGATCCTGCTAGGATTGAAACATAAGGCCCTCATAACTCTAAGCATTTAGCCTTTGAGAAAGAACCTGCTAGGATTGAAATGTCAGGCCTTCCTAACTCTTAGTATTTTGTCTTTGAGAAAGATCCTGCTAGGATTGAAACAATTAGGCCCTCCTAAATCTAAGCATTAAAGAAAAAAAGGCAGAATTCTAGGATCCAACCAACCGATCTTGCCAGACTCCATCTCTTCCCTGCCATCTTCGATGTCGCTGCCCTCTTCATCGCAAACAGTGCCCTCAACATCAAGAACAGGTTCAGTAGTCAGCTCCATCTTGTCTCCCGCCAACATAAACTCCACCACATAACGGATGCGCTGCTGCTTGGTGTTGTAAATGACATATTCGTCATCCTGCAACAAAATAAAATAAGTTAAAAAAACAAAAATTTCACTGATTTTTTTTTAACAAGATGTTTCATCAATTGAAGAGCTACAGAACACCATCAAGTAATATTTCAACTCATCACTGACATATGTTATGACTGCATGCCCTGAATGTCGCTATAGGGCTTGATGTAAAAAAAAAGCTTTAAGATTGGGGATCCAGGGGCCGATTTCACTAACGCTTTGCGATCATCGCTAAGCCCAAATCCATCGCTAAACGGAAAATTGATCGCTACTTTGTGTAGGAATTTTCCGTTTAGCGATGGATTTGGGCTTTAGCAATGATCGCAAAACGTTAGTGAAATCGGCCCCTGGGCTGGATTTCACAAAGCACTAAGATTAATCTTAGGATGAGTTGTCAATATGACCATGGTGATTTGTATTGTGACATCACACGTTGCTTAGCAATTAAGATGAATTCACACTTAAGATCAATCTAAGTGCTTTGTGAAATTGGCCCCAGATGAGTTATGTCAACATCGTCTTTGAAGTTTCTGTAATGATATCACATATATAATTTATGCATTTTACGATCAATTTTAACTTTTCTGGAAGTAAAATCAAGATACTATAGCTAGGTGTCATCAGCCTGTCCAGCTATTCAAAGGTGACATTCTGTCGACTTACACCATTCAAATCTCCTGAACTATCTCAGGGCCCAATTTCAATGGAATCCGTTACCAGAGATTTTGTTTGCTTACGGTTAGCATATTTCACAGGAGAGTTTTCTTTATGGTAAAGGTAAGCAAGGAATTTCTACATAATGCATATATGACAGCGCGTTAGCAGAAAATAATCACGGTTACCCTAGAAATTCTTCGCTAACCGAAAAGTTGCTTACGGATTCCATGAAATAAATTTCACACTTAGCAGTGCCCGTAAGCAAAAATAGGCCGTAACAGATTCTATGAAATTGGGCCCTGGTTTTAACAGACAAGAGGACAACAGCACCCCAAGCCTCATATACTACTGGGAAATTAAGCTATTTTCCAGCTTTTTCGAGTAAAGGTGGTATCCCTGCCAAATTGTGGAGGCCGGCTTCTGTGACATGATAAAAAATTCTGTGATCACCTTGAAGTCTGCGTGGTTTGTGCCATTGTTTCTGACTCCATGTACACTGTGGAATCCGTCCGGTGGTTGGGAGAATTCTTTCTGGTAGCTGGCCGTATCGTAACATTCTCCCAAGGCGACCTGATTCACCATCATCAGCCTGGTTCCCCTCGAGTTGCTGACGTGGGAATACTTAGCGCTGGTTCTGCAGAGAAAACATCAGGACAAGATCTTCAATAAAAAATTGTCAGTATTGTTCCGTACGCATAAAGTCTATCACGATATGGCGGAGACATTGGGAAAAACTAAATACACTGCGTGTCGAAAAATCCTGACTTAACTCACACGAAACTAACATGGCTTCTGACTGCCAAACGAACAAAGATAATTGACTATTTGGGACATCATCACCAACGTAGGGCTGGATAGCTCAGTTGGTAGAGCGCCTGTACGGTATTCAGGAGGTCACCGGTTCAAATCCCGCTCCAGTCAATTTTTCTTTGTTCACTTTTCAGAGATTGCTTTATTAGTATTAGATGTTGGACAGGGGAGATTTATGTTTCCAAGGAACAACAACCAAAGAAATTTCTTGTCATCAATCTGTAAATTAATCATTCAACATTATTTCAACATTTCCTAAAAAAATGCTAGAAATGTGCAACCAAATAATAGCAACATCTGCCTATCAGTGGAAATCCTGTACTTCAAATTTATTCAAAATTGTTTTGCAAAAGGGTAAAGTTTACCTGAAATTATAGGCAAAGTAAATCCCGCTGCCAAGCATCCCAGCGTCAGTTCTCTCACCACCCAAGTCATCCACGACCACCTTGGGTAAGATCAAGCCCCTATGGTAGAGATATAACACCATGATTTTGTATGAAAATTTAGGTAAATGACGTCCAAAGTGTTGGAGGAGATGTGGAGCCAAAGATATGAACATGGGCCCAATATCTGCTTACTCCAGAATTCTGCGCTTTTGCTGCTCATTCTTTGCTTTCAGGGTTAGCATCAAATTTCTATACCAGCTGGGTAAGCAAGAAATGCTAAGGTGTAGGAACAACACCTGAACACATATATATGCACAACTGAAAATTCCTCCCTAAACCATCAAATGGGACCTCAATCGTAAGTGCACAGAATTCTACGCCAGTTTGACAATAACAGTGGGAAGAGCCACGAAATTGGGCCCGGTCCTTCTCTTAGTTCTCTGAAAAGGGAAACAGGTCAAAGGATTGAGCAAAACAGTCAGCAGATGGTGAAAATATGAACCGTGTCTCACTGAGGTTACCAACCAACTGACAGAACAAACAAACAAGCAGACATTATGTAGAAGGTGGTGGCAATGTCATGGCAACACAATGGTTCTCTACAAGTCTGTATTGCCGCGCCTCTATCATTAACAGCCTCAAGTCTAATACGATCTAGCCACTGCTGCAAGAGAGACTGTTCATTTATCAAACAAAACCGAAGAAGGTCCATCATTACCTCGATAGGATCCCGACGAAATTCGCCGGCCTGGATGCGTGGAACAGAAGACGACTATTATGCAACTTGACGTCAAAGCTGGTCAACTCGAGAGGCCGTGTCACGGCAAAGACGCGCAGAATCTCTGCTGGCTTCTCCCTGTCAAATACACACAGCAAAGACGTACAATGCAACGCCAAAACTTAACAGTATCTTACCCTACTAACCTGAATCGGTTTTGTCAGGGAAGTTTCAAGACAACCTAAAATAAAATTCCTTTAAAGGAATAGTAGTAAAGAGTAGTAAATTTGGGAGGCAAGAGAATCCTGAGTGGAACATGGAAGACTTTTGAAGTTCTTGACCTTCTTAAGTTCCCTTGCGCATACAGTACCAGAATTTAGACACAGCAATGACACTAGCTGAGCGTGTCAACTGTGACCTAGGGACCTTTCTCAGAGCTCGGCTCCAGCTCAGGATCCAGCTTCGTCTCCGTAATTCATATGCCGAAAATACACGTTGTGGTTTTCCATTGAAGCTGAAGCTCTGCTTTCTTTTTCAAATATGCCAAAAGCCAAAAAGTTATTTTAGAAATGGATTCACGAAATGGAGCCGGAGCCTGAGCCGGAGCCTGAGCCGGAGCCGGAGCCTGAGCCGGAGCCTGAGCCGGAGCCTGAGCCGGAGCCTGAGCCGGAGCCTGAGCCGGAGCCAAGCTTTGAGAAAGCCCCTTAGTGTTCCAACAGTGGCCAGGCCCACTACATGACACTGTTAGGTCGATCCTTGTGCTTCACAGACAGTTAATAGCAGACCTTGGTCTTACCCTTGGGTTGAGACGATTAGGTTTTTGACATCATAGAATTGCGGGTGGTTCTCAGGCAGGCATGTGATGTGACACCTCAGGGCTCTGTACTTGGACTCTACGCTGCTTCGCTGGGACCAATTCGTAGTCTCGCTGACACTAACGACATCCTTAATCAGCTAATCGGTCAAACAAAACAATAGAATTAATTAAGGCTTACAGTACTTGACCCAGCTCGACATAGCTGCTGTCCAGCAACAAACTCCTCCTCAGGAAATTTTCATTTCAATTTCTGCGTTTGCTTTTCAATAGCTGGAAAGATGAAAGGAGGTATTTAAACTGGCCGACCTGCTGACAAGTCGCCAGCCAGATTTCACGATAAAAACTAGTACCTGACATAAGTTCTGCTTCTTTGCGATCCCGCTCTTTGAGTTGATGTCTGTCCGGTGGTTGGCCTTGTGTGGTATCTGGCTGTAGAACTCCAGGATCAAGTCTGTAACAGTTGACTCCTCGTCACTGTCATCCTGCCCAAGTGCCTTCTTGATCTGAAGCAGGATGCTCTCCGCTTTCGACACCTGAAGCAAGAAAAAAATAACAGTTTTGAATCCCAAATCAAAACAGTCCACAAAATAAATCCTTCCACAAACATAGATCAATTCACCAAACAATCTAATGACTGGTAATCCCACAAAAGTCTCACAAAAGAGGTTACAAGTAGTCTGAGTATCACCTTTCTACTCCGTGCTACTACGTACGAATGTCTGATACATGCGTGCATGCAAATTCTATGCAACGCGGCATATCAGCCAAACAGATCTGTTTTGAGAACATTTCCGTCAGGATCGTGACGGAGAATATTGATTGGTCAATTCCGCGCGTTGCGCAGCAGCTAGCTATTTACATGATAGATGCACTCGCCATACGGTACGATAGTAGGAGCTCCTTGATTGGTCAAAACCTAGAGAGATCAGTGCTTGGTTGGCTTGCATAATTAATCAGGAAATCTGCAAGCATGTCATAGATGTTCTCTTGCATAATAGTATGTATCCCATAGACTAGTTACAAGAGGACATCCGGGTACCTTCTCAGCGGTGAGTGTCTTGATGTCGACAGCCAGTATGTCTTCCAGCTCACCAAGAGTCTCCTTCCAGAGACCAGCAACCAGTGATGCCACCTCGTGGCTCATCTCATCCCCATCAATGCTGCCGATACTCAGTTGGTTCTTCAACAGTGAAACAAGCAAAAGCAAAACAGCTAAAATAAAATACAGGCCATAAGTACTCCACAGAGGGTCTATACACCAAACACTTAGACTGAAGCGAGAGTTTTAGCTTGAGTCATTTTGGATGTCATGTCTAAGACACGCACCCCACCAACTTTCTACAATAAGGATCCCTTGCATGATAACCTCTCCACCTCAATTTACCTTGCTGTGTGCTGTGGTTTCTACAGGTCTGTAAATTTAAAAGTACCTCAATCTCTACCTTCGAGTTGCACCATTCCCCTGAAGATGGCAATAGGACCTTGGCCAGAATGTCAAGTTAGCGCATTGGTTCTTTTTAATATGAATCTCATGGCTCGAGAAGAGCGTTCTTATGTCATCACCAAGAACCTTATCCTGTGGGCTTCTAGAAATCTAATGTATACCTGTCTGTATCTAGATGATCCTATCCAACGTGAGGTCGGTTCCTTGCTCCGTGTCATACTATGATGCTGGTTGTACAGGAAGCTATACAACTCCAATGCTTCCTCACTTGTACGACAGTAACGGACCTCTCTCTGGCCAGAATCCTCGTTCTGTTAAAGAAACAAAAACAGTAAGTTCGCTAATAACATTATTCAGTGCTTACCACAATGCCATAAGTAACCTACTGTAGTGTCTAAAGAACCTATCATAGTGTCATAAAGAACCTACCATTGTGTCATTACGAACCTACCATAGTGTCATAAAGAACCTACCATAGTGTCATAAATAACCTACCATGGTGTCATAAAGAACCTACCATAGTGTCACAAAGAACCTATCATAGTGTCATAATTAAGAACCTACCATAGTGTCATTAAGAACCTACCATAGTGTCATTAAGAACCTACCGTAGTGTCATCAAGAACCTACCATAGTGTCATCAAGACCCTACGATAGTGTCATAAAGAACCTACCATAGTGTCATAAAGAACCTACCATAGTGTCATTAAGAACCTACCATAGTGTCATTAAGAACCTTCCATAGTGTCATAAAGAACCTACCATAGTGTCATTACGAACCTACCATAGTGTCATAAAGAACCTACCATAGTGTCATAAAGAACCTACCATAGTGCCACAAAGAACCTATCATAGTGTCATAATTAAGAACCTACCATAGTGTCATTAAGAACCTACCATAGTGTCATTAAGAACCTACCGTAGTGTCATCAAGAACCTACCATAGTGTCATCAATAACCTACCATAGTGTCATTAAGAACCTACCATAGTGTCATTAAGAACCTACCATAGTGTCATAAAGAACCTACCATAGTGTCATAAAGAACCTACCATAGTGTCACAAAGAACCTATCATAGTGTCATAATTAAGAACCTACCATAGTGTCATTAAGAACCTACCATAGTGTCATTAAGAACCTACCGTAGTGTCATCAAGAACCTACCATAGTGTCATCAAGAACCTACGATAGTGTCATTAAGAACCTACCATAGTGTCATTAAGAACCTACCATAGTGTCATTAAGAACCTACCATAGTGTCATCAAGAACCTACCATAGTGTCATCAAGAACCTACCATAGTGTCATCAAGAACCTACCATAGTGTCACAAAGAACCTATCATAGTGTCATAATTAAGAACCTACCATAGTGTCATTAAGAACCTACGATAGTGTCATCAAGAACCTACCATAGTGTCATCAAGAACCTACCATAGTGTCATTAAGAACCTACCATAGTGTCATTAAGAACCTACCATAGTGTCATAAAGAACCTACCATAGTGTCATAAAGAACCTACCATAGTGTCACAAAGAACCTATCATAGTGTCATAATTAAGAACCTACCATAGTGTCATTAAGAACCTACCATAGTGTCATTAAGAACCTACCGTAGTGTCATCAAGAACCTACCATAGTGTCATCAAGAACCTACGATAGTGTCATTAAGAACCTACCATAGTGTCATTAAGAACCTACCATAGTGTCATTAAGAACCTACCATAGTGTCATCAAGAACCTACCATAGTGTCATCAAGAACCTACCATAGTGTCATCAAGAACCTACCATAGTGTCACAAAGAGCCTATCATAGTGTCATAATTAAGAACCTACCATAGTGTCATTAAGAACCTACGATAGTGTCATCAAGAACCTACCATAGTGTCATCAAGAACCTACCATAGTGTCACAAAGAACCTATCATAGTGTCATAATTAAGAACCTTCCATAGTGTCATAAAGAACCTACCATAGTGTCATTAAGAACCTACCATAGTGTCATAAAGAACCTACCATAGTGTCACAAAGAACCTACCATAGTGTCATCAAGAACCTACGATAGTGTCATCAAGAACCTACCATAGTGTCATCAAGAACCTACCATAGTGTCATAAAGAACCTACCATAGTGTCATCAAGAACCTATGATAGTGTCATCAAGAACCTACCATAGTGTCATCAAGAACCTACGATAGTGTCAAGAACCTACCATAGTGTCAGACAGTACACCACTGTGGCTGAATACCCTAAATGGATATTCCACTTCAACGTCCGCATCCTGAGAACTCTTGTCATCGTCAGGAACAACATGCAACTCCAGCTGGTAGAACAATTTCTCCTTGCTTCGAAGTTCATCTTTCTAAAAATTAAAGAAATCATAGGATAAGTGGGTCAAAAATGGAGACAAACCCCTAAAATCATGTGGGAAAATCTGAGTCCAATGTTTCAAGAACTTGAAAAGAACTTAAATTTACAAACAGGAAGAACTTTCTTATTACCTCTAGGAGAATGGACTTGGCCACTTCATATAAGTCTTCAGGATAGGCAGGTGCTTGCTCACTTCCAAAGGGCCATACTCTACAGTAAGACACGAGAAAGAAACCAGACCTTAATGACTTTCATTATTCAAGCATGCGTTGAACTCTAAGTCCAAACTGCAGAATTGCCTGGTTTTAACGGAAATCATTTGTACTCACTTGAATTTGTTGATGTTGAAAGAGGATACGGTGATTTGCTTCTTGGGTTCCGGCTGCTTCTTGGTGGCTGTCGAGAACAGACAATAAACGCTGCTTATTAAACACTAAAATACTAAAGTATCAGAGAAGATGAATTAAGAACCCAAACATCAAGCTTGTGCAGGGCCCAATTTCATGGAATCTGTTATCGTTACCAAAAATTCTTCACTTACGGTGGCAGATTTGTTTTGCTTACGGTTAGCCGTGAGTGTCGTAAGACGGAACGTGCGCTTTATAAATAACCATTATCATTATTATTATTTCATGGGAGAGTTTCCTTTATGATAACGGTAAGCAAGGACTTTCTGCAGAATGCATGACAGCCGGTGAATTAGCTGAAAATAATCACTGTTACCATGGAAATTCTTCACTTAACCAAAAGTCTTGCTTAAAGTCTTGCTTACGGATTCCATGAAATAGATTTCACGTGTAGCAGTGAACAAAACAAAACAAATCTCTTACATATCTCTCAACTCACTTGTTATTTTGCCTGAGCTGAATTGCATGCTGGCTGTCTTTCCCACCACCAGGAAATCATCATGATCCAGGAGTTTGCCTTCTTCCACGCATCTCTCAATGAATTCCATTCCGATGATCGGTATGCCTTGTTTCTGAGCCGTCCGGCCTTTGTAAGAGTCCGCCGTCTTCGGACCATTGCTGCAAATCAAGTAGGTGGTCTGCAAACCAAAATACAAGAGATACAATTGTATTAAGTTCATTTCTCAATCCTAGACGCTATGGCCTGGAGAACAGTGTGTGGCTTTGCTTCATATGGGACTTATGAGTCATATCCCACACCGGAGAATGAGCAAGGAAGAGCCTTCATGTAAATACTCTAAGACTTGAGACAGTGTATGTTGAGTGGGTTCCCTGGTATTGAATTAAGAAGATGACGTATGGCCACCATGCACAATTCTTGATCCTGATCATCACTGAACCACATCTTGAGGTGGAGAGCTCAAATCAAGAATAGCGCCATGATGATCCCCATCTGGACCTCTATTTAAAGAAACAAACAGGAATGTCAATTCTAGTCTTCATCAGGAGTGTCTCCTGTTGAGGACTAGAGAAGGCCAGTCGAAACGTTGAGACCTAATTGCGAGAAGTGCGAACGATATAGAAGTGCGAAAGTACGAACGATTCTTACATGGTGTTTCCACAAACCGATCCACATACCAATTGTCACTATGGAAAGCCTCAAATCTTTCTAAGAATGTAATGGTTTCACAAGAGGCCCTAATGTACAACAATGTTTGGCTCGATGTTCCAGAAGTATACGGAGGTTGTAACAATCCTCGGGTCTAAACTCTTGAGGTGGAATCTCATCTAAGAAACCTGAAATGGATCCAGTTTGACAGAGATGGGTGCAAATTATAAATGCAATGGTATCGTCAAGTATCCTGACCCACCTTCTTGGTCAGTATATAAGAGATGACACCTCCATTACTGGTCACCAGTTTCCGAAACTGTTGCTTCTTCTTAAATGGTACTTGAGTAGCATCCAGATCCAGGGCAATCTGGCAATGACTAAAAATCCCCATCACCTAAAGAAGAAATGAAAAAAAATTAATAATTTTAATTTAATAGGTAGGCCTATTAAATGTACATTTCTATTGGAGTATTTTTTAAATGCTTGGAGGTATAGGAGGGCCTGACGCATTTTGATCCTTTCGATAAAGATCCTGCTAGGATCGAAAAGCATCAGGCCCTCCTAACTCCAAGCATTTTATAAATTTGAGGTCGCCATTTTCTGATGAGCAGTTTGCAGCAGTTTATGATCACTTGTAAAGTTGTAGAGTATTTTTTATTGAGCTCAGCCTGACTCTGATCAGCTGATCATGGAGGTATTTCTACCTCCATCATTCCATGCTCTGATCGAGTCTGTTTTCAATTTTAATTGATGATCAGAGGTGAAAAACATGTAAATGTTATGCTATTGCATTCTTTAACTTCGCTTACCACACCTGTCTTGCTCTACGTTCAGCTCCAACATGTAAAATGGCACGATTATGACTTCCTCATCATGCCCAAAATTAGCTTCCCAGTACTTTGTTTACAGCATGATTTCATGTCTATTTTTAGGACCGCGCAATTGTTTAAATAATAAACTTGTTACAGTCCTTTTATTTTATTGTCTTTTCCCAATATACAAAGCTACGTCATAGAGCGTATTTCATTCAATCAAAAGCTGTATTTTGCACACCAAATCTTTTAAGTAGAATGTGGGAACATTACTGACGTCATAAAAAATGAAAATAATGTAATTTCTATCGCGATTACATTTCACAAACGCTCCAAGATTTAGAAAGTTTATGTCGAGTACGAAATCCCTGTTTTTGTTGGAGCGCCCTCTATTGATTAGTATGGTACCCATTCTCTGGCACTATACCGCTAAGATTACCTGTGGTGGTCGTCTAGGGACCAGACCGTGCACCATACACACAACATCAACCTTGCAATCCTGATAAAACTTGGATGCGTTTTTCGCCTGCGAAAGGTATGTGAAATTTATGTCAAATTACAGGCTGATACAGATACATTTTTACCCTGACCGTGGCTGGGCATCAAACAACTCTGACGAGGTGCGGTATGTGGACCTTTATTGTGGATTTAAAGCAACACTTTTGCCAGCAGAAACCAACGATTGACGATTTTATATTTTTATCTACAGAAGCATGCCAGGTGGGTTAGGGTTGTGGGCGTGGTGAGGGAGTGTAGGAGGGGCTAATATTGGATACATGGAGGATTTCTTAAAGTTGACATGAAAATAATTATCGGGGATTGTAGCTTTACTGGTCCTAAAACTATAAAGGAAAGGAAACTTCTTTTTGAAAAGTAACTTACCTACATATACTTTGTTGGTCTTCTCCTCTATATTACCAAGGTTAATTTTTTGGAAAGAGGGCAGGGCTTTGATTTTTGAGGGAAATTATGGGGTAAAAACGGTAACCAAGATTGGAACATTTCACCGCTGCACGGACGGCCGCACACGAGAATAGTCTGGTTTCCACTCTGACATTTTGACGACTCTTGATATGTTGGGTCTGGGCACTAGACTAACCAGACCAGACAAAATGGCCTCACGCGATCAGACGGCCTGTTTTAAAGTTTACAAGAAGCGCGTAAGAAAATTGAATTTTAACCCTGAAATGTTCAACAAATTTCTTCAATCTAGGCTTTTAAGGACCCAGGAACATTTGCTGAAAGTCAAAAGTATCATTTTTGAGGAGTAGAAGTTAGTTCAGAGCCAACAAAATCAATGTGTTTTGGGATCCCGTCAACCCACAATCGCCTAATTATCAATACAAACGTTTTAAAAGCAGGAAAGAAAAGGGTTCCTGAAGTTTAGTACACTCGGGTAAGCTAGTACCTAGCTTCGACTCACCTAAATTCTAGGACTAGGCTAGGCAAGTAGAAGCTGGGTACCAGCCTACCTGAATGTACTAAACCTAGCCTGAGTGTACTAAACTTCAGGAACCCCAAAGAAGGATTTAGAATCAAACTTCATACGTTTACTCAGTCTTAGAATTAGGATTAGGACTTTTTTCTTGTGTTAGGCCTACCTACTTTTTTACCGAAAACGTGTAGGCCTACCACTAGGGGCCTACCAGCACCTTTAATCATTTAAAACAGGGGGTTAGTGTCTTTTACGCCACCCATATTATTTTCAGTATTTATTTAGCTTCTTCTGTTCCAAAATGAGATTTGTTACTAATGCAAATTTATTCATGGGTCCTGTAAACCCTAAAATGAACATTTTTTGGCAATACTTCAGTGAAAAAAAACGGTTTCTTACCCAAATAAATACTGAAAATAATATGGGTGGCGTAAAAGACACTAATGCCTAAAACAGCATAAAAAATGGGGCGATTGTAAACTTCAGGACCCTCCTGTGTTTTTATCATATGCACAGCATGCGCAACCAAACGTATTCAAGGTCATTCCGGCATGTGATAAAAACACAGGAGGGTCCCAAACTATACAATTGCTGCAAATGGATATTGTCATAAACAAATGTTTTCCAACAAGATGTGTTCATATTTTTTTCATTCTGAGATTATGATTTCTCATTAGAATTTCACTTTTTGATGCTTTTATAATGAAACTAAATTGGAAAATTACATTTTATATGTAATTTGTACAAACATTGTTGAAAAACATGTATGTAAAGTTACATACAAGGAACATTGCTTTTAGAAAACACTGAAAAACAAATGTTGAAGACTTCCTGCCAACATGACAAATTTGCTAGATGGAGGTCATATTTTCCATTATGTGTAGGGCCACTGTAATTTGGTGAATTGATCCACATTTAAACTTTACAGTGTGTAAGTCAGATTTGGTGAACAATTTAGCAGGATTTGTAACATTTTGGGCAGGGTTTTAATTTTATTTTTTTGTGTGAAATCCGTGAGTTAAAACAATGAAACAAGACAATAACCATGCAGACGGCTAACAGCAATTGTGTTCTCAAATGATAAACCACTTGTTGCAAAATTTAGTCTCTTTCTTTAACTCGATTCATTCAGACACTAATCATGATAAATGAACATGAATGATGAAAGGAAATGTTTATAAGTTGATAATTTTGTCAAATCAACTTGTGAAATGGTAAAAAACATGTGGCCGTGGTAAAAATAAATCAAACCAAGAACCATTCTGGTAACCAATTAGACCCAGTAACTGGGGCGCTGAAGTCCCTTTTTTAATTTTAGGGATCGACAGTTGGTCTAGCGCGAGCGCCCCAGAGAATAGAGTTCAAGATTTTGTACACAGAAAAAAATTGGACTTCACGGAAATTGTGCGGAAAATGTCCCCAAATGACAACAAAGACATCACAAATCGGCTTGAAAATCACCCATCTCTTCTGAGAATGTCAGGGATGCAATGCAGCTTACAATACATTACATGTATACTCACGTGTCATGATCATTCTGTGTGATCATGAAAATTTAAGTTTACATTAACAACCAAAACCAGACGAAATATTTGTCTATTTCAGGGATGTGAAACTTCAGAATTTTAATTCCGATTTTTTGGTTAAATAGATTTTAACTCAGAATTTCAGCTTTTTTGTACACCTGCTCTGTGATGTCTGTACAGTAGTATAGGAACTTTTAAATTTCAGGTTTTTCCTTGGTGTTTTAAGATTTGTTTTGTGTGGCCATTCACCAGCTCACATCCCTGCATTGGTCTCATGGTCAGTTTCCATTGAAACCATACATTTGACATGCTTGGGATTTGTAAACATGAGGAATATGGTAGACATTAACAGTAGATTGCATCTGAGATTGGTTCAATTACAGCTCGACCGCATTACTATTAAAAGCATGGTGTCAGCAATGGTGGGGAATGTATCTTTACATACAATGGGGCATTAGTAAACAACTTTGCATTGTGTGTATTTATCTGTTTGTTTATTTAAGCACTAGACATACATACATCTCCTTTCAAGATTCGTCATTGATTAACTCAAACTGGCCTGAAAATGGGTGTTTGTGATACTGTGGCTGCAACGCCCAGTAGATAAATGTATGCATGAAACATTAGTGCCTGTCGTAGACTGCGTATGTAAATGATTTGATGAATCTGTAGCTAGACTAGGAAGCAGTACTCTACTGTCTTATCAGTTTTGTTCATTTGAAGTTTGCTCTTTTGTAATGAAACCTACATGTATGCTCTACCAACATCTATGGGTTATTGTGCATTCATCTGTGCCAGGATTCTGGCATTATACATTGTCAGTGATTGTATGCTTTGTCCTACATTGCCACAATGCTGGGTTTCACATATTAACCCCATATACATACAATACAATACTTGTAGTCATATGTACATATACATGATGTATCGTGTGCATGTACCTGTACTGTACATGTAATGAAGGGTCATGTGTTAAAGTACACTGTACAATGTATTGTAGTTGTTTAAGGCAGCGTCCATTTATTTATGCCACGTTAACACTTTTGCACGGTTCATGTCAACTTGCAAAGCAAATTTTCTTCCGTCACAATGGAAGAAACAGATTTTATTGATTGTTTGCGTCACAAAAATTTGCTTCGCATCATTCATCGCAGGAAAATTGTGACCTTAGCTTTAGTCTGCCATTTGAAATGCGTATTTGTGCAGTGGAGTTGTACTAAAAAACAACCATTGATAAAACACATATCGCATATTAGCCTTTCCCTACGTTATTGATATAAGTAATAAACTGCTGGAAACTGTTCATCAGCCAAAATAATGACCTGAAATTTATAAAATGCTTGGAGAAATAGGAGGGCCTGATGGGTTTTGTTTCTAGCTGGAACTTTCTCGAAGGCACAAGAGAAATATCCTGCTGGGATCGAAACTCGTCAGGCCCTCCTAACTCCAAGCATTTTTATCAATATTAACAAGTATACCTTGTCTATTTCATCATGTCATAGGATTCCTTTTATAAAATGTTAATATGGTTTTGTCAGATACACTTACTGTGTATACATTTTTTTTAAATTAGACATCTTACAAGTTCACAGTGTTATAGCATGCCTTGAATTTGGTTCTGATGAAAAGGGCAAGGCCACTTTTCTATTGCAAGGCACTTCCATTGGAAAATCATAATGTCTATGGAAACATTTGAAGGGGGCACGATGGCCAAGAACCAGGGCAAATAAGGCCATGGCCTCTGTGGCCTCCGTTAAATTCAAGGCTTGTATAGGCGCAATGTAATATTGTGTCCATGCTACTCATGCAGTGGATTGGCCTTGTCAGACATGTCAGAAGACTCAACATGGAACTAGTAATTCTCCGAATTAACGTCATTCATTTTTTTCCTGTTCAAGGTTCATAGATTGATTTTGTTTTATAACGAGAAAAAACACTGTGCATTCATTGAAGGATGATGGACATTTATGCAGGCCTTTATTTTTAAGGAGAGTGAGAGTGATCACTCTCCCCCACTCTCCTTAATGTTTTCCAAGGAGAGTGAAAAAGAGAGCTCCTTAACAATTTAAGGAGAGCTGCCTTTTTTTCAAAACATCACATACATTTTTCCTGCTGAGATTCATCCTTTATGGAAACTACAAAAATAGTGTTATCTTTTTGTAATCTTTATTCAACAGGACAAGCAAAATCTTGCATGTTCTCTTTTTCTGACACCGGACACATGCCAAAACTTGGTTTAGCAAGAGCAAACTGCTCTCTTTATTCACTAGTATGAGTAGGCCCTAAAGTTTGATTTAAGGAGTTGGATTTGCAGCTCAAACTTGATTTTGTTAGTGAGAGCAAATCACTCTCCTAAATTCTCTATGTTCATTTAAGAAGAGCGATTTGCAGCTCTCCTCAATTTTATTAAAATGAATGCCTGTTTATGTGCACATCAATTCCAATTTGCTGATCAATGTAAAATGAACATTGCCGCAGTCTGAACCCTAAACAAGTAGAATGGCTCATTGACTCATGATGCACAAATTCTTTTAAAAATTGATATACATGTTCATGTATATAGTCAGACAGTGTACATTGTGTACGTCTACACATTGTCCGATTGTGCTATTGAAAAACATGAGCTTTTCATTGTAAGGTAATATCTTTCAGTCATATTTTCAAGATGGTCAGTGTGTTGATCTCATCATCGTTCTCAAACTAAAGCTAAGGTCATTGAAAAGTGGACAAAAAAATCACCGTTTTGCACTCAACATTTATCATGTTTATGCTAGCAAAATTGTTCAAGGTAAAGTCTCTGCCACCCCCCCCCCCCCCCCCCCCGCTCCCCCCCCCCCCAAAAAAAAAAAACCACCCTAATTTTATCTTCACAAAAATATCCACAAGTCTGTAGAAATGGTAGACAAAACAAATCAACACTTTCCTTGGAAAGACCTGCACAGTGTCAAATGAATGTCAAATCTTAGAACCTGTACACTGCAATACTTTCTGGTTGGAACAAATTTAATACATGTAAACCTGGCCATATCTAGTGTTTAAAACCGTTCAGTGAACTAACAAAAAAGGAATACATATGTACATGTACTTCATTCAGCCAATGGTTTTATGACACAAATCCCGAGGAAGCCAATGGTCATGCAGAATCTTGTCCCCATGGCAACCAGTGGACTGCATCAGCTACCGCGCGTGTATGAAATTAATGAGCAGGCAGGCAGTGTTGCCATGGCAATGGACAAGATTCTGCCGGCGCCTCGTGAGCACAGGAAAACTCTATTGTCTGTTCTGACTCTCGGAGAACGCTGATGGATTCAGATGTATTGCCATGACAACCAGACATTTGCATCTACGGGTACCCACATAAATGTGTATTGCCTTGTACATTTATGCATATGTACATGTACTTAGGAACATTAATTAACAGAAACATCTGGCAATAGACTATACTGTACATGCCCTGTATTTATGAGAAATTATCCGCATAATTTAGGCTAGATGCATACCACATGTACCGGTAATTAAAGGTGATATCATACTTTGTTTTTTTTGTCAAAGAAATGCAGATTCATGGGCAGAAATATAAATAATGTGAAGGAAGATACAGTACTGTAACAGTCATCTGTGAAATTCCCAGTCCCATACGGCGCCCACTTTTTGAGAAAACAGTGAAAAATAGCCTCAGTATTTCTTAGTCTTTTCACCATTATTTTTTATCTTTAAAAGATCCAAATTTGTTTTTGGTAATTAGTTCTACTCTTTTTGGATAAATAAGTATTTTAGGTGAAAACAGTTTTCATCTCGGGGTAAGATCAAAACTATTCTTTATGTTTTATAAGAAAAAATTGAATTGGGTTTTCACTATTTTCTCGTGACTCAAGATGTCCGATTGAGCTCAAATTTTCACAGGTTTATTACTTCACGTACATGTTTGATCAGACAAAGTGTGAGTGCTGTTTTGTGACCTTCACCAATCATGTATTATACCTTTAATACACTGTACATGTACTTCCAGCGAGTTTCTCATAAAATATTATGACCAAACTGAGGCAGCATACAAAACTTTGAAATCTCAATGAATCTATGCCATACGATGTTTGTAATTCTCATCATAACAATCCAAACAATACACTATGATTGGAGTTAGGAGGGCCTGATGCGTTTCAGTCCTAGCAGGATTGTTCTCAAAGGCTTTCTCGGGGACTCCTAACTCCAAGCATTTGATATAATTAATTTCAGGTCATTTTGGCTGATGAGCAGTTTGAAGCATGTTATTACTTGTATCAAAAAATATACTGTTAATTTATCAAACATAGATAGAAATATTCCACCATTTTGTTCATTTTACCGATGGAGATTATTCTGTGTTCCTACTTCAGATTCCCGAGGAGGGAATTCGATTATGCAGATTTGGGAAAAAAAACGACAAACGATTATTGATTTTTTTGTCATGGTGGGCCTCCATTATCCAGCCAGTTAGGTTTTGGTAATTACCCCCATCCCCCACTCCCAAGGCCAACCTCCTACCACCATAGGGACGCACATTGTACAAAGCCGCTTGCTTAATTATGATTCCTGTTTTAATACTGGTATCATTGGCAAAATAGAGACAGACTGTACTTGGTATTCGCGGAATGAAGGATCACTAATGTGCGGTCCGATTCATGTGTTATGTGAATTTGTGGTATGCAATGTGTACATTTTTTTTGGTACTTGAACAGCCGTGAATTAATTGTTTTGCTGGCTCTTGTAAGCATGTGTAGTACAGAACTGTACATTGTGGATATACTGTACATTGTTTGTTGGTAACAAAAAGCTCTCCCAACCTACCTGTACATGTAGCTTTTAAAATAGGCAGATGGGCTATCACAATGTTTTCCGTTTATTTATCATGTGTATAATGAATGGTCACAGTGAATAGATTTTGCAAGGATTTGTATCATTTGTACAAATGCAAAGTACTTAAATATCTTCGTGTATAATATTGAATTTACTCATTTTATTGCATTGTAAAATGCATGTATAATTTATTCGCGGTATTTTGGGAAAACAAAGAGAAAAATGCAATTTTTATAAAAGAAGAAAAGAAGCAGACGAATAGCAAGGTTTATATCTGAGACCAAACCTGATCTTTCCACACAAGCAATTCAATCATGATCATTTCATTTTCCAATCAAGCTGAAATCATTTGCTCCAAAAAAGGAAATATTTCAGAACGTTCATCTAGGTGATTGACATACAATGTAAATATTGTTCACAATCGTTCCATGATCAGCCACTGTACACACACGTATGTAGGGCTCGATGGATTTTTCCAGCCTGTTTTTTTCTGCCTTTGAACGGGAAGTCCTGCAAACTGGCCATTGAAATGGCATATTTTAATATACATTTTTTTATTGGAAATATAATCAGTCATCCAATTTATGATTCTATGGGTAATTTATAAATACAGTATGTAATATGGTATTTCACACAGGTGTAGGCCTGTATTAGCTTAATATGATACTTGTAAACATTAATAGATACATGTAGCTCCCTTGGAATATGCAAATTAGATATGTGGAGGCCCATGGCATACTGTTGATGAATATCATTGTAGTACAGTGTTACGGTACACTGCACACCTTAACGGCACTTGCCGTTCATTGTTCTTAAACCTCTGCACGCTCGTCTCATTGACATAATAACAATGGACGTACATGTACAGCGTATTATAGGACAGGGAGAATGCAATTTACATGGAATTGTAGGCCTAATACTTGCTTGGGATTTTAGTATTCAAACCTTACTCCCAAAGGCCTTTTTAGCTAGGAATTATCTTCTAAGATCCCTGTATTCTCCAAATCCTCCAGAAGGATTTTATTGAGTCCTGGGGCCGATTTCACTAAAGGCGCCTTTCCATATGCGCATTTTTTCATCCGCTGCGTACAGCTGCGTGTACGTTGCGTGTGCGTTAAAATTTCCCATTAAAAAGATGCACACGACCTTTTCAAACGCACGCGCACTATGGAAAGGGTCGCTTGTTTTTTTTATAATGATCAATTTTTTTGCAACGCGTCGGACACGCAGCGTATACGCAGCAGATGAAAAAACGCACATATATGGAAAGGCGCCTTAACGCTTTGCGATCATCACTAAAGCCCAAATCCATCGCTAAACAGAAAATTGCTATAGATTTTCCGTTAGTGAAATTGGCCCCTGATCTAGGAAGGGTATTCAAAGTTATAAGTGCTCATCATGATGCATCATACAGTATACCCACTGTATATCCTTGAATATTTAAAATACTAAGGAAGAGATCTAGGCAGATATCGATGCCAACGGACTATTAACAACAATTTATTATCATTTGAATGTGCGTTAAAGACAAACATATGATATACAGTGTATGCAGTTAGGCTTGCCCTTCAATGGCGTGGATGAGCACTGTATCCCGCTGACCCCAACTACATGTAGCTCGGTGGCCTAGCGCTATGGCATCTGCTGTAGTAAGCAGGAGGTCGTGAGTTCGAATCCCACCTGATCATGAGCCAGCATGTGATTTTGCTGGCTATAAAGAGTATACAGTGCTCATCCACGTCGGTGAAGGGCAAGCCTAATTAGCATACTGTATTATCTATTTCCCGACCCAAAAAATCATTTAATATTCATGACAAATAGATGAGTTTTTCATAATGGACAGTGTTGTTTACTTTGACCATTACTGGGGCCAATTTCATAGAGCTGCTTAACTTGAGCACTAAAATTTGCTTTTAAGCATCATAAACCTCTAGACATGCTAGACAAGGTAAATAAAATCAGTATACCAGCCAAAACTGCTTGTGAATGTAAATGCTCAGCAAACAATGGCCGAATACAAGTCAAAAGCTTTAAACATCACATGAAATTTATTGGTTGGTGATCCATGCTTCAGCAAATTTTGTGCTTTAAAAGCAGCTCTATGAAATTGGTCACTGGTCTCGGTCTTGGTACGTGGTTGTTCGACATGGACGATCCAATTGTCTAATTGCAGTTGTTTTTTTACCTAGACAAAAAAATGGCCTTGACCCCGAGCCCGTAGATTTTTCCTTTTGTCCATTTTGAAAGCAGTCAATATTCACCCGTACCCAAATACATGTATGGTAGTTCATTTTGCATAATTGACGCAAATATGGCTTTTTACATTATTATCAGGGTTGTCAGTGAATTTATGAATTAATTATTATGTTTCATATAGCATTAATTCAAGTAACGCATATTTACATTCGAGGTGGAGGATTTTGCCCGGTAACCTCTACTCAGAATATACCCCCGGGGGCCGGGGCACCAGTCACATTCAACAACTGGTTGGCAAATATACCGGTAGTCGTTGATCTGAACTTGAACATGAAATGAAAAATGGTGACATTGCTTCAAGTTTAAATTTGTGTCGTGAAGACTTATTTCATTTTCCTCCTTTTTGTTTTTCTTTTACAGAAAATGATTTTAATGGGTTGATGACTTTCCTACGGTCGGTGTGATTGATCTGTCTTCTGTCATCATGTTTTCGGTTCGTATTGTGACGGCCAACCACTACCTGGCCAAGCCTATCAGAGACCTCGATGTTGCATATTCTGATTTCCGGGGAGCCGAGGTCCGTCAGGTACCGGTACTCCGCATATTTGGGGCTACACCAGTGGGTAAGTAACCTGTTGGGTTACCGGTTTTGACATCTTCTCTTTGAACTCCTTTCATTTTTGGTCTCCAAAAAATTTTTTTTTTAAATTAAAGTGTGTGAAGAGATTACAACGCACATTTAGAGCAATACATATCAGTCATGATATCCAATGCAAACTACCTGTACATGTATATACAGTGTACATGTAGGTGTATTAGCACGGTGCTCTAATTCTGGCTTTGATCTTAAGCCCCGCCCACGTTTGTGTTTTACATACTGCATGTGACCAAGTTTGACCGAGGCTTTTGTGGTCACCTGATTAAAAGGCGTACTCCAATTGGTCAATGCGCACAGTTTGATTGACAGGCCGGAAGGGTCCATTTAATACATGTGTTCCAAAAAGCTTCTCATTGCCTTGCCATTGTCAAGAGAGCATGTTCAATGTTGCAACTGAAATTATTTTTCTGGTTAGGATATTCTCTTCTTTTAAAACAAATGTTTGGTGTGGTGGAGGGCTGAATTTCTTGCTTGATTTTGTTTCTCTAAGGATTCAGTTTTCTTTGCTTGATTTGTACTTTATTCTCGCAGGTCAGAAGACATGTCTTCACATACATGGCGTGTTTCCGTACATTTATGTCGGATGCGGCCCTCATGAGTTTATCACCGACAAGGACTTGCGGCACTTTGCCACCAGTCTAGACCTTGCACTGCACGTTGCTATGGGAAATGCGTCTAGCAACACGCACCACGTCTTCAAAGTTGTCAGTGTGCAAGCAGTGTAAGTGAATCTTGAATATTCTAAGCTAAAAATTACATACATGTTGAAGATTGTATTTTGTTGATAACCGTATAAAGTCATTGAACCAAATATTGTGGATCTGTCACTCCGCTTAAAATCAGGAGCCTTTTTCAAACCTCGGCTCCAGTTCAGGCTCCGGCTAAGGCTCAGGCTCAGGCTCAGGCTCAGGCTCAGGCTCAGGCTCAGACTCCGGCTAAGGCTCAGGCTCAGGCTTTGGAACCATTTTGTGAATCCTTTCTAAAATAACGGTTATCAAAATAGAGGCTTTTGGCTGTGGTTTGGAAGTAGATTCTCTGGTTTGAAAAAGAAAACAGAGCTTCTGCTTCAATGAAAATCCACAACTTATAATTTGGCCAGGCTTTTCAGAGGCTAGGCCCGACCAGTATTTAAGTTTCTCTCTCCCTAATTAGCTTGTCTCTCTTGCTTGTGTTTCTTCATTACAGGCCAATGTACGGTTATCACAGCAGGTCTCGACGGTTCCTCAAAGTTTACTTCTACAACCCGCTAATGGTTAAAAGGTAAGACATCAGATGAAGGCACATTCAATTTGATATCCGATGGAGTTTGTCATTATCAGTTTTCCAGGTTGGACATAACCCTAACCCTCTGCACTTTCCACACAAGACAAGAGCTGCTTAATACCATATATTACCACAGTCTCCATATATAGAGGTTATTCATGTGACGTCATTGGCCGTCAAGCACAATGATTGCACGCGCGAAACAATACGCTTCAGTGCACACACAACGTTCAGTGTCCTACGGGTAACCATGGACAACATAGAAAAGCTTGACGGCCAATCACGTGATTTTATGACGTCGGTGAATAACCTCTATAGGGGTACTGGTTCAAAAACCACACTGTGGTATAGTGTGGTATCTGGATACCACTTTACCATAGGAAATACCATGTGTGGTAAACTGTGGTATGTAGGAGGGTTAGGGTTAACACAGTGAATATGGTGAACAGCATCATTGCTATTGTGCATGTATTATTATTATTATTATGTATCTAATGCCCAGTGAAATTGTCAACTTTCACAAGGTGCTATTTAAATTTGCTCTCAAGAAAGGCAAGATCAAAGTAACAGGCTTAAGAAATATAGTCCAGAAATGTAAATTATGGAAAACACTCTTGTAACCAAACAGTGCCAAACTGGTTATATGAAGGAACATTCACCATGCGAGGAATCTGAGGCTATTCCAAGGAGAGGCAGAATGGGAGAATACACTTGTTATATACACCTGTTCAATATTTGTTCTGCCTCTACTCAATAAAGAATGGTACATGTACAACCAGCAGAAATCTGGGGCCTTTTCTTCGGCTCAGGCCCCCGCCTGCTCCGGCTTCATTTCGTGATTCCATTCTAAAATTGAGGGTATCAAAACAGATGCTTTTGGCTGTGGTTCGGAAGTAGATTCTCTGGTTTGAAAAAGAAAACAGCTTCAGCTTCAATGAAAAACCACTACCTATATTTTCAGCATATGGATGACAGAGACGAAACCAGAACTGAAGCCCAGGTTTGGAAAAGGCCACTGGTATTGCGCTTAACCACCTTTATTAATAATGTCCAACCTCTTTTTCATTGTGATGTTCACGTTTTGTTAATAATGCATCGTTACGTTTTTACAAAGTGCTCATGTGCACCCGGAGGACTGTTACTATGGTTACCATTGATTGCATTGTTCGTTTTATTGTCATCATCAGGGCTGTAGAATTGCTGCAGAGTGGTGCGGTCTTGAACAATGTGTTCCAGCCCCATGAGGCTCACATTCCGTTCATCATGCAGGTGAAGTTATACAATAATTGATATAATGATGGTTGTAGTATAACATTATAATATTATAATTACTATATAATATCACTATATCATATTATGTTGTGATATTATGATAAAGGGTGCACAGAAAGAAACTTCCGTTGATTTTGACGCCCCAATCTAATCGGTTTAGGGTGATATGAGTAGTCTGAGTGTTTAGTTCACATCTTAAGCTGCAGTTTGATACCCTACTTGATGCCAAGGACTCAACACTGTTCAATACACACACCTTTGTTTGTCAAAAGATACAAAACCAAAAGTTGCTCTTTTAGGTATACAGTGCGTAACCCATTGTCGACCCAAACAATATCGCTCTATGCAATGTAGCGCATGGTAAGTTCAACCTGTTTACCTAAAAACATATTTGGATTTTTACCTTTTACTTGTAGATTTAAAGGGGTCGGGCGTAGAAATCAACGGAAGTTTCTTTTTTTGCACCCTTTATGTTGACACCATGGCATACAGTTCAGTGTGTTCCCCCCTTGCAAGAAACGATAATCATTTTAAAAAGCAATTATATGTATAAGAAAAGTTATATTTTTGTTTTCAGCTCTTTGATTTTTAGTATTTTGCATTTGATATCTCCCTGTGTATGCTCTGAACCAAACCTCAAAGCAATCCATTCATGCATCACCGAGCAATTTACTGATTGTCTGTGAGACTGCGAAACGTCCATTTTGCTGCCATTACAAATGAGTGACGTTGGTGGTTTATCCTGTAAAGCTGCCCTCATTATGGGATATACCAGACCTGTTGTGTGTGTTTGAATCTCACACAGATTGTGGTCTGCTCAAAAAAACGTACCACAATGAACAAATTTTTGGGATAGTCAAGGTTCATTGAAGTTTGAACCCTGTCGTTCCAGACAGTACCCCCATTCAGTGCATTACCTTGGAATTATTAAAGGTAGTATCATACTTTGGTAGCATACCGAAACAGAAATCTTCACAGATTTACCTATAACTTATAGGGTATAAAGATTGTGATGGTAAAAACATACCGTTACAATTGTTCTGCCTGAAATGGTGTATTTATCCAGAAAAGAGTAAAGCTACTATTCCAGTGACCAATTATTTTTTATCTTTTAAAGAACAAAAATAAAAGAGAAAAGACTTCAGAAATACTGTGACCGTTTTTCACTGTTTTCTCAAAAAGTGGGCACCGTATGGGACTGAAATTTTCACAGATGACTGTTAATGTATCGTCCTTGATATTTTTGCCCATGAATCTGTATTTCTTTGACAAACACCAAAGGATGATACTACCTTTAAACAATCATGAATATTCTCATGTCATGAGGCGAACTGCCATAGATGCTTCATGGGCGGAAGGGGTTAAAACCATGGTGTAGTTATATGTATCATTAGTAGGCGCCCCCCTTTTGGGCGATTCCACGGCCAGTCGCATTAAGGCGCCTTTCCATATGCGCGTTTTTTTCATCCGCTGCTTATTTCCGTTGCGTGTGTGTCACGTCGCAAAATTATAAAAAAAACAAGCGACCCTTTCCATATGTGCGTTTCCATTGGAAAGAGTTGCGTGTGTCTTTTTAATGGGCAATTTTAACGCACACGCAATGTACATGCAGCGTATACGCATCGGATGAAAAAACGCACATATGGAAAGGCGCCTTTAGACTTGTATTTGTCAATTCTATAACTTGGTGGTATAAGTTTTATAAGGATGAGTCTTTCTGTCAAGTTTATATACTGATTTCAAAGCTATTAAGTATGCTATTGGAAATGTTGCAGGCTGTGTACAGTGAAAGGTCAGTCACATTACGCTTGCAATTGCCCTATTGCTTCGCTTGAATTCAAATCCAAAATTTTCAGTCACAGCTGACGACAACTCCACACTCATTTATAATTCCTTTAAATTGAATTGGCAAACCACAAAGGCAATATCTCACTAATTACATGCAATAAGCATGTGATATAAATATCGTTATTAACTACATGGTATGTTTCTTCTCACATGAACAGTTCTTCATTGATTACAACCTCTACGGCATGAACCTGATACACCTGGCAGCTGTCAAATTTCGTCGGCAAAATGACACAGACGGTAAGAACTTCGGAATATTGCCGAATATTGACAGACAAAGACGAACATTCATCAAAATTCACAGTATGAAAAATATCTACATTGTTGCCTGAATACACAATATCCTATTAGAAAAGATAAAAACAAATTCACCTAAAAACAAATGTGTTAAAAAAAAAATGCATTTTTATCATTTTTTGAAGAAAAAAACTAGATGACCTGCTACAATAAAAAGACATAGGAATCTTCTTTCAACACAATTTTTTTGAAGCATTTCTTTTCGGAGCAGATCCTGAGATGTTTTGAAGATAGTCATGGTTGATAGATTTTTTTTGCTTGTTTGTTTGTGAAAGATTTTGCCAGGATCAAACCACCAGGGCCTACTTAAATACTGAGGTCATTAGTCTGTTTGATAAGCAGTTTACAGCAGTTTATGGTTTCATTTATTCATTGAAAAGTGAACAAAGAAAAATTAACTTGAGTGGGATTCGAACCTTTGACCCCCGGAATACTGTACCGACTACCAACTGAGCTGTCCAACCCTATGTTGGTGGTGACCCTAATAGTCAATTATCTTTGTTTGTTTGGCAGTCAGAAGCCATGAAACCACACACATACCATACACATACATAAATTGGGGATCACTCCAAGAGCTTGCATGTTTTAATCAATATGATCAACCAATCTTCATTTATTGCTCAGATGTTGATACAGAGAACAGTTCACCAGACACCCAGCCAATCAACCTAAGCTCCATGCTCAGTGGAAGCACCATCAACTCACACAGGTGGAATAAAGACAGCATCCCTAGGTATGACCCTAAAGCTTACCCTATAATTTCAAGAGCTATTTCCTCCCACAAAAAGATTAAAATAAAATACTGGGATATATGTAACCCTTTGGGCATTTTTGATCAACTTTTCTGATTTTGCATGAGTCCTATTTTGTCCCTAGCTAGTGCCCATAATTATAATGAAGCACAACCTACAATGGCTTAGGCTTGCAGTCCTTTGTCCTTCAAAACACCACACTGTGCAGTATCCCTATGACATATTCTTTGGACTTGGACCAAGTTGGGGCATCAAGCCCCCATATAAAGTTACAGTGCCTGGGCTCTACAGTCCTGTGTCCTTCAAAACACCACACTGTGCAGTATCCCTATGACATATTCTTTGGACTTGGACCAAGTTGGGGCATCAAGCCCCCATATAAAGTTACAGTGCCTGGGCTCTACAGTCCTGTGTCCTTCAAAACACCACACTGTGCAGTATCCCTATGACATATTCTTTGGACTTGGACCAAGTTGGGGCATCAAGCCCCCATATAAAGTTACAGTGCCTGGGCTCTACAGTCCTGTGTCCTTCAAAACACCACACTGTGCAGTATCCCTATGACATATTCTTTGGACTTGGACCAAGTTGGGCCATCAAGCCCCCATATTAAGTTACAGTGCCTGGGCTCTACAGTCCTGTGTCCTTCAAAACACCACATTGTGCAGTATCCCTATGACATATTCTTTGGACTTGGACCAAGTTGGGCCATCAAGCCCCCATATTAAGTTACAGTGCCTGGGCTCTACAGTCCTGTGTCCTTCAAAACACCACACTGTGCAGTATCCCTATGACATATTCTTTGGACTTGGACCAAGTTGGGCCATCAAGCCCCATATAAAGCTGCAGTACCTGGGCTCTACAGTCCCGTGTCCTTCAAAACACCACACTGTGCAGTATCCCTATGACATATTCTTTGGACTTGGACCAAGGTGGGCCATCAAGCCCCATATAAAGCTGCAGTACCTGGGCTCTACAGTCCCGTGTCCTTCAAAACACCACACTGTGCAGTATCCCTAAGGTACATTGTTTGGACTTGGACCAAATTGGGCCATCAACCCCCCATATAAAGTTACAGTGCCTGGGCTCTACACAGTCCTATGTCCTCCAAAATACCACACTGTGCAGTATCCCTATGGCACATTCTTTGTACTTGGACCAAATTGGGCCATCAACCCCCCATATAAAGATACAGTGCCTGGGCTCTACACAGTCCTATGTCCTCCAAAATACCACACTGTGCAGTATCCCTATGGCACATTCTTTGTACTTGGACCAAGTTGGGCCATCAAGCCCTATATAAAGCTACAGTACCTGGGATATACAGTCCTGTGTCCTTCAAAATACCACTCTGTGCATATGGCACATTCTCTGGGCTTGGACCAAGTTGGGCCATAAAGCCCCATACAGAATTCCGGTGCTTGGGCTCTGTATAATTAGTCCCTGTGTCCTGCAGAATTCTACCATATTGTAAATGTAAATTGACTTTTGGTGCATTGGGGACAGTGTTGGTAAACTCTGATCAAACAATGATATTCGTGTATAATCTTGGAATGTATCATATGCTAGACCAGCGAGAATGATCTTCGTCGTTTACGTTTTTCTCTTTTACATTTTGTCAGCGGGTTATTGCTGGACGCTGAAATAAAGAAACAGAGCGTGTGTGAACTGGAAGTGGATGCCGTAGCAGTAGATATCCTCAATCGACACGAACTACAAGGTATCCTCAACAAATCCAATCATTTCTTAACGTTCAGTTCATGTTTTTAGGAAGTAATGTATTAAGTTACAGTACAGGATTAGTAACATACCGAAACAAATGTTCATAGATTTACGTATAACTTTCAGATTATGAAGATGGTGGTGGTAGAAACACACTGTTAAAATATTTCCGCCTGAAATGGTGTATTTATCCAGAAATTAGTAAAGTAATGACCGAAAACAGTTTTGATCTCGGGGTAAGATCAAAACCGTGACCTTTACCAATTATGTATATGATACCTTTAAAAAAAAGTGCGAAATAAAATCTTGTTGAAAAGTCAGAAAAGCAAAAATATGAATTGCTTTTCGTATTATTTGAGTCAAAACAGCATGATTTTAATATTTTCCTTTGTGCTTTTGTTGTTTTGTTTCATTTTTAGGCAACAATGAAATGAGCCCAGGTCTTCTTGCCATTTACAACGAGGAGAAGGAACGGAGAGAGGTCAAAGGTCAGCTGGATGACCTTCACCCTCCATCATCACCAGGTCAATATTATTTTCATTGCTGGAAGCAAGTCTTTGACTGTGAATTTCGTGAATTCAGATAAAAATGTAGGATCCAGCTCTGCTAATGGCTTTTGATCCGTTGTCTCGTTACAGGTCGGGGTGTTATAGACGACGCACAGAGTGAAGTGATGGGCAAAGCTCGACTGGCCGACATCATCCAGAAACAATTGGATGAATTGTGAGTATTAAACCTTTATCAAAATAATGACCTGAAGTATGTAAACAAAAAATCCATATCACAGCTCCGGCTCAGGCTCTGGCGCGCTTTTAGGCTCAGACTCCATTTCGTGTTTCCATTCTAAAATGAGGGGTATCAAAATAGAGACTTTTGGCTGTGGATTCGGAAGTAGATTCTCTGGTTTGAAAAGGAAAACAGAGCTTCAGCTTCAATGAAAAACCACAACGTGGATTTTTAGTGTATGGATGACAGAGACGAAGCCGGAGCGTGAGTTGGAGCCGAGGTTTGAAAAAGGGCCCTGGATTGCCTTTTTTCTTTCATTTATTTCAACCTTGTTCTCTGTAATCCCCACCAGGAGGGAATTGGCAGGAGAAGGTGAAGATGGGGAGGAGGATGACAACAGCTTGCTCCAAGACACACTGGCTAGTCCTTCCCTTACTGCAAGCCAGCTCATCCTACATGAGACTCAGCACGAAGGTGAGATACCGATGGTCTTTGCCTTGGTGCACACTGTTAAAGCCTTAATGACCCTGGTCATTGCCTTGACGTGATGGCCCTTCAAAAATTCTAGTAGAATTTTATTTTCTACTTGACCATTTTACTTTGCCTTTAAGGTAGTATCATACTTTGGTTTTTGTCAAAGAAATACAGATTCGTGGGCAAAAATATCAAGGAAGATACAGTAAAAGTAATTTGTGAAAATTTCAGTCCCATACGATGCCCACTTTTTGAGAAAACAGCAAAAAACGGCTGCAGTATTTCTTAAGTGTTTTAAAAGATCAAAAAGATTTTCGGTCGTTGTTTTACTAATTTCGGGATGAATACACCATTTCAGGCGGAAACATTCTAACACTATGTTTCTACCATCACCATCTTCATATCCTGTAAGTTATACATAAATCTGTGAACATTTCTGTTTTGGTATCTTACCAAAGTATGATACTACCTTTAACTATTTAAGAATAAAATGTTTGCCCAATTTGAAAAAAATATTATGTTCACCTTGGATTTACAAAGTTTGTGATGGTCAATTTTTTTGGCATTTATGACCCAGGGGAGGAAGATTCTCCAGGGCAGTCTGAGGAGGAGTCTCAGCCTGTTATCAATGAGGAACTGGTCCAGTCATTGGTGGAAGCATCTCAACGTAGCAGTCAGTACTCACAACAGCCAGGTGAGTGACTGCTAAACATGCTGCTGCTACTGCTGTTGCTGCCACTATGGTTTTTGCTGCTGCATCGGTTGTTGCTGCTGCTGCTTGTTGCATTTTAAGTTTTTGCTGATGCAATTGATACTGCTGCTGCCACAACTTCTACTGCTGCTGCTGCTGCTGCAGTCGTTCTGTTGTGGTTGCAGATGTTGATACTGCTACTGCTGCTGCTGTTGCTGCCACTGTGGTTGTTGCTGCTGCATCAGTTCTTGCTGCTGCTGTTACAGTTAAATTTTGTTGATGCAATTGATGCTGGTGTTTTGCATCTGCTGCTATTGCCACTATATTTTTTGCTGCTGCAGTGGTTGCTGATGCTGCTGTTGTTACGGTTTAAGTTTTTGCTGATGCTGTTGAAGCTGCTGCTATTTTGTTGTTGCTGCTGCTGTTGTTTGTGCTGTTGTCACTAATGTTATTGCAGCTACTGGTCATGCTGTTGCAGTTTATTTATGGCTGCTGCTACTGAAAACAGATGCAATTACTAAAAATATGTAAAATGCCAGCCTGAAAAATTAATTTTGCTGATCAATCATTCTCTGACAGACGGAGAAGACGATGACCTGGCTCGGCTCCTGATGGGCCTCGCTCAGGACGGAGCATCCCCTGAAGATGGCAGCATCCTGGGTAGCCAGACGTTGCAGGATGAGGAGAGGAACACACAGGATGGAGAGATTGATGAGGATGCCAGAGAGTCCCAGGAGATGTCTCAAGTCTGGCAAGATGACTCTGAGGAAGACAGTGAAGAAACTGTCAAAAAAAGGTAGAGGAAATAACAACACAAAATCCACTTTGTAGTTTGGCAGTGTCTAAAATGAGTTTTTAAACCTCTCTTGATAATTAGCAGATAATTAGTAGACTACATGATAGACACACTCGCCTTTCAGTGAGTAAGTGTCTATCACATGCATGCAGATTTCCTGATTAATTATGCAAGCCAACCCAGCACTGACCTCTAGGTTTTGACCAATCAAGTTCAACATCCTCCGTCACGATCCAGAGAGAAATTTTCTCCAAACAGATCTGATTGGCTGATGTGCCACGTTGCATAGAATTTGCATGCACGTTATGTAGTGTTGGAGTAGAACAGGTGATACTCGGACTATATGATTAATTGTTATGAATGATTTTTCATTGGGGAGATAGAATTATGCAAATTAGGCTGATTTACATTGGTTAGGGCAGGACTAATTTGCATAAAACTTAATTCTTGAGATAAAAAAAGTCAAAGATCATGTCCTGCTGAGATTGAAGTAATTTCCATCAATTTTGGGGTTTGTAAACAATTTAATTTTAGAAATGACAGAGAGAAAGCATTTTGAAAGAGAAATACAAGCTCAAGTTTATGAACGCATGCAGCCTGACTTCCATACATTTTGGTGTGTTTCTCTGCAGCCATACAACTCATGATATATCAGCAAGTGAGGAGGATACTCAGGAAGGCCAGGCTATCAGCATACCCCAGTTTGACGGTGGCTCAGATGATAAACCAGGTAAAAATGCATGATGGGATATGCCATGGCAACAGTTTCCATGACAATTGCCTGATCAGGTCCAAACATTTATCATATGTTACTTGATTGAATTGCATTTTATTGGTTTTTGTCAAATAAATGCAAATTCATGGGCAAAAATATCACGAAAGATACAGTAACAGTCATCTGTTAAATTCCCAGTCCCATATGGTGCCCCCTACAGTGAAAAACGCCCATGGTTTTTTAAAATCTTTTAACAAGATTTTTGATCTTCAAAATATCAAAGTTGTTAATATGGTCAATTGGTTTTACTATTTTCTGGATGAATACAGCATTTCAGGCATAAACATTTTAATGGTGTGTTTCTACCATCACCATATTTATACCCAGTAAGTTATAGGTGAATCTGTGGAGATTTCTGTTTCGGTATGCTACCAAAGTATGATACTACCTTTTATATAAAAGTAAAGTTTGCCTCGGCATATTTTAGTTGAATACATATGATTTTTGTTCTCTTTTCAGCACCAGTCAGAAAGAAGACCCTTGGTATGAAGACCCTTGGTGTAAAGCGGCAATTACCCGGCCTTTTCCCAACCTCTCCAGCTCCAAATTCAACATCCTTCAGTCCGTTTCCCCCAGAAATCAAAACATACAGCAACAAGAAACTCTTCATGAGAAGTCCTGAGAAGGCTAAAGGACCTTCATTGGCTCCACAGAAATTCAAGAAGCAGACGGCTGTCTTGAAGACAGACAAGAATATGATGAGGAAAAAGCTTAAACTACCTACAAGAGAGAAGATGACATCAGGCCTTCATAAAAATCCCCGACAGCAGACGGGAGTGACATCAGCCACTTTGCCAAACACCCTTCTGCAGACGTTGTCATCAAGAGGAACCTTGCCTGTTGGACCTGCTGCCAACAAAGGTCCACAAAAGAGGAACTCATTGGATGGTCAGGATGTCTTTTCTTTCGGAAGGAACGAATCAGAAACTGTCTCTCGGGTTAAGATGGATTCAGGGAAGGGTCATAGCTCAGTGAGTAAGACAAAATCTCCGGTCAGTAAGACAAAATCTCCGGTCAGTCATCCTGACAGTCATCCTGATCTGACTTTATTGAAAAGACATTCCAAGGAACAAGTTCCATGCGAGAGTCCTCCGAAGAATGCCGCTCGAGAATTGGTTTCTGACAAGGCCTCCTTCAACAGGAATCTCGGGCTTGTTTCACTTCATCAGGTAGAATCATCAGCACCTGACCTTGTACGAGTGCCTTCAGCATCCAATGCCGTCCGTTTTGCAGGATGCCCCGAGCTTCAGAAATGTGCCAGTCTGGAGGACTTGAAGAAGAATCCCTCCTGGAACCCGTTTGTGATGCTCATCAAGTGCCCCATCGTCACAGACGCTAGAGGAAAGATCAGGTTCTCTGGAACCAGTCTACCGCAGAAGCAGCTCGAGCGAATCAGACGGGACAACCTCAAAGCTCTGCCATTCCGCCGGAGCAGTTTCGCCAGGAAAATTGTGCCTCCCAGGAAATTCATGGACGAGCAGTACTGGATGGACCAGATTATCAAATTATCCAAAAAGAAGAGCCTTGAGGAGCCTAATGTGAGGATTGACGATACGTCGGATGAAAAATCTGATCCTGTCCTGGTTCCAAAGAAGAGAGGACGCCCTCCAAAGATCAGGACACATACGAGCAGCGCACCCAGAGATTGGGAAGGGTCACAAAAACCAGTAGAAAATCCGCCCTGTGTATTTTCACAGGGTCACTTTGACGCAGTTACCGACAAAGGATTTATGCCAGTCCTAAAAAATCAAGTATCAAGTTCAACAGTTTCGCCACAGCATGTTGAAAAACCGAAAACCTTCACCAAAACCAAGGCTGTGCTCCAGGAGAAGTACTACAAAAGCTTAAGCTTATCGGACAAGAAGAATAAGTTGAGTAGAAGAAAGCCACACTCATGCAAAGATACCAAGAGGTGTAGGTTGTTGTCAAAAACCTTCAACAGGCTGAGTTTATCCGCCGAAGAATCTTCAGAAGGGGAGGCGTTTGTTGAAGCTTCACAACCCTCACTAGATGCCAGTACTTCGCCGAACATTCCCAAAACTTCTTTTGTGTCGCCTGTTTCAACTTGTTCAAGAATTGACAGCAGTGAAGTTTATTCGGAGAGTCAAGTGTCGTCTGTTCCCGTGCAGAATATATTTTCACCCAGCAGCTACAGCAGTATCCCCACTATATCGCTTGACGAAAGTCCCCAGGTTATAAAGAGGAGGAATTCCTCATCAAAGAAGCGACGTGGGAGTGATAGCAGCGACGAATGGGCCGTTCAAACGTCCCCGAATCTCAAAAGGAAAATCAGTCAAAACAGCCTTGCTCAGGAGCTTCTCTTTGGGAAGAGTTACCGCTTTCGCAAACGGGAAAGAATCAGCTACGACGACGGAGACTTTCCAGACGTGGGATTCGACATCATGTGCGGGTCTGATCAAGATGATCATTCTGATGGTTTCGCCTCGAAGGATGCACACCAGCAACAGCTTCATCAGTGGCACAGGGCAAATTTGGAGCCAGAAGAAGTGCGATTAAAATCACATCCAGAGAACTCGTCGGCAAACCACGGAAGTTTCGCAGCCTCAAGTCCTCCTAGGAAAAGAGGAAGACCTTTTGGAAGCAAGAACAAACCAAAGCCGGGAAAGCTTCCGTCTCCCAATGCTGGTAAGAGCAAGGGCAGTCCTTCATCGAGGTCCAAACCACACTTGTCCTTCACCGTGGACTCAATGCTGCATACTGGTGCAAAGCAAAGCATGAGCCAGATCAAGCCAGTTCCAGTTGGATCCCTCAAGCCGCTATTAATCACCGTCACGAGCTGTAGCACTGTAGGTGGGCCGTTGACTTCAAGACCCCTACAGACCCAAGCCAGGACAGGCCAGCCGACGGTCAATCACTCCACAGCGTCCAAATCTACAAGTGGTTGGCACAAACCTTTTGTCAGGACACAACCTGTCTCGACACCTGTAAATGGACATCACTCAATCAGCCAAGAAGAGTCCAGTGAGCCTGTCCTCTACAGAGACGCCATGTGGAACCTCGGGTACTTCTCTCCACGCAGGAAAGAAAAACAAGGCTCCCCACCCAGATGCTGGTCTCCCAGCAATGAAGTCGAAACATCCCGGCAAACACTTGAGCTGGATGTCGACATTAAACAGAATCGTAATTTCTCAGTGGTACCCAAATCTGGAGAAAGGCTTAGAAATTCTGAGCCAAAACAAGGACACAAAAAGAAGGCGATACCAGACAACATCACTTGGTCTAGAAATGGCGACAGACAGTCACACAATGGTACTACACAGGAAGGAATCACGACTAACCACAAGCAGCTCATGACAAACTTTAACTCCAGGGATAGAGACCTGGAGGCCAAACACTTGTGCAATACTGAAACTCTTAAAGAAGGTGGTCTGTTGAAGACGTCAACATTTGACAAGAATCCAGAATGTAAACAAGAGCCTGGCATTCAAAAGGAAGATGAAAAAGACTCACAGAAGAAGGAAGATGCCTCTTTACAAGAAGAAGAGTTCGAGACGAAGCGTTCTCTCCATGAAATTGCTGCCAAAGACATCTCACTGGATGATAATCCCCCTCATGGTCACTCTGGCCTTCTCCCTGAGAAGACTGCAAGACTGCAGAAGACTGCAATAGATCAGGAAAGTCCTGAAAGCCCAGACTTACTGAACATATCCTCAGGAAAATCATCGGGTGATGAAACTTCAACCATCAAAACCTCTCTCTGTTTGGAGGGAAAAGCTGGTGTTGACTCGGCACCGAAAAATGTCGAAGAGGACAATGAAGAACATTCAACAGGTTCAGGTTTACCAGACCAGCTGGACAAAATGGAGACCTCTGACCCTGCAATGCCTTCACAGGAAAGCAAACACCAAACTCCAAATTCTCACGATTTAACTGACCACCAAGGGTTGGATCCTGAGGTCAAAGCTCAGAGCCATACCACAGATGTTGGCAAGGACGGGGTAATACCAAGGGCCTCATCAGGAAGTCAGTCCTCAGTTGAGAGACATAATGGCATGGCTTCTGTAGATGACACTGAAAGCAGCATGGGGAGGCACTTTGAAGGAAGCAGAACATCCTCTTCTGATATTGAAAGGGAATCCTCCTCAAGCTCTCCTCCCGAGTCTCCTCAATCGCTGCACATAGTGTCACCCTCTGATGATGAAAATCAAAATAGCCATTCAGACCCTGGTGCCAATCCTCCCGTAGATGTAGATCCTCAAATGTCTGACCCTGATGACACGTTCTCCCCAAGGAGTCCTGATGATGAACACGTGTCACAGCTTGAGTCGCTGCTGAGACGTCAGTCTCAATCCAGGACAGCTCCCGATAAAAGAGCATCACCCTATGATCTGAATGGAAGCTGTTGTTCCTCTTCAGGTGACATCACCCCAGGGCAGAGAAAACGGAAGTCCTTGAGTGAGGAGGAACGGGAGGAGGACAAAGAGGACAGCACCTCCCAGGCCTCCAGCAGCTCAGTGGCATCCTTGTCCCTAGACATGTCACTGATCATCAGCCACGTACCTGCCATTTCCCCAACTGGAGATGCGACCGAATTACAAGGAAACACATTCTCTCGAGAGGAGATACAGAACCGGCATGAATTGCATCGGGAAGAAATGATACAAGTTCACCAAAAGTCAAGGCACCAGGCCACTGATCACTTTGCCTCCTCTCCAAGTTCTCCCGAAGTCCTGGACTTGACTTGCAAGACTGGCAGAGGTTGGCCACTATCCGACCAAGAACAAACAGGAGAAAGAAGTCACACTCCTGTGACATCTGGGAATCACAAGTCCTCTGTCAATTGCAGTAGCTCCGATGAAGCTGACCAGACTCTGGAAAGCAAGATGTCTGCTTCATCAGCAGAGTCAGATGGGAACAGCTTGTCATCCCAAGGAGACAAGAGAATAAAACATGGATCAAGATCTATGTATTCTGATGATTCTGACACTTATTCTCAGCTAGTTTGTCCTGAGACCCCATCACCGAGTAATACAGATAACCAGAGGACCACGAATGTGGAATCCCTAAGTCAAAACTTCTCGCAGAAGGCAGATTCTCAAGTCAGGCCGGTATCCACTCGCAGACAGCCCCAAGACAACAGTAAAACACCAGGAGGAAACTTAGAACGTAAGATACAGTTTCTCTCAAACAAAAAAACCCAAGAGCTTCTGTCAACCAAAACGAGTGAGTCTGTTAATGCTGATCATGCAGCACAAATAGTTTCACTCTCAGAAGCCGGTGATCTGCCCGGAAACCTTTCATTGACATCCAAACAAGAATCTGCAGTTGCGTCAGACGGACGTGGGTCACCGTACCGAAAAGATGCTGTTTCCTCTGACGAAGAGGTAGAGGCTATGGTGATTGACTCAACTGAGGATGAAGGCAATACTAACCAAGATGTCACTCGGTGTATTCCTTCATCTCAGGAGGAAGGCTCTCTATCAGAGTCCCATCCTAGAGGTAATCAAGAGAACCTCAAAGCCCTTGAAGAAAGTGATGACCATCTGGCGAGACAGACAACAAACCAGGATGAAGCGTTTGCTCCCGACAATCAAGAATCTCAATTTCCTCCGATTGCAACACAGACAACCGAGTCATTACCCCATTGTCCTGAGTCATCTGCCAAGTCAAGGTCATCACCTCTGTCATCAGATATGAACTCCAACCAGGCAGCTGAAGCACTCAATGAAGCTACACAGCCAAGGGAACCTCATCAATCCCATCCATTGGAAGGTGAGAAAGATACCAAAGAAGCCCGGAACCAGACTCCTCCCATCAGCGGCAATGTCTCTTTACAGTCACCAGACCAACCACAGTCCCCTGCTGCATCCTCCCAAGGCCCTCTACAACATACAGCTTCTGCCTTCCGAGTTGAAACAGAATCATCTGAAGGAATGAAGGTCTGGACACCAAAGCAGTCTCCTCCCAGTGCGGACATGGTCAGAGCTTCGCTGCAGGAATTCGGCCTTCCCGATCTTCACCACCAGAGGGTGTTCTGTGGAAACCCCAATGATGTTCAAAAATCAAGGTAATTAAAAAAACAAAATTTGTTTTTCAATGTCTTCGTTGTTATAATCAATGTATGGGCCTTTACGAAATGAGGCCTGAGGCTAGGCTTTGGATTTAATTTGCTGTCGTCATTTTGTGTCTTTAATACATGGCGAAGGTGGAGCCTTTCTTCAGCTTCGTTATGTGGCCCAATCTCATTTCTTTTTGTGGGACTCAAATGGCGGTAGGGAAAGAAGTCCCAAGCCTAGCCTCAAGCCTGGTTTTATAAAGGCCCTGAAAAATCCCATTTTAGTTTCTGAATGCTATTCAAGGTCACCAATCGTAATAAAAATATTAGTTGGAAGTATTCATGATTGAATTTGAATGAATTTGATAAATTCTTTGTATTTCATCCTCCAGTAAACCAGGCGTTCACCAGGACGGCCAGTTGCAGAGTAACCTCCCCTCCCACCTACCGGAAGCAGAGAGTAGACTCTCTCAAACAGGTCTCGGCCAATGGCAGGCCAACCTGATGGCCCTGAAGCCCCACCCCTTGCTATCACCAAGCAATGTGGCCCCTGAACGTGCTTTGAAAGCGGCTTTATTGGACGATGCCTGTGCTGTGATCACACCAAGCAAGTCACCGCCTCGCGTTAAACACGTTCAGGACTGGCTGAACATCAAGAACAGAACAGAGTCTCTTGACAAACAGGATGACAAAAAGGTCAAAGTGGACAACATCAATAAACCAGAGGAAACCAAGCAACCTACTGATCAACCTTCAACCTCTAAGAACAAATCCGAAGGTGGAACCAAAATGCAGACCGTTTCGAAATCAGAAGCTGGAACTGAGCCTGCGTTATCATCCCCAAGGCTCACTCCGGAGATGATGCTATCATTCTCCAAGTCCAAAACACCAAGGGTCATTCTACACCGTTGCAAAATAAACAGCTTCTCGTCGTCCAAACCACAAGACAGCTCTGCCGTCGTCCGCAACGAGGACAGCCCCCAGTCGATGCCAGGCACGCCACGGATTCATCCACTCAGTGAGAGGGGTGACAGCCAGCCACAGCATAGTACCCCGATGAGGTTTGAGACACAAGGAGATAAGGGTGGGATTCCCCTCACCCCTATCAGTGGATGGAAGCGGCCCGCGGAACCCTCGTCCTCAGGTGAATCCAGCAAGAGAGAAACGTCATTCTCCAGCATGAGGCAGACTGTTCTCTTTACTCCAACTGAGGTATCTATCAACTTATGATCATTACTCTCCAGCTTCCCTTGTTTGTTCATTTGGATTGTCTCATATTTCTTACCATCCGGAATTATTTGGCTATAAGCCTTCCTGACTCTACTATAATCCTACAGGGTGCAGCATGCCTATGGCACATTCTGTAACCCTAACCCCCTGGGCTTTTTGGCTAGGAACCTTCCTGAATCTGCCAAAGTCCAACACTGTGTAGTACCCCCATGGCACATTCTATAATCCTAACCCTGTGGCCATTTTGGCAAGGAACTTTCCTGAATTCCCCAAAATCAAACATACTGCAGGTATCCCTATACTATGGCTTATTCTTTGAATTGCCAAATCTTCTTTGAATTGAACATCTGTCAAGTGCATCCCCCATAATTGAGAGGACTACATCCTCAGTCTCTATTATGGGGTATGCACTTGATTGATTTTGGACAGTCAGCGATGCCCTGTCTGTTTTTTTAGGCCCCAGTGTTCAACTGATGAAATTCACAATTTTGCAGGATTTTCCAAGTCAGATATTTCCAACATCAGATTATCATAACAACTTTGAGTTTCAAGTTCCTGCATTGCTACCTTGATGGTTTTACACATTCAGTTGTATTGTAGCTCAGTTGGTGGTGTTTTTTTACTTACAGGCAGAAGGCGGGCGACGCAGGGAGATGTCTCAGATCGAAGGTGCCACGCCCAGCAACACATGTGGCTTCAAGATGCCGCAGTTTAATATGCAAGAAGCAAAGGCCGTACACGAGGTTTGTCTATTCACCTGTTTCGTTTGTCATGTATCAATTAAAGACATGGGGCCAATTTCACTAATGTTTTGCTATCATTGCTAAATCCATCGCTGAACGGAAAATTGATCACTACTTTGCGTAGCAAGTTTCCGTTTAGCGATGGATTTGGGCTTTAGCGATGATCACAAAGCGTGAGAGATTGGCTCCTGTGGTTGTTTTCTTCATCAGGAGTTCTGTATTGATGCTTGATGCTCTTTGTGAATGTTTCTACTATTGTGCTTATTAATATTTGTTTGATTTTGTTAATCTAGGTGCAGCATCTTACGGTCATGAGCTTGGAGCTCCACGTTAAGACGAGGAGGGATTACCACCCTGATCCAGACTTTGATCCCATCAGGGCATTGTTTTACAGCATCCAGCATGATACGCCTCCCCGGACCGATCAGGCCAGCTCAAGCCACCACCCACAAGAAGAAGGTCGGTAATCTGTCGCTATTTAGAATTCAACATCTCTTTGATAATCGTTTGTTTTGTGCTCAAAGAAGGATAACTGTAGTGAAGGATATGTGTACTTGTACATACAGTTAATGCTTTCATTGTCTTTCAGTTTAAAATAATGAAAGTGCCGTTATGGCTGCCAGTGCATCATATATCAAAATTGGTTATGGGTTTGAGGCTAGGCTTGGGATTTATTTTGCTACCGCCATTTTGTGTCCTAAATGAAATGAAGGGCTTGAGATACATGGCGAAGCTGGAGACTTTCTTCGGCTTCTTGTTGTAGCCAAATCCCTTTGTTTCGTTTCGTTTTGAGGGCCTCAAATGGCAGTAGCGAAATAAGTCCCAAGCCTAGCCTCAAGCCTGGTTTCGAAAGGCATTTAGTTTGGTAGAATAACCATTAATAAGTATGACCCAATGGCTGGAACCTGTAGCATATCATTATTCATAGATGATGCCATTTTGTTTCCATTTTGTGTAAATCCAGGCACCATTCACGGGGTCATCATCGTCGAGGAAGGTGACCATAGCAACCCTGGACCGTCCACTTCATCTTGTCCGCAGTCCTCTTTGGCCCATTCAGGCATCTGTAATATTCAGACCACGTCAGTAGCCAATGAGAATGACCTCATCAATGAACTGTTGTCTATCGTCAGGAAGTAAGTTGGCTCTTAGGATGCGGTAACATTCCTTGTGATAAGCGCAGGTTTTTTAAAGAAACTGTAAAATCTGTAATTCATCCTCAAAGCAGGCACATTTATCTGCAGGCCATCTTGTAACCATTTTACTGTTTATGCTTATTAAATACACTGATCCAGTAGGCCACGCCCCTTAACAATTTGGCCAATTACAAATTGCAGCCATTTTGTCCGACCTAACGGCATGAATTTTGTATTCTTTAGTGCACACTTTTCGTTGAGTTTACTTTTGTTTTGTATGTACAAGGCGATTCTTTTACAAACCAGAGTTTTATTCTTCACCATGGTCAGCGGTGTTAAATATTTCCATTATAGTCCTGGCTCTCGATGCCCTGGCTGAAAGTAAAGGTACAATTTTTGGCCTTTTGCAAAACCAAAGTCCAACTCAGAGAGAAGTGTTTATGTGGTTGAGTGTATGTGATTAGTCGCGTGTGGGCGATCGTGACACTTGATGTGTGTGCGCGTGTGCGTTGTTGCTAGGACGTTGCTATGGTGGGCGTGGCCTACTGGATCGGTGTATTGCTCGAGTGTTGCCTGCAAGTGTGGAGGAACCAGTCCCTCACATTGAAACAAGACTGATGGTCTCTTCACAGTATGAATATGACTGGAGTCAGTAAATATCTCCACTGCACCGGTATTGATGTCCTTGGATGTCAGCTACATCATTCTCAAATCAGTAGAATTGTTCTCAGTACTGCAGACGTTCCCTGAAGTGATCTATAGTCAACATAGCTTTTATATTGACCCTAACCCTTTACACCTGTCATACAAGACAAGAGCTGCTTACCACACACTACCACAATCTCCACAGGGGGAATGGATCATAAACCATGCATTACCACACAAACCACACTGTGGTGTATTGTGGTATTCAGAATATCACACTTTCCATAGGAAACCCATCTATGGTAAGTTGTAGTATTCAGGTGGGTTAGGTTTAATCACTGAAACTCAGTGAGTAATTAATTTCTTCGGTCAACTTACCAAGTGTCGTTGATCTTCCAGGCATGATCCAGACATCTTGGTGGGCTATGAAGTCCAGCAGAATTCCTGGGGCTACCTCTTAGAGAGAGCTGCCTTCCTTGATGTAGATCTCTGCTCTCAGATATCACGGCTACCAGGTAAGACAAACGACATTCAGGGAGTCTAGGTTTTAATATTCTTCTGGGTTGAAGCACGATTTGTTGATCGTGCCCACGTCACATCAGAAAAGTTAAACCATCTCCTACTTTTTTTAGTAACCGCACATCCGCAGCTGGTATTCAGGTCAGAATGAAATTATTCTTTGCTTCTGACAGAAAATGCTCCTTCATTACAGTAGATGTCGTGAGGTTTATACAGATGTAACTTGATCATCAATCATCACAGATCGTACCTTACCCTGATCTGGGGTCGATTTCACCAAACTCATCATAATTTACAATCAATCGTAGGATGTATGATGCATTGCAGCCCTATGTAGGATACGATGAGTTATCTTTTGAACTCGAGTTATGATATAATCGTAGGGCTTTGTGAAATCGACCTCTGGACTGATACAGTTATGTGTGAACTTTATTTGTCAGAATTGTCCTCAGAATCTCGATACGCATTCAAGAATTGTCATTAGTTGGACAGTTGGTTATTTATGTTAAATACAGATTTTTACATTTTCTGTCACCTGCACTTTTATTTCGTCCTCAGAGTTCAAGAAAGAGAGTAGTTTTTCGTCGGAGCGGGATGCCTACGGAGCAGACCACCAGTCAGAGATTAGCATCGCGGGACGTATCACTCTCAATCTGTGGAGACTCATGAGACATGAGGTATGTGCTGGCGCTCACCAATCACATTCTCAAAATTTATCTAAGAAAGAGTTTTTTCATGGAGAAACGATGGGTTCTTCATCTGTAATAGAGTGCTTTTGTGTTGTATTTCTGGGTGGAGAGAAGCTGTAGTTATTGTTATTTGTTTTGGTATAAATGAAACCGGGGGTCGATGTCACAAAGTAATAAGACTGATCTTTTTATGTAAATCAATCTTAATTGCTAAGCAAAAATTGATGTCACAATACAGATCACTATGATGATACTGACAAGTTAATCTGTAGAAAATAAGAGGGTTTGGACCTGAGTGTCACAGAGACGGAAGTTGATGGAAGTATTACTTGGCCCATGAGACTCCCGTGAATCACCTGGGAACTGCAGTAATGACCAGCCATTTCCTTCATAGAATGCCCTGACATTCTGCAGACCATGACTGGTCAGTTGATTCTGTAGATGCAATAGAACATCACAGAGTCCACCACCCACAACTGCATCATTCTCCTGAAGACGGCCAGAGCACACTGACCGGAACATCAAGTTACCACCGGTTCAGAAAAAGAGTATAACATCACATGGTGCTACCTCAAACTTCCCTACCTATATTTCATCTCCAGAGTTGATAGTTTGTTTTCTTAATTGTGTTTGCTTTGTCCAGGTTGCTCTGACCAATTACACCTTTGAGAATGTGGCCTTCCACGTCCTCCATCAGCGTATACCGCAGTTCACCTACCGCAAACTGACCGACTGGTTTGACCACCGACATGCACAGATCTACAGGTCGGTCAAAGTGTCTATCTTGCTTGCACCATTCTGTAGAGTCTTCAAGAGGATGTTCAACACTCAACGAACCTCGCTTTATTTGTTAGAACTAGTATCCTTAAATAACTTGACATGAGAAAAAAAATTATTATCTCACACTGAACACAGAAAGAGAGTCTTTTTTTATGAGCCCGCAAGCTCCCACAAATTCAGATTCCCTGAATTTCGTCAATTGGGGCAGCAGTCAAATCTGTCTTTAAAAGAAAAGGCTCCCATATCTGATGTCACAAAATCGCACTTATTTGTCTGCTGCCCCCATTGACGTAATTCAGAGAATCTGAATTTTGGGGTAGCTTGCGGGTTGAGCATGTTGTGAGAAAAATCATCAAAAAGACTCTTTCTGTGTTCAGTGTGAGATAATTTTTTTTTCTCATGTCAAGTGATTTAAGGATTATAGTTCTAACAAATGAAGCAAGGTTTGTTGAGTGTTGAACATCCTCTTTAAAACTGCATTAAGTTGATGTTACGGAGCATTGCTCAGCAGCGTTTTTAATACTCGCGATTTGTTTACCTAGGTGGAGAGTGATCGAGTATTACTCAGTTCGTGTCCGTGGATCGCTGAAGCTTCTTCAGCAGCTGGATCTGATTGGACGTACCAGTGAGCTGGCCAGAGTGTTTGGAATTCAGTTCTACTCGGTGTTGTCAAGAGGATCGCAGGTACGGAATGTTCAACAGACCCCTCCACCCCCAAAGTGTATTTCATGAATATTTATGTTAATAATTTGGAAGGCTTATCATCCTTGTAGTCTGAGTATCACTCGCTCTACTCCGTGCCACACTACGTACAAAAGTCAGATACATGCGTGCATGTTAATTTTATGCAACGCGGCACATCAACTAATCAGATCTGTTTTGAGAACATTTCTGTCAGGGTCGTGACGGAGGATGTTGAACTTGATTGGTCAAAACCTAGAGGTCAGTGCTGGGTTGGCTTGCATAATTAATAAGGAAATCTACACACATGTGATAGATGCTCTCTCACTGTACTGCGAGTGCGTCTATCAAATAGACAACATTACTCGCGGCAGGGATGCTGAATTGCGAAGGATGCGGCTACAGCATCATCGAGTTGCCAGCATTCATTATCGCCCTTGGCTGCCAGCCACATCAACCCATGATCACGGAGCACAGCCTGAGATCCAAAGTGTTTGATTTTCCAATCTTTAGTCATCTTTGTCCTAATCCTTGTATAATCATTTCTTGTATCCTTCCAGTTTCGTGTTGAGTCGATGATGTTGAGAACGGCTAAACCTCAGAATTACGTTGCCATGTCGCCCAGTGTACAACAGAGAGCAAGGTAGGAATTTCTTTCTAAGAGGGGATTGGATTGGAATCAAATCTTTATACTTTATCTTTTTCCTCTATGTTGGTATTTGTTTTTCTAGAAACAGTCTTTGTGGTACTTGTGGTTGATATTGTGTAAATCTTGGGCCTTTCTCAAAGTTCGGCTCCGGCTCAGGCTCCGGCTTCGTCTCTGTAATCCATAATTATGCTGAAAATATAAGTTCTGGTTTTTCATTGAAGCTTGAAGCTGAAACTCTTTTTTATTTTGCAAACCAGAGAATCTACTTCCGAACCGCTGCCAAAAGTCTCTATTTTGATACCCGATATTTTAGAATAGATTCACGAAATGGAGCCTGAGCCAGAGCCTGAGCCGGAGCCGAGCTTTGAGAAAGGCCCCTTGTGTGACTGATTTCTCATCATCATCAACATTTAATGGAGTTCTGTGTTTAAAAGAAAGTGAATTTACATAATTTACATTTATATAATGCCACTAGAGGGCGCTGTGAACATGAAGTCAAGATTTCATAAAATTAAAGTCATTCAAGAGAGTTCTTTGTACAGAGTATTAAAAACCAAAGTTCAGAATACCTTATTGCTCTTTTGGGGCCAAGGGACACCCCACTTACAGAGAGTATGACCGTGAATGATGTATTTGCACCAGTTTGGCTGTTCTCCGATAGTAACCCAGTTGTGCTGGCTTTATCTTTGCCTGATCACAGAATGAAAGCTCCAGAGTGCATCCCTCTAGTCATGGAGCCCGAGTCACGTTTCTACCAGGATCCCGTCATCGTGCTGGACTTCCAGTCGCTCTATCCTACCATGATGATCGCCTACAACTACTGTTACTCAACGTGTCTGGGCCGTCTAGAGCACATAGCAAAGTAGGTCCCTTTCTGTCTTCTTTCTGTAACCGAGATAATTATTTGTAAGGGTCTTGTTTGCGGACCAGCACAGAAGAGCCATGTTGGTGTGTGGCGTTCTTCAGTCTCAAAAGACTATGGTTCTGTATTCTGGGATGTTTGTCTGATTCAGGAACAGCGTTGCGCTGACCAGCCCGATCCGAGAGTGGCAGTCCCTCTGGCACTCTATACAGATAAAGGCTGTGGGAACAGCGTCGGGTGTGGCTGACCAGCCCGATGCGAGAGTGGCAGTCCCTCTGGCACTCTATACAGATAAAGGCTGTGGGAACAGCGTCGGGTGTGGCTGACCAGCCCGATGCGAGAGTGGCAGTCCCTCTGGCACTCTATACAGATAAAGGCTGTGGGATGAGGGTTGTCTGCATGGCTTGATGCTTTCCTTCTTTGTCTCTTGGCATCAGACTGCCGGGCAAGTGTTCCTTCGTAGTCAGAGAGACTTTTGGTGACTGCTTGTCTCCAGGATTCTCGATCTGAGCCAAAATGTCATAACTTGATCACTTTTTTTCGTCTGCAGCGGTGGGGAGTACGTCCTTGGTTGTGGCTCCCTCTCTGTCTCATCGTCACAACTCAAGAAGCTTCTTCAGTCGGACAGCCTTCACGTTTCCCCCAATGGCATCGTCTTTGTCAAACCCTCCGTGCGACGCGGTGTCCTTCCAACGTAAGTTTCACCCTGAGCTAGCCTCACATTTTTCCTTGGAATTCATGCTTTCAGAGGAAGCCCGGAACTTGACATTATTTTAATCAACCTCATGTTTATTCCTGATGCAGGATGTTGGAACAGATTCTGAAACTACGACTGATCGTCAAGAAAGCCCTGAAAGATTTCAAGGATGACAAGGTAATAGATCCTACCGTCCTGTATCCTTCAAAATACTTACCCCACAAAACGAGAGTTGCTTATAACACATTACCACAGTCTCTACTGGATCATAAACCAAGCATCACCACACAAACCACACTGTGCTCTACCGTGGTATTCAGGATACCACACGTACCACAGGAAAATTCATTTGTGGTAAACTGTAGTTTGCAGGGGCCAATTTCATAGAGCTGCTTAAGCACCAACATTTGCTTAAGCACCAAAAACCTTGGTAAGTACAAATCAGTATGCAAGCCAAAACTCCTTGTGAATGTTATGCTTGAAAAATAATGGCCGAATACAAGTCAAAAGCAGTAAACATCACATGAAAAGTTGGTTGGCAATCCTGTTTGATCAAGGAAGACTTTTCATGCTCAAGCAATTCTTTTGCTTAAGCAGCTTTATGAAATTGGCCCCAGGCGGGTTAGGCTTTATGAGCAAAATCTTCATATTTCACTCGGATTAAACAACCAGCCTTATCTCTGGGATTTCTGGTGATTGTATTTGGTTTTGATTTCTCGTAGACGCTGCATCGGATGTTGGACAGTCGTCAGCTGGCTCTGAAGCTGATAGCCAACGTCACCTACGGCTACACATCGGCCAATTTCTCCGGACGTATGCCGTGCATTGAGGTTGGTGTGGAAACCTCCAAGTAGAACCCACAGGGGGTTTCTCTCTCATAACAATGCATTGGTCTTGGCTTGGGTCTGGTCTAAACAATCTGGATTAGATATAGTGGCTCCTCTATCATGTAAATGGGTTTGTCCACTAGGGTGGGTCACAATCGTAATGGCATCCATTTTACATCAGCAGACTTGTAGCACTTTAATGCATCTTATTAGGACTCTTAATTAGCAGTATCATATTTCCGTATCGAAGGTTCATATGTTGATATCATTCTAGTTCGTTGAGGACTTTTTACTAAGTCCTGCCCCAACCTGGTGGATTATTGAAACCTAAGGTTCCTAGAAATCTTTGAAAAAGATCCTGCGAGGATTGAAACATGTCAGGCCCTCCTAGCTCCTATAAATCTGTCATCTTTTTCCAAAGTGAAATGGAATGGAGATAAAATAGAGGTATGATGATGTTTAATTTCCTTCTATTGTTGACAGGTTGGGGACAGCGTGGTGCGGAAGGGACGTGAGACGCTAGAGGCCGCTATTCACATGGTGGAAAACACCAAGAAGTGGGGAGCCCGAGTTGTTTACGGCGACACGGACAGGTGCGTCCCTTGCAGATGTAGTTTAATGAGAGACTTTGGAGCTGGGTCTTCAAGTTGAACGCTCGCATGCTCACAATTGCACACACATGCTCGGAGCCAGCAAAAAAAGAGAATTCAGTCTGCTGCCGTCAACGTCTGAAAAGTCTCGCATTGTGACCAGCCACTGCAGAGGGTGGTCCAAATTGGTATTTCACAGAAAGGTTTGAAATGACTGAGACATACTCATTGTGCTGGTTCGGGTGGGATTCAAACCCATGACCTCCTGCTTACTTGCACAGATGTCCTACCACTAGATCAACAATCTTGCTGGGGTCAGCAGGTTAATTTGAAGAGTTGGAGAGTCTCCTAGACTGAGCTTGATTTTGCATTTTTGAGAAATTTGTTGGCCGTATTTGTAACACATCTGCAATTCTTTTGTTTTTTGGCAGCATGTTTGTTCTAGTGGAAGGTGCAAGTAAAAAGAGAGCGTTTGAGGTCGGCAGAGAGATCAGAGATGCCGTCACAGCAGCAAATCCCAAACCAGTCAAACTCAAACTAGAAAAGGTAAAGTGTGGATCCGTTGGGTGCCTACACATAAATCATACAGTAGAGTATTAGTAGGAGTTATAATTGGGTCATTCCACAAAGTTGGGGCACAATTTGTGACGCCGTCCCCTGTTACATCGGTAACTTCTACTGCCTGCTATTTTTTACATTACAACAGAGTGAGTCATATTACTCTGCAAAGATAAAGTACAACTCTGCAAGAACCTTGTAACGATGCCAATTTAGAATCTCCATGCAGGTGACAAGATGTTTATTACCACTGATGTAACAAGGGACACCACAGCAAATTGTGCACCAACTTGGTGGAATGACCCAATTATGAGTCATTTGAGTCTGATGTACAAGTAGGGGTGGATGCATTGATTGGCCTGCCGTGGACAGGACACCCCATCGATTTTGTATCCCTTCCAGTCCTATTTATACTGTGAAGAGTCCATCAGTCTTGTTTCAGTGTGAGGGACTGGTTTCTCCACACCATGGGGTTGGAGGCATTCATTGCTGCCTTGCTGTGGACTAGGTGCCCCTTCCAGTCCTATTTGTACTGTGAAGAGACCATCAGTCTTGTTTCAGTGTGAGGGACTGGTTTCTCCACACCATAGGGGTGGATGTATTCATTGCTGCCTTGCTGTGGACTAGGTACCCCTTCCAGTCCTATTTATACTGTGAAGAGACCATCAGTCTTGTTTCAGTGTGAGGGACTGGTTTCTCCACACCATAGGGGTGGAGGCATTCATTGCTGCCTTGCTGTGGACTAGGTACCCCTTCCAGTCCTATTTATACTGTGAAGAGACCATCAGTCTTGTTTCAGTGTGAGGGACTGGTTTCTCCACACCATAGGGGTGGAGGCATTCATTGCTGCCTTGCTGTGGACTAGGTACCCCTTCGGGTCCTATTTATACTGTGAAGAGACCATCAGTCTTGTTTCAGTGTGAGGGACTGGTTTCTTCACACCATAGGGATGGAGGCATTCATTGCTGCCTTGCTGTGGACTAGGCACCCCTTGCAGTCCTATATACACTGTGAAGAGACCATCAGTCTTGTTTCATTGTGAGGGACTGAGGTCTCCACACCATAGGGGTTGGATATATAAACTGTTTCCTTCAGTTCACACAGAAATACCCGACTTTGTCAATGATGTTGCTTTTATTATTAAATGTGCAGGTGTACCACCCGTGTGTCTTGCAGTCTAAGAAGCGATACGTCGGCTACAGCTATGAATCCCCCGATCAGGAAGAGCCAGACTTTGATGCTAAGGGCATCGAGACGGTCCGTAGAGATTCCTGCCCAGCTGTTGGCAAGGTAACAGAAGACTCTCCATTTTGGGTCAAAATGTTAGAATTTTGTAAACTTGGCAACAGTTATTTCTCTGTTTTGGGTTCAGATGTGAAAATCACGAAGATTGATCTGTTGTTCCTGCTATACAGTAATCCGAGCGCACGGTTTTGAATGGCGCCCTCTTTTGTTTATTGAAACAAGAAACTGCAATGGTGTTTATCGATCTAAATGCACTACAACTCCGGCTTGGTGCGTGGTGTGCGATTTATTCCTAAAAGAAACATGGAGAATATTCGGCATGGACAACATGTCCCGGATTTCCCAACCGGTCTTTTGCTCATGATTAGCTTTCCGGCTTCCCAGATTTCAATAAAAGATGATTGACGGTGTACAAAATAATATACTGACACCACCGCAGTTTCTTGTTTTAATCAAAAGAGGGCGCCATTCAAAACCATGTGCTCAAATTACTGTATACCCAACCGGCCTTTGATGATTAAGATACTTCCTCAAGTAGTCTCTCCCACTCTTGATGACCTCAGATTCTAGAGAGAGCTCTGAAGATCCTCTTCACGACGCGGGACGTGTCTCGGGTCAAGCAGTACGTCCAGACTCAATTCCACAAGATACTGGACGGCAAGGCCACCATGCAGGATCTGATCTTTGCCAAGGAGTATCGTGGTAGCCACACCTACCGGCCGGGAGCCTGTGTCCCCGCCTTGGAAATCAGCAGGTGAGTCCAGCATTAGGGACCTGGGGCAAATTTCATGGAGCTGCTAAGCACAAAAAAATTGCTTAGCACAAAATGTCTTGCTCAATAAAACAAACCACCATTAAAAATTCCATTTGATATTCATGGTCAGCGAACAACAGCCAAAGAACAATCACGATTGTTACACGACACATGGAAATTTGGTTGTTAATCCTGTTTTTATTAAGACGGAAATTTCATGGTTAGCAAATTTTTGTGCTAAGCAGGGCCATGAAATTGGCTGTGGCTATATCTGTGGCTGTGGCTGTGGCTTGGACAGTGTGCAAAGGCTGCACAAAAAAAACATCCTGAGCACTATGGGAAGCCGTAGCTGCAGCCAATCATTTTAGTTCTGGCCTCAGTCAAAGATGCAGAGGAGGCGGGTAAAGAGACTTCCTTCTCTTCCTCATCCTGGTGACTCCTCCCTCGCCTCATTTTACAACCTCTCTCCCCTCCTGACCTGACACCTCCCAACTCTGAACCCTCTATCCTCCCTTTGACAACCCCCATAACCTAAGAAACTCATGATCCCCCATTATTTCTACTGATTTCCTCTTCATTTAAAACACTTGATGCTCCTTTTTGAAACTTCACCAACTGAATGTCAATCTGATTTGATTTGACACCACTAGGAGGTTACTGGCCGTTGATAGGAGGGCGGAACCTCGCGTTGGTCAGCGAGTTCCTTACGTCATAGTCCATGGTCACCCAGGGTTACCACTCATCCAGCTGGTACGCACGCCCAATCAAGTCTTGCAGGTACATCAATAGAGCTTGTGTCCGGTTACCAGTGAAAAATCAGACAAGATAGCCGCTTGCAAACTTCTCGCTAAATTTTGTCAATGCAAAACTGAAGTGAGTCTTTTGACAATAACTTAAATTGCTTTCAAAGAATCTTTGGTTTATTACCAGGACAATGGTTACGAATATAATTTGTGAGATTTGACAATTTCTTTTCTGTGACATTTTGTCCTCCAAGGACCCTAGCCTGCGTCTGAACACCACCTACTACCTGACACGTCAGCTGGTACCCAGCCTCAACAGGGTCTTTGGGTTGCTTGGTGTGGACACCATGCAGTGGTACCAGGAACTACCCAAAAGCAACAGAATTACTGCCCGCCATCAACCGGGAACTCCAGGGAAAAAAGTGAGTGAAAAAACACCTCCCTAGATGTTTTTTTTAAAGTCCAGCAAATTTCAGTTTTTGTTTTTTACTGAGACGAATATTTGATACCATTGTCTTGGTGATTTTTAGGGGACTATTTCTCAGTACTTTGCGAGTTTGAACTGCGTCATCTGCGAGAAGGTCACCAAGGACAGCCTGTGCGATGAGTGCAGGGTCAAAGGTCAGGTCACGTCTACCGCCCTCTTGTGTCGGATACAGCAGTGGCAGTTGATAGAGCAAGACATGGCAAAGGTCAGTGTGTTCCTGGGGCCAATTTCATTAAAACTGTTAAGCACAACAATTTGCTAAGCATGACATTTCTGTCTTAATAAAAACAGGGTTAACAACCAAATTTCCATGTGTTGTGTATCACTTGTGATTGTTCTTTGGCTGTTGTTCGCTGACCATGAATATAAAATGGAATTTTCAATGGTGGTTTGTTTTATTGGGCGAGATATTTTTGTGCTAAGCATATTTTTGTGTTTAACATTTTTATGAAATTGGCCCCTGATCCCTGAATGAATTTTGATATCTCCATTTTTTTTTTCAAAATAAACGTTTTCTTGTAATATCTGTTTGAAGGTCATACATGATTTCAGAGAATTTTTATTTCATTTTGAGGTAAATTTGTTGTCTATTATTTGTGTTTTTGTTGTCTTTTTCGACAGATTTGTCGTAGTTGTTGTAACTTCAGTGAGCAGGGCACAAATAGCTGCGTTTCTCTGGACTGTCCCGTCATGTTCAAGACTAATAAACTGACCAGGCAGCTCGGCCAGGTGCCACAGTACCTGCAGCTTTTAGACGCCCTGTGAGGATTGGTCAGTTTCATGGAGGTTTGCCTAGTGAACCTAATATTTGTCCAATCAGGGAAGTTGTACTGGAATGTTTGGTTATGTTCATTACTGCTTTAATCCTATGAAAGGATCATAGCGATGGTTAGCTGCATGGATTGACACATGCATTCAGTCAGATTTGTCCAATCAGGTAAGTGCTTGTAAAATTCATGCTTTTTACATGAAAGTAAACTTGCATGAACAGGATTGGTCAGAGTGGAGAGACTTCAATTTGGATTCGTCCAATCATACAGTAGGTATTGAAATACTGCTGCCTGCAGCTTCTGTAACGCTTGCAGTGATTGGCTCATTATATTAAACCTACATTGTGGTAAGTTTATTCATTGTCCAATCACAATACTCCTTTTACAAGGAGTATTGACGATAGGGAAAAATGCACTCCAGTGCTGCAACTTTTTCTCTCAGAGAATATTTGAAAATTTGTATTGAAATATTTTTCGGTGTGAATAATATTATACTGGCAAACATTGTCAGTGGTAATTTTTGGTGTGTTTTTGGATCCTTCGGAAGCCATTTTGTGTAAGAGGTGAATAAACGAACAACATTCCTAATTGTTGAGGCCTTGAACAAGACGTTAAACGTCACACTTACAGTGGCATAACTCTCTTATCCCTTATGTTGGTGTAAGTAGACACTATGTACATATAATATCGACAACGCCACGATGTGTGTCCTATATAAATATGCTGCTTGAATTATAAATAGTGAAATACATGTGTACACACAAATCCAACGTTCGTACTTTCAAAAATGACACAGTGCCTGCACCATAAAAATGCAAACTTTTTTTCTACAATAGCTTAAATCTAACAGTATTTTTCAAAGGTTCTTTTTTTTTATTGTCTGGTGCTTGATATTTTGTGGTTTGTGATAATTATGTCAATTAAAAATGCATTTAGTTTTTTATTTAAAAACTTGTGAAATCATTCTACGCAAAGAAAAGGTTTTTTTTTTTTGGTAAGAATGTTAAGGATCTGAAATTATTTTGAGGGGTTAAAAGGTAAACTTTGTATTGATAAATGAATGATGTTGGTTTGGTATGTGTAGGAGCTCCATGGAGGGCCTAGCCTGTTTGGTTTCTTGGGTAAAAAGGATAAATGTAATATTTACTGGGGAAAGCTACAAGATTTTGAGATTCTTGATTTCAAAATTTCAAGATTTCTAGATTTCAAGGTTTTTAGATTTCTAGATTTCTAGATTTCTAGATTTCTAGATTTCAAGATTTCAAGATTTGTAGATTTCTAAATTTCAAGATTTCTAGATTTCTAGATTTCTAGATTTCTAGATTTCTAGATTTCTAGATTTCTAGATTTCTAGATTTCAAGATTTCAAGATTTCTAGATTTCTAGATTTCTAGATTTCTAGATTTCTAGATTTCTAGATTTCTAGATTTCAAGATTTCAAGATTTGTAGATTTCTAAATTTCAAGATTTCTAGATTTCTAGGTTTCAAGATTTTAAGATTTCAAGAATTCTAGTTTTCTAAAGTTTAAGAATTCTAGATTTCTACGATTGAACGAGGATGACAAAATCACAAGACCTCAAGGAAATCAACCTTGTGGAACGTGGAATCCCTCGTCTTACAGTGGCGTGAAGGCGGGATATTGATGAACAAAGCCAATTTTGTTGTTATAAACCGATGGAGTCTTGTGCTGACAAGGATTAAAGTTCTTCGGACGTCTACGCTATATGTTTTCTTGCGAGAGATCAAACTCTATAAAAATCAAACACTATTCACACGCCTGTGATCATGTTTTATCGTCATTCTGTGATGGTTATAATCTCATTATCCTTGATGAATTTTTGTTGTGGTGGTGTTACATGATCGAGATATTTTTAAGCTAAAGAGTTGTGCTTTTTGTTAGTTTATGAGTAATTTTCATTTTAGTTCTTGGAAGTTTTGTTGCCGGTGGTCACATCATTATAATGAAAGGAAGAATTCTGCTGTAATGCGCGGTATTTTTGAACGCATGAGGGCGCTGTTAGGTGTACAACTTTATTTACTTCCGGGGGTACGGTCCGGGTAATTGTCAATTGAGCAGAGGTCATTTACGGACAATTTTGTCTTTTGGGATACGATAGAAGTGTCTATTTTTACTACGACATGTACGAGTTGTATTCTGACACAGCGGAACACAAGAACAAGGCATTGTCAAATGACCCCCGGAAGTAATTCGAAGTGCCCTCAAGCATTAAAAAATACCGCGCATTTCATTGTTTTGGGTGTTTTTGTGCTGAGCAGAGAAAATTAATCTCAGAATGGTGGATGGTGTGCTAGCATTATGATGGAGCCTCCCTTTAGTTGATTATCTGCACTCAGGGTGCCAGTCTGAAGCCATTTAGCCCATTAACTGCTCTACCATCTGAGCTATCCAGCCCTATGATGGAGCCTCCCTATAGTCAACTATCTTTGCTCAGGGTGCCAGTCAGAAGTCATATAGTCCATTAACTGCCCTACCATCTGAGCTATCCAGCCCTATGATGGGGCCTCCCTGTAGTCAACTATATTTGCTCAGGGTGCCAGTCTGAAGCCATATAACCCATTAACTGCCATACCAGTGCTCTACCATCTGAGCTATCCAGCCCTATGATGGAGCCTCCCTATAGTCAACTATCTTTGCTCAGGGTGCCAGTCAGAAGCCATACAACCCATTAACTGCCATACCAGTGCTCTACCATCTGAGCTATCCAGCCCTATGATTGGGCCTCCCTATAGTCAACTATCTTTGCTCAGGGTGCCAGTCAGAAGCCATATAACCCATTAACTGCCATACCAGTGCTCTACCATCTGAGCTATCCAGTCCTATGATTGGGCCTCCATATATAGTCAACTATCTTTGCTCAGGGTGCCAGTCAGAAGCCATACAACCCATTAACTGCCATACCAGTGCTCTACCATCTGAGCTATCCAGCCTAATGATGGGGCCTCCCTGTAGTTTAACTAATACAAACTATGAATTGATAATGTAATTCTGTGCCAAAGAGAGTGTGTACAAATATTTTGTTTCCTTGAGAACTAAATTTTCTTGTATTTTGTCAGTGATAGTGGTAATGGTTCCTTGAATTGTTAATTACCAGTTGCTTTTTTGGTTTAAATTGGATGAAATATAGTTTCATTTTTAGATCTCACTGAATTTAGAATTATGCAGAACAATTTGTATTGAGGTAGAATGGGGCTTAAGGGTTGTTGAGATATTTTCAATACACTGTGCACAGTGTAGAATTTGTAGTAGAATAAGAATGCACATTTATATATGAATTTATATTTAGAATATTGTTGTTAAAACCAAATGATATTTTCTTAACATTCCTAAATACGATCAAATGAACTTATTTGTACCTCGATGTTGAAACTACGACTTTAAAGAAAAATGGTTTCCCTTTTTCCTTTTTGTATGTCATGCACCCCTGGACGAGATTGGGACAACCTGATTGGTTGAAAGCCTGCTGAAAACACCTAGAGACCATTGCTGATTGGTGGACAGTAGTTTGGTGCCAGACTTTCCTGATTTCTTATTGGATGAAACTTTGCCTTAAAACATTCAGTTGAAATTAACCCATTGGTGGTGTGTGTAACATACAGTTTGTGACATTTTGTTACATTTTGTCTCATTTTTGTCCCCTAGCAACAAGTTAATAATTGACAATTATTGTGTACATGTTCCCCTCAATAGATATTTATATATATAATATATATAGATATGACATGTGTGTATTATGTAAGTAATATATATCAGTGAAAAATATATAATTGTATTTTTTAAATGTAATTTTTTTTGTAATTTTGTAATTTTCTGTTTTTGTTTGTGGTACAGGGATATTATACATTTTTTTTGGGTCATTCTGATTTTTGTCATCAGGTTTTTATGTGGTTCATTTAATTGGTTCAGCACTATTCGTGGTACAGACTTGTGTGTCATTCCTAGCATGGGAATTATTTAAATCAGTGGATAAATGAATTTTTTTTTTCATGAAAATTTCTCTCGATTTTATGCCGCAAACATCCGCAGGGGTCAGTATATGCAACAGTAACTTTTTTTGTATTTCTGACTGGAATTTATTATTAAAGGTAGTATCATACTTTGGTTTTTGTCAAAGAAGTACAGATTTATGGGCAAAAATATCAAGAAAGATACAGTAAAAGTCATCTGTGAAAATTTCAGTCCAATACGGTGCCCACTTTTTGAGAAAACAGTGAAAAACGACCATAGTATTTTTAAAGTCTTTTCTCTTTTATTTTTGATCTTTTAAAAGATCAAAAAGATTTTCGGTCGTTGTTTTACTAATTTTAGGATAAATACATCATTTCAGCCGGAAGAATTTTAACGGTATGTTTTTACCACCACCATTTTCATACCCAGTAAGTTATATGTAAATCTGGGAACATTTCTGTTTTGGTTTCTTACCAAAGTATGATACTACCTTTAAGAAGTTTCTTTCATATTGAGGATGAAACTATGCACAAACAGTGACAACTAATATAAATGATATTTGTAACGATCAAACTTGCCTAACACTGAAAATGTATTTCTTGCCTAAAGAGAGGCATTTAACTTTTCCTCGGATCAGCTGATTTCCTCTTTTTTTCACTTCACTCTTATGCCATTGAAAAGTGAAAAACACTGTAGACAAAGTATGGTCAAGATTGGAATTTCCTTGTTTTTGTTAAATCCAAGTTGCATGCATAAAAGTGAAGCAATGCCTTTCAAGTCATTGGGCTGAATGGTTAATGCCACGTTTATCTGCCCAGGGGACGACTGTGTCTTTTATCTAAGCTTGCAAAGGAGTCTTTTCATGAAAACTTCATTATGATGAATCTCAACTTTGAGTTGTCAATGTTATCGCCATAGTAATGTGTATTATGACATTACAATTTGCTTAGCATTTTAAGATTGATTTTGTATTTCAGATCAATCTTGGTGTTTTGTGTAATCCAGATCTATGGTCGATTCCATCACACTCATCGTAATTTACTATCAATCGTAGGACTTGTGATGCATTGCAGCCCTATGTAGGATATGATGGGTTATCCTTCGTAAATCAAGTTACGATCGATCGTAGGGCTTCATGAAATTGACCCCTTGGTCATTTTATGCATAATCAAACAGGTACGAGTCCATTCAACATGTTTCAAGAATCTTAGAGTGTCTGGAGTTGAATTCCACGCAATGTTACGTCTGTATCCTTTCCAACACATTTAGCCTCTGCGCTACGGCGATGATCTCACAGCGAAGTGCTCAAAAGTAATTACGTGGGTTGAATCTCAATTTTCTACTCTGCTTTGTTGCTTACATTTTTCATCTGCTTGATACAACTGGATAAATGGATTGCTAAACTCATTTTAAACATGTTTTTCTTTTTATAAATATTATTTTGTCATATCTTTCAGATGTCTCAACACTCAAGCCAATTTTTCCTTTTTTCATCTTTCAACGACTTCAAATTTATCCGGTCAGTTTCACTTGTGGTTTATTTCATGATCATTTTTTAAAAATAAAATATGTTCAACTTGAATGAAACACAGACAAAATTTTGTTTGTAAGGATTTATTGGAGATAAAAACAAATGTGTAATATTTAATAAGTGAATAATATCAACTCTGATTTTTCACATTTGAAAAGAGTGTACCTCCTTATCATTGATTTATTAATAAATCAGCTTAAAACCATGATTCTATTACCCGTTCTCCAGCAACTTAATATGGGAATTTTATCATATGGGAATTTTATCATATGGGTTTACGAAGGAAATTTGTCGTAATCTGACAAAGAGGGCAGTATTTACCAGCTGAAGTCTATAATTGCAATTCCAGATTTAACCCTAACCCACTTACATGCCACAGTTTACCACATATGGTTTTTCCTGAATACCACAATACACGGCAGTGTGGTTTTCATGGTAATACGTCATTCATGATACAGTTCCCATGTGGAGACTGTGGTAATGTGTGGTAAGCAGCTCTTGTCTTGTGTGTAAGTGCAGAGGGTTAGGGTTAATGGCAGTGCATAGTCATATTTACAGTACCAATGAATACACAAACATTATGGAGTAGTTTCAAAATATTTGTGTAATTAAACTTGGTTTTTTCATGCGTGTTAATTCATGCAAAACAACAACACTGCCAATATCACAGCCTTGTTGCTCTGGGGTCGATTTCACCAAACTCATCGTAACTATCAATCGTAGGACCGTGTGATGCATTGAAACCCCACGTAGGATAAGTAAGATACGATGGTTATCCTTCGTAACTCTGAAGTTACGATCGATCGTAGGGCTTCCTGAAATCGACCCCTGGTGCAACACTTTCTGATTGTCTTTCACATTTTATCCTCTAAATTCAGACCAAATTAAACCCTAAATACAAGGTAAATATCTTCAGACAAGGGTAGTTAGTAATTTCAATTTATTTACACAAAACCCTACAATTTCTATGGCAACCTTGTCCCAAATAAAAAAGGAAAAACTAAAAACTCTGCAATTTAAAAATGAATAAGAAATAAACATTGCAAAATAATTTGTACAGATCAACAACAAATGTCACCCGTGAACATCTAAAAAGAATACTCGAAACGATAACAGATAGTCACACAACAGTATTGTAATTCTTGTGGAATGATCACCTTGCAGAGATTAGATTGCCCAATGATAAAAATGTCTGAAAACAGCTGACAGGGAGAATAAAAAGTCTGAAATCTGAAAATCTCCTATACTTTTGTACACAGCCTGTGAGAAAAAAAATCTGAAATTTAAAACAAAAAAAAGTCTGAAATCAGATTTTTATCTGAGAAATCTCATCCCTGACCTTGTCATGCAACCACATGTCAATTTAAAACAAATTGTTTCAAAAAATAAATCTAAACAAAATGAACGAAAGTATTTAAAACGTACAACAGTTGAAAATGTATTTGTAATATTCATTCCGAAATGCAGCACTCCATAATACCGATGCACAAATATACAATTTAATACGGGGGGGGGGGGGGAATGAAGGGGAACAGGGCTGGCCCAGTGTCATGGCCCTGCTAACGGTAAGCGTAGTATCCACACTTTAATACGGAAGCTGAATATTCTATGCAGAACTTGAGGCTATTGTATACATTAGCATTGATTTTTGTATAATGTGTGTGGTTATGCACGCGCACAGGAGTGGCATACACACTGTGGACCTCACGACAAAGGACATCCACATAATGTAAGATCCCAAGACGTTATGTGGACTCGCACACGTCCACATAATGTTTTGATACCAACGAAAATGTCAAAAGGAGATATTTTCAATGCGTCTTTTTGAAAATTGAAGTTTATCAATATTCAAGGGCTATTCGGTCCAAATTTCATCATGAAAAGATGGGTACAGTTCAAATACCAATGGTTTGAGTTGTCCATTTGGTCAGTACATGAAAACAAATGAAAGTCCACACATAAGGTATGTAAAACAATCATGTGTGTGTGTGTAAACTCTGCATAAGGATTTCTTGCTTGCTCGGCTACTGCAGAAATTGATCACCTGACTTACAATCGTAGATGCAGAATACTCTGGTAAGCAGAACCATGAAATTGGGCCCAGATATTGTAGAATATTATGTTATATACAACCATTCCAGGTGAATATTCTGTAGTTATTTGTCGGATATCACCACAGGGCATTGGCACTTTTGGTGGCTTTTGCTTGCTCCAGAAGAGACTGGAAAAGAGAACAAAAAATTGAATCAAAGATTAATGATCCCGTGGTAACAATATCCATGGAAACAATTGTAGACATGATCTCATCACAATATTCTTTATTCTTTATGTATTCTTTTATTATTCTTCATTAGATCAATAATACTCAAAGAATTCTTCAGCTATTTTCCAAGTATTCTTCAATTTAGTCTTTGAGTATTCTTCAAGTATTCTTCAATTAGTCTTTGAGTATTCTTCAAGTATTATTCGAGTATTCTTCCAGTATTCTTCAGATATTCTTTAAATATTATTCATCAATAATTCTTCAAGTATTCCTCAAATATTCTTCAAGTATTCCTGAATTATTCCTCAAAGTATTCTCCAACTATATTTCGACTATTCTTGAAAGTGCTGTGATACTTACAGCCATCTTGGCCTTCTCCTTTGCCCGATATTCCTCCAGCTTGGTTGTAGCCTTGTCCTCCAGACGTTCCCGTCTCATCTCTTTCCTCTGCCGTTGTGCATCCATCTGTGACTGGATATCGCTCCTGGAAATATCAACCAAGACCAAGATTTTTCGTTTAACGATGGATTTGGGCTTTAGCGATGATCACAAAACGTAGTGAAATTGGCCCCTGGGCTTGTTAACCCCTTCAGCCCAGGTCAGCTGGCCCGGCTTTGTGTGCAGGGTGCTTGGCGTAAACAATGCAGGCACGCATTCGTTGAATAGCACCGCACAAAAGATCGCATTCTAGGCGGACTCTAATCCGTTCACACCCAGATGTTCAGAACTCGGAGATTGCCGTTCTCTAGAAAATGCAGATCTTTTCAAATGCAAATTATTGAGGTGAATGTACCACAATGAGCGTATCTTTGTGGACAATAAAGGTTCATTGAACCTCTTGTTACAGACAATGCCCCCATTCAATGCATTTCAATGGAAATAACAAAGCAATCATGAATATTCTCAGGCCATGACCGGGGACTGCTATGGATGTCCTCCAGGCTGAAGGGATTAATGATATGTGACATGTATGGGACCCCCCCCCCCCCCTTGCTCCGTCTGGTGAAACCTGGGACTATTCTGGAGGTTTTGATGAGACACGGCCATAGAATGTTGCCTTTGAAGAACTGGACATGTTATCTTGCTGCTATCCCTGTAGCTGTTTATGAAATAGTTGATGTATGATCCCCGTGTTCTGGACTTACTTTCCGCCGAACAAGAACGACTCTCTCGTCTCTGGGCTGTCCCCTCTTCGTCGTCTCTGCTCGGCTCGAGCTAGTCTCTTCTCAACTTTGGCTTCGTGACCCGTTGCCTTGGGTACCAGTTCTTCCATCCCCTTCAAGACCAGAAAAAGATAAATGTTAAGACATTATAAACCGTGTTCTGTCAATTCAACCTACGATTATTTCTAGTGGTACTTGCATCCTTGGGCAAGATGCTTTGTCACATATTGCTAATCTTCACCCAGGTGTAAATGGGTACCTGCGAGGGTAGAGATGGCTTTGTGGTTTGATTAACCTCTGTGCACTGAATACGGCAGCCAGGGCTGTATACTCCCCAGGGAGTTGAGATGGTTTCAGGAATGTAAATTATGGCCCAATGACCAGGGTTAATAATAAAATTTGTGATGTGCAGTAGAGTATACTATTTAATATAGTAGCTATGCAATATAAATGTCCTATATTATTATTAAAGCAACAATGCACTCGTGAGGAGCCTGTCAAATGCAATTATTTTTATCGTGGATACCACAAATAATATCCTTATCTCCTTCATGAATTTGTTGATGCACCTGCACCATACAAGCCAGTCACGATTTATATTAATACAGCGAATATAGACTGGTTTAAGAGAGGTTCTTTTGTGAACGTGAAGAGTTGATTCTAAACTGTCCTGACCATTTTGTCATGTTTTCTGAAATCCCTCCGGTCTTTCTGAAGTTGTTGCTTTCCCCGTTCCTGTGCTTCCTCTCTCTCTGCCTGTGAAAATGTTGAACCCTGTCAAGACGACAAAGACAAATCAATTGTAAAGATGAAGTTCTTATAAATACTGTACCAGTGCTCTACCATCTTATAGGGTGCCAGTCAGAAGCCATACACCCCATTAACTGCCATACCAGTGCTCCACCATCTGAGCTATCCAGCCCTATGATGGGCCTCCCTATAGTCAACTATCTTTGCTCAGGGTGTCAGTCAGAAGCCATAATAACCCATTAACTGCCATACCAGTGCTCTACCATCTGAGCTATCCAGCCATATGATAGGGCCTCCCTATAGTCTACTATCTTTGCTCAGGGTGTCAGTCAGAAGCCATAATAACCCATTAACTGCCATACCAGTGCTCTACCATCTGAGCTATCCAGCCCTATGATAGGGCCTCCCTATAGTCTACTATCTTTGCTCAGGGTGTCAGTCAGAAGCCATAATAACCCATTAACTGCCATACCAGTGCTCTACCATCTGAGCTATCCAGCCCTATGATAGGGCCTCCCTATAGTCTACTATCTTTGCTCAGGGTGTCAGTCAGAAGCCATATAACCCATTAACTGCCATACCAGTGCTCTACCATCTGAGCTATCCAGCCTTATGATGGGGCCTCCCTATAGTCAACTATCTTTGCTCAGGGTGTCAGTCAGAAGCCATGTAACTCACTAACTGCCATACCAGTGCTCTACCATCTGAGCTATCCAGCCCTATGATGGGGCCTCCCTATAGTAATAATAATAATAATAATAATAACCGGCATTTAATACGCTCTTTTTAGTAAACTAAATCACAGCGCTTACAAACGAAAATTAAATAGTAAATACATATAATATTACATAAACTTAATACACACAAATAAATCTGTATCATTGCTATTATTGTTGGTGGAACAGGTAGGTTTTGAGTTTTTTCTTAAATTGATCCAAAGATCCTGCACATTGAATGTAAGAGGGCAGACTGTTCCACTCCTTTGCTGCAGAGACTGTGAATGTTCTGTCACCGGCTTTATTGTGGGTACGTGGAAAAGTCAATCGAAAAGGATTAGAACTTGAACGTAAGTTGGGTCTAGAGGGAACATACGGCAGAATACAGGACTGCATATATTCCGGAGACTGATTATGAAATGATTTATATACCAGAAGTAATAACTTGTAACGAATACGTTTTGAGATGGGTAGCCAGTGCAGTGAGTGCAGCAGAGGAATGGCATCCTGCCTACGGTTTGTTTGATAAATTAAACGAGCTGCCCAGTTTTGAAGGCGCTGGAGTCTTGTGAGATTACATACTGGAATAGATGTGAGAAGCCCATTACAGTAATCCAACCTGGACAGAATAAGACTTCTGACTGCATGATGGCAAGTAGTTTGATTGATACATTTCCTGATTTTCGCAATATTGTGAAGGTGAAGAAGCCATGTAACTCACTAACTGCCATACCAGTGCTCTACCATCTGAGCTATCCAGCCCTATGATGGGGCCTCCCTATAGTCAACTATCTTTGCTCAGGGTGTCAGTCAGAAGCCATATAACCCATTAACTGCCATACCAGTGCTCTACCATCTGAGCTATCCAGCCCTATGATGGGGCCTTCCTTTTATATTATCAACCATCAGCCCTACTTCATATTTCTGCAGTGCACCCAAACCTTAAAGAGAAAACAGCTTGGCTTTAATTTGCTCTTACCGGTCGCATCGGTCCTTGGACAGGCCTCACTGGACCCTGCACGGGCCGACTCGGACCAATCATAGAGCTGCGGTCATCATTGGCTGACCCGGACGATGAGGGGGACTTGCCAAAGGTGGAGAAAGTCCTGGGTTTCATGAGTGCGTCAGCCACTGGGGTCATGTGGTCACCAGTCCGTGTGGTGTTGTGTCGGTCGTCGTAACTGGCAATGTCCAGTTTCTTAACAGGAGTGTGACGCTCAGCAAACTTGGGTAACGAAGAAAGCAACAGATTGACAAAGACTGGGTATGCGTAGTCTGAAAAATGTTTCCAACACGGATAAGAAGATACGTGTGCAGTGTACAGACGGTTTTCGCTTGGTTAATGGAACTTGAACCCATTCTTGAACGAGAGGACACTTTTATGCCAAGCATCTTTTTCTGCTTAGCGCGTCGTGAAATTGGTTCCCAGCAGATTTTGATGCAGCAATTCAATGCTTCATGCTTTGAGTGACTGGTCCCCTGCTTATATTTGCTTAGCATGGTTGAGAAACTAAGCTGACCAGGCAGTATGGGTCTTATCTCACCTTCCACTTGTATTTGGTGAGGGACGTCCTCGCATCCTCGTGGTCGATGCCTCTATAGAATTTCTGCGATGAAACAAAAATGAGAAAATATCTAGCAGATCATAAAAACATGCTAAATAAAACTTTAGATCTGCAATCAGAAACAAAGAATAAATACTTCAACAATTCATCTTAACTCCCTCAGGCCCTGGTAAATATTTCTTTTTAATACCTTTGCAAGCTTTCCACTGTTCCACTTCTTCACAAATTTCTTGAAGTGCGACTTGGCCTTCGTTCCAGTCATCTGGTCAAAGTACTTTCCCTTCTGCGAAATCAAAAATCATAAATAACAACTTCAAACATTTCAAGGGTAAAAAAAACAAAAATGAAAATAGCTTTCACTAGAGAAACAATTATTGAGATAAATGTGGGCATGGGATCTAATTTTTCTTGAAGGAACAACGTCGGTTGCCGATTTTGAGAGACATTTTCCTCTGAAATTTCAAATGGTAAGCATCTGAATGGAGCACCAAGGCTAAGGCCTAAGCAAGGCAAAGCCCATACCGTCTGTGAGATACCTGGGGTCAATTTCACCAAACTCATCGTAACTTACTATCAATTATAGGACTTAAGACACATTGCAAACCTACATAGGATACGATGGGCTATCCTTCGTAAATTGAGTTACGATCGATCGTAAGGCTTCGTGAAACTGACCCCAGATCTGGGATAAAAAATTATAGGGATTGTTCAGGCAAATAGCTACAGATACACAAGAGATATTCTCCTGCTGCCGGATGTTTCCTCTTCAGGATATTCGGACACATTTCAATTCTTCCCCTCCTGGGAGGTTGGATGCTTACCTCTTCCACCAGCCACAACCTGAACTCCGTGCTTTTGTGGTAGAAGTCATCCTTGGATATTTTGTCTGTTATGGAAGTAATCATCATAAAAAGAAGGATCAACATTGCATGAAGTTAAAACAAAGACACCTAATACTAACAAGTTCCTATATCAATTCTTGTTAAATGATACACTTAAATGATAACCATCTCCGTCCATAGTTTACCATACATGGTTTTACCTGTGGTACGTTTGGTATCCTGAATACCACAATACCTGTAGTACATGTACACCACAGTGGTTTGTGTAGGAAAGCATGGTTAATGATCCAGTTCCCCTGTTGAGACTTGTAATGTGTGGTAAGCAGCTCTTGTCTTGTGTGGTAGGTGCAGAGGGTAAGGGTTAATATCTCATTTGTGGGCTAGTTTGTATGTCTTTGAACTGCCAATTGTTGAAATCATTCAGATATCACTTTCTGTTTCTGTAATATAACCAACCTTCTGTACTGTTGTAATTTCCACTTGATTTCCTATTTCTTCCCCTAAAGAACATCTGGATGGTTCTTGGTTGCCATTTCATTTAATAATAATCCTCACTCTAACAGTAACTACCTCACAACAAGTCCCTGTAATGCCCCTTTTTAATAATCCTTATAAATACAGTAAATACTCCTTGTATTCCGAATTACAATCGACTGTGCCCTTTCTGTTTTACATCGACCCTAACTCAGAGCTTGAAATATCCACTAGACCGTGGACCGAGTCTAGTGATTTCAGTGTCTGTCAAGTAAAGTGTGTACTGCACTAGTCCGGCTGTCTAGTGATTTTGTTTTCCTTGCACAAATAAGATGGTTCATAAATTGATGATTTTTGAGTTTGACAAAATATTGCATACAATTGTGTTTTTTCTATGTATATTTATATTGCCACAGCAGGTCTAATGAAAAAAGTTCAGGTCTAGTAAAATGCTTCAGTTACTAGGACCTGCTGTCCAGTGCTTTGTTTCACGAAATTTGAGCCCTGTAACCCTGTAGACATTTTGGCTGGGAACCTTTCTATCAAATCCAACACTGTGCAGTAATAAATTAGTCCTGTGACACATTTAATACTGGATGTAGGATAAATTAGGCCATCCAGCCCTCAGCTTAATACATCTCTCAAGGACCTACAGACCTGCGTCCTTTTAAAGTCCAAGGAGTCAAGTTTGTTGGATAATCAATTCAGCTTTCTTACTTAATTCCTTCTTCTTCTTCTTCTTCTCCTCTCGTTTCTTCTCTCGTCTGCGCTGCTTCTTGGCGGCTGAGTTCAGCTTCTGCTTCTTGAACTGTGTCTTGGATTCGGACTCTGAATCTGCAAGACACCGAGATGGAGAATGGACATTAGTCAGGGCTTAGAGTAACGGTTATCTTGAAGAATGGTGATGACAATACTGTGTAATATGCATACTGAATATTGTTGTAAGTTCCCTGTTAGCCTGCCACCAAATGACAGGGCAAGGCATTTGCTGTTAAGAGAGGGAAACAATCTTCCCCTAGCAGAGATGTCTGGAATGAAACTGCAAAGTCCGCACAAGAGTCAGGTTGGCGTAGCGGTTCTTTCCTCGCCTTTCACCTCTGTGGACCGGGTTCAAGTCCGGCTCAGTTCACAAGTGGATTGGGTTTTCAATCCCTGCCTGATTCTGTGGGTTTTACCTAGACTCAGACTGGGTTTTCCTCCCACCTCTAAAACTGTATCTTCTTCTCATCATCTTTCCATAACAGATTTCATCAGGCTTGTGAGCTACAGTGCCTTGGTCACTTTTGAGGAATCCTTGGTGTCATTTTTAATACCAGAAATAAATAATAATAATAATAAATAATAATATTAACAAGAGCATTTAACTGACCATCAATCAAATTATTGTCACCATGAAGTCCCTGCTCAATTATACAAAGCCTAGATATAAATCACCTCTAAGCAGGAGGTCGTGGGTTCGAATCCCACCTGAGCCAGCACATGATTCATTCATGTGCCATAAAAATCACTGAGTTGGCAATGCTGATCTACGCCAGTGAAGGGCAAGCCTAGTTTGCATAATCACCTCTTCAAATCCTTACTGCGCTCAGTATTGGGGAGTCATCTTCAAAAGTGAAGCCAATGGGCAATATGTACACTAATGATTACAAAAAACACAAAATTCGTTCAGGGGACGAGTCGGTAAGGGGGCGAGTTGGTAAGAGGCGAGTCGGCTATGAGGCGAGTTGACCTGTTACCATACTAACTAGCTTTCTTCCATGCTTGTCTTATGGTCAGCTTGCAATGAGGCTAGCACAGTGTATTGGATCAGCATGTAACACCATCCATGGCAGTACATACCTGATGATGATGAACTGCTTGAGATGCTGTCATCACTACTGCTGCTGCTACTGCTGCTGCTAGCTCGACGCTTGGATGAAGACTTCTTCTCTTTGGCATCTTTGCCCCTAACAACAAATCAAAAATGATGATAACAATTACTGCATGCTGCAACTGTACATTGTTAAACTAAGCAACAATCATATTTACTTAAGGTGAACTCTGTGGCTTATTAATTGTACGTCTGTTACAATATAAATCAAGTAAAGCCAAGTAAATCAGTAAATGCAAATATGTAAAATGTACATCATATCATATTGACATGATGTAGGCCTACATCTTTTTAAAATTTCAGAAGATATACTTCATCGGACCAACACCTAACTTCCTAGGGTTTCATTTGGAACTACTGTGCTTTTTAAACAGTTTGCCTTGCCCTTTGTCTGGACTTGGTAAGATAATTTAGAATAAAGGCCTAGAACGTTAGGCTTACTTTTAATTATTTTAGAGATTTGCATAGGCTAGCACTTGTTGAGAAAATGTTTAACAAGTTAGGGCTAGGCCTAACGTTAGTCAGTTTGTAAGTCTAGAAGATAATGAAGGCAATACTACAGATCTCTTGGCGTCTTGCTCAATTTGACAACAGAATGAGAAATTGCGATTCAACATCGCGACGTGACTGCACACTTCATAATATTAGGCCTAATAAGAGTTTTAAGACTAACAAGTAACGTTATAACTATTATAAGCCTTATCGTAAATACCGCCTGGTTGATTTTGGACAATGGTGGGAAGGCACTATGGAGTATGGGAACTTGGGAAGGAAAAAGGGGCATATTTTGTACCTTTTCCCTTCCCACAGTGCCTTTCGACTATTGTCCAAAATCAACCAGGCGGTATTTGCGATAAGGCTTATTGACATGACATTGTAAAAAGTACATTATTAAGTACTGTCCGGAAACTGGACAACCAACTAAATTAAGTTTAAAGCAACAATGCCAATGGCAATCTACACACGTTAAACGGAAATCAGAATGAACTCCTGCTGAAGCTGTCTCTTTCCTTCCATAAACAGAAATATTAAGTGATTTATTTACCTGGAATTGCTGCCCATGTTGACAAGTTATCGAAGTTGTTTTCAAAGTCAATTCGAAAAAGTCGCCGCCGCCGTCTTTTCTTCGGAAACAGCGCCCCCTACGTCGTTCTGTGTTAAAACACGCCAAGGGGCGTGTCAATTGCGTAGAAAAAGGGGGGGGGGTGCTATTATGGAAATTTTGAGTTTTGCACAGTTGTGGGGGGGGGGATGTACAGTGTACATGTACATGAAATAATTATTTCGTTCAGAATGTAAGGAAGATTTGAAATAACAGTATCTTTCACGGAGTTATCAATTTATATGTTTTTCACATGTAATTATGATATTTTTTGCAGACATTATGGTCTTCACCAATGTACATTGTAGTTCAGATTCATGTCATATGTTGTCCATCATTCAAAAACTAAAATACAGGATTTAAATTTTACCGATTTTGCAAAAAAAAAGAAGCAAAAACTGTACTTCAGAGATAAATAACACAAAGGCCAAGCAAGTGTTTTTCTCCATTTTTTGAAAGGGCCTTTATTGGCTAAAATTGCATATAGATAGATCACACAGTTTGTAAAGAGTCAAGACTTACTGATATCATTAATATCCTAATTCTACAAATCAAAATCCAAAACTTTAAAATGTTTGTAAATAACTGAAGTTCTCACACAATTTACACATTATACCAATCTCACCGTTATCATACGCATATATCATTTAAATTCATTTGTTTTTCAGAACAAATTCCTGATTGATCATAAGTTAAACTTGAACGATAACAATATTAAATGTTGTCAATTTCACTAATTATATTTCATAAATTCCATTTTCTTAATCCCCTTGGCATTTGTGAGGATAAACAAGTGGTAGTAATACTTTATGATAGTAACATGTTTTCAATTTTATGATTTTATTTTTTGAGGATTGGGTAGGGTTGGGTGCAGGTTGATAGGGGTGTGTGTTGGGTGGGAAGGGGTAGAAAGGTGTGTTGGGGTGGGGTCAATTTGGGGGGAGTAATGTTACCGGGTGGATTTTTAGTTTACTCCAATAAACTACAAAAACCTCATTTTACATACGTCTCATGATAAAATACAATAAATACACAAACCCAACACTAACTAGTACCCAACACCAAATCAAAAACAATTTTAAGGCAAGCACTTGAACCTTCATTCTAAACAACATAGATTTTACACCTAAGATACTTAATACAGATTCAAAACATTAGAAGAAAAAAATGAAAGAAATTCAACAGTTCAAAGTACTGTAAAGACACCAATATAGACATTTATAAAGACTCAAAATGTGAAGAAAATTCACTTAGTATAAATCTAATAAAATAACTCAGATTTTCTGATAATTCAAATTTGTTTATGGTGCAATAAAAAGACAATTGTCATGATTGTAAGCATTTAAAGTGAAAAGAGAATTCTAGGTTTTGGAAAAGAAAAGAAAATTCAGAGGTGAGAATAAATTCAAAATGATAAATTTATACTTTTCAGGATTCCTCGAATTATGTAAGACCATCCAAATCAAATATTGCACCCAAACAGAACAACGTCAACAGAATGACTTTCGGTTTAACTGTCGGATAACAATTATTCTTAATTTCGATATCAGCTTTGAGACAATCTAAGTGATTTCGTTCCTGTGCATGTGCGAAATCTCTCATGAAAGCTCATAATTGTGAAATCCTATCATAAGTAAAGAAATATCAGGGATGTGAGTGACTACACACAAAAGAAATCTGAAAACACCAAGGAAAAAGCTGAATTTTAAAAGTTCTATAGGCCGGGCTCGAAATATCCACTAGACCGAGGACCGAGTCTAGTAATTTCAGTGTCGGTCTAGTAAAGTGTGTACCGCACTAGTCCGGCTGTCCAGTGATTTGTTTTCCTTGCACAAATAAAATTGTTCCTGCATTGCAAATTGATGATTTTTGATAAAATATTGCATACAATATGGTTTTCCTATGTACATGAATGCCACAGGTCTAGTGAAAAAGTTCAGGTCTAGTAAAATGCTTCAGTTACTAGACCTGCTGTCCAGTGCTTTTTTTCACAAAATTCGAGCCCTGCTATACTTTTGTACTGAGTAAGTGTACACAAAAAAGCTGAAATTCTGAGTTAAAATCTCAACAGAAAAATTTGAAATTCTGAGTTAAAATCTCAACAGAAAAATTTGAAATTCTGAGTTAAAATCTCAACAGAAAAATTTGAAATTCTGAGTTAAAATCTAAACAGAAAAATCTGAAATCTTCACATCCCAATCTTCCTATTATGTAAACAAATCGACCATTTGAAATGAAGTCACATTCAAAAAGAAAAAGAAAAACTATCAGATTATTTCATAAAGAACAGCCAGGGGCCAATTTCACGGCCCTGCTTAGCACAAAAATTAGCTAACCATGAAATGTCTGTCTTGATAAAAACCGGATTAATAACCAAATTTCCATGTGTTGTGTATCGCTAAGTGATTGTTGTTTGGCTGTTGTTCACTGACCATGAATATCAAATGGAATTTTTAATGGTGGTTTGTTTTATTGAGAAAGACATGTATTTTTGTGCTAAGCAATTTTTGGTGCTTAACAGCTCCATGAAATTGGCCCCCGATCTTTTGCATCCGATCTCGAAAGAAAAAAATCCCAGCCGCAGTTACAATCAGTTGGACTTGGTTTTCTTCTTTTTCTTGGGAGTCTGTTTCTTGGCTTTGTTCTTTTCTGGCGCACTCTCGTCATCGGCTTTCCTCTCGGTAGCGGGGGCGCCCTTTGTCTCCTCCTCCTCTGGCGTATCTGAGGTTCTTCGTTTTTTCTTGACGATGGTATCTTCTGACTGGCCCTTGTATGATAGCTGCGAGGAGATCATCTGAACGACGACCATGAGCGACGTGGCAATAAGCGTCGCTGCTCTGGCCATTGGGTCTCCGAGGATTATATGGGTATGAATCATGAAGGCAGCTGATAGGATCACAAAGAGTTGTGACGTAAGCAACGAGTACCGTCCTGACATGAGCATCATGCCTGTTCCTCCAGCGATCTCCATCCCACCGATGAACTGGCGGTAGTCAGAGGCCTTGATGCGCTTATCCAAGTGTGTACGAAGGGGTGCAACTCGGGCGTAGTTGACAAAATGCTTTTTCTGTGATGATAAAATTTGGGAGAATAATACTGTGAACATGGTGAATGAAGCCAGAAAAAAGCAAAATCCAGTTTTTCTTTTTTAGCACTGGTGCTCACCATTACATGTTACTCACCTTTTATTCAAACTTTGTTACAACTTGTGCCTGCCACTTACTTAATAACAGTCGATTGTTCTTATAAGGACTTGTATATTTTGCCGCCACCGTCATTCTTCTGATTGGCCAAATCTCAATACGCCATGCATGCCGGCCTTCTTTCTCTCTAAATGCTATTTTAAAAAGTGAACAAAGAAAAATTGACTGGAGCGGGATTCGAACCAGCGATCTCCGGAGATCCCTACTGCCTAGTTTGAAACTTCGAATCCCGCTCCAGTCAATTTTTCTTTGTTCACTTTTAATGTTTCAATGACTAAAATTCAACCACCAGTCAGTTTCCCCATGGAGGAAGGAACACATCCATGGTTTCCCTTCTGGTTATTTGACCACACATTTTCAATGATATTCCTAGATAAAGTTCATATCAAAATCGTTTATAAGGAGTAATAATAGGGTAGGGTTGTAGTAAATGGACAACCATTTCCCTTGGCTTTATCTTACCATATTCAAGTGCAGGTCGGCGTTCAACATAGGGTTGAATTTTGCAAAGCCGCTGTAGATGAAGAAAAGCCCAAGAACTGTTCCAATAAATATCATCGTGTGCCTCGCCATTTTTGCTGATAACTATTTTAAAAAACAACTAATATTTCAGACTTAAAAGACGAATGCGAAAGGAGCTAAGATCGAGCCTTTCTGTCCTTGTTCGCAAATTACAAGCAAACATGTCAATAAAAATGACCTATGACCTTTAGCCGGCCATGTGCGAGACTAGTCCCCAGACTCTACCATAGTGTAATTCATACAGATCTGATTGGTGCACTACGCAGCCCCTAAAGGGACATTCAATTTGTTTTTATCTCGTGCGATAATATGTCGTGCGCACGAGAGAAAAATAAATTAAATGTCCTTTTAGGGGCTTCGTAGTGCACAGACTTTGCTTGTAAAAATACAAAATAATGGTTCGATAATCTTTGCTCAATATGTACGAAGCAGAAATCGGGTCAAAAGATTGTAACACATTACATGGAATCGGATGTATTTTTCAGAAGCAATTTAATGTTTTTAAACCTAATGTTTTGAAAAATCGAATATATTTTTTAAGACTCGGATGCATTTCTGAAATCTAATCAAAATAATTTAGCCATCGGACATAATATTATTCAAGTTTCGGATGTTTTCGAACATGTTTCCGATTTGGATGCAATTCCAAAAACCTGTTAGGTTTACGTAATTTCATCCGAAAAGGTTCAAAAGTTTCGGATACTTTTCAGAATCGGATGAAATGAAAAATCGGATTTTATACCTCCATGCTTTGCGCTTTAATAAACCTAACACACACTCTACGGCTGTTTCATGCCTACGGCTGTTTTGTGGGCATTCGGAGCTGGATAATGCATTCGAATCGAAAAACATGTTAGCCGGTTTTGGAATTGCATCCAAATCGGAAACATGTTCGATTTTTGAAAAATGATCGGATTCGCAAAAACATCCGAAACTTGAATAATATGTTCGATGGCTAAATTTGATTAGGTTTCAGAAAATGCATCCGAGTCTTAAAGGTAGTACGTATCATACTTTGGTAAGAGTAAGACACCAAAACAGAAATGTTCACAGATTTACGTATAACTTTCAGGGTATGAAGGTGGTGCTGGTAGAAACCTACCGTTAATTTTGTTTTGTATATTTTTGTACTTTATTTAGTAAATTTACTGTTGATTGATATTAAATATTTTGCTGATTCAGTGATTGCAAGGACTATATAAAAGATGTCTCCATTCCACAATGGTGAAATTCCTGCCTTCAACTTCCAAGCTTCCATCATCATGACATCATTAAGCCATCACCCTAGACACTAAAGTACACACAATCATGTATCATTGTGCGGAAACAATTAATTATAATGCGGAAGTGAACATGATTTGTAATATCCGGTGATAATTAACGGATCATATCGGGCATGGTATTATAAAAATATAACTTCAGTCATAGTCCTTAGCAAACTATATAAAGGATCGAAGTGTAAATTATTGCGAGAGAATTTAATTATTTCATTGCGATTTACATTCATGTAGTGAAAAACATGAGCCTGGACTTTGAGTTTGAAAAACAAAAAAACAAACAAATATTGGAACAGCCAAAGTGGGGGTGTTACGGCCAAAAGTCTGTTTTGGTAGATTTCAAAAGTGCATGCACTAGTTTAGCCAGCCAAAAATCTCCGGGTTTATTTACTCGCGTCGCGGCGATGGAATCTAAAAGTTACCGCGCAGGCGGGACGCGGTCCCGGTGGTCGCACCGTGACGCCGCCGCCAACAACCCGCCTGGATTCTCGTCGATGGACGGCGGCTGGGCGTGGATGGTGTGCCTGGCATGTCATGTCTGCCATATGATGATGGATGGCTACATCTTATCTCTGGGAGTACTCTACGTCGAATGGAAGGAATATTTCGACACGTCAGCTACAGAGTCTAGCTGGTTGCTCAGTATACCGTGGATTGTAGGCGGTGTGTTAAGTAAGCTGTACAGTAGGCCTAGGGGGGCCTACGCCTATACCTCAAGGGGTGACCTCGGTAATCGGGGAACAAGTTGTACGGATCCTCCAAATTTATATTTTAACCTGCCGAAATTGAGAGGAGGTTTTCAAAGGGCAAGCTAGTCCAATCTGACGATTATACGTCATCTTCCTCCAGTATAGTAGCCCGTAGTCAGTTTATTTGATATTGAGACAAGTATAGCTGGGATAAAAATGGTTTATCTTGCCGACGAAGCTGCATTATGTACTAAGAAACAACTATTGGGCCCAGCTACAGAATAGGCCTTATTCACGGTGCACCATCCTGCTTCCGAACCAGTGCAATCTTTCCTCCATGATCTAACAGAGGCTTGGATTCTGTCAAAATAGCCCGGGTACACGTTTTTTTTTTAGAATTGGTGTTATCTTTTTCGAGGGGTACTATCAGGTGATAAAACTGCGCCATGAATAAGGCCCATAGTGGTGGTGGTGGCCTTCGTGCATGCACTTTGTGTAGCCTTCACAACATACAGTATTGAACATCAGAATTGGTGTTGAATGCTTCGTTGCTCGATCGTACCCCAACCTGTATACATTATGGTGCCACGCGAGCAATTCCCAGGTCTCACACTCGGCCTGACATGGCATGGCCTTGCCTCGAAGCCGACAGAGCAACTAACATTTTGGACTTGACAACAGTCAGTATAGGCACTGATTGGTAACTAAAACTTGATTGATATCATTTTGATCTGCAGGTCCAACAACAAGTTCCTTAGCTGAAACCATTGGCGCACGTAGACTGTCCATGATGGGTTCCGTTGTCAATGGACTTGCGACGATTCTAGGTTCATTTACCAATTCCATGTGGCAGCTTTACCTATGTGCAGCGTTGTCTGGTAAGATTTTGAAATTGTTACATATCTGTAAATGAGTTGACATCTGAAAACTCGAATGCAATCACTTTTGCTCTCCAACTAAATAGGTTTCTTTCTTTCTTGCTTTTTGTGTCAAATTTAGGTATAGGGTTATCAATGGTGATACCAGTGAGTATTGTAATGGTCTCGAAGTACTTCAAAAAGCGCTACGTGACTGCCATCGGAATAAGCTTCTGTGGGGTGAGCGTTGGCCAGTTCATCTTCCCTCCTTTGCTTCGCATTTGTATCTCAAGTTATGGATGGAGAGGCGCCATGTTTATTGTCGGAGCCGTGCAGATGAATGGGATAGTAGCGTGCGCCCTCTTCCGACCGCTCAAGACTAGGCCTAAGCCAGATCATCATCGTGTGCAACTTGAGAGTCTCGCAGAAGATGAGACCTACGACACGCCAAGCAATGCTACCAAGAGCCAAGAGAGTAAAGTCTTGAAATGTCTTGCATACCTGAAGGTCCTCAGCAACATCCCCTTGGTGTTGGTTATCCTTGTCTTCTGCCTGTTTTCAGTTGGCCTCCTTATCAATCTCGGTCATCTCCCAGCCAGGTGTAAGGAAGCCGGATTGTCTAAAAACCAAGGTGCTGCGCTTCTGACAATATTCGGAGCAGTGTCCATGGTGGCAAGAGTTTCCCACGGATGGTTTGTAGACCGTCACTACATCAGCATCAACAAATTGCTTCTCACTGTCTTCATTGGTGCGTCTCTAGCGACCTTCCTGAACCCCGTAACAGACAGTTATGTATTCTTGGTGTGCTGCACGTGTGTGTTGGGTGTCTGTCTTGGGATGGCTTCTCCTCCGTTGATGGCGCTCGTCAAAGAACTAGCTGATGTGCAACAGGCGGCGGCAATGGGACTGACTGTCGGGTCGTACATCATGGCCAATGGAGTGGGATCGGTTATTGCAGGTATTCAAACAGTTTCGCTAATTAACTTGTGTCGCACGGATTGCACTTAAAGGTAGTATCATACTTTGGTAAGAAACCAAAACACACAGATTTACGTATAACTTACAGGGTATGAAGATGGATGTGGTGGAAACATACCGTTAAAAATTTCCCGCCTGAAATGGTTTTTTTATCCAGAAATTAGTAAACAACGACCGAAAATCTGTTTGATCTTTTAAAAGATCAAAAATAAAAGAGAAAAGACTTAAGAAATACTGTGGCTGTTTTCACTGTTTTCTCAAAACGTGGACACCCTATGGGACTGAAATTTTCACAGATGACTGTTACTGTAAATTGCCCATGAATCTGCATTTCTTTGATAAAAACCAAAGTATGATATTACCTTTAAACTTCCACACGGGAGAGTAGGATGTTTCAAAACTGGCCTGAGGTAGTGGGTCTATTTAACCCCACGATCGATCGTAACTCGAGTTACGAAGGATAACCCATCGTAGAGGGCCTATCCTTCGTAGGGCTGCAATGCATCAAAAGTCCTACAGTTGACAGTAAGTCACGATGAGTTTGGTGAAATCGACCCCAGCTAGCCCGATCATGACATCAACCTTCACGTATCAACTCATAATTCATTAAGTTGCTCATCTGGGAAGATACTCATCACAGACATTGCATGTCTGCAAATTTCCGTACATTTTTCACCTCAACTTTTAGAATTACATGTACCTGAGAAAGTGTGGGGGGGGGGGGGTGTCAGACTAGTGGTACAGTCCAGAAAAGAGAAACAAAAAATGGATTACTGATTTCCAAACTAACTGTGGCCCTTTTTCAAACTTTGGCATCGTCTCCGACTTCGGCTTTCGATCATTTTCTTGAAGGTCACGTCATGGCACCAAATTTGTTGAAACAAAAAACACGTCAATTTTCTGACTCTATTTTCTTTCTTTTCAATATAGGTAAAATCTACGACTTGACAGGAAACTACGTTGGCACATTCCTGTGTGGAGGTGCGGTGTTTTTATCAGCGTTATTAGTCTTCGTCGTAGTCGTCATCTTGAAAAGAAGACAAGAATTGGTACGGCAAAGATTCGTGTGCCCGTGATGCTATACTGATGGCTCGACCATCTAGAGTTTCTCAAGACAGTGGTGTCAAAAGGGAGCAATTCTACTTTCTCCTATTAAGTGAAGATTCTTCGCTGTTTTCAGTGGACGAAGATGGAATATAAAATTCTATCTCGATCTTCGGTGCATGCAGCTTCACAACTTAGTTTAATAATGCAGTCAACGTTTCAATAAATGATAATGATAATAAAAACTATTATTGAAAACTGAGTTGTGTAATGTGGATCAAAAGCTTCATTGTTTACTTTGTGTCTGAAAGCTTGACACGCCACAAAAACATGAACATGCCATGGTTTTAACAGGAAAATAACCGATTGTGCTTGGGTGTACTAACTGTATTTGATTCGTAATACGTAATGAACAGTTCAACACTCTCAAATACTGTTATCTTTATGTATACTATCATTATGATGCATGAGTTTAATGATCTGCAAAATCCAATACCAAAATATAATACCTTTACGGTATTCAGGAGGTCGCCGGTTCGATGACGCTCCAGTCATTGTTCTTTGTTCACTTTTCAATGACTTTAAAATTCAGTTAGTTTCCCTTGTGGTTATTTAATGAAAATATAATTTGATTATAAAAGGCACAGAGGATGGATGTGATGATTAATAATCAGGATAATTCATTGTATCGGAAATACAACATTATATAAAATTATATAGTTGCAGTCAACTATTCAACTAGTTGTAAACATTTAATTCCGCGAAGTGTAAATATTTTGTACGAATTCACGAACTTAATTGCAAACAGTATTAGGCGTCGTAGTTAAAATACGTACGGTCTCGTGTTACACGTGATTTCACAAAGCTCAGAATGCATTTCGATCTGAGTTGCCCTTATCAAAGCGTGTGATGTCACAACAAATTACTATGACAATGGAGGTTGTACCTCCCTTTCGGGTAATTGGTAAAAATTCAAGGGCAGTTCCGTCGTTCTCTGTGTAGGCCTATTAGCAATGACGCTGTCGTTAAATGTGACTCACTGCGCATTTGGCGCTGGAGTATAGAAGCTTTCCGAACATCTTTGGTGATTGCCTCCAATTTGCATAGACTCAACCAGCAAGACAGCTGTAGGTGGTTATAAGACAACGACAATAGAATGCCTGACTTCATCAAACGCCCCGGCCCCTATATCGGGCTCGTCGAACTTTCAAACGAAAGCCTTTCCCTAGCGTTCTCCTTGCTTCTTTTACCAACAACGACAATCAGAATGAGCACCAAGGATGCAGCGAGAAACATTATAGCTCCTGCGCACAGGAACGGAGCCGTGTAGTTACCAGTTGTGTCAAACACTTTCCCTGGGAAAAGAAAAGAAAAGAAAAGGAACAACACACTGACCTTTAAAGGTAGTATCATACTTTGGTAGCGTACGGAAACAGAAATAGAAATCTTCACAGATTTACATATAACTTACATGGTATAAAGATGGTGATGGTAAAAACACACCGTTAAAGTTTTTCTGTCTGATTATGCTGTATTTAACCAGAAAAGAGTAAAATCAATTACCAAAACAATTTTGATCTTTTCAAGATAAAAAATAACGGTGAAAAGACTTAAGAAATACTGTGGGCGTTTTTCACTGTTTTCTAAAAAATTGGGCTTCGTATGGGACTGGAAATTTCACAGATGACTGTTACAATACTGTATCTTCCTTGATATTTTTGCCCATAATACGCATTTCTTTGACAAAAAAAGGAGAACATAAAGGAGAACTTGACGTGAACACAAACGGTATAATTGATGCAAACAATGTTTTCCTTGCCGTTACATGAAATAGATACAGGGAGGCACTTTTGCTATCTTCCCTCTGTAAATTAAGACACTATCTTTTTTCTCAAACATTAATTTTCCCCAAAAGATGAAAGAAAAAACACAATCGGCCGCGAATTTCTTACCTGCGATAACCGGACCAGTGGCATTAGCGACGCACAACGTCGTCAAAGTCACGCCGAAGCCGGCTGGCCTCTGCGATTCACTGACAGAGTTCTTGGCGACAAGCAAAACCAACGGGAAAGAGGCGCCAGAACAAGCACCCAACAGACACATGGATCCCATCAAAAAGACATAGCTATCAGACACTGGATTCAGGAAGGTGACTATGGAGGCACCTAGCACTGTGATGAAGAGCAGTTTATAAACGCCGATGTACTTCCTGTCGACGAACCAACCATGAGAACCTCTTGTTACCGCGGAAACGACAGCATAGGCGGTCAAGAGGGCGGCATTCTGATCATCCGACCAGCCTGCCTCTTTGGACCTGGCAGGAGAATGAACCATATTAATCATGAATCCAGTCCCGTAGAAATATGTCAGCACTAAGGTCAGCATCAGTGGCACGTTGGTAACGAGTTTCAAACAAGCAAGGTACTTCGCATTCTGTTGAGGGTGGGACTCAGCAGCATCAACGATAGATGGGCTTGTTCCTTCTTCTCTGTTAAGTGCAGTCATTTCCATATCATCCGTGTGGCCAGGTGGGTTGCTTCGAGGCTCGGTCCTTGTTGTGTTTCATTGTTTATGTAACTGGCCCGTTTTGGCCTATAGAGGGCGCACTTTATATTTACACCGTAACCATGCTGTTTTGGCATCCATGTTGGATTCGTTACGAAATACAGAGTCTGCTCTTCGTAAATCTGCTCCAGTTCATTTGTATATTCTGAGTGTACATAACATAATTTGGCGACGAGAATGGCTCAGATTCAACTGCCCACGCCTCCTCCATTTCTTCCGACACCTGGAGAACCGGCAATCTCGTGGACTCGATGGAAATCATCCTTCGAAACTTACATAATTGCGAGCGGTCTCGACAGTGACACCGTGACATGGGCTCGTCGCAGAGCGATCCTGCTGCACTGTCTGGGCACAGAGGGCCAACGTATCTTCGGTCAGTTCGAAGATACTGACACGTACGACGACGCAGTTCAAGCTCTGGAAAAGTACTTCGGCCCCAAGAAGAGTGTCATGGTGGAGCGTTACACATTTCGCCAACGAGGCCAAGGCAATGGTGAGCCGATCAAGCAATTTGTTGTAGCCTTGACCGAACTGGCTGCCACTTGCAACTTTGGGGCATTGACTGAGGACATGATCAGGGATCAAATCATAGAGAAAACCTCCATCCCCCGCATTCGGGAACGCCTTCTCATGGAGGATGACTCACTAACACTGGACAGAGCCACTAAACTGGCTGTCCAAATCGAATCAGCGCTTTCTGATTCCAAAGCCATCCGATCACCTGCCCCAACTCAACAGCCTGCAGCTACAACCATGACAGCTCCGGCCCAAGTACAGGGCGTGCGCCCCGGGAGACAACCACAGCGGCAATCCAAGGCTACCACTACTGTTCGCGGACCAGACTTCCACTGCTATAACTGTGGGGACAAGTCACACTCTGCAAAGAGTTCCAAATGTCCTGCACGTGGGAAACAGTGCTCTGCATGTGGCAAAATGAATCACTTTGCCAGTGTCTGCCGCTCATCTCAACAAGAGAACACTCACATTCGCCATGTGGACAATCCCGATGACGAACTAAGTATGGTCTACACAGTTAACGACACTACGCATACTGGTTCCGGGAACTTTAAAGACTGTGCACTCACCATTGACGGTAAGCCACTTTGCCTTCTCATTGATCTTGGGGCGAAAGTCTCTATATTGAGTGAGGCCACTTACAAGCTTCATTTTGCACACCATCCACTTCGCCCAGCAACCTCCGCCCTTCATGCATACTCTGACTCCAAAATAGAGGTGTGTGGGGTCATCTCCGTTCCTGTCCAGTACAAAGGCATCACATTGGACAGCTTCACGTTTCACGTTGCTAAAGGCCGAAGCCTTATGGGTGTTGACCTGTTTGACAAGCTTGGCTTCAAGGTGTTCGATCCTGTTGGCACCCCTGTGTACGTGGTGGACATTGACAAGCAGTACCCCGCCATATTCTCTGGTTTTGGTGAAATCAGAACCTTCTACCATCGCCCCCGCGTCGACCCATCGGTCAAGCCAGTCACGCAACGACTTCGACGTCTACCCTTCGCAGTTCGCGACCAAGTCTCCAACGAACTCCTACGACTCGAATCGCAGGGTATCATCGAGCGCATTGATGCCTCCCCCTGGATCTCCAACTTGGTCATCGCATGGCGGCGAAATGGAGAAATTCGCCTCTGTGTTGATCTCAAGGAAGTCAACAAAGCCATCGTTCCCGACAAATATCCGCTCCCTACAATCAACGAACTGTCCAACGAATTTTACGGCGCCACAGTCTTCTCCAAACTGGACATGCGCAGGAGCTACCTCCAAGTCCCACTCGCAGAAGACAGCAAGCAACTGACGGCATTCGTGACACACGACGGTGTGTTCCAGTATCGCCGCATGCCCTACGGACTCTCCTCAGCACCAAGCGCATTCCAAAAGATCGTCACGAGTATGCTGAGCGGGATTGATGGGGCCATCAATCTACTCGACGACATAGTCGTCCATGGACGGACCATGGATGAGCATGACTCTCGACTACACGCCGTGCTTGCCCGCCTCACCAAGCACAATATCACGCTGAATGCTGAGAAGTGTGTCTTCGGGGCCCAGGAGATTGATTTCCTTGGTCACAGAGTTTCTGCCCAGGGAGTCAAGCCTTCACTCGCAAACATGGACGCTATCCTGAAGCTCCAATCCCCTACCAGTGCTAAGGAACTTGCTTCGTTCCTCGGCACCTGCAACTTCTACCTGAAGTTCGTTCCAGGCTACGCTGAGATTGCAGAACCCCTTCGCATGTTGCTGCGCAAGGACACGCCTTGGGAATGGGGCGACTCCCAAGCCCAAGCGTTTACGATGCTAAAGGAGAAAATCACCTCCCCGCCTATCCTCGCACACTTCGACCCCTCAGCTACTACGTTTGTTACTACTGATGCATCTGGCACTGCCCTTGGGGCCGTGCTGTCTCAACAAGTCAACGGCACCGAGCGCCCTGTAGCCTTCGCTTCTCGCTCGCTCTCTGCAGCAGAACGCAAGTATTCAACAGGAGAACGCGAAGCACTTGCTTGCATCTACGCCTGCGAACACTGGCACGTCTACCTGTATGGCAGAATGTTCACTCTGCGTACAGACCATCAAGCGCTCACCACTCTCCTCGCAACTACAGGCTCTGGCCACAGACCTCTGCGTATCAGCCGTTGGTCAGACCGACTCCACCAGTACAACTTCACAGTGCAGTACATTTCCGGTGCTCGTAACCATGTTGCTGACATGCTCAGCCGTCTGACGCCAGCTTCGGACACTAACGCTGACTCACACAATGGGGATGACAGTTATGTCATGTCGCTCATGTCCAGTTCCCTGAGCACCCTTGTATCATGTGAGGAACTTAAATCCGCCTCACGGGACGACGGCATTCTCCAGCAGGTGTGCCACTCAGTGCAGACTGCGTGGCCAAAACAACTCGCGGAAGAACTCAAACCATTCTACAGACTTCGCGATGAACTGTCTGTTTGGAATGATTGTTGCCTCGCACGTGGGGACAGAGCAGTAATCCCTACCACTTTGCAGCACCGGGTTGTGGCACTTGCCCACGATGGACACCCGGGTATTGTTCGCATGAAGCAACGCTGCAGAGATGCAGTATGGTGGCCTGCAATTGACACCCACATCGAACAGTACGTGAAGCACTGTGAAGCATGTCACCTGAGCGAGAAAGCCATCAAGATAAATCCAGCCCCACTCCAACCCATCCCATGGCCGCAACAACCATGGCAACAGCTTCAGCTGGATATCTTCGGCCCTGTTGAAGCCGCCCCGGCTAGCCAGCGTTTCCTCGTTGTGATCCACGACCTACACTCAAAATGGCCAGAAATCGCCACAACGAGCACGGTCACTTCTGCCACTGTGATCAATATCCTTCAGCGAATGTTCACCAAATGGGGCCTTCCTGAAGTCATCATCACCGATAATGGCCCACAATTCATTTCTGATGAGTTCAACGCCTTCCTTACCAGCCATGGTGTTGAGCACCGTCTGACAGCTCGATACAACCCACAGAGTAACGGTGGTGTCGAGCGCTTCAACCGCGTCATCAAGGACGGCTTGAAAGCCAATCTGGCTGCCGGCCTAAAGTTCGACGAGGCCATCCAAACCATCCTTCGCACCTATCGCTCAACCAAACACTCGCTGACGGGGAAAACACCCGCTGAGCTCATGATAGGCCGCAACCTCCGCCTTCCACTAGACGTGCTCAAACCCCCAGTCAAGCCAAACACCAAGATAGCAGCCCAGGCATCCGCCATCGCTAAACGCCAGCAGAAAACCAAGGCCTACACCGACACCAAGCGTCATGCTCAGACACCAAAGTTCCAGACTGGTGACTGGGTTAGGGTTCGACGCCCAAATCGTAGCCACAAGCTTGCTTCTTCACTCTCCAAGCCGATGCAGATTGCACGCCAGTTCAGCCCTAGCACTTACCAGCTCAGTGACGGCACGCGTTGGAACACTCGTCGACTCATTCCATCCTATGCACCCTCAGCTCACCAGGATGACATTCCCAACATGCCATTCTGTTTTCCCCCAGATGCTACTGATACCGGAGCTACACCAGTGCAAGCTCCACTCCGCAGATCTCACCGCACTCACGTCCCGCCTCCTCATCTCAAAGACTTTGACTGTTCATGAACTGGAACTTGCAAAGGGGGGGAAATATGTTGTGTTTCATTGTTTATGTAACTGGCCCGTTTTGGCCTATAGAGGGCGCACTTTATATTTACACCGTAACCATGCTGTTTTGGCATCCATGTTGGATTCGTTACGAAATACAGAGTCTGCTCTTCGTAAATCTGCTCCAGTTCATTTGTATATTCTGAGTGTACATAACAGTCCTCAGGGGACGGTAGAGGGCACATGCAGCCGCTGCGTTCCATTGCACGGCTCCTATAACAAGCATGGCTCCTCGCCACCCGTATCTATCGATAAGAGCGCGAAGTAATGGCGGGAAAATCATTTGTCCAACATTCACACCAAGAAGACAGATACCGTTCGCCAGAGCAAAGCGTTTCTTGAAGTAATGACTCAGTATAAGCTGTGTGGGTGGTGACATCATCGCATTGGCTACACCTACAAAAGGATGGAATTGATAGCCTGATTCAAACAAATTTGCTTTTCTGTTTCCACGTCTATACCGACGGCATGATTAAGGCTGTGTCCCAATTCTCTGGCTGCGACCGCAAATAACACACAAGTCTATGGAATTGGCTGCAGTCACTGGCTAGTGGCTGCCTATATGAGGTGCGTTTGTATTTTTGCGGCGTCGCAGCCAGAGAATTGAGACACGGCCTAATAGAATAATACGGGCATTTTTCAATAGTGCGCCTCCACGGAGTTTGCATCAAGCGCACAATATGTCGATCCTTTCCAGATTCGCAATGCTATCAACCGATTCTGCGCATTGTGATTGGCCAACGAGTTGCAAACTCTTGGAGGCGCACTTTTGAGAATCGCCCGTAATTGCGTCAATCCGACATAGGCTTGGTATGTTTACATAATTACAGCATAATATTATGCTCCGGGAATAAACTAACACAGTTGGCAGAACCTTCACAAGTATTACGATTGATTTCCTTGATTTGTATATGAGAGAAAGCCGATAGTCGTTCATCATGCGTACCTATATCAGGGCTCAGACTATTAGACTGGTAATTATATCTCCAGTGGTCGATTTCACCAAACGAATCCTAACAATTACTAGCAATCGTAGGACATTATGATGCACAGTGCAGCCCTACGTGGGATACGATGGGTTATCCTTCGTAACTCGAGTTACGGTTAATCATAGGGCTTCGTGAAATCGACCCCAGGACTCTTAATGACTTGGAATGCAATTACAGGATATAATTATACGTACCCAACAAAGCAGTGCAGAGATAAAGCTTCCAGATATCAGTAACAAACGACCCAAGAATGGAAGCAAGTCCAAGGAAAAATGACCCGGCCATTGTCACTCGCCGCACACCCACACGTCTCCCCAAATACCCGGTGACCAAATCTGTAATATCATTAAAACATAATTACTCATCTTGAATATCTTAGAGACAATTTTCAGTTCATTAGTGCCCGCTGGGGCGGGGCTGAAACGCTTTTAACGGTCGATGAGATTCAGTTGATGCCGTCAAAAGCAGGTGCAATGACCCCAAAATATGCCCATACAGCATTGCTCTTCAAAGATAGATGTATGGCTGGTTTTGATTTATCTTAATATGTTTTAATCCTTTAAACTTACATAAAGACAATTGCATCTTTAAGGCTGACATGAATATCATTAAGAAACTCACTGAATGGTGCACCGACTAGCCATGCAATGCTGATCACCCAACTGGTAGCCGTAGCCGACTCGCCGAAATAACTTCTCCATTCGGTGTACATGACGCCCAGCGAAAAGACATAGCCAGCACTGAACATGAAAGCAAGGTGTGCCCCCAGGCAAACCAACCACGCCCATCCACCATCTCTCCTGGGTGTGACTGCAGTAGACGAGTGACACACCCATCTCCTAGGCCTAGGCCTATCTGACATGTGTTCCTGCATTCTTCAATGGTACACGATGTACATCGAACATGGAATGTATTATAGTTTAAACTATACGATAGAGATCGAAGGGCTGTTTTGAAAAGTCCAATGTTCATCATAGCTATTGCAGATCATTTACTGTTCGTTTTATAATTGTCAGTTATGATTATAATCTTGACCTTGTTGGAACAGTCCATCAAGTTTCGTCTAGTTTTTAGACAATAATGACGAGAGTGAGATACTGTAGTTATGATAAGGACTAACCTAGCTGAGGATGGTAAGGTGACAATGTCAAGTGGCGATGGTAGGTTGTGGAAGTTTGTGCACTTTGAATGATGGTCGTGGTTATAATTACATGTACAAAGTCAATGAACGTGCATGTATGTCGTTCCATGTTTTATTCTATTTTTTCTTTAGGCCTTTTCACCGCGGTTTTGAAATAAACAGACAAGGAGTGAGTTACGGAGGTAAACATTATCCCAGTGTACCAAGGAGTTTTTTTAATGGTAAAAGTACAGGATTGGTAACATACCCAAACAGAAATGTTCATAGATTTAATCACGTATAACTTTCAGGGTATAAAGAAGGTGCTGATAGAAACAAACAGTTAAATCATTTCCCCCTAAAACTATGAATTTATCCCGAAATTAGTAAAACAACGACCGAAAACAGTTCAGTGAGCTCTGTTTTCCGAATCATCAAATCTGCGCCTTTTATATATATATTCAGGTTCATCATGAATCTACGCCAAACCTTCCAGATCGAATATCGCTGATTTCTCGATAGTCGTCAACCGATTCATCTGAAGCATGTGCATTTTCTACACGCCTCCAAATGTTATATCTCCGTCAAAATCTTTTTGTCGCATTTGTGACAAACATATGGGGTTAGACTTCGGAAATATAATATTCATGTTGCTAGCTCTCTGATGGTTATAGTTTCCAAATGGCAAGAATTGGAAATATTATTATAAATTGTGAATTATATTCTCACTGATTCATTTCCCATTATACCCTTTAACCTGCTCATTACCAGCTCATTTTGCTCATTCACACCTGCTCATTTTGCTCGTTCACCTTCTCATTTGGCTCGTTCACCTGCTCATTTTGCTCATTCACCTGCTCATTTGGCTCATTCACCTGCTCATTTTGCTCATTCACCTGCTCATTTTACTCATTACCAGCTCATTTTGCTCATTCACCTGCTCATTTTGCTCATTCACCTGCTCATTTTGCTCATTCACCTGCTCATTTTGCTCATTCACCTGCTCATTTGGCTCATTCACCTGCTCATTTTGCTCATTCACCTGCTCATTTTGCTCGTTCTCCTGCTCATTTTGCTCGTTCACCTTCTCATTTGGCTCGTTCACCTGCTCATTTTGCTCGTTCACCTTCTCATTTGGCTCATTCACCTGCTCATTTTGCTCATTCACCTGCTCATTTTGCGCATTCACCTGCTCATTTTGCTCATTCACCTGCTCATTCACCTGCTCATTCACCTGCTCATTTTGCTCGTTCACCTGCTCATTCACCTGCTCATTCACCTGCTCATTTTGCTCATTCACCTGCTCATTCACCTGCTCATTTTGCTCATTCACCTGCTCATTCACCTGCTCATTCACCTGCTCATTTTGCTCGTTCACCTTCTCATTTGGCTCATTCACCTGCTCATTTTGCTCATTCACCTGCTCATTCACCTGCTCATTTTGCTCTTTCACCTGCTCATTTGGCCCATTCACCTGCTCATTTTGCTCATTCATTTTGCTCATTCATCCCCTCATTTTGCTCATTCACCTGCTCATTTGGCCCATTCACCTGCTCATTTTACTCATTACCAGCTCATTTTGCTCATTCACCTGCTCATTTGGCCCATTCACCTGCTCATTTTACTCATTTTGCTCATTCACCTGCTCATTTGGCTCATTCACCTGCTCATTTTGCTCAGTCACCTGCTCATTTTGCTCATTCACCTGCTCATTTTGCTCATTCACCTGCTCATTTTACTCATTACCAGCTCATTTTGCTCATTCACCTGCTCATTTTGCTCATTCACCTGCTCATTTTACTCATTACCAGCTCATTTTGCTCATTCACCTGCTCATTGATGATTGCCTCAAATTTGCGTAGACTCAACCAGTAAGACAGCATAATATGTGGTTATAAGACAACGACAATACATGGTTAAATCCCTGACTTCATCAAACGCCCCGGCCCCTATATCGGGCTTGTTGAACTGTCAACCGAAAGCCTTTCCCTAGCGTTCTCCTTGCTTCTTTTACCAACAACGACAATCAGAATGAGCACCAAGGATGCAGCGAGAAACATTATAGCTCCTGCACACAGGAACGTAGCCGTGTAGTTACCAGTTGTGTCAAACACTTTCCCTGAGAGGAAAAAGAAAAGAACGACACGATGAGCTGTATAAGGAGAAATTGATGTGAACTATATGGTATGATAATTTATGCCGTGTTGGAAGTTAAAGACAGGGTTGTCTTTAACTATAGCATAATTATAGAACGTTATCGTTTTGTTGAAAGAAAAACAAAATGGTAGCGATTTTCTTACCTGCTACAACCGGGCCAACGCCATGAGCAACGCCGAATGTTGCCAGTACCATGCCGAAGCCAGCTGGCCTCTGTGATTCGCTGACAGAGTTCTTGGCGACAAGAAAAATCAACGGGGTAGCTGCGCCGAGACAAGCACCCAACAGACACATGGATGCCATCAAGAAGACGTAGCTATCAGACACTGGATTCAGGAAGGTGACTATGGAAGACCCTAGCACTGTGATGAAAAGCAGTTTGTTTACGCCGATGTACTTCCTGTCGACGAACCAACCATGGGAACCTCTTGTTACCGCGGACACGACAGCATAGGCGGTCAAGAGGGCGGCATTCTGATCATCCGACCAGCCTGCCTCTTTGGACCTGGCAGGAGAATGTACCATATTGATCATAAATCCAGTCCCGTAGAAATATGTCAGCACTAAAGTCAGCATCAGTGGCACGTTGGTAACAAGTTTCAAACAAGCAAGGTACTTCGCATTCTGTTGAGGGTGGGACTCAGCAGCATCAACGGTAGATGGGCTTGTTCCTTCTTCTCTGTTAAGTGCAGTCATTTCCATATCATCCGTGTGGCCAGGTGGGTTGCTTCGAGGCTCGGTCCTCAGGGGACGGTAGAGGGCACATGCAGCCGCTGCGTTCCATTGCACGGCTCCTATAACAAACATGGCTCCTCGCCACCCGTATCTATCGATAAGAGCGCGAAGTAATGGCGGGAAAATCATTTGTCCAACATTCACACCAAGAAGACAGATACCGTTCGCCAGAGCAAAGCGTTTCTGGAAGTACTGGCTCAGCATAAGCTGTGTGGGTGGTAATATCATCGATGAGGCTACACCTAATTCAAGAATTGATAGTATAATTCAAACTTCAAGTTAATTGGCAGAAACTTTCACAAGTTTTACGATTGATTTTGATATCAATATAAATTGTGACCTTCGAAGAGAAAGTCAACATTATGAGCCTGTTTGTTTAATGCAAAGGATCCCAGATTTAGGGATCCACGTCCTATGCAGGGTACGCTAAAATTGGATCCGCAAGATTCGTGATCCTGTGCATTAAACAAATAGGCCATATCATTATACGGATCAGGGCTCACTCATTAGACTAGCCATTGTAGTCTGTCCAGAACTCATAATGAAATTACAGGAAATACGTACCCATCAAAGCAGTGCAAAGATACAGCTGCCAGATGTCAGTTACAAACGACCCAAGAATGGAAGCCAGTCCAAAGATAAATGACCCAGCCATTGTCACTCGCCGTATACCCACACGTCTCGCTAAGTACCCGCTTACCAAATCTGCAAAGATCACAATAAGAGTATGCATTAAAAATTTCAGGCTTTGCATGCATGGTGACAATTGGTATGTGGATCGATTTGCAGAAACACCGTGTAAGAATCGTACGTATACTTTCGCACTTCTATATTTTCGTTCGCATCATGGTCTCCTGACGATGACTAGAGCAGGCTAGTCAAAACGTTGCGACCTTACGAGAAGTGCGAACGAAATAGAAGTGCGAAAGTACGAACCGATCCACATAAGAGTATGCATCTTGAATTTCGAATTTCGTAGAGACAATTTTCGTTGATAGGCCTACCAATACTGTCCGCTGGAGCTGACATGCTTTTTACAGTCGATGGGATTCCTGTTGACACCGTCATATATATCATTATTCATCAGGCCGGAGCAAAGACCCTAAAATACGCCCAGCTCTCGGTTCGTGAAAGATATAGACATAAAATACCTATAAAGGTATAATACATGATTGGTAAAGGTCACAGAACAACACTCATCATCTGATCAATGTGTACATCAGCTACATCTGAGTCATGAGAAAATAGCAAAACGAATCTATTTTTGAAAAGTGAACAAAGAAAAATTGACTGGAGCGGGATTCGAACCGGCAACCTCCTGAACACCGTACAGGCGCTCTACCAACTGAGCTATCCAGCCCTACGTTGGTGGTGACCCCAATAGTAAATTATCTTTGTTCGTTTGGCAGTCAGAATAACCTTGTGGTTATTTATGATTATATTAATTAAAAAGCCGTATCCTCTTTGAGTGATCCCCCATGTACCGTTCCCAGGTTGCAACATTGTTGCGTGTATCATTGAAACGATCCCTGGGGTGTGGCGGTGTGTGCGTGGTTTCATGGCTTACGACTTCCAAACGAACAAAGATAATTGACTATTGGGGTCACCACCAACGTAGGGCTGGATAGCTCAGTTGGTAGAGCGCCTGTACGGTGGTCAGGAGGTTGCCGGTTCGAATCCCGTTCCAGTCAATTTTTCTTTGTTCACTTTTCAATGACTTTAAAATTCAGTCAGTTTCCCTTGTGGTTAATTACGAATCTATTTTTCATACAAAGCATAAAGAATGGTTGTGATCTTACCACGAGATCAAAACTGTTTTCGGTCTTTGTTTTTTTACTAATTCCTGGATAAATACACAATTTCAGGCGGAATATTTTAACGGTGTGTTTCTACCAGCACCATCTTCATACCTTGAAAGTTATACGTCAATCTGTGAACAGTTCTATTTGGGTATTTTACCCAGTATTGTACCTTTAAGGTTGGTATGGATTATTAAGAAACTCACTCAGTGGTGCACTAACAAGCCATGAAGTGCTTATCACCCAACTGGTAGCCGTAGCCGACTCGTGGAAATAACTTCTCCATTCAGTGTACATGACGCCCAGCGATACCAAAAAGCCATTACTGAGCATGAAAGCAAGGTGTGCCCCAAGGCAAACCAGCCACGCCCATCCGCCATCTCTCCTGGGTGTGACTGCAGTAGTAGACGAGTGACACACCCATCCCCTAGGCCTAGGCCTATCTGACCTGTGGTCTGGCATTCTTCGATGGTACACGATGTAAGCTCACTTCGAAATAAGAACATGGAAATGTATATGAGTTATACTATACGGTAGAGATCGAAGGGCTGTTAGTGAAGAGTGACCATCACCATCCACTGTTTAATGCGATACTGCATGAAATTCAAATCCACATAAAATGACACCATACTTTTGAATATCTTCTTGATTACTCATTACTGCATGGCGATGATCAATCAGAAATTGTTTATTAATACAAATGTAATTAATGTAGCTTCCATATCATACCGTGCGAAATCTCATTGATGTAACTGAAAGGTTACAAAATCCCGAAAAAATATTCGACTTGAAATTCACACTGCATGATCTTTCAATGGTTTATAGGCGCCTAGTAGGGTTAGGGTTAGGGGTTAGGGGTTAGGGGTTAGGGGTTAGGGGTTAGGGGTTAGGGGTTAGGGGTTAGGGGTTAGGGGTTAGGGGTTAGGGGTTAGGGGTTAGGGTTAGGGTTAGGGGTTAGGGTTAGGGTTAGGGGTTAGGGTTAGGGTTAGGGTTAGGGTTAGGGGTTAGGGGTTAGGGTTAGGGTTAGGGTTATGTCACACGAGGCATTTGTTCCAGGCAACTTGGAGGTAACCAAGTACACCTCATACAAGAGGAAAGTCTTGGTAGAAGAAAAGTAGCTTTTCTGTCACTTTCTAATGATCCCCTGTAAAGTTAAATCAAGATTTCAGGTTGAATGAATGATTTCCTCTTGGAGATTGCCTGGACCTGATTGCCAGTAAATTGCCTCATGTCTCCGACTCTATGGTTCCCATTCCCCATAGGCCGACTGACATACAGGCTACTGTTGAGGCAAGCGAACAAACTTCAGGTTGAAAATCAACTATACCTGCATGGTAGTAGTCTTGGTTCAAGACGGTGGTGTGGATACTCGAACCGCACTGACCATACGTATGTACGTACAGGTAATCCGCACGCACATACGCACGGAGGCCTTTACGAATACATGTACGTACGTGCGTGCGTGCAGGTCAGTGCGGATAATCGGTTCGTACGTTCGAGTACGGTATAAATAACATAGTCGTGGACCAAGACTAGCATGGTAGTGGCTGTAAAACCATAGCTCTATGGTAAAACCAACCTTGCAAAATGAGGGTACAGCGACACTGACGGCACCAGCTGTAGTAGAAGCTTGAGCAGACCATGCACTCACTAATGCTAGAGCCATGCACACCTGAAGATCTGATGGCACTAAGTGCCCCTGCCATGCAATGTACCCAACACTGTGGACTTATAATTATCTAGTGTAGTGACTCGAAAACAAGTACCGCTCACCGCTTCACGGGTTGTTCGTTTTTTACGGCGAGTTAAACTTTCCGTTCCTGTCGTGGATGTTCTGTCCAATTCCTCCAAACTGCTACGATACATGTAAGTCCCTACTACTACTATCAGATGTTATTACTAAGTGCTTACTTCGTCGCCGGCCGTGAACGTGCAAAATAAATTATCACAATAATAGCCTATCAGCACACAAACCGAAGATTAGTAATTCAAGGTCTTTTATGTTCCAGTTGTCCAGCCTTGCACAATTATTAGCGGGTCACAGCGAGGCCACACGTGTCACGTACCTTCACCGAGACCCTCACCGAGTCTAGTCGAATCATTCTCAAGAGTACATTCACGAACACAAAATTTATACCAAATTGTCCTACCAAAAGGCCTTTTCACACTGTAAGCCCTTCAACCCGGGGGGAACTGCGTCCCGCCCTGGGTTGAAATAAGATTTTTCAACCCCGCGTTCAACCCAGCGTCGTTCACACTTGCCTCTCGCCAACCCACCTTCAACCCGGGGCGAACTCAACCCGATTCTCGGGGTTGACGCGGGGTTGGCGCGGGGTTGAAAAATGTCCAGTGTGAATCGACGCCGATTTCAACCCCGCGTCAACCCTGAGATTTGTCCAGTACGTGTGAAAAGGCTATACATGCAGTAATTACCCCCAACGCCGTTACAATCATATAGGCCTACCTGGTTCCAACAACAACTTGCCACGCGGAGTGCCACTCTCAGTGTGAAATCGAGAATTTCGCCAGAATTTGAAATCATTGTCCATCAATACAGGTCTGCATCATTATCTGGCCTGTACCTACCCACACAGTATGAATTTGAACTCAAGGTGGCCTTGCATGACATGTCAAGTTGATCCAGTGTGGTGATGTATAGCTTTAAGGCGCTGGATTTAGGATAAAGTGCACGATGTATTTTGATAGCTATAGCACCATCCGCGCCATTTATTCATTTGTGTCAAGTTCGGCCGTACGCATAATGTATTGTGTAGAGTATACACGAGCACGATCGATATGCATAGCGACCTACTACTCGGGCGTACGCATATCGTATGCCAACAGAATTTTTATATTATAATATACCACAACCCTGAGGATTTCCTCACCGTAGTGTACCAGTACTACTACAGTAGCCTACTACCACCATCGCACGGGATTTGATCTGATCGTCCAGTTATGGGTCATCAGTTATATGATAAATGCAGTGTGTTGTATGAATGAACGCTGCGCAGTGTGGTCATGATACGCATCCGTTTTGTCCACCACCAGCGCAGTCTGATATTACTGTATGCAGTGCACGTCACAGAGCAGGATGACGGATGCCTATAATTAGTTCAAGTTTGACCCCTTTCGCACAGATCACTGCGTAATAATGGTGTACCAGCTTGCTAAGAAATGAAAGTCACAATGGTTCGTGGTGTACTGCGTGGTAGGAAATCCTCACGTGCGTACGGTACGCACGTATAACAAAGCAGGAAATGGCACTAGCTATATCGTGCATAACGTTATTCTATAAACTCCAGCGCCTGTAATAAATACATTCAAGCGCCACAATAAGTAGTAGGCCCTACACCAGTCATGCACAACTTAGAATGACTCGCAGTTTTTGTTCAATATAGCAGGCAACAATGGAAGATCAATTTCTTCATAGAGTTACACTGAGTTCAGTCGCCGTATACTCCGTTTGTTATGTGATGCTCAGATAATTATGGATGTATAGATTTGATTGGTACACGAAGGTATGGTGAGGTGTGGGAGTGACTGAACCAGGTATGATTGGTAGTAATAATGATGAGTTTTGTAAATTTCTTCATGATTATTTTAAGGTTAGGGTACAAATCACTGACTACAATAATAATTATACACAATGACGATACGTACTGTGTGACTAAAAATGTGCATGCCCATCGCTGGACTACACAAATTAAGGTTATAACCTTGAATGGGAGACTTTTGGCGACCTTTGTCAATAGAGGGCGGCAGACTCATCAGGTAAACATAGATAGCGCGAGCACGAAGAAACAATTACAAAAACAGTGCCGACGATCCAAAAGACGATCTATTTTCCCTCGTAGACGTATCATCCAAACAGTAACAACGAAAGGACCAACAATGTCTTCTTGCACAGCTAAAAACTATGGTTCTTTGTCTCTGAAGGCCCTTCGTGCAGAGCTAAAGACCAGAAAAGCAAAATTGTCAGGAAGGAAGCACGAACTCGTCGAAAGGTAAGTACTGTGTAGGCCTAGGCCTTCGAGTCCGACATTTTTCGAGCCCTGCCTTTTTATGCTTAGCCTACTTACTACTTAGGCCTACGGCTATCTACCCTAGGCCATGCTATCGGGTCTCTCTGCTTTCCCCCTCAGTTATGTTAATGTTACATAGGCTACGTGAAATGTATCCTTCCACAAATATGCTGTTGAATCTTGGTGAATAATTTCCGCGTCACCGTTCGTACAAAACCCAAAAATTGTGACGTCCGGAAAGTGGGCAAGATTCACATGGATATTACGTAGCCTAGTCCTAGACTAAGCATGGAGGCTTCCTCCATGAGCTAAGCATGGAAAAATAAAGCAATGTGGCACCGGCACACATAAAAAAAAAACAGAAGTTGAATTCAAGAATTTTAAGCACAGTTAAATTCTGTTAAATCATCATTAGGCCTACCCCCACTCACATATCCAACTTGAAGTTTTTTAGAAATTATATTTAAAGGGGTAAATTATGTGCACACTGGCAAATTGATTGTGCTAAGAACATTGTGCTATAGCCATGAAATCCCTTACTGACTACTGTAAAACCTAGGGGCATGAAGTTTTGGGCTTGACACTAATGAAAATCTTGATTGATAGTTCAAGTTGCTTATTCCTCTATACTGTTACTAGTACTAGTTCTAGCATGAGTCACTGTCCAAGCCTGTAAGCCACAGTAGTATGTGGATTTATGCCGAAGCCTATGATTGGAGTACTTCTGTTCACCGCATTATTCACATGTTTTTTCACATTTATGTCACGTTTTGTTTGGGAGCATTACTAGTAGTTTATTTACAATCTATATCTTTATCAGATGAATACAAATGTTATATATATTTATTTTTTTTGGTTTCAGATTGGAAAGTTATGACAGGAACTTCAACTTTGGACATATTCATTGCGAGGATGAATGCTTTCAAATGGCCACTCCGGAGGCATCAAGGTATTTGGATATCAACACAGATAGCCAGGTACATTTAAATGTTTTTAAGAATTGAAGACTGTCACCACAAAAGGTCACTTATGGGGAAACCATCAATTTTGTGTAGTATTGCAATGGGGGGGGGGGAGACAGTAGTGGGGTACATGTTTGTTGTAGTGGTGCATCCATAGCAACCAGTCATATTCTTCTTTTACTACACCTGGTACCTAGTGTTTTTTCCCACAGGAGCCCTGACTTTGTATTTTCTAGTACAATCCCCTGTTTCCTCACCCCCATCAGAAATGTCCAATGCATCCATGTCTATAAGTATTGCCCTTGACTGAAGGCATTATTTTCACAGACTTGTTCCAATGCCAATGGGAGACTTTTGAGAACCGGTCTTCAAGTCAACAGCGCACGCGCGCGCACAACAGCGCAGGCACAAAACAACGTGCGCATGCTCACAATTGCATGCGCGTGCGCTGTTGATTTAAAGACCGGTTCTCAAAAGTCTCCCATTTCAGTGTTGCTTGAATTGATACACTTTCTGCAGTAGACTCACAAGTGTGAGCTTTATATTTCATTTCAGATCCCAGAAGTCAGTGAAAAGAATGTCAGAGCCTTTCATGCACTTCATGAACAAGATCTGTGTGAGAAAGCAGAGTCTCTCTACTATGGGAAGTTTCTGCATTCGATTCGTTACTGCATACAAGATGACAGCACCTTTATAAGGGGAAGAGTGTCAGCAGAGATGAAAACAAAAGTGCTATACAAGGTTGACCTTAAGCTAAATGTGCATGGGGTGATAGAAGAGTCACAGTGTGAATGTGCTGTGGGCATGGGACCAGAGGCTCACTGCAAACATGTTGCTGTTGTTTACTGCGCTGTTTGTAATAAGAATAAAAAAGAAGGCATTGTTACGAAGGATACCTGCACAGATCTGTTGCAGACATTTCATCAACCAGAGAAATATAGTGGTTCACCAGTCAGAATGAGTGAATTGAAGCTACGTAAATAGGAAACAATACATCAACTCAAAGACTTTGATCCCAGGCCATTGGACTCAAGAAATCGACCTGAGTATCCTGATATCTTCAGAAATGTTTGGCTGAACTCTCAAGCAAAGGACTTGCCAATCCGGCAGCTATATCCACCAGCTAATATCGGGGCCCTTAATAATGATCATGATTACATGGAGAAAACACATGAAGAGCAATTCTTGCATGATGTTCATGTGACTTCTATTAGTAAAGAACAATGCGCTGCCACTGAGGAAGCAACAAGAGGTCAGAGCACAAATAAAACATGGAAAGAGGAGAGAAATATGCGTCTCCATGCCTCAAACTTTGGCAGGATATGTAAAGAAACATCACGAACAGATCTAAACAAAATGGCACAGTCACTCACAGTGTGTAAAGACTTCACTAGCAAGTACACTAACCACGGGAAAAAGTATGAGTCTGTGGCAGTTAAAGATTATTGCACTTTAACAGGAAACAAAGTTGAGTTTTGTGGTATTCATGTATGCACCGAGTATCCATATATAGGGTGTTCACCTGATGGTCTAGTAGGGAGTGAAGGCCTTATTGAGGTCAAATGCCCATACACCTGTAAAGACCATGTAGTTTGCCCAGAAAATGTTCCTTACCTGAAGTATGAAAGTTCTGGAAACCTAGGTTTGACTTTGAATGAGAATCATAACTACTTTTATCAGGTACAAGGAAACTTGCTGTGTACCAAAAGACAATGGTGTGATTTCATAGTTTGGACTTTCAAGGATGTGCAAATAATACGGATTCAACGTGATAATGAGTTTATTAATAATTTAATAGTCAAATTAAAATCTTTCTTTGATCAACACTTCAGACAAGCAGTATTAGACAAGTATTTTTACCGAGAAACTCACAAATACTCTATTTGCCAAATGCAAGTACAGGTAGAAGAATAGAATGCCATTTTCATTCTTGAGATGTTCATGTATTGTGCACATGAATTTTGTTCTGTGTGCCTCGTTTAAATTAATAGGAAGCTTAGATATTTGTGTACAAGCATTTCCATTTTAAAAATCCATACAAGTATGTACTGAATGATAGAAAATGTTTGCAAAAACTGATCTAAGCTTTAGTTCTGTAAAGAACGATAAACGTACATGTACTTGGCCACGATTAAGACTGTGAACATGTGTCAGTAGTTTGTGGGTTAATAAAATAAGCCCATTCGGAATTGAGTTTTTATGAAATATTCTGTGTTCATTCCACAACATAAAAGCTGTTGGTTTAAAATAAAATGACTTCCCCATTTTGTAATTTATTAGCCAATAAAGATATAATTTATTGAGTAATTACATAATCAATCAGGCACATCGGTATTCAAGAATGCTTGAGCTGTGGTTTGACAATCATTCAATTTGCTGCCTAGATGCAGATGCAGGATTTTGGAAAGCAGCAAGCATCCAGTTATCTTAGCCATTAGTATTTTGCAAGAACTTTAACATTGTAAGTTTTCAGTTTTTTGAGGAAAACAATGCAATCATCACATCTAAATTGTACTAAATGTTTAATCTATCAAAAAACAACTTCTACCATATACATACCCTTGAATGAAATTAGGCATTTCTTGGCACTATACATTTCCTAAAATTTACAAGCATGAAACAAATAAATGCTATATCTGAAGCTAGAATCATTTCTGTATGATTCAGTGGTTGTGTCAATATTCTATATGTCTTCCCTAGTCCAATCACTCTTTCAACGTGGACCCTTTTACTAGATATCTTTCTATCTCTGGCAACAGACTGTCCTGTCATTCTGTTTTTATTCTGAAAGAAAGTAGGAATGTTGACAGTAACATCCACAGGGGCAAACATATCCTGTACATCAAATCCTTTGTCTGCCATTATAGAATCACCCGGGCTGACTTTACTGATGATTCCACTCCTCTCTGTCATCTGTCTGTCGCTGGTTGACCCACCATACACCTCTGAAATACAGGAAACTAAACCACCTGGAGTTACACCAACAATAGCCTTTGCAGTGTTTCTGTGTTTATATGTAGAAAATGTCACTTGCTGGGCTGCAGGTGCTTTGGGTTTTTTCACTGGGAACTCAAACCCATCAATAATAGTGCGAGTGGTCGGAAATTTCCTCTTGAAGTCAGATGGAGCATAGAAATAAACTATATCTCTGCTTGGCCAGATATTCACTTCACTCCACTGGAGATGCATAAATCTTATCCATGTGCCAAAGATGCTGTACACTTCAGACTCGGAGACTTTAAACATTCGGCTCAATTCAAAATGGGATGTGTATCTCCTACACTTCACTAATGTCAAAAACAGTTGATCTGGCACAGTCAACCTTGGCCTTATGTTATTAATGTAAGTCAACTTAAAAGCACTAGGGCCAAGTGAAGCTAATACATCCATGAAAGTTTGGTAATCTTGCAATCCTGTGTAGTACTGAATTCCAGCTGAATCATTCATAAAATCATCAACCGTAAATCCCATCACCACAGTGTCCGTTTGAGTAGGAGTGGATTCATAGTTCGGCAGAATGCTTGGGTTCGTTTGTACAGCCTGATGGTGCACCCTTTCGTTGTTATTCTCAACATTGACCTCCATTGCCAGGTCAAGATCTAAGGTTAAATCAACATCTAGTTGATGTTCCTTCGAGCAAACCTCTTTTTCTTTCTGCATACTACGTTTACACAGACGATCTGCCCTGGCTACATCTTGAGGTGTTGGTTTCTTGCTCCATGCAAAATGGCTTGGTACAGCATCTGGCTTTAATCTCTTCCGCTTCAGTTTTAGCCCTGTAGTTTGACAAATTAAAAAAGGAAAACACACTCAGTATGCTTTGTTTCCGAATAAAAATGATCATGGTTTTCTGAACATGAAGATCCATCACTTCTCTCTTCATTACTTCAATTATTTTGGCTATAATAAAGTAGTCTATGTGATCATGCCCATAATTATGAGGTCTATGCCCCCAATAGCAAATATAATTATGTGTGTAATGCCATGGCTCACAATGTCACAGCTTTGCAGAGCAATTAGTAAATTTGCAACAGAAACAGTCACCTCATAAAATATATGATACAACACAAAAATTCAACTGTTTTATTAAGAGAGTTGTTTATTTTGGGAACCCTCTTAATAAAACATTTGATAATAAATTAATCATTTTTTATCAAAATTTGATAATAGGGCCTAATTCTAGTCTTGAAAGACAGGTCATCCCCTCTCCCCTGTAAAAATCCAAGGGCAGCACTCTAACTGTATTGATTGTGCTGCCCTGTTTTTGAGTACCTTTAAAAATTTTGAAAGTGTTCTATTTCTACATGTATCTGGGCCTGTAGTATTACTATTATTAGTACACGCTCTAAAGTTAGACCTAAGTAATATGTATCAATGGACAATGAATGAATGAGTCACGTTAAAATGCTCACACTCATATACTTTTCACATCACATGTCCCAGGCTCAAAATTCAAAACCCACCCAATTTGCACAGTATGGTCCAACAGTTTCATTCACAGACTTACCACATTTTCCAAATTCCTCGAAGTCTGAAGGCAAAAAATGCTTGGCACACACCATATCATACGTGGATGGCCACCAAGAATGGCCTGAATCATCCTTGACTCTTCTGATGGCCACTCGCCAGGCATTACATCGTTTCCGATTTCTCGGAAAATCGTGGCCACTGCCTCCAGTGCCAGAACAATTTGGAACAGCACATGATATATTGGGCATGCTGCCTCAAAAACGTGCTGAGTAAGTTCCCACGATGAGAAAAATAATTATGCAGAGCTCGAGCGAGTGTTAGCTTTTAATTTTCAAAGCGTCGTGCCCACACAAAATAATTATACGTATACATGTACACAACCCAGCCAACTGTTTACCTGACCGCGAGCGCCCTCTCGTGGTGATTACCGGAAAGTCAAAAGTCTCCCATTGCTGTAATCTACGGTTTGTATGTCTAGGGTGTTCACTACGCCTATTATGTACATCTATACGTTGTTTATGTTGCACTGTCATGATAAAGATAAATTGAGTCCTTAACATTTCCGTTGGACATTATTATTTTTAATTGCGTATAGCGGTTCATTGAGGATAGATAGATAGATGAGGTTTAAAGGTTGTATCATATTTTGGTAAGAGACCAAAACAGAAATGTTCACAGATTTACGTATAACTAATTACAGGTATGAAGATGGTGCTGGTAGAAACACGCTGTTAAAATTTTTCCGCCTGAAACGGTGTATTTATCTAGAAATTAGTAAAACAACGACCGAAAATCTTTTTGATCTTTTAAAAGATCAAAAATAAAAGAGAAAAGACTTAAGAAATACTGTGGCCGTTTTTCACTGTTTTCTCAAAAAGTGGGCCTCGTATGGGACTGAAATTTTCACAGATGACTGTTACTGTATCTGTCGTGATATCTGTGCCCATGAATCTGTACTTCTTTGACAAAAACCAAAGTATAATACTACCTTTAACTCGGCGTGATATGACTCGATCAGTGCAGCCTCCGTATCAGGCATCGTTGATTCAGCCTGAAGTTTAATTTGTTCGCAATTGGAGACTTTTGAGGAGTCGTTCTTGAGTCAACAGCGCACGCGCAAACCATGCTTGCGCAATTGTGAGCATGCGTGCGCTGTTGACTCAAGACCGACTCTCCAAATTAGTCTCCCATTGCCCCAGCTCTTCTGCCAAAGATAAGACAGTCGGGCTTACTGGAAATTTCGGACTAGAGTTCTGTTCCTGCAGTTTGGCGCCCAAACCATTGAAAGATCAGGGAATTACTTTCAAGTCAAAGATTTTCAGGGTTTTGTCATGGTACGCCCACTTATGAGATGTACATGTATAACACGTATACAGGGAAATGGGAGTGCGCGTCATCGCCAGTAATGAAGATATTCGTCTGTTACCATTTTACTGTGGATTTGAATTTCATGTAGTATCCATGCATATATAAAAATGTATATGTATTTCGTGCACAAACGTATATGGAAGTACGATCCAGCTACATGATCATACCCCAGGGGAAAATTTCATAAAACTGTTAAGCACGCAAATTATTTTGCTTAGCACAAAAATTTCTCGCGTAATAAAACAAACTACCATTGAAAATTCCATTTGATATTCATGGTCAGCAAACAACAGCCAAAGAACAATCACAAGTGATACACAACACGTGGAAATTTGGTTGTTAACCCTGTTTTTATAAAGACAGAAATGTCATGCTTAGCAAATTTTGGTGCTTAACAGTTTTATGAAATTGGCCCCTGGTCTGAGGACTTGTCTATATACGTGAGAGGACGTTTGACACTTATCAACTAACAGCCCTTCGATCGCTCCTGCAGTTATAAACTATATACATTTCCATATTTTTTATTTCGAAGTGATCGAGCCTAGGCCTACACATCTTTTGCTTTTGAAGAATGTGGCGGGAACACAGGTCAGATAGGCCTAGACCAGCTAGGAGATGGGTGTGCCACTCGTCTACTACAGTCACACCCAGGAGAGATGGTGGATGGGCGTGGCTGGTTTGCCTTGGGGCACACCTTGCTTTCATGTTCAGTCATGGCTTTATTGTATCGCTGGGCGTCATGTACATCGAATGGAGAAGTTATTTCCACGAGTCAGCTACGGCTACCAGTTGGGTGATAAGCATTGCGTTTCTAGTCAGTGCACCAATAAGTGAGTATCTTAATACATACCAGTATATGCAATTGTCTTTATGTAGGTCAAATAATTAAAAAATCTCTAGAAATATTAACATTCAGCAATGCATACATATTATTAATGTATAGGCTGTCGAGCAGTGTTGGGTAATGTGGGATCTTTGGACCAGCTGTGATGAATAATAAATGTGTGATGGTGTCACATAGGGGCATAGGCGGCAATGGGAGACTTTTGAGAACCGGTTTTCAAGTCAACAGCGCACGCGCACGCAATTGTGAGCATGCGCGCTTTGTTTTGCGCGTGCGCTGTTTTGCATGCGCGTGAGCTGCTGACTCGAAGACCGGTTCTCCAAAGTCTCCCATTGCGTTAATAGGCGCTTGCCTCAGTTACCAATGAGGCCCGGCTCGATCCCGGCTTGGGTCATAATATGAGTAGAGTAATATCGTGCGTTGGTTCTCTCTTGTGCTACGGGGGGGGGGGGGTTTCTCCGGGTTCTCCGGTTTTCCTCCCTCCACCAAAATCAAACACTTTTTGATCTCAGGCTGTGCTCCGTGATGGGTCGAAGTGTGCTGGCAGCCAAGGGCGCCGCTGTCAAACTCTTTCACGTTATAGCCACATCCTTCCCACTTCAGCACCCTAGCTGCCAGTAAAGATGAATAGTCTCCCAAATTAATTTATCAATTAATTAAAAAGTAAATACAATGTTGTCTCTAAGAAATTCACTGTTAATAAATATCGTTAATTGCAGATTTGGTCAGCGGGTATTTGGGGAGACGTGTGGGGGTGCGGCGAGTGACCATGGCGGGGTCATTTTTCCTTGGACTTGCTTCCATTCTTGGGTCGTTTGTTACGGATATCTGGCAGCTTTATCTCTGCACTGCTTTGATGGGTACGTATAAATTATATCCTGTAATTTCATTCCAAGTCATTAAGAGTCCTGGGGTCGATTTCATCAAACTCTTCGTAACTTACTATCAATCGTAGGACTTATGATTGCATTGCGGCCCTACTAGGATACGATGGGTTATCCTCGAGTTACAATCGATCGTAGGGCTTCGTGAAATCATGCGACCCCTGGAGAAACTACAATGGCCAGTTTAATATTTTGGGTTGTGATCCGAATTGCGAAATCAAGAAAATCAATCGTAATACTTGTGAAGTTTATGCCAACTGTGTTAGTTTATTACCGGCGCATCTATGCTGTAATTATGTAAACATATCAAGCCCATGTCGGATTGACGCCATTACGGGCGATTCTCAAAAGTGCGCCTCCAAGAGTTTGCAACTCGTTGGCCAATCACAATGCACGGAATCGGTTGATAGCATTTCGAATCTGGAAAGGGTCGACAGATTTTGCGCGTGTTGCAAACTCTTGGAGGCGCACTATTGAGAATGACTCGTATTATTCTATTATAAGCCGTGTCCCAATTCTCTGGCTGCGACCGCAAATACAAACGCACCATGGCAGCCACTAGCCAGTGTGACTCCATAGACTTGTGTGTTATTTGCGGTCGCAGCCAGAGAATTGGGACGCGGCCTTAATCATGCCGTACGACGGTCGACGTGGAAACAGAAAAGCAAATTATTTTGTTTGAATCAGGCTATCAATATTATTCCTTCCTTGTATAGGTGTAGCCACAGCCATCATGTCACAACCCACACTACTTATACTGTGTCAGTACTTCCAGAAACGCTTTGCTCTGGCGAACGGTATATGTCTTCTTGGTGTGAATGTTGGACAGATGATTTTCCCGCCATTACTTCGCGCTCTTATCGATAGATATGGATGGCGAGGCGCAATGTTTGTTGCAGGAGCCGTGCAGTGGAACGCAGCGGCTGCATGCGCCCTCTACCGTCCCCTCAGGACCGAGCCTCGAAGCAACCCACCTCACCACACGGATGATATGGAAATGACTGCACTTAACAGAGAAGAAGGAACAAGCCCATCTACCGTTGATGCTGCTGAGTCCCACCCTCAACAGAATGCGAAGTACCTTGATGCTTGTTTGAAACTCATTACCAACGTGCCACTCATGCTGAACCTAATGGTGGCATTTTTCTACGGGACTGGATTTTTGATCATTATTGTACATTTTCCCGCCAGATCCAAAGAGGCAGGCTGGTCCGATGATCAGAATGCCGCCCTCTTGATCGTCTTTGCTGCCGTGTCCTCGGTAACAAGAATTTCTCATGGTTGGTTCATCGACAGGAAGTACATCGGCGTAAACAAACTGCTCTTCATCACAGTGTTAGGGTCTTCCATAGTCACCTTCCTGAATCCAGTGTCTGATAGCTATGTCTTCTTGATGGGATCCATGTGTCTGTTGGGTGTTTGTGCTGGCGCAGCTACCCCGTTGGTTTTCCTTGTCGCCAAGAACTCGGTCAGCGAATCACAGAGGCCAGCTGGCTTGGGAGGGACAACGGCAATATTGTGCGTCTCTGGTGGCGTTGGCCCGGTTATCGCAGGTTCGCAAATTCACAAATGGGGAAATGTTTGAGCAAAAAGATATTGTCTTATGTTTCAGAGGGAAGATAACAAAAGTGCCTCCCTGTATCTCTTTCATTCATGTACAGGCAAAGAAAATCTTGGGTATTTTTTTAACTTCCAAGACGACATCAATTATCATACCATTATATTTCACATCAATTTCTCCTTATACAGCTCATCGTCAGTCGTTCTTTTCTTTTCTTTTCCCAGGGAAAGTGTTTGACACAACTGGTAACTACACGGCTCCGTTCCTGTGCTCAGGAGCTATGTTTCTCGCTGCATCCTTGGTGCTCATTCTGATGGTCGTTGCTGCTAATAGAAGCAAGAAGAAAGCTAGGGAAAGGCTTTCGGTTGACAGTTCGACGAGCCCGATATAGGGGCGCCCCGTCTGATGAAGTCCATAGGGATTAGCCATGCATTGCCTTTGTCTATTACCATCTTACCAGCTGACTGTCTTACCAAATTGGATGCAAGTCACAAAGAATATTTCCAGTGGAAGTTATCTGATGTATTCCATCGCGAAATGCACGATATATATGCCGCAAAATATTCGACTGGTATAACGCGGAAAACTCCACCGGAATTGTGATGTATTCCATCGCGAAATGCGCGATATAGGTCGCGAAATATTCTGCTATAACACGGAAAACTCCACCGGGAATTGTCGCAGGATTTATTTTCTCAGAGCCTCGAGATATTGCCGTAGAGGTACTGTTTAACCTTTATTGAAAAGCTCCTTTTTAAAGCTCTTTTCTGTAAGGAAAACTTAAGTTGACTGAGCGCGAGTTTCATATTATGAATACGTGGTACCACAGCTAGGTTTCAAAAGCTTAAGATAATGTATGTTTCAGATGAACTCAGATGTCATAGTATAATTTATCGTGACATCACACGCTTTGATATAAAGTGCAACACAGATCGAAATGCATTCTGAGAAAACAAATCTTAACTTTGTGAAATCACGTGTGACACGAGAGCGTAGGTAAGTTTAGCCACGACGCAAATACTATAGTGTATACTTTTGCAGCATACCTAAATAGAAATCTTTACAGATTTACCTATAATTTACAGGGTATAAACATGGTGATGGAAAAAACATGCGGTTATATTTTTTCTGCCCGAAATAATGTTTTTATCCAGAAAAGAGTAAAACTAATGGCCAAAACAGTTTTGATATTTTAAAGATAAAAAATAATGGTGAAAAGACTTAAGAAATAATGTGAGCGCTTTTCACCATTTTCTCAAAAAGTGGCGGGCACCGTATGGGACTGAAAATTTCACAGATGACTGTTATTGTACCTTTCTTGATATTTTGCCCATGAATCTGAAATCCTCAGACAAAAATCAAAGTGTGAATTTGCAAAAAACCGGCATTACACTTCGCGGAATAAGATGTTTACAACTATTTTGAATAGTCGACTTCAACCAATTATTTTTGATATATTTTTTTTAATTTCCGATACACTAAATTATCCTAAAGTTAATCATGCCATCCTTTGTGTCTTTTAAAATAAAATCATATTTTGGTATTGGACTTTGCAGATTATTAAATTCATGCATGATAATGATGGAGTATGCATAAAGATAGTGGTATTTGAGAGTATTTATTATTTTCATTACGAATCAAAAACAGTTAGTCATCCAAAACAAAATAATTATGCTTTTTTCCCGTTAAAACCATTGTATGCTCAGGTTGTTTTTGTTTTTCGTTTCAAGCTTTCAAACCCAAAATTATTCAGCTTTTGATAAACATATAACAACTCAAGCTTTTAATGACAGCTTTTATTATTGAAACATTGACTGAATTATCAACCTAAGTTGTGAAGCTGTATACCAAGGGTCGAGATAGAATATTATGGTCCATCTTCGTCAATTGAAAAGAGCGAAGAATCTTCATTTAATAAGAGAGAGGAGAATTGTTCCTCTTTGACACAAATGTCTTAATAAGAAGCACGAGATGGTCGAGCCACGAGTAACATCACAGGCACACGAATCTTTGCCGTAACAGTTGTTGTCTTCTTTTCAAGATGACGACTACGGCGAAGACTAATAACGCTGATAAAAACACCGCACCTCCACACAGGAATGTGGCAACGTAGTTTCCTGTCAAGTCGTAGATTTTACCTAATGAAACAAAAAAGACGGCATGCTGTATGTTTTCTATAAAAATCATTTGGTGCCACATGACTGTGACCTGATAGTGGATGCAAGAAATGGATCGAAAGCCGAGGTCGGAGACGAAGGCAAAGTTTCAAAACGGGCTATACACTATAGTTTGGAACTGGTTCCTTTTTTGTTTTGGGGTCGATTTCACAAAGTCCTACGATCGATCGTAACTCGAGCCACGAAGGATAACCCATCGTATCCTATAGGAGTACGTGTGGTTGCAATGCATCACAAGTCCTACGATTGATAGTAAGCTATACGATGACTTTGGTGAAATCGAGCATGTTTTTTTTTTCAATTCCCAAGTTTTCCAGGATGTTGTATATCGCTATATCTGACATCAACACTTTTGTTCTGGTAATTCTAAAAAAAAAAAAAAAATAGCCGAAAATTGGCATACGGGAATTTATCGGCAATGTATGTGATGAGTATCTTCTCAGATGAGCAACTTAATGAATTGATGAGTTGATGTGTGAATGTTGATGCCATCGGGCCAGGCCAGTTTTGAAATTAATTCCTCTCCTGTTTGGATTTGAATTAATGCAGGAGCAAATTAAAGTCATTGAAAAGTGAACAAAGAAAAATTGACTGGAGCGGGATTCGAACCGGCGACATCCTGAATACCGTACAGGCGCTCTACCAACTGAGCCATCCAGCCCTACGTTGGTGGTGTCCCAAATAGTCTTTGTTCACTTTTCAATGACTTTATAATTTCAGTCAGTTCCCCTCATGGTTATTTGATGATTATATTAATTAAAAAGCCCAGTATCCTCTTTGATGAGCCTCCCCCATGTACCGTTCTCAGGTTGCACTCATTGCTGCGTGTATCGGTGAAACAATAATGATCCCTGGGATATGGCGGTGTGTGTATGGTTTCATGGCTTCTGACTGCCAAACGAACAAAGATAATTGACTAATATGGTCACCACCAACTGGATGGCTCAGTTGGTAGAGCGCCTGTACGGTATTCAGGAGAGGTCGCCGGTTCGAATCCCGCTTCAGTATTTGACAATGTTTGAGTTGATCATTGTATACCTGCAATAAGAGATCCCACTCCATTGGCCATAGTGTACGACCCGACAGCCAGACCCATTGCCTCTGCCGCCTGTTGCACATCAGCTAGGTCTTTGACGAGTGCTATTAACAGAGGAGAAGCCATCCCAAGACAGACGCCCAACACACATGTGCAGCACACCAAGAATACATAACTGTCTGTTACTGGGTTCAGGAAGGTCGCACCAAAGAAGACAGTGAGAAGCAGTTTGTTGATGCTGATGTACTGTCGGTCTACAAACCATCCGTGGGAAACTCTTGCCACCATTGACACTGCTCCGAATATTGTCAGAAGTGCAGCACCTTGATTTTTAGACAATCCGGCTTCCTTACACCTGGCTGGGAGATGACCGAGATTGATAAGGAGGCCAACTGAAAACAGGCAGAAGACAAGGATAACCAACACCAAGGGGATGTTGCTGAGGACTTTTTTTTTTAGAAAATCGCGAAAAACGGCCGCAGTATTTCTTAAGTCTTTTCTCTTTTATTTGTGATCTTTTAAAAGATCAGAAGATGATTTTCGGTCGTTGTTTTACTAATTTCTGGATAAATACACCAATTCAGGCGGACGAATTTTAACGGTATATGTTTCTACCACCAGCCGCATCTTCATACCCTGTACTTCATACGTAAATCTGTGAAGATGTCTGTTTTGGTTTCTTACCAAAGTATGATACTACCTTTAAATTCTCACGCAATCATTAGTTTGCTTTGGACTGTAACTGAAGTTATTTTCTTTAAGAGAATCATTATTATTATTTAAAGTACTATCATATTTTGGTAGCGTATAGCGAAACAGAAGTCTCGGATTTACCTTACACGGGTATCAAGATGGTGATGGTATACGTATCGTTCAAGTTTTTCTGCCTGAATATTTGTCAAAAAAGAGTAGTAAAACCAAGACCACAAAAACAATTGTGATCTTTAAGAGATAACAAAAAATAGTGAAAAAGATTTGAAAAAAAAAATACCGTGGTCGTTTTCACTGTTTTCTCCATAAGTGGGTACTGTGTGGAACTGGTCATTTCACAGATGTACGCGCTTTCTGATATGTTTGCTTATTAATCTACTATACATTTCTATGACAAGAACCAATTTATGGGCAAATAACATTGCAATGGAACAGTTTTTCTGCTGTTTGCAATGATCAGTTGAGCTGAAAATTACATAAGTTTATTTTTATTCCATGACAAATCGAATTATGAACAGCCTGCAGTCTGTCATCGTTACCAATGTTGTACTGTACATATGGGTGCATTCGTTTAGCTCCCCCGGGTCGACACCAGTCAACCTCGTCTCCATTCTCTCGCTTGTTTTGTGCAGTAAAACACGACCATTCCCATAAAGGGCTGACCCGGGGGAGCTAAACGAATGCACCCATAATTATAAGAAAAAGTTTCTGCGTTGCAGAATCATAGGAGAACAAAGAAGATGAAGTTAAAACAGTGCACAATAAAGTTATAGATCACCCAAGCTTTCGGTGCGATGCACCTTCTTCTTCTATAACTTTATCGTGCACTGTTTTAACTTTATTTTCTTTGTTCACCCATAATTATGCCTTTTATGTTTTTATCGGGGGGGGGGGGGGGGTCACCATTGGGCAATGTCTGTCACTCATAAAGCGATTCCATTTTGTTTCAAATACAGATAATCGATTATACCGTGTATTTCGTTGGTAAACATACTGTTATTTTGTTAGGGAACAACAAGGCAGAATACCAGGTATATGCATACACACAATAACCGAGACACATGCGCCCATGCACGTCGCATGTTCTTACGCACCATATGCAAACTGTATGGAATAACTTCGTCGTAGTAATCCCTGTGACGGGTTTTTGCGCAATTACACGTAATTTGTAGCTTTCTTTCTCAGGCGATCGCTGTATTTTTATCCATCACTGTTCATAGGACTTGAGTGAGGCGCTAGATCTACGACAAAATGCCGAAGAATAAAGGTAAACAGTTCGAAAATCAATGAATGATTCTGCAAAATGTCCGATTTCCTTTTTCTCCTACCACATCATACACATGTCAATTGAATTAGAATGATGTTAGTCTAACTTATCATACGGTCGATCCAGGCAAAACAGGCCTAATCGTGGTTGTTTAATAACTGTTTGGTCCGATTTGTACCCATTTGTCTATTGAGGTTACAAAATATTGGGATTTTTCCCCAAGAAATATGTCAAAGGATATGTTCAAGCTGTTGTAACATTTTATTAATCCAATTCCCAAGACCAAGTTTCGATCGACTAACGTTAGTTAGGGGGCCTAGAATTGAAAGGTTGAAGGGCCTAACGTTAAATAATTTTATAAAGAAATTGTACCAACGATGTCATCAAGGTTTACCATTATTAGGGAGTCCTTATGTTTCGCAGTCCTGATTTCATTTAATTTTGTCAAATTTAATACAAATGATAAAAACCCCCAATTTTTCCCCCTGATTTACATTTACTTTAGGCCCAAATGCTTCTTTTAAGTTTTAACTTAGCTTGATTGAACGTTTTGTGTACAGTTTCAGATAAACTATTTAATAAAATAGGATTTCTTAAATAAATTGGTGGTAGGCCTAGATTTGTTTATTTGTTTGTTTTTGTTTTCACCTTTAAACTTAATGTTTTGATTGATTGCCATTCAACATTTGTTTACAATATGTGGAACCTTAGTTTTGGATTTCATAGGATCTACATGTATGTCAATATGTCAAAAGTCATGATTGATTAATTACATTAGTCCTAACATTGTTTGTACTTAAATTGTTGTTGTTGGACAGGGAAGGGAGGTAAAAACCGCAGGAGAGGAAAGAATGAAAATGAATCCGAGAAACGTGAGCTCGTCTTCAAAGAGGACGGACAAGGTAATACAAATTGATGTACAAGTAATAATAATGGGAGACTTTGGAGAACCAGTCTTCTAGTCAACAGTGCACGCACAACAGCGCATGCGCACGCACGCTCAAAACAACGCGCGCATGTTCATAATTGCGTGCACATATGCTGTTGACTTGAAGACCGGTTCTCCAAAGTCTCCCATTAATAAGTGTCGAGATATCAGTCCACATATTTGAAATAATTTATACAATGCATTGTTCGTTGATAACAGTGTTTGATTGCAGGCATGCAACTTTTCCTCGGACCAGCTGATTTCCTCTTCTTTTTTTTTCAATCCACTCCCATTTTTAAGTTCAAGATCAAAAGTAACAGACTACAAACCTTTGATCTTACCTTTGATCTTGTCTATCTGACCCCCCTTTGTCTGACTAATCTTACCTACCCCCACTCTCCAACCACCCCCTTCCCTTTGTCCATATCCTCTCATCCATTCATGTATGCTTCTTTCACTTGCATGTTCTTGTCCTTCATCATTCAGCCTTTGAGAAAGATCCTTCTAGGATCGAAACGCGTCAGGCTCTCCTAACTCCAAGCAAAAACGTTTTGTTCTTAAAGTATGGTAAAGACCAGAATTTCCTCGTTCTTTTGTTAAGTCCAAGTTGCTTGCCTGTGGTAAGCACTGTAGTGAAGAGATCTTGTCACACTTATGCAGCTGTCAATTGTAAGACGCACCATTAGACCCCCGGGAAAGGTGCGTCATGGATGGGTCATTTACCATGCATTTCTGACGCAGGGTACCGTCAATGAAGCCTCTGGTCCGTCACAACCTTGACGGATGGGTGCGTCAATGTCAGTCATTATAAACTCCATAGACTTATGTGTAAATTGTGCTGCACACAGGTAGGCTTGGGCGGTTTACCGGTTTTAATACTCGGTTATATTTTTCTGTCGTTTTTTTTCGGTCGGCATTTTACGAAAACCGCAAAACCGTCTGCAACATATTTTATTATACATCATGCTGAAAACCGTAGAACTTTGTAATTACTGCAAAAGGCACTGAGATTTAGACAGATAAAAGCGAAAGAAAACGCCACCTTTTCGGTCGTAAAGTGCCGAAACACCGCCGTACTGTAGCGTAAAAAATACACAGCGTACACGGGCAACAAAGCTCACTCAACGGCACACACATCTCGATCGCACGGTGACTACACAGCGATCACGCGGTGTATGTACTGCGTGCTGTGCACGATGCATGGTTTGTTGCGGTCGGAATACCCGGAATTAATAGACTTGTCTTGGTCCTTGCAATATTTTAGATGTGTTTTTTGTACGTACGTACGCCTAATGGGGAATTGTGATGGTGTGAATCAGTCGTGTGAGGGCGCACTACGAACAGCGATCGAACGTTTTGGATCAAGACTATGTGTGTACAAAATGGCTTACCATGCGGTCTGGTGAACTCGAAGTCGAAATGATCGCGAGCGTATGTCAAATTCAGCGAGCGTTTTCGCTGAAATTATACCGGTAGTTAGGGTTAACATTATTAAGTTTATTCATTATTTTGTTTGTTCGTTCATATTTTCGTTTGATTGTTTTGTAATTTGAATGGTGATCTTTGGAGACAAGTTGTAACGTTCTTGCGTACGTAGGCTTATTATTTTTGTTATGTTTTTTACTAGCCTACGGTTTTACGGTTTAACCGAGTCAGGGTCTCACGGTTTTGTCGGTTTTTATTTTATTCAAAACCGCCCAACCTTACACACAGGGTTGTTATTATTGGTAGGTCCGTCACTAGGACAGTAATGGTTCGTCAGAATCAAGAAATGGTGCGTCACAAAACTGACTTAGGGGTCCGTCAAGATAGATGAATGTCCGTCATAATTTGGACGCTGGGGTCCGTCATAGTACATAAAAACGCGACCCACATTGAACAAGTGACGCACCATTCCCGGGGGTCATATAGTGCGTCTTTCAATTGACAGCTGCATTACCACACAAGACAAGAGCTGCTTACCACACACTACCACAATATGGGAGATGGATCATAAACCACACATTTACCTGACAAACCAGACTGTTGTGTATTGTGGTATTCAGGATACCACACTTACCACAGGAAAATCCTATGTAGTAAACTGTGGCTTCAATGAATGAGAGCACGGTTTATATTAGGCTTGGGCGATTCCATGTTGGAATCGATGAGAATCGATTCCAAATTGGAATCAGAATCGCGATTCCACTTTGTTGAGGAATCGATTCTGTGAATTGATTTAACGCTTTGATTTTGAGTTTTGATTCCAAAATGCGTTGAGCCATTTTTGGGCTGTTGGATCATTGAACTAAAATGATTCTGACATTCTTCAAAGAAGTAAAGGCGGGCTGATTTTTACGCATCGAAGAACTTAACCGCGTGCGGCACTGTCTGTGTTTTGTCTGCAAAACCACAAATAGTGCTGTTTCGACATGAACTCCGCACGTCACCTCTGCTTTGCCATTGTTTCAATATTATTTTGCCGGTGAAAATTTGAATCGATTCCGAGTGGAATCGCGATTCCAGCCTGGAATTGGAACCGATTTTGAAAATTCTGGAATCGCCCAAGCCTAGTTTATATGGAAGATTGATAATAACAAAACAACAATTTTTAGGTCTCAGTCCTTTGTTCTCTTGTTTTAATTCCTGAAATGTAATACAAAGTTCCTGTTGTTTACCCTTGAAGGTTTCCTTTTAATTGCCAAGGAGCTCTTTTTAACGAGGTTGGAATGCTATTTGATTGTAGAATATGCCCAGGTCCTGAAGATGTTGGGTAACGGTAGGCTGAACGCGCTCTGTCTGGATGGTACAGAAAGATTATGCCACATCAGAGGAAAACTACGGAAAAAGGTAAGCAATGGATCCTCGTAATCTTGAGTTAAATTGCAGATTGCCGACCCTATTTACCAGTTGTCCCGATTCTATGCAGCAAAGATGTGTTAAGAAATAATTTATGTACATTATATTGACCAATTTGAAAATGATAGATAATTTGAAATATGGCTTCAACACTGTCTGTGTCATCCTTTGAAATTTTGCAGAAGTACATGGGTTTTTGTAGAGTAGTCCTGATTCCATCCAAATACATGTACTGCCAAACCTGGCTGTGGATTTGGATGGATAACTGGCCAATTTCAAAGAGCTGCTTATGCACCAAAACCCTTGGCAAATAAAATCATTATGCCAGCCAAAACTCCTTGTGAATGTTATGCTCAGCAAACAATGGCCGAATACAAGTCAAAAGCAGTAAACTTCACATGAAAATTTGGTTAGTAATCCTGTTTGATCAAGAAAGACTTTTCATGATTAAGCAAATTTTGTGCCTAAGCAGCTCTATGAAATTGGCCCACGGACACATGGCTTCAACACTGTATGTGTCCATTGAAATCCTGCAGCAGAACCTGGTTTTGTGAAGTCCTAAATCATAAACAAATAATGATACATCTAGGGAATCCTTAATTCGGAAATGAATTTTCCATTAGCTGAAACAAAAGATAAAAAGCAGGTCGCAAATTTGGGACTAACCAGGATTCTTCCCTTATGTGTGTCTTGTTTGAAGGTCTGGATAAATACAGGCGACATCATACTGCTTGGCCTGCGGGATTACCAAGATGACAAGGCTGACGTCATCCTCAAATACAACAGTGACGAAGCACGAAACCTCAAGGACTATGGCGAGCTGCCCGAAAAGTACAAGATCAACGACACCTCGGCATTTGGACCTACCGAGGACGATGACGACATCCAATTTGGGGATATCGAGAAGGTGACTTCATCGGTTGCTGCCGATTTTCTTGTTATCAGCGGTATCGCAGTGTGCTCGTTGCACCAGAAACCTTTGTCCGGAGATTTTGATCCCAGGAGGACTTTGTATCCTCAGATTCTGATCCTAACAGGACTTTGTGTCCTCAGAGTTTGATCCAAGCAGGACCTAGTGCCCTCAGATTTGATTCTAACATAACCTGGTAGCAATACAAGTAATAAACTGCTGCAAACTGCTCATCAGCCAAAACAATGACCTGAAATTTATAACATGCTTGGAGTTAGGAGGGCCTGACGCATTTGGATCCTAGCAGGATCTTTGTCAAAGGCTCAAACCTTTCAGAAAGATCCTGCTAGGATCAAAACGCGTCAGCCGCTCCTTACTCCAAGCAAAAAACCCCTAGTAGCCTGAGATTTGGGTCCTAGCAAGACCTACAGCTGATAGATTTTTAATTGTAGCAGAACCTAGTGACCTGAGGTTTTGACTCTGTGAAGACCTAGGCTGGTGGTCTCAAATTTGATCCTAGCAAATCTAGTAGCCTCAAAATTTGAACCAAGCAAGACCCAGGGGTGCTAGAGCTTGATTGTGGCCAAACCTAGTGGCCTCGGATGTGATCTTAGCAAAACCTAGTGTCTAATGACCTCAAGGATTTAGACCCCTGCAGGACCAAGTGGCATCCAATTTTGCATTAATACCTTTTTCTCAAGCAGACATCTCACGTTTTCTACTGTTAATCGCCACAAGCTTCGATTCTTATCGGTATCTTCTTTTGTTTTACCCTTCTCGATTGTTACAGGTTTGAAGTTGAGAGCCAGATGGTGCATGTGGTGCTGTAAGAACTGTAAAGTGACAAGTTTTCTAAAACAAACTCCAGTGAGAATACCGGTGTGACGGAACAGACTCATCGGAACTTCATCGGTCTCCAAATATCGAAATGAAAGAAGGCTGGCATTCCTGGGTTAAGCTGCCCCTTTTCCAATTCTTGTCCTCCATTGGTTGGGGACTCTGGAGAGGGAGTCAGTTTCGCCCTCATTGGTGGAGAATCATCTAGAGCTGATGATTTTTCGTTTCACAAATAAAAATACCCTTCTTCAGGAATAACCATTTTCTGTTTTGTGCATTTTGCTGAAAAAATGACCTAAATACAATTTGTTTTTATCAGTAAAGATGCATACCCCTCGATCTTTCTCTGAAGCAGAGAATGTTGACCTTAGTCCTGCCAGGTTATCTAGAGCCTCGGGTCTTGGGGCTGGTTCTCTTTGAAGCAAAGACCTATGACTGCGTGCTGCATCACGGTAGAAAATTCTACACACTTAGATTGTGTCCTAGATGAATCTCTTATTAAACGTTCTTTGCTACATCTAGATAAAGTGTAGGATTTCTCTGGGGTAGCAGATGGGAAGTTGCCGTATGGCGATCCTCGGCGCAAAATTCCGAGCAGCAGTTCTGGAAAAATAGTCCCCTCTCACTAGTCTTCTCACTGCACAAAGTGCCCTACGATGTTTACTCCAGCGATGCTGTAAATATTATAATGTATATCCATGCTCCATGCGATGAAAGGGAATTATCCCGTGCAATCTTGATTATTTCTCTTCAGGAAAAAGAAACAAAAAAGGAGAAGAGAAAAAAACAGAAGGGTTTTGGTTTGGAAAACATTTGTCTTAGAAGAATAGAAATTTGATTAATGTAGTACAATTTTTCTTCGGTGTATTTGCTGCCAGACCACCAATGCATGTTTTAATTTGTCTGATCTCGACAGGAATATTCACATAATATTAATCTCAATCATTGTCTACAATATTTCTGCCCAAATATATATTAATTTTTTTATTTGATGCAGAAATCGTCTTTAATTACCTGTCTAATATGTTGATCGGTTTGCAGAAACACCATGTAATATTCGTTCGTACTTTCCCACTTATATTTCGTTTGCACTTCTCGTATAAAGGTCTCAACGATGCGACTAGCCTGCTCTAGTCCTCATCAGGAGACTAATACATGTATCTTTAAAATTTAAATAACCGTGAGAGAATCTGACGGGATTATTAAACTTTTAAGTCATTGAAAGGTGAACAAAGACAAATTGACGGGAGCTGGATTTGATCCATGTTAGAAACAGTTTTGAATCCTGCTCCAGTCAATTTTTCCTTTGTTCACCTTTCAATGATCTTGGAAATTCTGCAGAACTGGAAGGCATTCATTAAAAAGACTCGTTTAAAAAAAATTAAAGAACATTATGTAAGATGGAAGGCGGGCTTTGAAGACGGAATTTTTGCCAAATTTTAATAGTAAAATATTATTTCATTTGCAATATTTTGTTGGTGATCACTGTGTAAAGATCTACTTGCTAGACCACAGAATTATTTAGGAATTTAGTGCACTGAAGCCTCATATGGCCAAACTTTGCCTCTTTTTTTTTTTTTTTTTTAAAGCTATGGCGTAATTGCTATGCTGTTTCCTAATTTTCTTCATTAAACCCCAACCCACCTGCATATCACAGTCTACCACTCATGGTTTTTTTTCTAGAGTGGGGTAAGTGTGGTATCCTGAATACCACAATACACCACAGTGTGGTTTGGGTGGTAATGTGTGGTTTTTGATCCAGTGGTAGTGTGTGGTAAGCAGCTCTTGTCTTGTGTGGCAGGTGCAGACGGATTGTGGTGTAACCTTTTTTCAATACTTTGTGTTTCTCTCCTGTACCGAACTATTTCAAATTTCTGATGCAAAGCAACGTTTTTTGTATAATGAAAAAAGAAGTAGTTTCTAAATAAAAAACAAAAGTAACATGATATGGGTTGATAGCAGATTTACTCAAAAATAGAGTAATTTATTAAGTTTACTACTGCTAATTTGCCAATTTTACTCGTCAATTGCAGAAGAAAAAAAAAGAGGAAATTATTGAACTTTTACTGTAATACGGTAGTTTAGTCAATGCATGTATTAAATTTCACCATAATGACAGGATTTCTGTTGTGCAAAAAGCAAATTTTGACAATTTTTTTTGTGATAAATGACTCATTTTGCAAGATCCATTGATGGCAAAGGTACCAAGGCAACCGAGTACTGATTATTAAAAATTGGCAATTTGTTTTTAGATGTCTCCATAATTATGTTGTTTCTACAACTTGTTTCATTCAGTTTATCCGATTATTTTCCTGAAACAAAAATGTTTTTGCATAGGGTGTGTGTTTTTCCCCAGTAATGAATGGTTTTGTTTATGCATGCGTATATAAATGGTGTATTAATTATTTATCATTTGTCACTGCTTTCATTACCATAAACAATACCATGTATAAATTAATGAATTTGCTGACATTAATTACATAGTTGCAAATTAATGTAATAATCTGAAGCCTGGGCCGATTTCACTAACGCTTTGTGATCATCGGAAAGCCCATAATCACTAAACAAAAAATTGCCATGCAAATTAATGAGCGATTTTCCGTTGAACGATAGATTTGGGCTTTAGTGATGATCGCAAAGCATTTGTGAAATCGGACCCTAGGGTTGATTTCACTAAAATCTTAGTAACTTACTACCAATCGAAGGACTTTTGATGCATTGCAGCCCCACGTAGGATAGGCCCACTATGATGGGTTATCCTTTGTAACTCGGGTTACGATTAATCGTACGGAATTTGTGAAATTGACCCCTGGTGGGTGTAATGCTTCGTTCAGCACCCAGTGATGGTTACCAGGCTACCATTCTGCATCTCTGCGATGTGTTTGTACACAACATGCTCAAGACTGGTAGCTTGGACACCATACCATTATATTTGTCTCCTCATTATTCAATTTTAAATTTTAAAACAATGGTCATAATAATAGTTTAGTTTGGAGATCCGTGTAGAACAATTTGTCAATGTAAATAAAAATTACTTGATATTTCTCTTAGTATCATAAGCCTGGCTGAAGATTCCTTGGTTTTTTTGTGAAGAATCGGTGTACATGTGAGAGGCCATTTTTAATTTTGTTGGGGGGGGGGTGGTCTGTACTGATCAGACAGTTGTTGTCATGGCAAACTACTACAAAGTTTACAAGTTATTATTTTCTTGAGGAATGATTAGGCAAGGTAAAATTAACTTAAAATAACTGTTTTTAAATTCAATCTCTCTTGAATTTTGGCCCTGACAACAAGTTTTTTTATTAAAACCTTAGGATTTCTTTTCGACAGTAATAAATTCCTTTCATTTTTGTTCTCAGAAAACTACACCAGCTGGCCAATCAGCATTTTCTGGTTTTAATTTTAGAACCTAGTAAAAGTAAAACAGACAAAACTGACAGAACAACAGGAAACGACACACTATTTAGGAAAATTTATGAAAACACACTTTTATTGTAGAAAAATGTTTTTTACACTGATGACAGGCGATCAAATAATTATCCACATTACATTCATGATATCGGAGTGGTGTGTGGGTGTATTTTGCGTACCTTGTTTTACCAGCAAAGCCAAATGTACAAGTACATATAAAAAGCCTATGGGAATGTGGCTCAGCGCTCGTGACGTCACATTCAGAAGTTCGGACAAACAAGTCACACGTTGCCCCATTAACTTACACGTAAATGTTGTGATACTTGTCCGAACATCCGGGTAACTATAGCTGTCGATACAAAGGGCGTATTCCTTAAATAGCTCGAGCGCGGAGCCCTATTGACTCTCAGTGAGGATGAGCTTGGACATCCCATATCCAGGTAACAGCTAAACCTTTCACCCAAATCACCTATCTCCATGAAAAACTTGTTACAAGATACATCTTTGTATCAATTTATACAACTTTGATTCGGACGTGGAAGATTACAACATTTCAGATAATATGAATGATTTCCTGAAACCTCTTCCAGCGATCTCACCCCAGTTTCGTAGAAATTAATAATTTTTTAGCAAAGTTGTTATGCTAAGCAAAGAAAATCTGGCGGGAACCAGTCGCAAGTCAATACAATACAGAAAATGTTGGCTGGTAACCTTTTATTGCTTAGCTTAAGTCTGGTGAGCTTAGCAAATGTGTACATATCAAGGGTATGTATGAAATCACTGCCAAGTACGAAATACTGCTTACCGAATACTTAAATGCTAAGTAGAAATCCGCCTGCTTACCACTCTCAAGTAATGTTCATTATATGGAATTTTGGATGGTTCCTGGTAACCTGCATTTTGCAAAGAGTCTGGCCAATTTGTAAGCTTAACGTCTCTTAGTGTAGGCTTTCCTTCTTGCTCTAGGCGTGGTATTGTTGCATTTGGCTGACGGTTTGAAAGAGTTGTTGCCTTGGTTACGTGCGCAGATCATCGGATTCGGTCCCATCTCCACAATGTACTGTTGTCACAAACTCCGATGATGACCGTTCCATCTCGGGACAAGCTGGTCTGACGAATGGCTGAAAGGCACTTTGGATGGGTCAGCTTGGTGCACCTGTGATTAAAAATATCGGACAAGTGTTAGAGGAATAGGTTCTATGAAATGGACGATGACCATTTGGTTGTGTGTAAAGCCATTGTTTGACCATTGCGATGAAGAGGGCCATAATTGAGGGCCATCCTTTGCCATCCTATACACAAAACTTGATGGATATTTCTAACCAAGCCTCTTATGGTCCAGATCAAGGCAGTCATATCAATGACCATCCCTTTCAAACCTTGTATCTAACCAGGGCTCAAAATATCCACTAGACCTAGGACCGAGTCTAGTGATTTCAGCGTCGGTTTAGTTAAGTGTGTACCGCACTAGTCCAGCTGTTTAGTGATTTTGTTTTCCTTGAACAAATAAAGTGGTTCTTAAATTAATGGTTTTTGGCGCAATATTGCATGCAATTACGGTTTTCCTATGTACATGAATGGCACAGGCCTAGCGAAAAAAGTTCAGGTCTAGTAAAATGCTTCAGTAACTAGACCTGCTGTCTGGTGCCTTTTTCACGAAATTCGAGCCCTGCTAACTGAGTTCAGGTATATTGTAGTCACCTTCAGAGACTTGGTCTGGGTTGACTCAGGCCCACTACATTAAACAGCAAGATTATCTGGTCTACAATAAAATATTCCTTCCTCTGCCTCATTGGTCAATATCCGAAAAGTGACAGGCTCTCCACCAATCAGAATGAAGGTCATAGTTCATACCTTGCCTTGGAAGGGTCTTCTACGTCCAGATCCCATACATACACCTTGCCAACCTGGTTGCCAAGGGCCAATATCTGAAAAAGAAAAAAGAGACAGTCGTTCACAAATTCATTCTCCAAGAAGCTCACATACCGCTAAATCCCAAGTATCATTTAAGATTCATAACTTGCTTCCTAACTCCAAGCATTTTTATAAATTTCAGGTCATTATTTAAACCAATGAGCAGTTTGCAGCAGTTTATTACTTGTTTTTAAGATTCATAACGTGTGTTAATTATGATCAGGGCTTAGTCACCTCCGGAAGCTGTACCGATGCTTTACCAACTGAGCTATCCAGCCCTATGTCGGCAGCATCCAAAATAAATAAACCTCGTCATTTGCCAGTCAGAAGCCATGGAACCACTCACGCACTGCTATATCCCAATGACCAACTCTATAAGATATGTAAATGGGGCTGAGTGACGTTACCTTCTGTGCGTAGTCCAGACTGAATCGCATGAACCAGATGTCGCACTGTGCGTACTCAAACTTATGCAGGACCGTGACCCGGGATTCTGACGGCTTGACGCACTCCAGGGGGTCGCTGAGTGCTCCTGGCTTCCAGCATGCTATGCAGTTCTCACAGGACTAGATCCATTGACAAGAAGAGGAAGACAAGTTGACAGATTCTATTTAATCAGGATAGCACTTCAAATCCTTGTGGTTTCAGTCTCCTATATGTGCCTTTATGAAGGTTCTGCTTATTTGCTAGGATCAAAACCTTCAAAGCACTAACTGTTTCCACATCAATTTTAATATTAGGATCGAAACAAATCAGGCCCTCCTAACTCTATTGCATTTGATATATCTCAGGTCATTTTGGCTGATGAGCAGTTTGCAGCAGTTAATTACTTGTATTCACATCAATATTAGTTTGACATTGCAAGAGAAAATTTCTTTTGTGCTGCAGCAATGAAAACAGAATGCAGTCGGTAGGCTGCAAGTTGTTGCCTGTAAAAATTGCCTCATGTAGAATGACCCATTGAATTCCAGCAGAGCATCATTTGATGATTTGTGTTACCTCTACAACTTGGCAAAAGCACTGACAGTAGATCTTTTTGTTCATACCTTGGACAGCACGAATTCACCCAGCCAACGGACGCAGTCCACGTAGTTGCGATGAATGTCTCTGGTGGAGAAATCTGGAGTGTTGACATACACGGTCTTGAAAGGGCTGTTCCAAAAAAGAGCAAACAGCAAAATTCATAGTCAGCAGGAGGGTCAGTCTTTTTACTGAGAATTTTGGAGTTTGACGTCCTTCATAGTTTGCAAGTTACCCTGACTGAGAGTAAGAGGGTCATTCCCTCCAATACACCCCAGCTTGAAGGTTTGGGAGCTTGACGCAGTCTGCCAGTAACCTTCAATGAGAGTAGGAGGGTCATTCCCTCCAATACACCCCAGCTTGAAGGTTTGGGAGCTTGACGCAGTCTGCCAGTAACCTTCACTGAGAGTAGGAGGGTCATTCCCTCCAATACACTCCAGCTGGAGGGTTTGGGAGTTTAACATAGTCTGCCAGTAACCTTCACTGAGAGTAGGAGGGTCATTCCCTCCAATACACTCCAGCTGGAGGATTTGGGACTTGGGAGTTTGTAATAGTCTACCAGTAACCTTCAATGAGAGTAGGAGGGTCATTACCTCCAATATACTCCAGCTGGAGGGTTTGGGAGTTTAACATAGTCTGCCAGTAACCTTCACTGAGAGTAGGAGGGTCATTCCCTCCAATACACTCCAGCTGGAGGGTTTGGGACTTGGGAGTTTGACATAGTCTACCAGTAACCTTCAATGAGAGTAGGAGGGTCATTACCTCCAATATACTCCAGCTGGAGGGTTTGGGAGTTTGACACAGTCTGCCAGTAACCTTCACTGAGAGTAGGAGGGTCATCCCCTCCAATACACTCCAGCTGGAGGGTTTGGGAGTTTGACACAGTCTGCCAGTAAACCTTTCTTTGAGTATCAGGGACAAACAGCCTTATAAACCTACCGTTCCGTCTTGCTGGCACAGTACTCGTATGAATTCTTGATGGCAGTCTTTACCATGGAGGTCTCCAGCTTCCACATCTTCAGGGAATGGTCCATCCCGCACGACATGATCCTTGTCCCGTCGATGTCAAAATCCTGATAAATACAAGAACAAGTCCTGACAGGTTATCTTTTATGACTCACAAGGTCAGGGATCACCCCTCACTCTATGGTCTACCCACCTCCAGTCTGTGATGCACACGCTCTCCTATGGACCTAGTGAATCACTCCCTCCAGGTTCAAGTGAGGAATGACCCACCTGGTCGTGTCTGAATCGCCTACGGACTGGAACAGGACAATGCAAAGTCCTTATGCAGAAATGGGGCTACAATAGGGATGGAGAAACTACCTGCTGCTGAGGGGAGGATCGGACAATGCATGCAACGCCTTTTGGTCTGCCCCCTCCTACCAGAACCATGCACTGCCAAAGATCTGGAGTCTTTCAACACCAAAGCCAGATCTTGTACCCTTCACTGGACAGGACTTGTGTAGTGACCCAAGAGGAAGATGGTGTAACTACAAGCTCACTGTCCTCAGCCCCTTATCTTTCAAACCTCAACCCGTCCAGGTACTTACAGCGCTTAACACCTCATCTCTATGTCCTTCTACTCCTCCAAAGACGATGACCAGCGTATCGGTCTGAATGTTCCACAGTCGCACCGAGTGATCTTAAAAGACAGAAGTTGTAGGAAACAATACAGGTTTATGACTTTTATAATCTTAAGTTCCCAACACTACATCCTTTCTGCGAAGACAAACACGGGGATCTTTCTTTCTGGTGACAGAGGCCAATATCATGGAAATGCTTACATACCTTTACTCACAGACAACAGGAGGTTACAGTCTTTGGGATGAAACTTGAGCTCATTGACTGCATTCCCGTGGGCGATGTAATGCTGGAAAAAGAAACAGAAAGATTAAATACGCTTAAACCCGAACACTAAATCCACGCTTTCTAACAAAACTCATGCACGTAATAAAGATTTGCATTGCTAATACCTTAACACACTGCATGGTGATTGGGCTGATGATACGTATGGTACCCCGTGACCCAGCCACAGCAAGCAATGGAAGACCGGTCTTCACCTCATAGGACCAGGCACAGGTGTAGAAACTCTCATCGGACTAGGATGCATTATTAAGGAAGAAATGCCACTCGGTACATTACCTCTGACCGGCCTGCTTAAGCTCAAACAATGGCTTAGTTGCCAATTAATAATGAATCAGGGTTTGAACAGATCAGAGACAATTGCCTCAAATTATACTAACGATATCTCCAGAGGAATATGAAATAAATGAAACTATCATTGCCATGCACTGGTTAACTTGAGTTAAGCAAGAAGGAAGTTTGCTCCTTTTTTAGCCCCTTGGCAAAGGGTACTTCTGTTGGAGAAATTAAAACTACTGTAGGCAATTATCAGGAGCACGAATGCATTGTTAAGTAAGGACAAAAAAGCAGTGATCAGGGGCAAAGAGGCAGTAACACCTTTGTCTGATCCGACGGCACAATATACCTGGTACCATCCGCCATTACAGCGGTGTCCCTGCCCGCCTTTTGTGTGGCAAAAAAATAATTTATGCTCCGCTGCACTATATACTGCAGGGTGTACATCCCCTAATCAGGGGAGGTAATGGCGGGTGGTATATCGTGCCGTCAGATTGGTCTATACAGTTTCTGCCCTGGTTAAGTAAACATTATCTCATCTCAAAGGAACGTTAAACTTTAAAACCCCTATGCCAAATAGCTTAAAAAGAAGGCATGGCAATGGAACAACGTGCACTGTTATTACTAGCATATTAACAATGGCCATTAGTCCTTGGACTGCAAGCAAAGGATACATCAGCATCGATGTAGCTGTGCAGCAACTTGATTCCTCCACCGTCACCCAACTCATACACCGACACTCGATTACTGCCAACCGTAGCAAAGACCAGCGCATCCCCCTCCTTGTAGAAAGGGTTAAAGGTCACGCCGAAGATGGGCTGACCGTGATCCTCCTTCAGGAAGGCGGTGCACTTGTACTGAAGCTTGTTCTTGGTGGATCGCCAGCGCCCTCTGTTGCTCTTACGGTTGAAACTCCCGGTGGTCGACCCGGTAGGCGTGTCGGAGCGGGAATTACTCTCCACTGTCGGTGTGCTAGCTTCACTCTGGTTGTCATCCAGCTCTATGGACTGGAAGTGGAACAAATTTGGTTGGTTTTTAAATTTTTGTGTTGAGTGCTTTTCATTTGAGAAGATTAAATCTACATTTCCAAAAAACTAGATGCGTTCTAAATAAGTGAATAATTAATTAACAAATTTGATACAACGTCACAAAAAAGACACAAGTTTTATTGAAATTATTCACTAGGGGCCTACCTAGCCCCACACATAGGGCTGTGATGGCTCTTTTTTTTTAAATCTGTCTCTCTCTGGTCGCCATTCACAGCCCTACTTCAAGGCATGCCTTAAACGCGCAATATCCAAAAGGCAGAATTGTCACAAACTTTCAATTGGAATATCTTCTCAATTAAAGAAGACTGGATAATTTCACTTACACTTTGGAATTCCTCAAACTTTGATTTTTCACACCAGCCCCTTAAAGTTTTCCAAAACTGTACAATTTCCCGTGAATTTCACCGTAAAAATCCCAGGCTGTAGAATTGAATCCTGACAGTGGACGTCGCCATCTTGAAAAATGACGTCATACATCTCTTTTCAGGGAACCCGACGAGATATGCACATGTTAATTTTGTGACATACAAAACTGGTCCCCATTTAAACCGTTCTTGCATAGGGGATGAACAGGGAACCAATGGAGTGATCGCCTGTCGGGTACCTAGACTTCTGACACACGAAGCATTGCTCATCGTTTTTCAAGATGGCGACGTCCACTGTCTGGATTCAATTCTACAGCCTGGGATTTTTACGGTGAAATTCACGGGAAATTGTACAGTTTTGGAAAACTTTAAGGGGCTGGTGTGAAAAATCAAAGTTTGAGGAATTCCAAAGTGTAAGTGAAATTATCCAGTCTTCTTTATTTGAGAAGATATTCCAATCGAAAGTTTGTGACAATTCTGCCTTTTGGATATTGCGCGTTTAAGGCATGCCTTGAAGTAGGGCTGTGAATGGCGACCAGGCTGAGAGACAGATTTTTAAAAAAGAGCCATCACAGCCCTATTTGTGGGGCTAGGGCCTACCATGCCAATTTGCCTAATAGGCCTTTTTCCGATAGTGAAAAGAATTAAAGTGGAAACTTAATAAATGCTGGGAACAGTATTTATATTCAAGCAATGCAAATTTTCCTATTTTTGGGTCACTGATTAATTATTTTCCTCAGAACATGGGGGAATTCCCCCAACACTTCTTTGTCCGGAAACTGGGCACCAAACAAGAGATGAAATTTACAGCGTGTTATGAAACCTGGAAAACGTGACATTCACTCACATTCTCGTCTCCAGAGGCGGTGTTATGGCTGCCATTCTGCGGCAGAGATTTGGGTCGTTTCAGAACCGGTCCCAGAATCAGATCACCCTCTTCTTTGTCCGACATGTCCGACATACTTTTTTTAAAGATTTTCGCGGGATTAGATTTAGTCTTGATTCAAGACATCATGTGGATCGATCGCGAGTGCGCCCTCTACTGGTGTGTATAGTTTATTAAAAAAAAACTTCCCGTTTTCAATATTTCCATAAATATTGAGTACAGCTTTTCTGTGAACGACATTTCTATATATCACATTTGCCAATGCTTATTTCATCTATTTTAAAGCATTGTAGCATCTCAAGATACATTTGGAGCAAGAAATATACTCCATTTTTCTATCCATATGGACATTTATTGCCAAAAGCATTAGTCTTGTTTCGAGACATCACTGGATTGCAGACTCTATAGTAACAAAACAACAACAAACAAACACATGAACAAAACAAGAGAACACCAGGAGCTTAAACAAAAGCAAAAACCAAAAATTGTGTCAAAGAAAATTATATCAACACTGCATTATCTTTAGGCCTATAATAACACTAAAAATAAAATTACTCTGACAATTTTTTTTTTCAGTTCTAAGGCAGGGGTTACATTTTTGTTCATTGAGTTATTTTCGGTTCTATTCGTGTTTGCCGAGGGATTTACACAGTCAATAATTCCGGATTGATAAAAGACAATTATTACATAATTGATAGCATCATTAAAATAACTGTACTAATAACGTAATACTTTATGCACGGGTTGGGATATAGGTCACGACGCATGCGTACATTGCCCGCTTGCTTTACATGAACTGCATGACAAAAAATGCAACAGGAGTGAGAAAAAAAATTGCAAGGGAAAGAAAGCAGACATTTTTATCTTGCCCAGAACCGCCGTGAAATCATTCTTTTGACGTGTTTCTAACATAAGTTCGCCGAGCTTAGGAATATGAAGAGGCGAAATGCCGAATGTGGAAAGTTAAGACGCCCATTGAAACGAAACAAGATCGCAGAAGGCATCTACGGCAGGTGAGATTTGAGGATGAAAATGACGAACTCGTGCAAATATTTTTTTATCATTATTGAAGTGGGCAATATGTCCGTTTGGTAGTGTGCATTGTTACACGCATGGTTTGACATGATCCGTCTGACGTAAACGTGATGAAACACAGTCTTCTTACCTCTTTTTCACAAGCATGTGTGTTTTTCCCGTCTCGATAAATAAATTAGCACAAACTAGATACTATTTTGTTGTTATTGTTGGGTTGGTTTAGATTATTTGTTTATGTAGGCAAATGAAACAGATGCAAAAATTGTAACAACATATGGGATGGGACGGGTAACCAATTTTAACTTGTTTAGAAATTCGCAGAGTAAGAATGAGCATAGGGGTGTTGTTTTTCCGTAGATTATGAGTCCTGGCTTAACTGTCACCCTAACTCTCAAGAAATGAATTCTTCCTCCATCATTTAATGTAAGATTTAGGGGACAAAATGACCTTAATTGTGGTCGGTTATATTCCGGTAAAAATGACGTTGTGAAAAGTGGGAGTAGAGATTGTGTCCAATTTTGATTAAATATAAAGATAACAATACTAAATTGCTTTATAATAATGTGATTATGACATGTTTGTAGACCTACAGTTTATACATGGTGGAATGCCATCTGCTGAATTCTTACCACGCAGAGCGCCATGTTGTGGTCACAAATGTGGATGATTCCAAATGAAATAGTGCGCCACCAAGAGTTTGCAACGTGTTCGCCAATCACAATGCCCAGAATCTGTCAACCCCTTCCAGATGCGCATTAGGTTGACAAAATCCGTGTATTATGATTGGCCAAAGCATTGCAAACTCTTGGTGGCAAACTATTTGGAATCGCCTTTATTCTTTGGACATGTTGGATAATCTCCTCTCTTACATTACATGTATACTGACACAGATTTTCATGTGATTTACATCTCTCTATCCCATAGTACCTTCTTATACTTGAAGTTTCTGGCGATATGGGCGTTTGTTCTGCTTCTGGACTTCGTTCTGGAGTTTCGCTTTGAGTATCTGTGGCCTCTTTGGCTGCTTTTACGAAGCATCTACGACTCCTATAGGTACCAAGGTTTGGTAAGTAGTCTAAAGATTGGACACATGAATTGAAATATGAGATAAATTAACCGAGGCACCAAAATGTACATGCAATCAAACCTCATCACTAAGAAGTCCTTTTAACTTAAGTTGAAGGTTTCCGGGGTCACCACGTGTGTGGATCAACACACGGAATCAACACTTGGTAAACACACCCGCAAACCTTCAACTTATGTATTACTTCTGCAATGAAAAGCAGCTTTTTGGGACTTTGCAGGAACCTTTTTTATAACAGGAACCTTGTACTATGAGGAATAAAAACAACAGAGGCCAAAGTATTAAGGCCCTAAAATTGTCTGGTTGTTGTAAGCAAAATGTTGTAAATTACTAACAGCACTTGCTCAATTGTCTTTAACCCTAACCCACATGCAGACCACAATGTACTACATTAAGTGCGGTATCCTGAATACCACACTACACTACGGTTTCAATTCCATGGTTTTGTAGGTGGCTTATTGTCCAGTACCCATGTGGAGACCGTGGTAATGTGTGGTAAGCAGCACTTTATGTGTGGTACATTGTAAGTGCAGAGGGTTAGGGTAATAACAATGTTCCACTGTACTCGTTTATGGATAGCCCCTCTGTAGGATTTTATGGGTAAACTCAGTGTTAGCTGTCCCACATAGCACTAATAGCTTTGCATGGAGTCCACGAACAGGGTCTACGCTCTGTGCTTACATTTTACATCTACTCTATGGAGGGAGTTGTGAAAACTCCTAACAGTTTGCAACTAACACGAGTCGTGATCACACTCATAATCAGTCATTGCTCTTTGAACTTTGTTCTATAAATATCATGGCAAAAATGTTTTGAAAGGAATGCTAGAAGCTTCTGGGCCCAATTTCAAGAGTGTTTTTCAGGAAATAAAATAGCTCTGCAGGTTCTGCAACCATTCACAAGTGGGTACTTGGCTGGTGACCAAGACTTTCTGATGCAAATATAGCCCTTCAAAAATTAACTGAAAGGTCAACTGGAACCATTGAAGGGGAAACCAAGGCAATTTTGCACATTGTTTCAACTTTGTAGTCGTGGAATTTCATAGAAGCCATGAAATCCATGGCTTTTTACCTGCTTACCAAAATTAACAAAACTAAGTGAAAAGTAGCCAAGTACCAAGCATGAGCAGTACTCATTGCATGGGATTTAGCCGTAACCTGTGCATTTGCTGGAGAAAAACCTGTTTTGTGCTAAGCAGATTATCATTGGCTTTGTTGTCTACTTTCTATCCAGATGTTATCAGCCAAAACATGTGAAATATTGTTGGTAATTGACACTAAGCTGAATTTTGGTTAGCAATTTGGTAAGCAAGATCTTAGCTGCCTAGTAGAATTTTGCTTTGTGACATTTGGCCATCATTGCCTCTGTTTACTTAACATTAGGCCTAGATGAACATCCTGCACAGGCATCCATATGAAAAGGAATAATTGCCAAGTTTTGTACATGAACATTTCAGATTTCTTGAACAATACAATTTTCTTTGGTTGTCATCACAGTTGTGTACAAGTATTTTAATTGCTGGATGCACATAATAACGTGTGATTAACATATTTATTGCTGTGGATTCTGTGTTCTCTCTCGACAAAATGAAACTCAAGGTTGAACTTGTCATCAAGTGTACCAGTATATATCGCCACACCTGCAATTAGATTATAACACAAGTACACATATGTGCCCTTGCTCAATGCATGTTCGTTAACAGAGTGAAGAATTTATGCCATCTTTTTTGTTTTTGCAAGTCTGGTGGTGAATTACTGTAATTGAGTCCTAATTGAATTTACTCAATATGCATTTTTATGTACATACCATGTATACTGTACATTGCGTCATGTCCATTCACTTGTTCACTTAAGACAGGTTGATGAGTGACCCTTGTAAGGTCTTACCAACAAGATTTGACTGGGCAAAGAACTAATGTACAGTATCCTAGTCATGATCTATTCAGAGACCAGTGGTCATTTTCACCAAGCTTAAAGATTGATCTTCACTGTGAATCCATGTCAGTGGGAGACTTTGGAGAACCAGTCTTCAAGTCAACACGCACACACAACAGGCGCAAAACAAAGCGCGCATGCTCACAGTTGCGTGCGCGTGAGCTGTTGACTTGAAGACCGGTTCTCCAAAGTCTCCCATTGCTATTAGCAATGTTTGATGTCACAATGTATTCACTATGGCATATTGTACGGTGATGTTGACAACTCAAAGTTGAGGTTAATCTCATTGTTTCATGAAGTCAGCCCCCGGTACTAGTGATTGATACGTCTACATTATGTGTACATTTCATGTACATCCCTACCCTGAGTAATCTGTTTTTCCCACTTATTTCATGTAAATTTTAATCAAAATGCCTTTCTCATCCTGATCATGCTGATAGTCAGATAGGCAGTGAAATATAAATTGTATAAAAATTGGTACACAATATTCCCATCTTTCTGTAACCATCTCATTGTAAGCTGTGATTCACAACAAAATCCAGATTGCTCTGTCCAGAATAATAAATGTACAATAAAATGGCAATAAATTCAGTAAAACTGCTAGTCCAGTTGACCTCACTGTGCACAGTGCATGAAACCAATGTAGGATCGCTAGGCAATTGCTTGTCTACTTACACATTTCCCATCTGCCAATGAGGGAGTGTTTAATAACAGTCGGGCTCCTCGCTGTCAACGTGGTTAATATTTCACATCCATTCATGTCAGCCGAGATGGATTCTGAATATGGGTCCTTTTGTTACAGGTCGAAATCTCATTTATGCATTTAGGGAACGTTACTTTGTTCATGTACACTGTACAGTTTTGATGTACATGTAATGTACGGTTCATCAGTACATGGAGAATACATCATACTCTATCTAGGGATTAATTGTGGCCATTTAGTGTGATATATTTAATTTATCAGGGATTACTGAAAACTAGTTTTAGATTATTTAGAGTCCATTACAAGTAATTGAATCAGTCAGCCCACCGTGATTATTGCTTCTAATTAGGTTATGGCAATTAAGTAATGTACATTTGCATGCACCACACTAGTAATTAATGTGTTGTAATCATCAGACTCCATCTACAGTAGGTACTGCACAGTAGTTAAATACATACATGTACATAGAAGTTTCTTGCATACATAAATAACATGTTATACACACATAGTTGTAATTTACATAGTCAGTTTCATATCCCATATAGCCACTAAGCCCTGTACACATTTCATCGTACAGTACACAATCTTTTTTGGGAGTACAAATTTGTACTGTGTTGATGGTGACTGATTGATTCCTGCATGATTAATCAATTGTCAAATTTTACTGAAAAAAATAAATCACAAACAGGAAAAGTAAACAAAATCAGAAAAATGCCCGGCACTAAGGCCTATCGTGCTTATAATTATATGCAGACAGCCATATATAACAGTGATGACATATGGTTTGCAGTCGTATTCCTTCGTTCAGTATCGAACTCTGACAATAAGGAAAAAGGTTGTCTTTTAGACTTAATGATGGATGGGATTTAAGATGCTGGATCCTCCGAGCCAAAGCCTTCAAGTCTCATCGTGTCTTTTGTTCATTATATATAGACTGAGCGTGCTGCGCTGTACTGCAGTCACAGTAATAGTTTAACCTAGTTTCTTTCTGCATTGAGAATGAGATACAGTTGTACATTGTATAGTAGGCATATATAAATGTGTTTAAGTCATTGGCATAAAGTCAGTGGATACATCTAGGCATATATAGGTCCATGTGCAGGCCACTGGGATTGTATATAAAACTACATGTATGTAAACAGATTTATTTTTTGGTAATAACATAAATTAACATGTCTTAGTACATGTGTATGTTATGTGTTTTCGACAATAATACATGACTGCATATTTACACTGAACAACCATACGTATATTATGCAAATTTGTAGGCTGGTTTATACATATTTACATAATTTATGCAAATAGTAAAACAGGAGAAAAATAACAAGAAATGAAGATCTCTTATTTTTTATGTGCAAATGATTTGGGGTGAACATTACAAACCCAAATTAAAGAAAGATAAACAACAGCATCAGACAGTATGTAAATTAAAATTGATTGATTTCACAGTTTCACTCATAATATTAACCTTTAGAAACTTATCCTACAATATTTATTTTATCTGTTTATTTTGGAAGAATAATAGGCTTACATGTAGATGTAATTGTAACAATTAAGTGAACCATGCATTGAGTATGCACTGGGCTTTAATTTACTGAAATGTATTGTACATTGTAAATCCCGTTCATTTCAATAGGATTTATGTTTATATCAGGATGTGAGAATATGGGCCCTATTTCATGTATTTTGTCCAAGATATGGCCTACATCATGTATGTTCTGAATACATAAGTTATAAATGTAGCCAGCTGGCCAAACCTAGGGGGACTAGTAGACTACTAGACTCCCAGACCCAGACACATCCCTGGCTTGAATACCATGTACCAAATATTATTTTCAGATCATATTTTTTTTGTGGTCTGCATTGTAATTTTCCGCCCACAAACTCCTTTTGTTCAGACTTTGTTCCCCTGGTGAGTCATTAGTATGCTTACATTCATCTAAATGTATGCGGTGATTGCAGCCTTCAGTATCATGGATGAATGTTTCTCTCGATTTCTTCATTATTATGCCTTCACATCATCATGTTGTAAACTATGACTCTCTTTATACTTCAAAAACCTGTTTGACTCATGAATACATGTTTATGAATTGATGTCATCTTATCACAAAGGGTTCCTTTGTACATGTACTTGTACATGAATAAATTGTACATGTAATTACATGTAATTTACATACATATGTAGTTGTAAAATACAGTGCGAGTAACGCCGAGTAATGACATGCACATGGATGTACATACATGTACAGTACATGAGGCCTATCATGTGCTGCTACATTTTTTAGTGTCGAACTTACTGAAGTAAGATTAAGATTAGTTTACATACATGTACTATGCATGTACATGTACAATGTATCTTATGTATGCATTGATTGATGGGCCATCTACATTTGTACTAGTAGGCCTATAAACTGTATGCGTGCATTTTTTAGAGAACCACTTTGTGTCATTGTGCATAAGCGTCGTTTGTTTATAAAATGACGTATTTAGTGCAATACTTTGTCATGATTACCCAGTAAACAAGTCAATCTGCACCGCACAGCAGGAATATCTATCAAACATGGTATACATTACAAACGGATGTAACAGTGATCATGTATCCTTTGGTTCTGTATTTAGGCTTTTTCCTGTTCATCCAAACCACTAATGACCTAGATAAAAGTGTCTAGTATGAGCCTGGGGACCACGACATCCTAACCTTCTGTTGACCCATGTTGAGTTGATGAAACGTAGAACATGTACATGGTACTTGTTGCAATATGTTGCTTTCCAAAGGCCATGTTTTGTAGAAATTGGAAAGTATACATAGTGCTGGTATTCAATTTCAATTTTCCCATTTTATATATTTTTTTTTACAAGTAAATGAAGTAATAAACTGCTGCAAACTGCTCATCAGCCCCCAAAATGTCCTGAAATTACAAATTATAATATAAAATGCTTTAAAGGCCTAGTTGAGAAAGATCCTGCTAGGATCGAAATGTCAGGCCCGCCTAACTCAAGAATTTGTTTAAATGTTTGTAATGTGTATGAATCTCAGTTTTGGGTATGCGTATCTATTAACCACCTGTATTTCATTGAAACTTGAACAAAGAAAAATTAAACTGGAGCAAGATTCAAACCTGCGAGCCCTGGATTACCGTACCTGTGCTCTACCAACTGAGCTATCCAGCCCTATGTTAGCATTGTCCCAATTGTCAATTATATTTGTTTGTTCCTGAAGGTAAGGTGTGAACATCCTACTGTATGCCTTCACGGTGCACCTTATTGTAATACATGTATGAATGATTGTTTTTATTAAAATTGATTTGTTTAAATGCTTAATTGTCTTTGGTTGTGACTTGTTTTACCAACAGGCGTTCTCTGTGGTCTTCATTTTCATTGCCTTTACATCGGACATGATCTGCCTCCTGTTCATCCCAGTCCACTGGCTGTTCTTTGCAGCCAGTACCTACGTCTGGGTACAGTTTGTCTGGCACACCGGTACGTACAAAATAAAGAATCTTATTCCTCCAAACCCTGAACCTTCTAGGGCCTTTACAAAACCAGGCTTGAGGTTAGGCTTGGGACTTACTTCGCTGCCACCATTTGAGGTCCACAAAACAAAGTGAAGGGATTGGGCCACGTGACGAAGCCGAAGAAAGGCCCCAGCTTTGCCATGTATCGTAAGTCCTTCATTTCATTTAGGACACAAAATGGCGGTAGCAAAATAAATCCCGAGTCTAGCCTCAAGCCTCATGTGGGGCCTGTTTGCGTACGGGATCCCAGATCCTGCGGATCCATGTCCCATGCAGGGTATGCTAAAATGGGATCCGGATCAGCAGGATCCCTGATCTTGTGCGTGAAACAAACAGGCCCTTCGCAAAGGCCCTTTGATCATTCTTCAGTTTCTTTAGACATGTTCGATTTGGAGAAATTTAGCTCAGAGATTCTGTAGTATCTGAAATGGATACATCATGTAGGATCTGTATTAATTTGGGGACCCGTATGGTTCTCTGTGAGCTTTGCTTGTACTGAACTTGTGTTCTTTGAGAAAAATCAACTTGTCACAGGGGTCGAAATTTAACTTCAGTCACTTGGTGGTCCGCAGGTCCAGTGGACAGTGCACTGCACTGGCATTGTATTGTTTTTGGTGGCCCTAGACCTGCGGACTACTGTTAATTCCGACCCCTGTGACCGTATCAGAATTTTAAAATCATGACTTAAGGTGGTTTGTTTTCAGGTTTTTATTGAAGCTGGGATACAGGCTTATTATTTCATGGAGGAAATACAGATCATGGCTTCTGTTGTTCTGCTCTTGGTCTTGGTGAACTTGTCAAACTTGTCCCTACTGCCATAAATATATCTCACTTCCCAGTGGAGTTCTTTGCAATGGAAAAGTGGATGTCTACCTTTGAAAAACAAATTCCAGTCCAGTGATTGATACTGTATTATCTAGTGTGTATGTAGTCAACACTGACATTCAGCCTAGTGTCAAGGGTCACCAACTCGTAGTATTTCTTAGCTTTATTGTGAGGGAGGTGGTAAGGGTCCCACAATGACTTCACAGGACATAGGGAAAGGGTGGAGCAGGTGTTGTTATGGAGCAGTTTGCTCAAAGTTGTCCAGTGTTTTGGCCATTTGAAGTCTTTCCAAATCCATCTCTCGCTGGAATTTTTTTTTGTAATGTAAGGATGTAGGACTGTACAGCACGGGGATCAATGCCAATTTCACCAAATTAATCGTAACTTACATACATGTGTACATATATATACAACCGGAGGACTTATGATACATTGCAGCCCTTGCGTAGAAGTCGAAGGATACGATGGGTTATCCTTCGTATCATGGGTTATAATCGATCGCAGGGCTTTGTGAAATCGAGCCTTATCGACCCCAGGAACTGTAACTCCATATGGGGCTTGATGGCCTAACTTTGTTTGATTTTGTAGTAAGGATGTGTACCATGTACTGTACATCTACGAACATACAGGTACAGGTGTATACAGTACATGTACATCATGTACTTACATGTATGATCTTGCATAGTGTTGGATTTTGGTAGTATTTGACAAGGTACACTGTACACATAATCCCCAGGGGGTTAGATGTACATAAAGTCCAATTGACCTGGACCAGGATATTGGCAGGGGAAGTAGTGGAATTCTAATCCCAAGTTCAACAAGTGGCTTTACAATACCCACATTGTGCATAACATCAACTATGGAGAGATTGAGCGTAAATCAAGCATAGTGTTCCTCGCACAATGAGCTTGCCGACAATGAGCTTGTGCAGCCTTGCGTGTCTTTTTATGCATACGCTGCACGTAGACACTCCGTAAATTGAATTTTTTTATCTCATAAATGACGGGCAATTTGATTATGCTTGGATGCGTGTTACATGTATGTTGCCTGCACTGTATTATGCAGTTCATTTTGGATTTTCCCTATCCAAAGTTTTATTATTGTTTTAACTGCAGTATGTGTACCGTATGTGTACATGTACATGTAAGGTTAGGTTTAAAGGGTGGGCAGCATTTTTTGTGTACTTGCCAGGAAGAAAATAACCAAAATGTTTGCGCTCAAGTTTAGCCACAGAATCCAATAATCCCACGGAGTCAAGCAGTGATCCTTAGTTGACCTTCCTTGATTTTAATGAAATTTCAGCTAAATCCTAGCCAGGGGTCGATTTCACAAAACTTTGTAACTTACTATCAATCGTAGGACTTTAGATGCATTGAAGGCCTACGTGGGATAGGTCCCCTGCGATAGGTTATCCTTCGTAACTCAAGTTACGATCGATCAATTCGTGAAATTAACCCTTTGGAAGTTAGATGATTTGACATGGAATGTTCCACAAAATATTCCACGAATGAGTCAACTTGATTAAGTTTGTTTGAAAGATGATAAGAAGAAGAGATACTCTTTTAGAAGTGGGAGGAAAAAATCAGAGTACATGTAGTAGGTTTGGGTAAAACCCATAGAATCAGGTACTGTAGGGGCTGAAAACCCAATTTATTTGAGGACAGAGCTGGACTTGAACCTGGGCCGCCAGAGGTGAACAAAAAAAAGAACAATTATTCCAACCTGACTTCACTTCCCTGTTTAATTTACATGTACATGTACATGTATTGCTATTTTTGCTCAATATCAATATTTTAAGCAGTATTTCCTGCCAAAAATACTCTACATGAAAATGAAGCTGCACATCTCTGTAGAAATGGGGTAAAAGTTGATTTAGATATTGTTTGTTTCCAAGCATTTTCAGATTTTAGCTTTCATTTCAGATATCGCATTATAACAACTGTCCGATGGTTCCTGTCTCACTGAAGGCCACTTTCCGTTTTCACTCTCTGAACAGTGTTACATGTAGCCTACATAGTCTAATACTCTACATCTACATGTACATGTACATGTACATGTATACAATGTACTGGTACATGTTAACATGAGTATAAATAATTTAGAATATTTTTAGACTCAGTGTATTCATATGTAAAATGTATTGAAATATTTCATGTGGTATTGCATGTTCAAATCATGTGCACTGATGTGATAAAAAAAAAAAAAATGCAATTTGTATATATCAGCATACATGTTAATGTACTGTACATGTACATACTTGACATGACATACGGTACTTCATATCAGTTGCTCATTAACATTAATGTAATTCTACCAGCTTTGGGCACAGTTTATGGCAGTATTCATTTTACATACATTTTAAGCTAATGCTCGAATATAATTCTTTATGAGTTCTCATAAAGAACTCTCCAATCAATCTGCACATACTGTATGTGTATTGAAACTGTGCCCATGTCTGTGACTCTGTGTTCTCCTACTCCTACAGTATTAAGGATGAACGAACGGACAGTGTTTGAAGCATCAAGTTATACCTCATTCTTTTCAACACTGTTCAATATAGTACATCACCGTACATGTACATTTTAACCTCATAATCAGGGTTCTAGCCAGACCAGCTCTAGAAATTTCTAGCTCTAGAAATGAAGTTGAGCCGCGGTGAGAAAAATGCAGCCCAACATATTGTCCTGTAAACATTGAGAATCAGTTGTTCGCATTTCAAAACACAGAAAAGAGTGAACTTTGTGATCAAAATTCATGATACTGGCAATACTTTTATTCACTCTGTGGAAATTCGTGCTGGGCAGCAGAGTTTATTCCAGACCTACATGTACGTTCCGGGCGCAAATGTCCAGTGCCGGGCTGGCCCGCCCAGCGCCGCCCACCGTGGCTAGAACATGCTCATAATGCAAGAAAAATAGTTTGACCTTAAAACCATGGCGGTATCCTCACCATCTGTCTCATTACTGCATTGATTTGACCCACTGGTACATGCATACATGTATGTACAGTAACAGTTCCTGATTGCCTTTGATCACATCAGTGATTTTTCAGCAAAACAACAATTGATTGACAGGGAGAACTGCATGATGTACAACTGTCAGGACTGTACATGTACATGTATGTCCAATCATAGAGTAAGGAAGCCTTACTCTATGGTCCAATCTAACAAAGCACCACTAATGAGCCACCATGGTACTGTAGTCTCATTATCAGGCTGCAATACCGCCATCATTCAACCTAAACGTGTCAAGTCTTTGTTTTCAATTCTTAACGTTAAATTACATAATTTGACAGTTTGAATTGGACGCATGATTCATGTCATTGATTTCTCAGCAGAATCAGGATTGATTTGGGGATGACACTCAGCTATGCATGAACGAACACATGTTATTGTTCCCAGGTCCTTTTATACATGTAGCTGCTTATTATCTTACTAGACCTGGATTTATTCAATAGGATCAGATAACAGCATGCAATTATACATACATGTACAACAGCAGGTTGTACAGTAAACCATACACCTGTTACTCAGGTCCATATTGATATATTGTACAATTAACATGCTGGGTCAATTTATTAACAAACGACAAATATATCATACAATGAACAGTGCCCATCCCTCTTCCCTTCATCCTAGTCCAAGTCACTCCCTCCACACTTCCGTCGGGTGGAGAAGAAAAAAAGAAAGAAAAAGAATATATATGCACAGTTACCGTGGCAACTGACATGTAATATAATCATCCCTGGGATTCATTATAATCCTGCCAGTTGAAAGGTTTGGGATCTCAGTCCAGTCACTGTCCATCCTGTGTACATCCAGGTAGATTGTACATATAGCTCTGTGGTTATTACAGGTCATGTTTGCATAATGCAGATTAAACGGCACCTGTACACCAATGGGGGATAGTGCGTATACATTAGAATCATAATGGATTGGTGCTTGACAGTGTGAAGTAACTGTATGCCATATACACATGTATGAACCCAGGATATAATTTATAAACGGTGTCTGATTTACATATAGTGTTGGAGTGGCAGGTACATGTAGCTAAACAGCTAACAGGTACTTCTATTCACAACCTGTATTATAATAGCCTTTTGAGAGTTAATCTGTGAGGATATAATTGCCAGATCCTCTGCACATTCAAAAGAGATGTATTTTCTGGTCATTCTGGTTGGTAAACAGCTCACAGCAACCTGTTGAAGCCCTGAGTATAAAACGCCTACTGCTATAAAAGCCTACTGTAAACATTCAATGTACACTGTACATTTACAATAGCGCTCCGCACTAATGACGTCACAAAATCCCCGGATGTCAGACAAACATTGACTCACACACGTAGTGTACATGCACGCACACCCACACGCACGGCGGCATGGTTGCAATGTTTGTCTGAGGTCCGGTGCTATTTTTAGCGTAAGTGCGGAGCGCTATTGTACATATGCATGTAAATATGATTATAAACGTGTAATATTTTTGCATTGGTACATGTGTAAGGGCCTACAGTATACCTTCTTTGTTTCATACATTGCTGTTTTGTGTAAGTATGTTCTGACATACAGCAGCATATGATCATGTAATATATTGTATCTTCTCTTCCATAAGTGATTTTTCATTTTTTTTCATTTCACAAGGGGAAACAAACCTTTTATGGAGTCCATTTTCAAACATATCAAAATGTTTTCTTTGGTTTCAAGTACACCACTATCATATTTCGTACAGTTCCGTTAAATAAATTTGAAATGATATTCTCCAGTGTAATTGTGGCAACGATGGGCTGGTCAGAAGTGTTTTTTTTAATGGAAGCCTGAGTTGAATTGCTGATAAAAAGATGTTTTTGACGTCAAACAGTGTCTCTTCAGAACCTGTTATTTTACTTCCTGGGCATGTGGGCCTAATGCCTGCAATGTAAATTATTGGAAGACATTTTTCTCCTTGTCATTTTGCCAATATCCTTATACTGTATGTAGTTGTACAATTGCAAAACTATGTTGTTTACACTGCCTATTGATCTTGACTTCCAAATGAACTTGCCATTTGGCAAGTTTCAAACACACTTCTGATTTATGTGCATTAAAGGTACATGTAGTATCATACTTTGGTTTTTATCAAAGAAATACATATTCATGGGCAAAATATCAGGACAGATACAGTAGCAGTCATCTGTGTAAATTTCAGTCCCATACAGTGCCCACTTTTTGAGAAAACAGTGAAAAACAGCCACAGTATTTCTTAAATCTTTTCGCTTTTATTTTTGATCTTTTAAAAGATCAACAAGATTTTCGGTCGTTGTTTTACTAATTTCTGGATAAATACACCATTCAGACGGAAACATTTTGTTTGTTTGTTTCTACCACCACCATCTTCATACCCTGTAAGTTATACGTAAATCTGTGAATATTTCTGTTTTGGTTTCTTACCAAAGTATGATACTACTGTACCTTTAATATGTGTGCATACACAATGTATGTAAGTTGGACCTGAACATTATGATTCACAATTTGGCCTATGTACGTGACGAGAGATAATAACTGACATTGTGTATTTGATTTGTTGTGTTGTAGATCGGGGCATATGTCTGCCCACAGTTTCGCTCTGGCTGCTGTTTGTCTACATCGAGGCCTCGGTGCGATTGCGGGAGCTACGATCGGCGATTCCATTTCACCTTGACCTCTGTCGACCTTTTGCAGCACATTGGTATGTATACAGCGAGCTGTCTGGTGTTTTCTTGTGGTTTGTGATATCTGTCTGAAAGGTGGGATTCGAACCCATGACCCTGTTATCTGTGTCAATGCCCCATCAGCTAGACCACCCAGCTTACCATGGTTATTGTACTTAGTTGAAACTTGTGTAGCGGCGGATTCCAAAATGTTTCATGTTGTTTTGCTCGAAAGTACTTATCTTAACTCTAACCCATCTCCATACCACAGTCTTCCACTCTTGGTTTTTCCTGTGGTATCCAAAGTGTGGTATTCTGAATACCGCAATACACCACAGTGTGGTTTGTGTGGTAATGCATGGTTTATGGTCCAGTCCCCCTATGGAGACTGTGGTAATGTGTGGTAAGCAGCTCTTGTCTTGTGTGGTAGATGTAGAGGGTTAGTGTTAAAACGCAATTTCTCATCCATATAAGACGTTAATTTCATCAGGATCCACTGTCTCTCTCCTCCACAGCATCGGTTATCCAGTGGTCACGCTCGGGTTCGGTTTTAAAAGTTACGTGGGCTACCGCATGCGACTTCGGAAGCAGAAAGAGGTGCAGAAGGAGAATGATTTTTACATTCAACTGCTGCAGCAGGCATTGCCTCCAGAGCAGCAGCAACACCACCAACTGCAGAATGCCTCACTGACGGCGGAGAAGCAAAAAGGTAAGCAGCTTGGCCGACATCCCTTGCTGGTGTTACCTAAAGGCTGGTCTCCGGAAGATCTCCGCGGCGTCTCTGAGATTTTGCGGAGACATCTTAGCAGTCGCAGATATCATTAGTCTCCGCGACGTCTAAAAAAAAATCAAACATGTTTAAACTTCTTGCGACTCTTCAGAGACTTCATTATTTTCAGGAGACGTCTCTGCAACTATCAAAATCTGGAGTCACGTATTAGTTGCGAACTAGTACCCATTTTGGGCTTGCTGTTTCTAAGTGCTGATATCTTGTAAACACCAGATGTTGCTTGCTTAGTTTCATCGTTTCTTGATTGACATAACTTTCTGTGTCTGTCGTGATTTGCAAGTGTGCAGCCCAAATCTCTTGCTGAGTTGTGGTTATGCTTATACTTGAGCCTATTTGGTTTTTCTGCTGAAGTAAGTTTGGCAAATTGCTCACTGTTAGTAGCGCTCATTGACATGTATCTGTCACTCTGATGGTCCGATTCAATAGACTGTTCCAGCTTTGCTCTTACAACCTGCCTACGAGTGTGTTTTACATAACGCATGTGACCGAGTTTGACCGAGGCTTTCGTGGTCACCTGATTAAAAGGCCTTCTCCATTTGGTCAATGGGCAGAGTTTGATTGACATGCCGGAAGGGTCCATAGCTAACCATCCTTAAATGTCTTGTTGTCCTCTTCCCAGGAGCCATTTCTTCCAAAGCAGAGGAGCCTACGTCTAATGGAGTCACCCCCAGAAAAGGTTCACCTGTAATTCAAGGAAATAAGGGTACGTCTGACAGTGATAAGCCTAAGGAGCAGCCCCGCAAGCAGCAGACCAGCAACAACGCCACTGTCAGCACTAAATCCGGTGACCCGGACTATATAGAAACTAAGCTGCCACAGCGCAGCGTGAACGATTACGACGGGTCCAAGGAAAACCTGGCCAATGAGCAGATGCAGGCCAAGAACTTAAAACAGAATGCCGTGGGGTCGGGACAGCGAGGGAAGAATCCGCCGGGGAAGGATAACAGCGGGTCCTCCTTGCCGCATTCAAGCAGTAAGAAGCCCAAGCCCTTAGCTACCAAGCTGGAAAACAAGGAGAAAGAGAAGGACACCAACCTGAGTGCGGATATCGCCAATGGAACAGTTCCCTCTGCTCCTGTCAAAGACGACAAGGTTCTGAGGTAAGCAGTCTGTCACCTGAAGTCCAAGTTGTAGACTGGTCTTTTCAGAAAGAATACCTTTCTTTCCCAATTCAGTTAACCCTCAAGACGATGCTGTTACCATTCTTGGAGTAATTTCAACAAATTCTAAATTACTGTCAGCTATTATTTTCCTGAAGGTGTGTCCTTTTGGCGTACAGTGTCAACAGTTGAAATGATGGAACCCCATGATTTTTCCTGTGTTGACAAAGACCCCGTTTGTTTCACGCACGATATCCGTGATCTTGCTGGTCTGGATCCCATTTTAGCGTATCCTGCATGGGACGTGGATCTGCAGGCTACAGATCTCATGTGCGAAACAAACAGGCCATTTAACTCAGTATTTTATGTACCAAGTTGGCAGAGAAATTTGAGCAAAGGAGACAGTGACGGCAGTCCCTCCTTAAGGCTTGGGTGTGACTTTACTGACTTGATGAGGTGTGTTTGTTGTCTGGTCTTCCAGGTTGGAATCTGACATCAAGAGACTGAAGGCCGACCTCCAAGCAAGCCGTCAGACCCAGGCCGACCTCAAAGCGCAGATCAGCAGCCTGGAGTCTGACGACCAGCATGACAAGGCCGAGCTGGATCAGATGAAGAAGGATTATGAGTCTCTGCAGACCAAGTAAGTCTGGCCTAACCTGCCCATCTATCAGTGAGCACAAACTTCACAAGTTAGGTCCAGCTCTTGATGCTTCATCACAACCTCAACTCCATGGGCATAATTTCTACTCCTGACATGGAGACACCCTAAGTAGACGTCAACAGGTTATCAGAATAAACTATAAGGTGTCTTGGATAATTTTCATTACATATGCTTTCAGAGGAATTTGACGTAAATGTTCCCGGAAAGGAACTCAAGGCACAATAATGACCGTAATATGAGCTAAGACTTACATGCCAAGTAAAAATATTACGTGAAATGCCATGCTGGAAAGATTATACTCAAGGTGAAGGAGAAGGGTAACCCCAGCAAAACACTTTGCTGAAGTCGCCTTTGTCGCCGCAGTGCCTACTGCATCTGCTTACTTGAGGTAGATCCTAGGATCTGATCATGCCTTCAAGGTATCCCTAAAAACCTTCCAGTTCCAGGGGTCGATTTCACAAAGCCTTACGATCGATAGTAACTAGAGTTATGAAGGATAACCCATTGTATCCTACGTAGGGCTGCAATGCATCATAACATTTAAGTCCTACGATTGATAGTAAGTTACGATGAGTTTGTTGAAATTGACCCCTGGGGTCGATTTCATGAAGCCCTACTATCGATCATAATTCGAGTTGTGAAGGATAACCCATCGTATCCTACATAGGGCTGCAATGCATCACAAGCCTACGATTGATAGTAATAAAGTTACGATGAGTTTGGTGAAATCATCCGGAGGAGGCCTACCTTTATTTGTGTGCGTCACTTCCCTAAAGAGCCAATTTCTTGATGTTGACAATTTATAAATGTCTCTTGAATATTAGATTGATTGATTGACTGACAGGTGTTGTTTTGGTACAAATGTTTTGTGATGACGTATCTTCCCATTTTCCTCTTTGAAGGTTACATAACCTCGTCACTCAGAAGCAGCAGGATAAGCAGAATATCGCCCGTATGGAGCAGCAGCTCAAGACAGAGCGAGAGTCTCGCACTTCCCTGGAGACGCAGATGAGAGAGGAACGCAAGAATCGCAAAGCCAAGGAAGCAGCTGCGGCTCGAGCAGCGGCTATGGCTACTGCAGGACGGTAAGTCGCTGCAAATGGTGGCTTGGAATCTTCCAGAATCTGCTTAAGTCCCAAATTCTTGAAAATACCACAAAGAATATTTTCTGTATGATTCGTTCTTCAGCCTTGAACCAAGCAAGGCTAAGTTTTGAGCTGTGGTCTTTACGCTCCTGTCTTTTGCAATATCAGCAGCGATACTTAGATGTTTTAGAGACTTGAAGGTTGTTGATAAGGGTTAAATGATGAGTCTTACAGAGATGAATGAAGACAAGTAGGCAGCCATAGCCGGAGCAGTGGCTATTGCTATGATTTCCATAGGCTTATACATTGTGAGCCCCCCCCCCCAACCCCAAACCACCTGATTTCTGTTCAGGCTAATCTGGCGGATCAGAAGCTTGCCCCCTTGAATTCTTTTGAAGAAAACTCACTGGGTCTTAATACAGATTGCCTCCTTTGCTCAAAATCTCCCAGGTATAACGAATGTGGCGATTCCTGTCGAATGAGAATGCTCGACCAAGATTCCGAGATCCTACGACTGCGTAAGGAATCCAGAGACAAGGATGACCACCTCAGAGAAATGGAGAAGAAAACAGAGGTAGGAATGAAGGGGTTCGCCACAGGGTGTGGTACGACAGAAAGTAGCACGGATTCAAAACTGAGATATTGAAGGAAGCTGCGCAAGAGGTTTAAAAGCTGTGTGACAATAGCACTCCACACTTGCGCTAAAAATGGCACACTAGCTCAGACAAACATTGCAACCATGCAATAGTGTGGTGTGTGCGCGCGCGTGCATGCATGGTGTACACTGCGTGTGTGAGTCAATGTTTGTCTGACATCCAGGGATTTTGTACACTCATGTGACGTCATTAGTGCGGAGCGCTATTGGGTTGCTATCTTACTCCGTCTGTTGATACCCAAGACAGATTAGTGGATTCCAGTCGGCAAATTGTTTGCCTGTGAATTGCTGGACTGAAGCTCATGACCGATTGACAAGTTCATGATTCGATTCACCCCGCTGACCCCATCTAGCTCGGTGGCCTAGCGGTATGGCATCTGCACTAGTAAGCAGGTGGTCGTGGGTTTGAATCCCACCTGAGCCAGCATGTGATTTTTCATGTGCACTCAATAAGCACCGAGTATGCAGTGCTCACCTACGTCAGTGAAGGTCAAGCTTTATATTTGCATAAGTTCATGACTGTTTTAAGATGTTTCTTAAAATCACTATAATGAATGACCACTATATAACGGACAATATCTGTGCATCCCAGCATGTGCGCTATAATAGCGGCGTTCCACTGTACTATTGGTGGCCAAGGTTTTAGAAACAAATCCTGCAACTTTCTCTTCATACTAAATAAGATTTCTGGAAACCCCTCTGTCTCCCCCCACCCCCACCCCTGCAGATGATGCACGAACGTCAGGAGACCCAGAACAAGACGGACCTCTTGATGTCAGCGCTCATGGCCATGCAGGATAGAACAGCTAAGCTGGAGACCAGCCTGAGCGCCGAGACGCGCCTCAAACTGGACCTCTTCTCGGCACTGGGTGATGCTCGTCGACAGGTGGAGATTCTACAGAGTAAGAACCCTAACCTCTCCGACTACTCCAGGTCCCAATTTCATGGAAGCCTTTTTTGTGCTTACGGGCACTGCTATGCTTAAAATCTATTTCATGGAATCTATAAGCAAGACTTTCTGTTAGTGAAGAATTTCTAGGCTATTGCGCAGGCGTTCTGCAGAAAATCCTTGCTTATCATTGCGAGAAAGAAAACTATTCCATGAAAGACACTAATAAACCGTAAGCAAAAAAAGTCTCCTATCGTAAGCGAATAATTTTTGCTTACGGTAACGGATTCCATGAAATTGGGCCCCGAAGTTTTGGGAATGATAATTCTTGAATTACATTCTTCATATAAGAAGAATGTAAGATGGAGATTGTCAATGAAATAAAACTTATATTGCACATTTAATTTGAAAGAAGATGTGTACAGAGCTTAAGGAGGAAATATTATGTTATCCATTTTTTTTTGGTCTTCTTTTCTCAGCTCAAAATATGAAGAAAGATCGAGAGATTCACGACCTGAAGACGAAGATAGCCGAGGTCATGGCCGTCATGCCTCACAGTAACTATTCCGGCTCCAGCTCCCCGATCTCCGGCACGCCGCGCTACTCGGTCAACTTCGTCAACTCGGACGAGCCGTCCCCGGTCCTGCCCGTCAGCCCGTTGGCCCACAACAGCAGCAGTGGCGACCTCAGAAGCAGCGCCATGTCGCAGAGCGGACCGCCCGGAGTGCAGGCAGGACCAGCGGTCTCCTCGGCACCGATCACCATCGCCCAGGGTTCGTCCTCCTCGCAGTCACCCTCTCCATCGGTCAGTCCCGTCCCGAGCATTGGCAATGGCAAGTCGGTCCTGGACCCTAACGCGGCGGTGTACCGCCCCAAGAGCAACTAGATGTGGATAACAAGAAAACAACAAAAATTAAAAATAAAAACAAGGAAAGAAGAGAATAAGATCTAGGAATTGAGAGAGAGAGAGCAGGTAGAAGATGTAACTTACAGGTGTATATACAATGGCATGATGTGTGTTTATAGGAACTGCTAACAGGTGTTTCATAGTTTGCTTAGGCTAGCATCTACACGTACCCTCTGGCCAGTTCAAGTCTGATCCTTTCAAACATTTTGTGAACTTTAAGACAACAAACTGAATCCTTCAGGACTTTCATTTCAGGACTTGCTGTTTTTTATGATCAGGAATTTAAATGTCAAAGTCGGCTTTTTCTCGCCAATCAACTTACTAACCGTATAGTCCAAAGTGTATTTGGTGTACTCAATACACAGTGCTATTAATACTTTGGTTATGGTAAGCCTAACTTTGACGTGTCAAATCACTGATGCCGATATATCAATAGTATCATTGATACGACCTACAAACTTATTCCCCTTGCAGTTTCATCCAGAAGTAGGCTGTTTAAAGATCGCCTTCATGACAGACTCAATCGGCTTCAAATCCGCCAAGATCAAACTTAACTCTAATCCTAACCCTAACCCTAAGGCCCTTTTCCAAACCTCGGCTCCGGCTCAGGCTCCGGCTCCGGCGCTGTCATCCATATGCTGAAAATGTAGGTTGTGGCTTTTCATTGAAGCTGAATCCCTGTTTTCTTGTTCAAAATAGAGAATCTACTTCCAAACCGTACCCAAAAGCCTCTATTTTGATACCTTTTATTCAAAAATGGAGTCACGAAATGGAGCCGAAGCCGGAGCCTGAGCCGGAGCCGAGGTTTGGAAAAGGCCCTAACTCTAATCCTAACCCTAACCCACTTCGGATTAAATAATTGATGTTCCCACTTGCATAAAGTGTCTAATAGTCAGAATCCCTGTGCAAGTCGGCAGGAGGCCACTTAGTGTTCATCAAACTTAGGGCCTGTTTGTTTCAGGCACGTGATCAGTGATCCTTGGCAAAAAAGCTGCTCTAAATCCCATTTTAGCATATCCTGCATGGGAGGTGGATTCGCAAGATCACTGATTGTGAGCCTGTTACCTCTTGGGAATCACTTCCAAATTCACAAACTGTTGTGTAATGGATCATAGCCTTTAAAAAGTTGCTTCATTTCTTCCTGCGATGCCACAAAGGGCGATACTAATCAAATATCGGCTTTGGCTCCTGTCTTGCATCTTATTTCAAATGACAGGTGTAGAGGCTTTTGAGAGATCCATAGCCTGTATTTTTCTAGCCTTTGAATAACAAAGAAACACACCCTGAGCCATAGCCTGAGCGAAGTTTTGGAAAAGGCTCAATGATCAGAAAACTCTTTCCTGTCCCATCTCACTGGTACTAGTACTGGCTATCTCAGTATTGGATGGTTCTGTATGTGACTTGCTGGCCAGTTTGAAGTGTAATGCCATTAGCCTGTTTGATGTACAACTCACACAATAGGAAGGTTGCTGTTTGAAGTGGATGCATGGTCAGAGCCGTAAATAAAGAGAGTTTGGCCAACTCGGTTTCAGGCATCTCATTTATGATTGGTCAATAGCCCTCACGTGACTACAAGGCGCCATGTTGGGGACCAACTTTGTGTCAATCAATTGCAATATTTCACATTTGTCTTTGCCCTATTTTCAGAAAAAAAATGCACATTCCATGGTTTCATGATCACAACAAATGGCACACCATTGTAAAGAGGAATAAGGAAGCTTTCTAATGATTTCAGTTTCACCGTTCATAGATCCGTAACAAAAAAGATATAATCTCTCAAACTTGAGTTGCAGAACTGTTTTGAGGGTTTTTTTAGACACACAACCGTTGCTAAAATAGTTTGCGCGCCCGCGCGCGCGTGTGTACGCGCATCCCCTGTAGGTCCCTAACATGGCGTAGTTTGCCAAACTCTCTTTATTTACGGCTCTGTGCATGGTGTACAAACAGCCCCCTCTTGTGGTGAACAGAGGCTAATGTCTATCAAATCAAGTACATGTACTGTACAGTTCCTGTATGACACATCATAGCAACATTCAGTGCTATTGGTTCATAGAGTAGTTTGCGTTTATTAGTGCAAGAAGTAGTACCATGAGGACGAAGCGTATCTCTGGAAGGTCAAAGGTCAGGGCATAGTGACAAATTAATCATGGACCATTCCACTTACAGATAGGAAGTGGGCATTTATCAATAAAAATTCAAACACAAAATAACCTACATATGAACCAATAGCCAGGTCTCATTTTCTTCAATCTGCTTAGTAAAAGAAATCGCGCTAAGCAGATTTCTCACGCTAAGCACATTAATCAGCTGAGCACCAGTCACAGCTAACGAACACCGCTTTTACATTGTTTGGCTGGTAACCTGTGTTTTGCTAAGTAGACTTTGTGCGCTTAGCAGCTCCTTGGGAACCGGCCCTCTGGTGTTTTTTGTTTGAAGTTTTAGTCGGATACCCTGCTCTCTCTTGGTAACTGTAGTACTGTAATAAGAAGGGCTATACACAGATAACTAACCGTTTTTCTTTGGTGTCTCCTGCTTTGACTAGGGCTGTTTAATTTGACCTTGTGCTTTGTCTGATGCTGCCTTGAAATCACGTCGTGTTTGTCATGCGTCCATGGTGAAACGTTGTGATTTTACGATTCATCGTCATTGTCGTTCTTGTGTAAGCGACCAAAGCTTGTGTGGAACTGAATAGGAGCATAGTTATAAGAATCCAAAAAACCAGGCAATGAGAGAATATCACAGCCGGACAACGCTGACAACTTTGACAAACATGACGTGAACGAGAAAGCACCACAAAACTCTGCAACAGGCACGCTAAAAAAGAAACAGAAAAAAAAACGAAAAAGAAAACATTTGTGCATGTATCGCTACTTTTGCCATTACATCGCTTAAAAAAAAAATCTGTTTATTTCCGAAAAAGTTGGTTGTCTTTTATGTGCTTTTAGTAGATTGGGAAACTACAAGGTTTTTACTAACACGGCGAGCGCGAGGCATTATCAAGAGACAAGAAGTGATAGTACTGCTGTCCAGTTTATTTATTTGTTTCCTCCCCTTGTAGGCTTGGAGAGATTTAGAAAGTATTAAATTCAGTAGTTATATTATTATGTAACACCTCATTCAAAACTCTTGAAATAATCTTTCTGAGGTGTCGGTGCGTACGTTTAGCGCAGCATGCAGCGTATCATCCTTTTAGTTCTTGGACCGAGGAGCTCATGGTCTGCATCCAAAAAAAGACGTTCTCATTTTCAAACTACACGTGGAGTCTGGGTACTAGGTTGATATATAGTAACCCTCATCACTTCAGTGTACTGTTCTGCCATTGGCTGGTTGTGGTCATGTGACTCACGCCCCACGGCAGTCAAGGACTTAAACACGAATGGGGTGTTATAAAAGCAAATATTCCGAAATTATACTTTTTCTTTTCCAAATTGAAATTCAAACCTGGGTCAAAGTTTTCCTATGAAAGGATTCTACAGACAACAAAATCCCTGTTAAGTTGCCGATAAAGACACGATGAAAACAAAATGTGTTAGTTTCATTTGGTAGGACAGCTGCTCTAGAAAACATCAGGTCAGAGGTTCAGATCCAACCAGTGACATTTCTGTTCAATGCTGCTCAAAGGCAGTGTGTATGCATAAGCTTGATGAGACAATCAGAGTGCCAACATTTTCATTCATATGCTAGTGACAGTCGTTCACCACGGTACCCGGTTCACATCCTTCCAGTTGCATTAAGTTGGGTTTCCCTGGGTTCGAATCCCACCAAGGTAACCCAAAGTGAAACCAAAGCACAGAGTTTATTCTGTCAGTCCAACCTGTGGAACGACATTAATTTTCAAATGAACTGTTCATTCTTGTTTTACCCAAACTTTATTCCGCCGGTATTGTTGAGCAATTTTTACTAGGGTGCTTTAAAACGTCTTTGTCCTAATAAGTGGAATGTGTTTTGTGGTTGGTTCATGTGGCACGGTTTTTGTCCATCTTGATTTTAACTGTACGTGGATATTATTTTGGTCTTCCGCAAAAAAGTGACGACTTGACTGAAAGTGCATTTTTAGGTAACATTTATCAGTTCATTGTGAGTAATGACAGAATGATGTTTAAAAAATTATTTCACGGCTCATGCTTACTGTTTCAATGCGGAGAAGCACATAAAACTAAATCTGCTAACTAATTTGCATGATTTTATCTCCTTCATTACTAAATCCTAATTTGTTTCCAATTGGATAAGCAAATGATATCTTAACTTGGGATGGTGAATGGTGAAGATATCAGCGTTTAATTCCTGTTATCTGTAGCAGAGCCACAACATTGGTTTTTGTTTATCATTTTAGCATTTTTTTTTCTGAGCCTGAAATATCACAGAAAATATTCAGATTTGCTTTTGTAACCCTGAAAATCACATTAATATGTTGCCACGGTATCTGGAAATACCGTTTTTACATTACCTTGTGTTACTAGAATCTTTATGGATGTGTTGGAACTAACCTGGGTTGATTCTGATGTGTAAATGGCCGTCACACCTTTCGGAATCTTTATTTTATTTTATGATGAGGTATCTTATTTGAAGCAGAAAGAAACGTTATATTATGAATCCAACTTTGATGAGATTGTCCTGAAATGCTGTGGGAAAAAAAGAATCTACTCTGAGAGAAAACATTATCCTGATGAAATTATTTTGTGAAAATGCAGAAAAATATTGTTATTATTATTATTATTCCAAAATGGAAATGATACTGTTAACTACACAATTGACATTTTTGTTATGTCACATATTTGAATTTTGTGAGAATATCTTGTTCCCGATGTTTAATGTTGTATTTTTTCTTAATGTCAACAAAGTTGTAAAAAAAAAAAAGAAGGCTGAGGTAAACAGCTTTTTACGTCAGGCAGAATTTATGTCAAATTTAAATTTAATCCTGTTTTAATGAAAAGAATTGAAGAAAATATCCATGTCAATTTCCCCTCAATAACTGTTAAGTCTACAGAATTATATTTGTTTACCTAAAAGAAATTTTGGATGTCCACAATATCTGAAACTTTAGATCTTTTTGATGATGTACGTAGATGACTTGCTTAAAAAACAAAAAATCAGAAGTGAACCTAAAGTTGATTTGCTGTAGTCATTTTAACCCATTTTAACATAATTCACTCTTGGAAAGGGTAGATCCTTATCCTAAGCTTTTCTGAGAAAATATCGTGGGCAGAAGTTGTCTTATTTTAGAGAAAAGATCCGAAAATGTGTTGGCAAGCCGGAAGCGTGAAGCATTTTTTTTTTCTGAAAACCGGATTTTTCTGTGTTTTTCACAAATGTTGTTTAATTGTAACAAATACAAGGTTTGATGTCTTATCAAAGGTTTATTAATACTCCCAAAAGTTTTTGGGTTTCAACCCCCCCCCTCTCCCTCCTCCTGAAAAAAGGAAAAGTGGAACTTTGAGACAAAAACCAACCAAATTTGCTTTTATGCTTCTCTTAGAGGAATTTGCCTATGCCTTGATTTCTTCCAACCCAGTGGCAGTCAGAAGATGACTCCTGAATTTTACGCAAATGATCTGGGCCCAATTTCGTGGAATTTGTTACCGTAAGCAAAAATATCCGCTTTCAGTTAGCGTATTTAATGGGACTATTTGCAGAATACACTTGACAGTGCGTTTGCAGAAATAAATCAAGAATAGCCTAGAAATTCTTCGCTAAACAATTAAGTGCTCATTTCTGAATAAATTAGGGGGCGAGTTGGCCAGGGGGCGAGTCGGTCAGGGGGCGAAAAAAAAAAAATAGACCGTAACGGATTCCATGAAATTGGGCCCCATTAGCCACAATGTTTAACCATAAACTGGTGAAATCCACCAAAAATCTCATGATATCTCGTCGGATTTCGAAGGACACAGGACTGGAGAGTCTACGCAACTGAGTATGTGGTACGGTGATAGGGGACTTGCTAGATTAGCTCACTCCTAATCCAGTCGGTCATTCATAAGGGTCAGCTGTTCGGACTTCAGTGAATTCAGGAAGAACTTACTCCTCGTTGAACAAATTGCCTTAAAACTGGACGTCGCTTCGTTTTTTAGTGCTTGTAGTATTTACAGTCCTTGAAGAATTCTATTGGTTTTTTTTGCCTTCGTACAAGTCTCTTTGTATTGTTGTTTCATAAGCCTTGTGCTTTGAAAAGTCATTGCATTGTTTATGTACATGGATATGTATGGTTAGCAAGGCTTTGTTGTTACCAGTGGGTGACAGAAAGTTAACATTAAAAAAACAAAATTGTGTGTTGCAGAAATGAGAGGACTCTTTATTTGTCTGTTTTTTTCCCCATTGTTTTACTTTTTATTAATCATCAAATAACCACAATGGAATCTGACTGGATTAATTTTTCATACGGTCATTGAAAGGTGAATAAAGAAAACTTGACTGGAGCGGGATTTGAACCAGCGACCTCTGGAATACTGTACCGGTGCTACCAATTTAGGCGGGTATCTTGTAGCCCTAAGGGATCATTTATAAAGATACACACAAAATTAGCAAAACCTTGTCTATATTGTTTGTGTAGCTATCTTTAAAGGTAGTATCATACTTTGGTTTTTGTCAAAGAAATACAGAAATCTTTTAAAAGATCTTTTAAAAGATCAAAAAGATTTTCGGTCGTTGTTTTACTAATTTCTGGATAAATACATCATTTCAGGCGGAAAAAATTAACAGTAGTCAGTATGTTTCTACCACCACCATCTTAATTCATACCCTGTAAGTTATAGGTAAATCTGTGAATATTTCTGTTTTGGACTCTTACCAAAGTATGATACTACCTTTAAAATAATTCACTTTAAAATAATTCCCCAATCTTGTGATGGTTTTGGGTAGCTGTGATCATTGTGCTTGTGGTGACAATTAGATTTGGAGATGGCCATAGTGGTGATCGTAATAGTGGTGATGACTGGGGTTATTGTGGTGTTGATGTCGGATGGAAGCCACGATGGATTTGATGACGGTAGTGTGGTGATGTGGTGACAGGTGAAAGATAATCATATATCATATTCAGTACCACAAAGACAAATGTTTTGTCTCCACATGCACATTGATTGGAGTCTTGAACCAAGTCTACAGTCTTCCTGCAAAAAATAGTTCAAGATAAGTTCATGCAGAGGTCACTGTTTTAAATGCACGGATAAAAATAGAACGGGAACGAGGGTCACCGACTAGACTTATCTCAAGAATGTAATTACAAATATTTCATTGATTGAAACCGTATTTGTGACGTAGCTATAGGATCAAGACACAAATAATAATCCTTGCATTTTAAAATTACAAGGCTTTGATGAATTCAAGGCACAATTTCGACCCCTGACATTCAAGAAATGCAATTTACAATACCTCATTTTCCACATTAGTGTCCCGAATCAAGGCTAGAGATATATACACAGAAAAGAATGTAAACATAATTTTACACTCCAGTGGCGCCAGACTACTAGCATCGATTGTTATGTGATTAAGACTCAACAAGACTCAGGGTACCAGACCCACGACCAGGGTGCGTCCATGGTGGTAAAAAAAATGGCAACTGAGGAAAACGCCGACGATAATCTCTCCCCAGAAAGCAACGAAACACTCGACTTTAGCGAACCTGAAAATATCTACGAAGTGGAGAAGATACTCGGGGTGACCAAGCATGAGGTGAGTACCCCTGGCATGGCGTTTTTCATTCCGTATTTGGCGAGGAAATCTCCGTTAGAGTCTTCCCGGTTTTGGCCGAGGAATTGGGCTCTCGCTAGCACAATCGGTTTATTTGCCCCGAAGGTCCAGGGCTTTGCACTGGCAGTAGACCGGTACGCCGTGGGTTGTGAATGGGGAAACAACCACTGAACCACAGGCAGGATATTTGTGTTAAAGATAAAAAGGAAGAGTTTACTTTACTTCCTTTCAATAGGGAAGGTTTTCTGCATGAGAAAGAAGGTGTAAACAATGTATGTGGAAGTCCAGTGTGATAAAGAAAGGTTGGTCGGTTGTGGTCAAGTGTGGGAAGTGGTCAGGGTCATGGAACATTTTCACATTCATTGAAAAAACAAGGAATAAAGGGAAATCCTACGTTTTTCTCCATTGATGTCGTACGAAGTCTGTGCCCTGTGGAGATATTACTAACGTTAACTTTCGGAAAGAGTTCCGAAAACAACAAACATCTTTTCAATTTTATTTAGAAATAGTCATTTGCTTCTTACATAACAATTTCTTTTTAAATTTCAAGAATTTTGAACAAGAGTTTAGGCCTACAATCTTTTGATGATGTTGAAAATGAAAAGTAGAAATAGAAAATGTTCGTTACTGTCGATAAACTTTGATAAGTGTTCAGTCATGTCAGTAGAGATAAATTTATTTCTTCACTTAAGTGTTTTTCTTTTAATGCTTAAAACCTGCACCATCATTATGATAATTTTATAAAAAAATGTACATAATTATTTTAACATACTTCAACTGAAAAAAGAAAGTTTACACAGTATGCCTTGTTGTAATTGTATTTAATGCATACAATTCATACAGTTTCACTTGAGTCATGCAAGTCCCGCTTGCATTTAGTATTGTTGCTAATTGTAATAAAATTGAATTTCAATCACTTGACCTTTACATACGTAGAGGGAATAAATTATGAACGTAAGCCTCGTTCTGCAAAATTAATGAACAAATTTCACTTTTATGAACCTTGACCTCAAGTGAATAGGCAAAGAGAAAGCTTGTATAAGGAGTGCATTGTGTACTTTGATGTGGATGCAGTTGATGTTACAGAAGTTAAAATGTAGTGCTTGAAATGATAATATTTAAAATGTTTTTCATCGCCCATCAGGGCAAAATCCCATTCTAAGTATTTAATTTGATAATAAAGGACATTTATATTGCGCAGGTACTGCGCATTACAATAGCATTGAATAAATGGGTCTTCAACCTGGCCTTGAACTGATACTAGAGTTAGCCTGTCGGAGAAAAACATGAAGATTATTCCACAATTTGAGTTTGCATCAAGCATACACATTTTCTATACACAAAGTATTTTATAAAGTATTTAAGTAAAGTACATGTATACATGTACACAGTTATGCTATGCTATGCTACACACATGAACATTTGTAAACTTGTATTGAACATTAATTATAAATATTTGTTTCATGGATGAAGCTAGAGGGTCAAATCTGTTGCCTTGGTGCCTCAACTTTCCTGGTCATTGCCTTGGTGCCCCCTGGCCATTACCTTTGTGCCCCTGGCCTTTTTTCTTGGTGCCCCTGCGGCCGATTTCATAAAACTTACGACGCATCGCAGAGTTAAGACGCATCCTTTCTCTATGGACTCACCGCATAGATGCGACGCGTCGCAGCTACATGTATGACGGGTCGCAAATCGAGTTGTGACGCGTCGCGGAGCTTTATGAAATCGGCCCCTGGCCACTGCTTTGATACCCTGCCACAGGCTCAGTGCATACATTTAAAATGTGCAGAACGTTTTTTTTTACACAATGACAAATTTCATTTTCCACATTCTGTAATGTCAGTTTCATTATTGAAATAAAAAAAGATCAGGCCTACAGGAAATAAAAATTCCATGGGCACTTGGGATTAAAAGTGTGGTTTTGAAATTTTGGTTTGGCCAGCATTATGCATGTATACATGTATGTAGCATCCAAATATTTAATTTCCAAAAATGCCCGTGTGGCGTGTACATGTATCTAATTATGCACATTTCAGGCAAAATGGAGTTATCAAATAGAGCAGGTATGGCATATATAGCCAGTACTTTGGTTTCCCAGCCTCGTTGCCTTCCCTGTTTCCCTGGGTGCTCTGCCCTGCTCTTTACTTGCATGTTCTTGTCCTCTTGGCATTTTGACTCTGAGGAAGATCCTGCTAGGCTCCAAACGTCAGGTCCTCCCAACTCCAAGCATTTTAGTATTTCAGCTTCATTATTTTGGTTGATGAGCAGTTTAAAGCAGTTAAGGCATAATAATGTATTTGCATGAAATCATAAGGCCAACAAAAAAATTGTTGTGTTGCCCTCAAGTGGAAAAATTAAAATTTGGGGTTGGTCGGTCGATTTTTATTTATTAATTTTGTTTGCGCCAACTTTCAAACATTTAAGAATAAATACAGGATGTATGGTCACCAGGGCTTATAAATCAACTGTCTTGGGTCGTTTTGAAGAGACACGCTTTTTTACTGCTAAATCTTACATTTTCTGTCAAAAATGGTGAGTTTTTATACTTTAGGACACTTTATACTTTTAGGAAAAAAGTTTTTGCATTCTCCGGGCGGTCGCTGCCAGACATCTCTCTGGCATATTTGGGCTCAGGCTGAAACCCTGCACACTTCTGATTGATTGCAAACGCAAGAAATAGGCCTAATCTATCACCATGATAACTAACAAGGCATATCGGTATTCTAAAGACACAATCATGTTTTTATTGTCTTCCTTCATTTCATTCGAAGAAAAAGGTAATTTGTCAAAAAAAAGGAGTCTTGAAACAAGACTAGATGAAACGGGTGGGTGGGTGTACCACAACATGTACGCCACAACACATTTCAGATTAAGCACTTGATCTTTGAAATATTACCAAACATCTACAGAGTGACAAACAAAAGCTTTAGAATATTAAATAAATCAGAATTGTTTGGCACAGATTCCAGGGAAGTGCTTTGGTTTGGTTGGGTCTGCTATTGTGTTCATTTTGGTCTCTGCCTACGCTTATTGCATTATTATTAAAACTCAGGCAAAAGGATGACATAAAAGAGATAGGCTTAGCACAGTCATACTCATACTGTCATACTGTACATGTTGGTCTATTGCATTGATTTGATTTTTTTTTCTTTTTAATCCTGGGGAAAATTTAGCATGATTGGAATATATGTAAACACGTAGAATACACATCATGTACACATATGTATGTGTTCAGTGCATAGTAAATACGTGGACATTTCACATTGGTTGATCAATACAATGAACAAACTTGTACATATATACGTATATACATACAATAATAGTACCTTTAAAAACTCCTTTAATTTAATTGTGTTTTTCGCTAAAGTCCCTGAAAAAATTCATTCAGAATTTTTATAAAAAGGGGAATTTACAAGGGGAACAGTCATACAGTATGAGTATGACTGTGGGAATTTACAATGGGGAACATGTTAAATTTCGTGAATTGATGGATTTTCATTCCATTATATTTTACATGCACAGAATGGGCTCTGTAAAATTTTAACAAATCAATTTAGTTTCAATCTTTCATTTGATTAATTTTTCCCCACCTTCCCCAAATGAGAATAAATAATGAATAAAACATGGAATGCTCGCAGTTTTCAATATGTACTCTCTCACAAAGTGCATCTCACAATCAAGCCAGTCCTAATGTGCTTTACAAATTTCATCTAGAATAAAACTTAGTATTAACTTAGTGAATGAAAATCTTGATTCAGTCGAACTTTAACCTTTGTTCTTATTTCCTTTTGTTAAATCGAAACAAATTCAAGGGCAAGCCACTGTACCGCGTCCGTTGGCAAGGTTACGGACCTGAGGAGGACACTTGGGAGCCCAGAGAGAACTTGCTGACCTGCGAGGACCTCGTAGAGGAGTTCATCGAGAAGCAGAAACTGCGCAAGCAGAGGATCAGTCAGAACCTCGCCAAGAAAGACAAGGTACTGCCTGTTCTCTAGGTATCAAAACCCTTGAAGTTAAATTCATTAAACAGAATCCTAACATCGATGTTCAAATTTATATGTGTAGTGTGTACTCATTGTCATTTTAGTTACTAAGCAAAGAGTAATGTCACGCTTACAAGTTGCTGAGGTGATATCGAAGAGCCTGTTTGTTTCGCGGCCGATCTTGGTTGCTTTATTTGATCTTGCAAATCCACGTCGCAGGCAGGATACGCTAAAATGCGACCCGGAGCAGCTTTTGCGCTCTGGATCACTGATCGCGTGTCTGAAACAAACAGGCCTAAGGCCAATTTCATCAAACTGTTAAGCACAAAAGTTTGCTTAGCACAAAAATGTCTCGCCCAATAAAACAAACCACCATTGAAAATTCCATTTGATATTCATGGTCAGCAAACAACAGCCAAAGAACAATCACAAGTGATACACAACACGTGGAAATTTGGTTGTTAACCCTGTTTTTATTAAGACAGAAATGTCATGCTTAGCAAATTTTTGTGCTTAACAGTTTTATGAAATTGGCCCCTGGAGGCTCATATCTAAAAAATGAATCTTAAAGCTTTTTTGAAATCAACCTCAATCCTGTCTGTAGATCTGATGCGCATGTGTTCATTTGAGTCTGGCGCCCTCTGGAAGAGGTCAAAAGAACGGAATCTATCGGCCCATTGGTTGCGTCACACACGCCCCCGCACATAGTCGCTGTTTTCATTGTTTTGTCTCCATTTTCCTAAACGATGGTAATATTGTGTTGATGACTCGCTAGATAGTTCTTTACTTCAAGATTTTTTTTTTGATAGAGTTCTGAGTTGCATTTTTGTTATGCAAATTAGGCTTGCCCTTCACTGTCGTGGATGAGCACTGCATACTCAGTGCTTGAGTGCACATGAAAAAATCACATGCTGGCTCAGGTGAAGGGCAAGCCTAATTTGCATATTATTTATTTCCCGACCCAAAATCATTTAATATTCTTGCATTTTTATTCCCAAACCCTAAAATTTCTGAAGATTATAATGGCATGCAGCATGTTTTACCCCTCCCTACATAAAGGTGGTTCTCTCAATTTGATTAAATGTAAGTGGTCAGATTCGTTCAGGGAGAGAAATTGTAACGTCTGAAGGTCATGTGGCCATGTCCATTACAAGATTTTCACAGCTAGAGGAAAGAATCTGAAAATGGCCGACACTGGACTCAAAATGGGTGAAGTGGCCATCATTTCCTAGGTCTCATCCCTAATTTATTCATGGTTGTTCCCCACAGGCTTTGCCTTGCCTCCTTTCTCATACAGTTTCCCAGTATTATATTCCATTCCGACCGCCTTGAAGAGGAAATAAATGTAAATTAAATGCATGGAGTTTAATAAGGCTTCGCACTCTGCCTAGTCCCCGTGCCGGCACTGACACACATATTGCATGTCAGAATGTGTACAATGTACGCCCGTGCTAAACGGCAGGGGACGTATGCCAACATTTTATTGAAATTTGCATTCTGCAGCAGGAGCCCTTCTTTCACTACGGCTATTTCTCCTACCCACTCCCCATTCCCCTGGATTGTGATGTGAAATCATATATTAAAATTTTCAAGCATGAGCGTCCTTGGCTATTTCTTGTGATGTTGGAGGTCGCTGTGACCACCTAATGTCATGTAGTGGGTAGTGGGTACTGTAGGGAAAGTCAGGACTAGGGACATGAGTCGAGGCAGACAGCTAATAGTACCAGGTATAAGATATGGTCTCTTGCCTCCTTTGTGATGTGTAGGGTATTGTTGTGCCTAACCTGTTTGTGTGTGTTTGACAATGCAGACCTAGGTGTGTCCTTGTTTAAAAGGCCAATGCAGGTTACGTATGGTCTACTGCTTGCAGTACACAACAACCAACTCCCTGAGAATTTAGTCAGAGAGTTGTATGTACATACATGTATGTAGTTATGGTTTCACCTGATACACATCCATGAACATACATGGAGATCTATCTACATGTACAATACATCATTTATGTATTGTACAAAATTATGGGCGTACACAGCATACATAATGCATGTCTACACATGTACATGTAGTACATGTACAGTAAACGTGTACACACACACACAGTATGTACAGTATACAAGTAGGGCCTACATTAGCCCATAAAAAAAAAATTGTTGTATTGGCGTAACGGAGGTTTGGAAAATAGGGTAGGGCGGGCGGATTTTTTTTTTTTAATTTAATTTTTTCCTGGGGTATTGAATGCTTTTTCCCCTGTATATCACAGTATTTGACGTGTCAAATATAGACAAGAAATGACATAACAACTTTTACCAGTCTGGTTTCCATCTTTTGCTCCTTTTAAGCTTTTAATCTGCATAGAAATTTGCGATTTTTTTTTTAAATGATTTTTTCCCCCCGATTTTTATTTATTTATTTATTTATTTATTTGTTTTTTGGTTTAAAATGTTTACGGTCGGGGCATATTTTTGGGTCGGGCGGGTTACGCCAATACAACAATTTTTTTTTTATGGCCTTATGTACATGTACAACAGACAATAAAATCATTGTAAATCTTGCTGACAAAGGAAACCATGCCTTGACCCAAACATAAATCACATTACACTGTATATCTACACTGTACATGTATGTAGTACATATGCACATGTACTATACCTGTATACAGTTGAAATACAACAGCTGCAGTTTCAGTCTGTACAGCTGTAAGATTCTCAGTCTGACTTGTGGCTCGAAAAACCTGTCAAATCCAACCATACGTACTCCTTGAATTGAGACTAGTGCTACATGTTGATGATTTAACATATTGAGGAATAACTTCTAGGCTTTTTGTTTTAATCCCCTGCTATACTGGCTATGCATTTAGAACATTATAATAATGACATGTATGAAGTAAAAAAAAAAAAAAGCTCAGGATGACCCTTACAATCATACATCCTACATCGACTCAGACAATATTTCTGACTCCATGCAGCTAACAAACACACCCAATCAGGTCTGTGATTTATACACAGGAAAACATGTCTGTACATGTCTGATTTTTTTCCCTAGCTTTGATGGAACATATTATTCTGGTACTGTACTCTGGAAAGACCAGAGGGATTATCGTGCCAATCTCGGTAACGGACAGTTCATGTCAGGTCTCTGGCACAGATTTCTTTCGATTTTCACTCCGGAAGGCAACTACATATATACATCCATTAGCTCTTAACATACACAATATTCTAGCTAGTGAAATCCCAAAATAACCTGGTATTTTTTCAGAATTTTTTTTTTTCTGACAATGCAAATGTGGAAACTAAGTCAGCATTCGTGTAAGTCGTCCTAATTTCTCGAGTCCCGAGCGTGCTGACTTAGCCGGAGTTTACTGTACTGTCAGTATTATCGTGAAAGTCTTGACTTGATTCACAATTTGTTAGATTTCGAGAAAATGTGCGATTTTTTTTGTTCTGAAATTAGGTAATTGAACATAAAGACTAGGTTCAGATAACACAGTGTGTAGAATTTGGTCATCAAATAACAAAAACCGAACATTAAAAGAAGAAGAAGAAGAGGGCGCATATCCTTAGCATAATGTGAAATAACCGTTTTCAGATCAGACCTGATATAAAGAAATTGAGACGTTCAGCTGAGGGGGCCAACGATAAAACCTTCTAGGGAATGTAGTAATATCAGCCTGAGGAGCTGAGATCAAACCGAACAGAAAATGCAGAACCCTCACTCAGAAATGTTAGTATCCCGACTTCATGAAACCATGGATTGGCTTACACTCTGCATAAACATGGCTTTCAATTTCTCAATGTTCTATTTTTTTTCTCCCCAAGCATAAAAACCTGCACTGTTACGAAGTGAACAAAATCTTTAGAATCTATCACACTGGAATAACATTAAAAACAAATTTATGTAGAACATCACACAGGGCAGAAACTAGATGTTTTCCCTCAATCACAACACCATATACCATGTACTGTACATGTACATGTAGGCCTACACAATGTACAATACAGTACATCAGCTCTTACATATTAAAAATATTTTTATGAGCCGGAAGAAATGATAATTCACAATCCAGATTGAGTACATTTATCACGAAAACAGATTAAAATTCATGAGAAATTTATCATACATGTAATATCAGAGATGCTTAAATGAACAAAAAGAAAACAATGTTGAAGATTACAGATAATAAATGCATGTTTGCTGAGGCTATGGAATTGATTTTAGGACATGATTACGTAAAAAAAAAATAATATGCCTATCAAGATCTTTTAAAAACCTTCACCATTGAAAATGAATGAAAATAAGAAAATATGTACAATTCAATGAAGTGTAGTGAACATTGTACTTGTAGTAATATTATAATACCCACAGCCAGACCATTGGTAAAATGTGTATGAATTCGCCAACTTGATATATATCAACCAAACAATTTGACTGTACCTTCTCTACAACCCCATCCCACCCCCCCTACTCTCCCAAAAAGGAAAATGAAAATCCATATTGATAAAAAAAAATACGTGCCTGGGAGTGGACATGGTGGAGAGACTAGAAAGGAGTATTAAAGAAAAGGATTTATTCCCGACAGACTGGGGGAAAAAATGAAAAAATATAGCCATGGGGGCTGAGGGGGGTGGGACACAACAAGACAAGGGTAAAGAAATATGATTGAAGGGGGGGGGGGGGGCGTTAGGTAGGGGGTTGAGAATCCTGGCTTTGTGCGGAGAGTTTTTTTGTCCTAGGTATTGACATACAGCGGGAAGGGGGAGGGGGGAGGGCATGGGGGTGCTATACTCCTAGGTATTGCATTTCACCCATGACATTTACACAGCGACCAAAAAATTGCATGCAAATTCATTCCGTGGAAGATTCATATCGGCTTTTTTGAAATATAGACATGATAGAAGACAATTGTTTTTATGCAAAATCAGTTTCTTTTTGTTTAACAGCAGAATTATTAATGCAAAATTTATATATGACCGTGACATTCCTTTAATACAAGTACATGGAATTATTTTTGTTCTTTGTAGGCCCTACTGTACGTACATGTAGCCAGCTGTTGTCGTACAGTACCTGTACAACAGAGCGGTATTTGTTATAATAATGATTACTTGGATTTTTTTCTTTTCTTCATTTGTGGCGGACCTTGATATTAAATTTGCATGTATATATAAGCAGCTGTTTGCTATTACATGTACAGTATATACAATCTATTGAATAGATTGCATGGGATGCAGTGGGAGTGTATACGTGTACAAATGCAGAACAGAGAAAAAACAACAACTGTAATTGTACGGTTGTGAAAATACAGACTCTGTCCCCTGTGTTGTGTACGTCTTCAGTACTTACACATGTAGATATTGCTGTGCCATGTCATACATGAATTGTTCTGTATGTCAGGTATGTACATGTACATGTATATGTTCTACTCATGCTGAATGCTGGCTCATGCCGATCTGTACATGTGTATGCTTGCATAACAATGTGCTTGTGATCTAATTTGTACGCCCGATGCGTTTTACACACATACCTTATTGATGATGCACAGCGTAAAGGTAAGGTTTTTACGTACTCAACTACACACATTCCAATAATGTGGTATCATTTTTCGTAGGACGAGCAGAGAAATATTCTCTTGGAATATGCAGAGTTTTTCCACCTCATTGTTTTGCCGATTATCTTTAGGAAAATCATCTATATAGGGGTTGTTATAGTCCGGTATCCTAATCCTCCGCGGTCCACCTGAAGTTAGCAATGCTTAACTATGCATCAGGGCACGAAGTGTGGCTTTTCAGTTTTCTAACAGTAATCACTGTAAAGAATGTGCAGTGTATTGTACTTAGGGTTGGGCTAGCGTATAAATTTGGGCGTCGGTTCGCTCACGCATCACACACGCTACACAACTACCACTGGGTCAGTCGGAGGCTTCGTCCACTTCCCTTCGCCGCTGAGATGTGTGTCTGCCCCAAGATGATGCCAGCTCGGGCTCGCCTTTAGCCCACGACTATACCACCCGGTATAGGTCCAATTCTTCGATGACCGTGAGCCGTCCCCAGGCTCTGACCGAGAACTCGGGCTCGCCTTTATAGCCCAAACTCCACCGTGACGTCGGGCTTGCTTTTAGCCCATGCTCCCCCGAGAACTCGGGCTCGCCTTATAGCCCACGCTCTAATCAAGAACTCGGTGCTCTTCCTAGATGGCTTGGGTGTTGACTGTTGAGGAATATACTGACCGACCGTGTTGTGAATCACTTATTGTACATGTACCCAACATTTGTGAGACTGTTTTTCCTTTTTTGAAATATTTTGAAAACGAAAATGTTTCCCAACATGCACAAGCATGCCAAGTTGCTAGTTTGTATTTTTCTCTTGTAAATTTAGATTCATTTTGGTAGACATGGTAGAATAAATGGAGCATTCTGTCAAAAAATTAGTGCAAATTGAAAAGAGAAATTTGTCTGGGTCATCACCAGTAATTTGTGATATTATATGGTGCTGGAACTGTTTGTACATGTACTTCGGATAAAGAATCGTGAAATTTGTACCTGAATGGTTGATGCACAACTAGCAGTCTGTCCCTCCAAAAGCCACGTCAAGTTTTTGGTACATGCAGTGGTGCGAACAATTATTGATCATTTTGACTGATTCTGTTTTTTTCTCTTCTCGTATGTTTTCTCGTCTCTGTAGAAGCCATGTAAGAAGCGCACACCATCCACAGAATCCCCAGGAGACCCAGACACCCTCCCCAAACGGAGACGATCCTCGGAGAAGGATCCTGCCGATGAAGAGCAAGCTAAGAAGTCCCCCTCTGCCGACGAAGAGGAGGGACCACCTCCCCTCAAGGATCCCTTCTGGGACCAGCTAGAGAAGGGGCTCATCGTCTTCGAGGGAGACATGTACTCCAAGGTCAAGAGCCGCAGGGCAACCTTGGATGCTAAGAAAGCTAGCCAATCGCAGGACAGACCGGATGAAAACCCGCAGCCGAGTACCGCCCGAAGAGAAAGAAGTCGGAAGGCCAGGAGAAGCCTGAAGGAGAGTTGTTCCGACGAGGAAAGTGACGACGGCGGGGAGGATGCTAAGATGACTTTTAAAGAGGATCAAGAGTTGTCTTTAGGGGATGAAGGGATGATGCCGGAAGATATGTACTCCAAGGTGAAGAGCCGACGGGCCTTCCTGGATGCCAAGAAACTAGAAGCTGAAAAGGAGGAACACAGGCGTGCCAAGAAGGCAGCGAAAGAGCACAAGAGTCGGCATCATCATCACCACCACCACCACCATCATCACAAGAAGTCCAAGCGGGATGGTCCTCGGAAGCCCAAGACCCTGATCGACTTGGAGGCCATCGGGTCCCTGGAGACTGCCACCCAGAAGACCCTCAGCATGAGTCCCTCTGTCCTGGACCGAGAGACCAATGCTGCCAACCTCTTCCACACCCCTGAATCTTGCCTTCCAATGGAGGAAGGTCTGACGGTCGCCAAGCTGGTGGAGAAGACGCGGAACGGGAGCTATGGGAGGCAGTTATCGGGGCAGTCCACAGAGGAGGAAGAGGACGGCGAGAAGAAGAAGAACAGAGTGTTACCGTCGGAGTTAGACGTCTCCAGAGAAGGAGCAACAACTGTTGCCCAACCTGTAAGATTTTAGTCTACATCTCAACCTATAAATCTGTCTTTAGCTTGAATTACTGCACCAGAGTGATTTTATGGCCAAGGTTTGAGGCACGAACACCCAGATAAATTTTTTGTTTACCAGAAGGAAGCACAATGCATCCCAGAAACCTGAACTGCATTTCTTTTTCTCTGGCCATGCTTAGGAAAAGTATGCAATTTGCAAAGTGTGCAAAAGATGAAGACTCCAAAACATCATGGTTTGAAGCTGTAATTAGTGCATTTTTTTTTTATCATTTACAGGTCTGTCGGATACCACTGACAGAGAGCCAATCAACAGAAGTTCAGCTGCCTCCTTTTATCTCTACCTCATACACACCGCCCCAGGAGCACTCTCCGACCTTCCCCCCTCCCATAAATTTTCTGCCAAACCCCGTAGTCATTTCCGGCGTCATCCCCGATACACCGGAATCTCCCGATGCCACTCAGAAGGAAGGATGTCTCAACGTCTGGAAGCCTTGGGAGAATACCTGCCAAAACAGTACCAGCTGTGGAAGCACGACGGTGTCTCTAGCGAGTAGTGACCACAGCACCCTCGACCTCATCCGGAATGGAGCCACCAGGCCGAAGGATGACTTTGAGAACTTGGGCCAGGACCTCGCCGCTAAGGTCTCCCTGAATGCTGGCCTGGTCTCCCCTGAGTCTCCGACCGTAGACAGAGCCCCTGTCAGCAATGCCTCCTCCATCGACAACAACAATACTGCCAAAACATTTGATACCTCATCGACATTAACCGAGACGACACCAACGACAGCACCAGTCACAACCGCCACGGAAGTATTTTGTGCTGCCCAAGCCTTTCAAGCTGTTCCGACCTTCACCCCAGCAAAGCCTAGCAGCATAGACCCCCAAGCCACTCAGATTCCTATTGATACCCTCGATAAGGTCCCCGCTTGGCTGGAGCTGCAGAACTTTGTTGAAAGCGATTCCATGTTGCTTGGACCACCGACTTTAAAGAAGGAGAGCAAGGAGCAGGCGAGGGCGCTATCGGGGATGTCTCAGACCAGCATCGTCATGCTGAGCCCTGGCAGTGAGCGCTCTAGTGGCGCCCATCAACACCAGACCTCGTTGATGGAAAAGACTGCAGTTGACATGCAACGCCAACCTAGCCAAGAGAGAATGGACCCTAAGATCATCAAAGATGTCAGTGAAAGTAAGTACATGTATGCCTGTCCTGTCTGTTTTACAGTATTTCAAATGGTTTTCAACTGTAGCAAGACTGGTACTCCGTGACAGTGACACAGTATCCCTGTTTCTTGTCTTGTTCCACAACTTAGTGTCCCTAGTTATTGCCTTGGTACCCCTGGTCAGTACCTTGTTGCCAGGGCTGGTTATTCATTGCCTTGTTGCCCCTGGTTATTCATTGCCGTGTCATTACCTTGGTGCCCCTGGCCATTGCTTTGGTACCTCTGGTCATTGCCTCGATGCCCCTTGTCCATTGCCTTGGTACCACTGTCCATTGCCTTGGTACCCCAGGTCATTGCCTTGGTGTCCCTGGCCATTATCTTGGTGCCCCCAATCATTGTCTTGGCATGTGCTTGGTGTCCCTGTTCATTGCCTTGGTTCCCCCCTTGGTGCCCCTTTTTTGTTTCAGTTTTTGTCACAGATGGAGCCTTTTACTAAAATCCCTCAAAACCAACCCCACGATCTTTCCCAGATTTTGTCTAAGTTCTAACAGTGCTTCTAGTTGCCAGTGTACTTGTGTATGAGCGAGACTTAATCCATGTTGGTTTGTGTATAGTTTGTTTCTGTATGCTTTGCATGTATGTACAGTTGTCTGCAAATAACTCTTACCCTTTTAGAAAAGCGTCTTAAACATGCTCCCACCAAACCAAGCTCAAAACGGCCCGCCAAACCGAGCCAGAAAGAACGGCCGTCCAAAACTAGACCCGCCGGGGGTGAATCGAAGGGATCAGAGCAGAAACAATCCCAGGGGAAGGTTAAGGAGAAGTCCGGTAAGGTCAAACCCGAGGTGACAGGTGGCAAAAAGAAGAAATTCATCCTCCGAGGTATCTTGACCATTTTCCTGCCAGTTTGCAGTTTTTGTGGAAAAAAAATAACAAAACTAATCTCTCTTCAGTTTTAGTCTTGAGTTTGAGAGCATTACTAACCATTGTGTTACCCAGTTCTGGATGAAGTAAAAAAAAATTCTTGACTTTTTTTTAAGGTTATCCGTTGATTATGATACCGTTTACCACCTGACTATTTTGGTTCTTTGGGATCACTTTTCAATCTGCCATACAAAACAACATGTGCAGACTTGAACCAGCAAGCCCTATGTGTGCATCAAAAAGTACACACGTACACGAATTAACTGATGTGACTAGGGTATGTGAGAGACATTATAGATGTGTCGTGCTAATTTCAATAATCCTGCTTGAAAAATTTTAGGTCTTTGGCGTTAAAAGTAAAACCATATTTTGTTTTCATCCAGTTTCTTGAGTTCAGTTTTATTTTCAGCACCTCATTTCACAGTGCTTGTTTTTTGTTTCTCACTTGTCATGCTTGTGTACATTATGCACAGTACCTTACTTCTTTCTTTTCTCTTTGTATGCTGAAAGAATGTGGCATTTCACATTCATTTAGCCTGTTATCTAGTCTGCAGATTCTAAGGGCGTTTACGAAACGGAGGCTCAGGCTCTGTCTCCATTTTATGAATCCATTCTACAAATAATGTGTACCAAAATAGAGCCTTTTGGCATGTTTGGCTGCGGTTCGGAAATAGATTCTCTGGTTCGAAAAGAGAAACAGTGTTCCAGCTTCAATGAAAAACCACAGGCTACCGGTATATTTTCAGCACATGGATGTCAGTGCTAGAGCCTGTGCCTGAGCCTGAGCCTGAGCCTGAGCCTGAGCCTGAGCCTGAGCCTGAGCCTGAGCCTGAGCCTGAGCCTGAGCCTGAGCCTGAGCCTGAGCCTGAGCCTGAGCCTGAGCCTGAGCCTGAGCCTGAGCCTGAGCCTGAGCCTGAGCCTGAGCCTGAGCCTGAGCCTGAGCCTGAGCCCGAGCCTGAGCCTGAGCATCCGTTTCATAACGTTCTAAGTGTTTGACTTTGAGAGCCAGTGACATGTACACCATTGTGTACTTTTATTTAAGCTCTACCGTTTTTCAATCAGTTTTTTTATTATATTCGTGAAATAACCACAAGAGTTTTTTTATGAGTTTTTTTATTACACAGGCTGGATCTGAATTAACAGCTATGGCTATGTCTACGGCTGTTGCTATCGGCAACAAAGGTGCCTGTCTGCACTGAAGCATGTACATGTACATGTATTAGCCATGTATTATTATAGCAACGCCTCTAGCAACAGCCATAGTCATACATGTAGACTTTAATTCAGATCTAGCCATATACTAACCTTTTGTTTTCTATGCATGCCAGAAGCTTTGATATTATTATTATTATTATTTTGGCATAATTGCTTAATCACTATTCAGGTAGAAAAAAATGTGGTTAGCAAAATTTAAAAGCTGCTGAGCAAAATGTATGACCTGTGACCATGGTGACCACACAATTGGTGGAGAATCCTCTAAATCCAAGATTATATCACCATTGAAACTTAGAGGAACATTGCTTACCGGTATTAGATTGTTTTGCTAAGCAGGACATTGAGCCGTGAACCAGTCACAAACTGTGTACACATGCATGGGGTTTTGGCCGGTTACCTGTGTCTACTATTGACTGTACCACTGTATATTGTCCACTACATTGTAGATTGGCTCACTTCTTTTGTGATGCTGCGTGTTGTGCTTTTATACAGTTTAATTTATTAGATTTAAACCTTCCGTCCATCCACAACAAATCAAATTATTGAGCACCAGTTATGTGGTTGCAGGTCATTTTGAGAATGGAAATGTGTTCCAGCAATATCCTAAACCTTTTTCCACCTTGGGGGAAAAAAGACCCAAATTCCTTGTCATTTCCTTCCCATTCCTTGTTAAAAATGTTAAAATGTATGTCACCCAATGTTTCTAAAAAGTTCCCAATGCTATTTGTTGTATAATTTGCTTTCGCCATTTTTGTTCGAATTTGCTTGTTTGTTCTGGCTTGTCATGATTAGTAATTTGGCTATGTGTGTGTTTCAATCACTCGCTGCATTTTCAGCACCCGCTGCCTTGCGTGATGCTGGCACTTCGCTAAACGAGCCATCCCTTCACGATGAAATACAGGAATTGCTCGCTCAGTCGTGCCCCAAACAAGGTACATGTTCCGCTTCAGTGCACCTTTGTTGAGTAATGGTGGTGGGTTTTACTGTTTGTTCCCATGCATGAAGCGGTATTTAGTAACAATTCTTCCTTTTCAAAAAATTGTTGTACTTTTTTGTGTAATATACTGTACTTTAAAATTGTAGTGGATTTTAAACCTGTTTAATTTGTTTATATTCATAGCAGCATTCAGTGTTGCTCATATTCCAGACAGTTTTAAAAGTTCCAGAATGTTCTATAGAATGATCTATAGAATGTCCCAGAAAGTTCCTTGGAAGTTTCAGAAAGTTCTAAAAAGGTCTTTTATTAAATCGTTTTAAAACGAAAAAAGACGTTAGTGGAAATATTGAGTTTTTACAGTTCTCCTCAGCATGCATTGCTATACAAATAATGAATGTTTATGAGTGGAATGGTAAAAATAATTTCATGAGGTGACAGATGGACTGTTCCATTTCACGAGGCGAAGCCGAGTGGAATGGAACAGTCCATCTGTCACCGAATGAAATTATTTTTTCCATTCTACGAATGTGAAACATTCATTATTTGTTTTATATAACATCTAAGTAGATCTTTGTCATTTGATTTTGATTGGAGGATAACATTTTAAGAGTTAGCGAGACAAAAAAAGCTTAAAATCTTGGCAAACTATATTGCTCTTATTACAGTAACGCGCGTTGCACACCAACGCGTACGCGCGCACGCAGTGACAAATAAATGGAACGCCGCTTGACCAATCACGTATAAGAGTCCCTGGCGTGCAATGGTACAAATCGGATGGCACCAAAAATGCACGGTGGATGGTACAAATTTAAACGGTTGTGACGTAAGCCATGGATTGGTCTATTTATCACATATCACGTGACATACAATCCTCCAATCAAATGACAAGGATCTACTAAGGTGTTATATAATTATTTTTAATCTTTGGGACATCTATAAATTTGAGTTTAGTACAAAATAAACTTTTCTATCATACCCTTGCAATGAAAAGAAAGAATAATAAGGTCAAATCGTTATGAAAAATTTAAAAAATTAGTAAAACAAAATAAACTTCATTTAAAATGCTTGGAGTTAGAAGGACCTGACGTATCAATCCTAGCAGGATCTTTCTCAATGGGTAAAATTTTAGCCTTTGAGAAAGATCCTACCAGGATTGAAATGTCAGGCCCTCCAAACTCCAAGCATAATATATTTCAGGTCGATATTTTGGTTGATGAGCAGTTTGCAGTGCTCATTTAATTACTTTCATTAAAATTTATTTAGAGACATTATGAGGCTGTCAAAATATGCTGTTTTGTGGGCAGGTGGAAGTCCATTTCTATGATCGACAAACTTAACTTAACTTAACTTAATTACATTTATAAAGCGCTAATAACACATGAAGTTTCAGAGCGCTGTACAGTGAAAACACCTAGAATTAAACATAAGGAAATACAAGACAACCATTATAAAAACGGTTAAATATAAAAAAAAAATAAGTTTACGACATTAAAACTATTTCAAACATGAAAAACACAAAAAAACAAACACACTAGCTAATCACCGTCTAATTAATAGAGTTAAAACATGAGAAACCACAAGTCTGATAAGAGGACAATTACTGACAATGAAAAAAGAACAAACACCTAATCTAACAATTGATAGGCATAAACAAGTTAAAAATGTAAAAAGTATTAATACTTTTCTCTTCTAAAATTAATCTTTAAAGTAAAATCATGATAACTGGAATTGGTGAAAAAAAAAGGGAAAAAAAATAGGAAGGAAGTATTAAAAGAGCATAATGCCGGATGTTTTTGTTCTGTATGAAAAAGCCAATGTAATAACATAAATGTGCATTAGAATATTGTGCTGCACAATAATAATATTTGCACCGACATGCTATCATACAACTGTTACCATGGTAACTGTTTTACCAGGGTCCGATTTTGTCTGACGGTATAATATATCTTTGTCTACGCAGGCGGTATTGAGTTTGATTTTGACGACGATACGTCTGTTGAAGAGCCGTGGGTTAAGCCTGCACCAGTCATTATGTCCAACGGTATGTATTCATTTACATATTGTTTCTATGACAACAAGCTCTTTGCTTTTAATTGGTTGAGTATGAGGAACTATATGTACCAGCTTTTTTACTTAAGTTATACAGTATCTGGTATGAAATTTATTTTTTTCATTTTTGATTACAGTATATCCCAATCCAAAACTTTGTGTGCTTGTGGTGAATTAATTTATTAATTTTTTTTTTAATTGTAGGGTAGTTAAAATCTTTGCTTAATGATTTGAATTTGTTTCATTTTCTTTCTTAAAAATGCTATTGGGATGTCATTGTAGATTATAGGAAATTAAAGTCATTGAAAACCAAACATTTATGACTTTATCTTAATATGAGGCTGCGGCTGCTTACCATTTTTGCTTTTAGTTCTTAGGCCCATGTTACACGAGGCAATTTACAGGCAATTTGTTCCAGGCAATCTCCAAGAAGAAATAACATTCACCCTTCAATTTTCACATAATTGTAGTTGGGACCTGGGCCTGACTGCCAGGGCCAGAAAAATGTCTTTTTGTGCTACTGGCGTTTTCCTGTTGCACACCGTGTAATTGGTTGCCATTCGGTTACCAGTGAAAATTGCCTTGTGATGAAACCCTTAGGGCTATGTCACACGTGGCTCTTTGGATGGGCAACTTGGAGGGCAACCAGCTAAGCCTCATGCTAGAGAAATATTCTGGCCGAACGAAAGTTCTAACAATTCTCAGGAAAATTATGTTGAAAATCCATTAAACACAAATGCGATTTCTTCCCTGTGATTGGCTCGTTGTGATTGCCTGAAAATTGCCTTGCGTGGCTGGGAGTCTTGGGCCTTAGGCCCGTGTCACACGAGGCAATTCACAGGCAATAAGTCTCAGACAATCTACGTGGAGTAATTTATAATAAAAAAAGTTTTGCGGAGACACCATGTATAATCTCTTTATCATGTTTATAGATGTGGGATTCTGAAAAGAGAATCGGTGAGAAGTTAGATATCGACGTCCCGGCCAGTGTACTCTGGCCGTCCTTAGGAGAGTGTGTGCCGTGAAGCGAGAAATCAGTGAGAAGCCAGAGTACACTGGCCGGAACGTCGATATCCAACTTCTCACCAGTTCTTTTTTCAGAATCTATAAAGAGATTATACATGGTGTCTCCGCAAAGCTTTCCTTATTAAGTGACTTCCACCATGCAAAGCTTCAAATCCTGCTTAATCATTAATAGCATTCATCTTTAAATGTTCATATAATTTCCGGGAGATAGTGATGAACTACCAGGAAAATGACTCATGTAGCAAGCTTTACCTCTTGCAAGCGGCGTAGTTGGTTGCCTCTAAGTTGCCTCTAAGAGTTGCCTCATGCAGCATGGCCTTTAGAAATAGTTGAAGATACATGTAGTAGAGGTTTGTGGTCTATCGTTCCTCCACAGATGCTCTGAAGCTGGCTGTCATGGAAGGGCAGACAGAGCGTGTCCGGGAGGCTCTTTGGCTGAACAGCAGCCATGACGTAGAGCAGCAGGACCCAGGCTGTGGCTCCACACTGCTCATGCACGCCTGCATGCACTGCCATGACGAGATCGCTAAGCTGCTCATCGCCAACGGTGCATTGGTAAACGTCAGACAGAAGAAGACTGGGATGACGCCCTTGATGTATGCCACGGAAAGGGTAAGGATTGGAACCAAGGCCCTGCCAAGTAAAGAAATACATGGTCCCGGCCCCAGCCGTAGTTCCAGTCCATCAGTCATAAGTGCAAGGGACTGGTTTCTCCACACCATAGGGGTGGGGGCATTCATTGCTGCCTTGCTGTGGACTAGGTACCCCTTTCCAGTCCTATTTATACTGTGAAGAGAGTATCAGTCTTGTTTCAGTGTGAGAGACTGGTTTCTCCACACCATAGGGGTGGAGGCATTCATTACTGCCTTGCTGTGGACTAGGTATCCCTTCCAGTCCTATTTATACTGTGAAGAGACCATCAGTCTTGTTTCAGTGTGAGGGACTGGTTTCTCCACACCATAGGGGTGGAGGCATTCATTGCTGCCTTGCTGTGGACTAGGTATCCCTTCCAGTCCTATTTATACTGTAAAGAGACCATCAGTCTTGTTTCAGTGTGAGGGACTGGTTTCTGTGCACCATAGGGGTGGAGGCATTCATTGCTGCCTTGCTGTGGACTACATACCCCTTCCAGTCCTATTTATACTGTGAAGAGACCATCAGTCTTGTTTCAGTGTGAGAGACTGGTTTCTCCACACCATAGGGGTGGAGGCATTCATTGCTGCCTTGCTGTGGACTAGGTATCCCTCCCAGTCCTATTTATACTGTGAAGAGACCATCAGTCTTGTTTCAGTGTGAGGGACTGGTTTCTCCACACCATAGGGGTGGAGGCATTCATTGCTGCATTATATTGCTGTGGACTAGGTACCCCTTCCAGTCCTATTTATACTGTGAAGAGACCATCAGTCTTGTTTCAGTGTGAGGGACTGGTTTCTCCACACCATAGGGGTGGAGGCATTCATTACTGCCTTGCTGTGGACTAGGTACCCCTTCCAGTCCTATTTATACTGTGAGGATACCATCATCAGTCTTGTTTCAGGCTGAGGGACCGGTTTCTCTTCACCAGGGGCCAATTTCACTAACGCTTTGCGATCATTGCTGAAGCCCAAATCCATCGCTAAATGGAAAATTCCAACGCAAAGTAGCCATCTATTTTCCGTTTAGCTATGGATTTGGGCTTTAGCGATGATCGCAAAGCATTAGTGAAATCGGCCCCATAAGTGTGGAAACATTAATTGCTGCCTTGGTGTGGACTAAGTGCTCCTGACATGCCTGAAGGAGAGACCAGTGTCAATGTTTAACTGGTTTCTCCTTGAGCACCAGTATCTTGCCTCCCCATCCATGTATCATCCATCTATGTTTGTATCATTGCAGGGGTTCTACAATCTGGTAGCCATACTCCTAGAGGCTGGCGCCCACATCAATCTTCAGCAATCTGCATCAGGAGAGACTGCTATGATGAAGGTACCAGACAATCCTTCCAAGTAATTTAGTATCTCCCTGGCTGCATTCGAACGGTTACTCCCGGTAACACGAGTATGATGCGCACACAATACTCTCCGGTGCAGGAGTATACTCCCCATATCTAGAGAGTACACTCTTGTTGACCCAAGTGTCATACTCCAGCCGTTCGAGCGCTCAGGAATGTACTCGTGTTAATACAAGTAGCTCGCTCGAATGTAGCCCAAGTGTTTTTGGTTGGAAATTGATTCGGATGAAAAATCAGTTAAAATCAGATAAATTCTCACATCATTGAGCTTGCGAACGAAATCTTTCCCCAAATTTTGTCAAAGTTTTAAAACTTGCGATGTTTTATTATCATTGAACAATAATTTTGAATTTTGGGAATGTTATTGAAATTCCTATGCATTGGATTGAACCCGTTTGTATTAACAAAATCTGTCTCTTGATGAAGACTAGAGCAGGCTAGTCAAAACGTCGAGACCTTACGAGAAGTGCGAAAGTATGAACAATTATTACATGGTGTTTCCGCAAACCGATCCACATACCAATTGTCACCATGCAAAGCCTCAAATCTTTCTTATGTATGAATTGATCTTTGTTTTGTCCACTAAGGCGTGTCAAAGAGGCAATGCTCGGATTGTCAACCTGCTGCTCATGTTTGGAGCTAATTGGGCCATCACCACACCCATGGCCAAGACGGCCCTGGACTACGCTCTCGTCAGTAACCGTCCTGAAGTCTATGATGTCATCAATAATCACATAAACAGGTGAGATCATTGTTATCCTAATAATTTGAAAATTACCATAGCAACCAGGTGTTATGAAATGAATGGATTCTGTATTATGGAGTACATGTGAATGTCCATTTTCCCAGTCAGCAGACTAACCATCTGACCATTGTTTGCTTGTTTTTTTTCCTCAAAAGGGTTATAAATGACAATCTTGGCTGTTCTTTTGCCAGGGTAGGATTGGGATCTTACTTTTAATTTTGGCTGTTCCATTGCAAGGGTGGTCTTACAATCATATAATTTACTGATTTTGGCTGTTCTTTTGTCAGGAAGGTCTTACAATCTTACTACATATATTTACCAATTTTGGCTTTTCTTTTTCCAGGGTGGTCTGACAATCTTACTATATTACCGACTTTTTGCTGGTTTTGCCAGGGAGGTCTTATAATCATTCTATTTACTGTTTTTGGCTGTTCTTTTGGCAGAGTTGTCTTACAATCTTACTATATTTACCAATTTTGGCTGTTTTTTTTGCCAGGGTGCTCATGCAATTTGAAAGTACTATCAACCAGTACTTGTGCGGCACTGCCAAGCTGATGAAGCTGGTGTTTCCATTACAGTGCTTCCGAATACGTGAGAGTACTGAGCACCACATCTACCTCAACCACGACACAATGCAGCACTCCCACAACCAAGGTAATGACCGCTTGGAACAAACTTCAGGCCTGAAATCCTCCTCTTGTCAGTCATAAATGTCACTGGAATAGAGCTGCTGAAAATCAATGACGTTTGGCTTCTGGATACTGTCCATGATCAATGTGGACTCAGTCTGTCAATCAGGCTTAAAGTAGCAACTATGATCCAGGACACAGCAGGGGCTTGAAGTTGATTGTTTAGTGCTAAAGAAGCCAAAGACCCCAGGCAAAACCCAGGCCTGGCCTGGCTTTTCAGTGGCTGAGCCAGCCCAGCATTTTAATTTTTCCTTTGAGTTTTATACCACCAATACAAGTATTAAACTGCTGCAAACTGCTCATCAACCAAACTAATTAGGAGGGCCTGACGTTAAATCCTGGCAGGATCTTTCTCAAAGGCTGCTCACTGCTCAGAGTTAGGAGGGCCTGATGTTTCGATCCTAGCAGGATCTTTCTCAAAGGCTGCTCACTGCTCAGAGTTTGGAGGGCCTGACATTTGGATCCTAGCAGGATCTTTCTCAAAGGCTGCTCAGAGTTAGGAGGGCCTGATGTTTGGACCCTAGCAGGATCTTTCTCAAAGAGATCTTGAGTTGGTCACACACCCCACCCCTCCACCACTGCTGCCTATAACACTCAGTCTGTTTGATTTGCTCCCATCCAGGTTGCGGGAATGTATTGTTCATCGGCCATGCTCACATTGGTCTGAATGGTCTGACATGCAGACTGACCGGCCACAGCTTTGTCTACAAAGTCACTCTAAACGGTCAAGACCTCCCACAACTATCTCAGGTAAATGACCAGGACTGCAATGCCAGGACAACTCTTGACCATTCTGTACAGTATTCAAGTTTTGAGTAAGAACAATCTCCGATGGAAAGTGGAAAGTCCGATGTGGAATCATTTTTGTACTTTGTAAAATGTTTTTGCTTTCTTTTTGTGTCAACAGGGTTCCAATTTTCTACTATCGTTTCTACCAAGGAATGGCCGGAATTTGATAACGGTCAAAACCATCTGCGACCCATACACAAAGGTGAGTTAATCGCTATTAGCATATTCATGAGAAGCAATTAGCATATTCATGATATGTTAATGATTAATGTTCCTCGTGAAAATAGTCACAAATTGAGATCCACTCCTTCATGTTTTTGTCAGTTTCATTTGCGGATGGTCATCACAATGAAATTCATATTTCAGTCTGTTTATTTTCGATCGCTTCTGATTATATTGATTATTATTATTATTGATTATATTTTGTAACTGATTTGTATTGATTATTATTATTTGCCGTCAGTAAACACTGATTTCATTTGATCAGCACTATAATTACCATTGCTTGCCTGTAATTTCTAATGATTATCATCGTCAATGATCAAGTGTGATTGATTTGGAATTATCATTGATTTGCTTTGATTTGTTTATTGATTATTGACGATTATCAATCGGTTATTGATCATCTGATTCTATTGATTTGATTGACATTGTCCTAGATGCTGCTTCTAGTTGGTGCTTACTCGCTGCAAATAATGTCCGACGGTCCTCAGATAGGCCTGTAGGAATCTCCATGGGGATATCGTCATGGAGATGATCAAGATGACATCATGTTTACTCCCCTCTACGGCATAGCTGGTGTAGTGAAATACCTCTTGTGTTCCACACAGGATTGGACGCAGCAAGTTTGTCTTTTTGTAGAATCGTAATTTCTTATCTCCAGGAAATAAGTCACGTGATTTACGTTCAGAGTGCTCTTTAAGTTATTCTTGATTGTTTTACGAAGAACACATCACATTTTAGGAAATTTGGTTTTGTTTTGAGGAGAAGAATATCTCCTCTGTTGTTAGTAAGATGAGAAGAGATTGTTCTGTGTGTCAAGTAAGAGTTATCGTTTGAGTTATAAATTTATTAGATGAATCGGTGACTTCATGTTCCTCGAGATATGAAGATATGGATCGGAGTCGTACAACAAACATCAAGAGATGGAAATGACGGAGGGCGCCCTCTACAGTTTGCGCACCTATTGTATAGATGCACATTGTGACAGGAATGAAATTGCAATAGGACGGGGGTTGAGAATTGCACATCAGAAGCTGTGTACACGAGGTGTTCATCAACATGGCCGACTATGGAGTCAGTGTTGCCGTGGCTACAAGATCCACCGGCATTCGAGCGGGAAAAAACAGAAGACGAGGAACTCTGCTTTGTGCGTAGCATTGTTCGAGGTCATTCTGCCAGCATTTGGAATAAGATGTGCATGTAAAGGACGGTAATTGTAGAGGTAGATAGTTTCTGGGGGATTTGTATTTATTTCTCTGTAATTTATTTGTAAATTTGGTTTAATTTCGAGCGCATCATGAGCTGTCATTGAACATAGTGTAAAGTGGCTGAATTCTGCTCAGTGACGATTTTCTTATTTATTTGTGCAAATTTTTGTTTTTGGAACTTTGATCATAATTATAAAGTGAGACATGAAGCAATACTTCATTGCAAATCATTTGAATCACGGAATACTGGAATTCTTCGTTGTTTAGGAAACCGACGCATGTTGTGGGTTTTTGACTTGTTCGTACTTGTACTTCATTCCTTTGACTTGTACGGTAACTTTAAACCTAAACCATTTAACCGATAATCTAAGAATATTTAAATCATTCAAATGTTTCTGACATAACAGTTGCCAAGGTAATTTAAGTTTCACTTTTTGATTTTTTCCTCCACATATACTTGTTTTTATTTTTATCCAATATTTAAGATTTTTTTTTCAATTGGGCACAGGTGCTAAATATCAAACACTACGCAGACCAGAGGGGAAAGGAGAGTGTTTTTCTTGCTGCATTTTTCGGACATAGATTCGGGGACCAAAACTTTATATGCAAGAATATGTACCATTGCCCATATGGCATATATTCATACATTCATTATTTAACATTAAATTAACATAAAAATAACATATAATTAACATAAAATTAACCTACGTAATTGACATAATCAGCATAGTTAATGTAATTTACATATCAAGTACAACTGACAATAATTATACAAGCTTGACAGATTACACAAGTGGTAATTTACATAATTGAGGTAACATGAATAATGACACACTATTAAATATCAAAGACATTACATGTCATAAATTTTATCGACACATTTGACGGAATCGAGAATATCAAACTAGGACAGATTAACACTAAATTATGGACCTATTTTTGTATTTGTGTATTATCATAATCTTAAACGAGTTTTGAGGCAAGAAATGCAATCCATTATTAGTCATACAACTGCCATAGTACGAAGAACGCACAGAGTATCTTGATTTGAACAAGATTCTAAGATGTTATTTTTTTGTAGAGCTGCAATGCTGCCATGAAACAAAGAATAGTAAAATTTTCTTATGAAAACAAAATAGTTTAATGCAAGACCGTCATTTTGTGATGTAATGATTTAGAGATGTTTATGTGATCTGGGGTTGATTTCACTAAGCCCTGCGATCGGTCGTACCTTCGAGTTACGAAGGATAACCTATTGTATCCTACATAGGGTTGCAATGCATCATAAGTCCTATGATTGATAGTAAGTTATACGATTGGTCTGGTGAAATTGACCCCTGGAATTTGATGTGATTATCATTTGGGAATATAGGAAATCCATTCATGAGTGAAGATCATTGGTGAAAACCGACAAAAATTAAAGTCAAACAAAAACCTCACGTTCTCAGACTTAAGCTTTTAATTATTTCATGAATAGCTGAATTCATTACATATGGAGCAATGCGGCAATACATTTTTTGTCTAATTTGTAACTAAATTGCTGCATTAAATGTGATTTTCTCCAATTATAATAGGCTCAACTCAAGTGAACAATGAAAAGTTCTTAGAATTATGAATATAATTAACAGTGGATTTTGTACAATTTATACTTAGTTGCAGTTTCAAAGATTTTAAACTCCATCTAGAAAAACTCTTCGAGGAAACGTAGGTCTGACAGTTTGGTACTCTGCATTGCTGTCTAATTTCTACAGATCAGACCAGGATGTATGCATATTCATTAGTTCTTATACATATTTATTAGGTCTTATACATATTCATGAGGTTTCTTATACATTCACACATTCTTTGTCTTGGTCACAACTGATGAATCGTGCTGCAATCTTAAAGAATAATTTTATACGTTAAAACTTAAATACCGACATATCTTGGGGTGTTTTATAAAATGTTAAATCTGTATTCTCTTTGATACGGTCCTTTTTTGTTTTTGCGTTCCATTATAAAGTTTTAATTTTACACATGACAGGGTGCTGATATTAAGTAAGAAAAGGATTTCTGAAGAGTTAATGGTCGATGTATGCTTTGAAAACGTCGCGAAAACAAAAATTTTGAAATTCTTTATACCGCGGGGTACTTCAAAAAGTTTTTGTTTAATTTATTAACACCTTTTATCATCATCAAATAACCACAAGGGAAACTGACTGGATTAATGTTAAGGCATTGAAAAGTGAACACAGAGAAGTTTACTGGAGCAGGATTCGAACCAGTGACCTCCGGAATACTGTAACAACACTTTTACCACAAACTTCTGTTGGATTGTTTTCCAAATTTCAGACATGGCGAAGAATGAAAGAAAAGTCAAGATTATAAAAAGCATTGAAAGGTGAACAAAGTTCAGTTGGTAAGACCACTGGTGCGGTATTTCGGAAGTCGAGTGTTCGAATCCCACTCCAGCCAATTTTTCTTTGTTAACTTTTCAATGCTTTTTATCATCCTAAAATGCTTGACTTTGTTTTATTCCTAGTCATGTCCGAAAATTTGCAAAACAATCAAACAGAATTTTGTAAATCCTGTAATTTCTAAAGATCAGCCCACAAAGTTCTGAGTAAAAGAAAACACAGGACAGAGTGCAAAATGAGAAGGTAAACAGCGTCCCAAACTCTTCAGAAATCTCCTAGTAATGAATATTCATGAAATGCTGCAGGTTTGGTACTCAAACCCAGACGTACTGTTAAACGTTTTTTTTGTCTCCAATTTTGTACCAACTATAACCAATAGTAGATATTAAGATATCATAGATACTAGAAGACAATGCAATTATTTGAAATCTATTTTATATGGTGGGACATTTTCAGGAAACTATTTGGATCAAGACTTTTAATCTATTATTAAATATGATACTTAAATAGTCAATTTTTCAAGCATCTATAGACAAAAACCCCTAGTTCCAAAATTGTGAAATTATAGGATAATTATACAAAAAAAGCCACATTTTTACATTGATATTTTTAGGCAGATAATGTATACTTGGATATGGATAGAATACAACAGAAACTTAGGGGGCCTATAACAGACGTTTTTCTCATAAAAAAACCCTATGTTTTTATCAGGTGGGGATTTTTGATATTGCCCAAATTTAGATTTTGGATAGTGTAAATTTTGATATTTTGGTTCATATTTCTTAATTGTTCTAATAACTATTACCAGTATTTCTTTGATTGTACAGTATTTGGTTAATTTCTTGTTTTGTTTTGTTTTTTATTTTCGACGGTATTTGGCTCAAAATGAATGGTTTATCATTGAAAACTGTAAAAAAAAAAAGTAACAAAAGAGAGTGTATGGACATGTTTATATATTTGAATTTGTTTAGTGTTAATTGCTGGATGTAAAAACACATAACAGGGGGCCGTAGTAGGTAGACAATGTTCTCTTAATACGGTATTTATACTCTCTGCTGATGGTGTAACGTATTGCGTCGTGATGTGGGGATGAAGCGAGTTGGAGAATGTTGCCGTTTATGTGGATGTATGTGGGGCTTGGTTAAGGCAGGGAATGGGACCAGGGGCACCAAGGCAATGACTTGGGTCACCAAAGTAGCAACCAGGGGCACCAAGGCAATGATTGGGCCACCAAAGTAGCAACCAGGGGCACCAGGGGCACCAGGGGCACCAAGGCAATGATTGGGCCACCAAAGTAGCAACCAGGGGCACCAGGGGCACCAGGGCATTGACCAGGGGCACTAAGGCAATGACTTGGGCCACCAAAGTAGCAACCAGGGGCACCAGGGCATTGACCAGTAGCACTAAGGCAATGACTTGGGCCACCAAAACAACAACCAGGGCCAGGAGCACCAGGGCAATGACCAGGGGCTCTAACATGTCTAAGGCAATGAATTGGGCCACCAAGGCAAAGGTCATGACCAGGGATACCAAGGCAATGACCAGGAGCACCAAGGCAATGAACAGTGCTAGGGGCACTTAGGCAAAGACTAGTGGCACCATGGCAATGACCAGGGGCACCAATGCATTGACCAGGGGCACCAAGTAAATTAACAGGGGCACTAAGGCAGTGACCAGGGACATCAACATGACCGGGGCAATTGCCTTCCCAAGTTCAAACTCCGTATTTCCGAGGGATGGGATGGGAATGTATATACACCTACAGATGTTTTAATTTGTTATTCTTGTAGTACATTGTTTACAGACCAGAGTTGTGAAAAAACAAAATGTTGATAGTTGTGTAAAGCAAAAAATGTTGGAAAAAGAAAAGTTTATCGATCACAAAGAGCAATTGGATATATTATAACTAGAAAGAAAATGAAGAAGATCTTGTTCTGTGAAAAGTGTAAAATGAGTTGTTGGCTCAGAGTGGATACATATCTATGTGTAGAGTAAAAGAGTTATGAGACTATATGGGGAAATATATGTTTGGGCGGTCATGTAAAGAAATGTTGAATGGAATATCAGAAAGTTGTAATGTTTTAGAATGTGTCTATTTTTATGGTTTAGGCCAGTGACATCAGTAACAAGGTTTGATGGTTTTTATCACAGGAAGGGCAAAAGAAGAAGATATTGGGAATTATGATTGAAGGTAATATCATACTTTGGTTTTTGTCAAAGAAATGCAGATTCATGGGCATAAATATCAAGGAAGATACAGTAACAGTCTTCTGTGAAAATTTCAGTCCCATACGGTGCCCACCTGTTGAGAAAACAGTGAAAAACGCCCACAGTTTAAAAAAAAAATCTTTTTACCGTTATTTTTTATCTTTCAAAGATAAAAATTGTGTTTTTTTTTGTCATTGGTTTTACTCTTTTCTAGATAAATAAAGCATTTCAGGCAGAACTACAAGACTATGTAATTTCGATAATGTCATTGTTTTCGTCCAAAGGGACTCGTTTATTCGTTTTAAAGAAAAATTTTACAGTAATGGATCGGAGGGAGATAAGAGTTATATCTATCCTTAAAAATAGTCTTTAAGGACCGTCTTATCTTAGCTCTTCCTGCTAAGTTCTCTCTCCTCTTGAAAGAAAATGTTGTGGCCTTCCGAAAGTTTATAAGATCAAGGGGATAGAGACATAATGACCATCATGTTGCTGCTGATGTCACTGGTCAGTGATGGTCAAGATGAGAATTGTGAAATTTTAGACCGAGAATCTGCTCGCTGTTGTAGGCCTACGTGTTGAAGATTTGTGATTTTATCTGGAACGAAGATAGATAAGAAGATTTTGTAATTTTTTTTATTTGGGTCAGGCTTAAATAATTTCAAGGGCAGACAAGTATTTTGGTGGGTGGGTGGGTGAGTCAATAGGTGGAGCTGTGTTGGGATTTGATTTGACAATCTTTGGGGTTCTGTACCCACTTCACGGCCTTTCCGTAAAATTTGAGTTTCTCACTAGAATCGTGTCTGGCTTAAATGTTGTATCGTATGCTTAAAATTGAAATTTCATTGGTTAGTGCTGGGCTTGTTACAAAGTCCGCGTATGTGATGCTGCATTGTTGTTCAATATCATTGTTGCAATGTTTTTTTTTGTACTTTTGCCAGCCAAGTGACAAATAATGGAGTTTGTTTTCAAGTACATGTACCCCTTAACCAATCTAATTGGTAATTTTGTTCCCATATGATCTTGTTTTTCGACAGCTCATGACGGGGATTTCATGAGAAAAATAGCAATTTATCATCGGAATCCATTTTTAAAAATTAAAACTGGTGAAAACTGTGGACAAGTCTGACTATTTAAGAATAGAAAACAATAGAAACAGGTAGTTTAACCCTTGTAGTTGTAGTGACCATAAGATGAGTATTAAAATGGTAAACTAAATATTGACTGAAATTGGTATGAATTTAGCCAAGAATTTATAGTGTTTTAGCCCTTTTTGGTAAGCTTAACAAGAACATTGTTAAGAGTTAAGAAGAGTGTTTTTTTTTTTACAATTAATTAAGGTCGTCCTTTTTTTATGTCAAGATCTTTTTAACCAGCGTTCATTGTGAAACAGTCAACGGTTTTTTTTGTTCCGATTTCAGGAATTAAATTACATACTGCTGTGTGATATGAATTAAAGAGAAGTTCTTATGTTTGTGTTTCATATGTTCTGAATATTCACCCATGAATATAAGATTTCTGACGGCTATTTTTCGAACTCCTGAAAGCTCAGCTCACTACTGCGCCGACATCACCCTTTGTTTTTCCTGTGCTAGCATCAGTATTCATCTATATTATACATTTACAGTAGTCACAAGGATCAATCAAAACTTAGCTAAATGCCAATATTTTTGCCATTTTAGTTTTTGTCAAAAAAATACAGATTCATGGGCAAAAATATCAACATGATCAAGGAAGATACAGTCACAGTCATCTGTGAAAATTTCAGTCACTGGTTTTACTCTGGGATAAATACAGCATTTCAGGCAGAAAAATTGTAACGGTATGTTTCTACCATCACCATCTTTATACCCTGTAAGTTATAGGTAAATCTGTGAAGATTTCTGTTTTGGTTTCTTACCAAAGTATACTACCTTTAACATGCTAAAAGGATTTCTTTCACACTATTAACTCACATTCTAACAAAATGGCGTGTTTGAGAACTTAAATCAACAATTGTCCACTTTTTATTGCCCAATGTGTGCAACTTTGAATACATTTATTACAAATGAATAAAATAAGTGCAACTTATCTCTAATGTCCACAATAATAAAAGTATATATGTAAAATAATGGGAACTGTAAATACTATGGTCCAATTACATGACATGATTAGCGATCACATGACACCCGTTACAGATCACATGACATGATTAGAGATCACATGACACCTGTTACATATCACATGACATGATTTTACAATCAGGTGACATAATACTGTAAGTGATAAAAAAAAACTTCGCTTCTTTCACAATTCATCTTTTTTTTTAAACAAGGCACGGAAAATTGCAATCATACTTTGCCCGTACTTTGTGACTTTTTGGGAATTCCTCTCCCTCGTTTAAATTATTTAATTAATTCCTGAATTAAATAAAAAAACATGATTATTTACTGTTCTTGAGGATACAAAATCTATCTCCACAACTATAATTAAAAAATGTACAATCCCACATTCTCACATATTCAGGTTTTTTTTTCATTTTCTGCAATACATACTTGGCAAGGCTGGCATCTGTGGTTTTACAAACAAAGAGAAAATATTCCAGTCATAAAAAACAAAACAAATAAGACACTTTCTGACTTAGAAGAGAAAAATCATTAGAAGGAAAATTCATTATTTTTAAGGATTTCAAAGATCATGCCTCTTCTTTAAGATGAGAGGAATTGCAACTTTCTAAAGCAGAAAATTCACTGCTTATTAAAAGCCTAAAACAGGGGCCAAGCCAGGGTTCAACCTGCTGAAGCTGTGGAGCACAATAAGGTATAAATAATCAAGTCGGTGATGTATCTGGAAATTTAAGATTTCAGCAACAATCCGTTGGGTCACTCCACTGCGGTTTATATAAGGGATCTCCTCACCTTATAATGCAGGTAAACATACCAACTAGTATTCTTAAATATTTCCTCTAAGATATCATTGCTATATTGTATTATAGAACAGATTTCATTCTTAATTTAAGAAGAAAATTACAAATGTGCACTTAAAAATGGTTTATACCGGTGCCTACTTTAGGAGAGGGTAAAAGTCATCGGCACGTTGGGGGGACAATTTCTATGGAGTTGCTTCTAGCATGAAACATTTTCTACAAAGGAAAAAGTCTTGCCTCACAAATCATGGTTTACTGACCAAATTCCCACGGTATTTTCATGCCAAGTTAAAAAGGCTGTCATTGGCAAGCCACAGTTTTAGAGGAAGACCTTTTCATGCGCTAAGCAGCTCAATTGAAGTTGGCCCTCATCAGAATGACCAAAGACTAAGATTTTCTTCATCAACAAAGCGGGGCGTTCTTAAGTTCAATGTGTCTGTGAGGAGCTGGGAGTAGAGTTCCCGTTCCGATGATGAAGTGTTCCTTGTTGACTATGTATACCTCCTCTCCTGGATTCCAAGAAAGATAAAGAAAACACAAATGCAATTTAACGTCAAGGTACAGATCTTCAAGACAACATTTGAACAAAAGGTGAGTGAATGTACCGGTAGCTGTTGGGTGAACAAATTCAACAAATTCAACTAATTCAACTTGAGTATCCTTCGAAAGGTGCCCTAGCCCATTTCAAAAGATTGTTAAGTACATGTACAAACAACAGCAGCCGATTTCACGAAACTTCAAGTAAGCAACATTTTCCTGCCTTTGGTTGCACAAGTCATGCCCGTTTCACGAAACTTACACAACATTTGTACATTGCGTAAGTTATGCAACATTTCGTAAAATCGTCTGCTTTTAACCCAAACACGGTATCTATTTACGAGGGCTTGCTGGAGCAACTTGATCCAAGTGCAAAGCATTTTGAGCCGTATGGATACTGCGAAGTGTCAAACATGAAAGGATTCAGGAAAGTTTCAGAACAAAAATACCCAATTGAGTTTTAAAATCTACGAGGACTGATTTTTCCCTATCAATTATAAGTCTATTGCAGTGTCGTACAGAAAGAAGCAGTCACTGTTATTTCCTTGTGTCCTTATGCGAGACGCTTTGTAGTAATGTTTAAACGCACCTGTACGTATGACCTCCCCTTCTCTTCTCTCTGAGTCCGTGCTGTTATCATTGCCCCCTTCAGGTCGGTTGGCATCGCCATCCTTCAAGCAATCACCACGTTCCGTTTCCTCCTTCTTAACACCGGTGCCCTGCACCGACTGGTTCCTCTGCGTTCCCCTTGCATCGCCGGTCTCCTCCACTGCATCGTTTTGCGTGTCATCACTTGCGACCGACAGCGGGCTGGACGGGTTGACATAGTCCACCATGGCCTGGATCTTCTGAATCTCGGAGAAGTATTGCACTGCTACCGGGGTACCGGTGATATACGTGCCGCCGTCCGATGGAACGACGGTCGCTACGACACATTCGCAGCCAAGACTCTCCAGCTGATGAACCTTTGATGAATCAATGAAAGGGATGAGGTTTACGGCTAGTGGACAATGAATGGGAAAGCCCAAGACAGATAGGCTCTTGAGTGAGGGCTTTGAGGATACAGGTAAAAAGGAGATTGGTAAAAGGGAAAGCCTCCCTCACATTTTGAATCCATGACCTTAAACCCTGATGTCAACTAGTCATGAAACCACAAACTTACAGATTGTTGGACTTGCTGCATTATCCCCTGGATCTGCTGCTGTCTCCATTCCGCATCTTTAGAGTCTGGCCCCTGTCCGGCACCCTGACTTCTCATCAATGGGATCGTCTCATCAGGGAACCTATCCGCGTTACTGGCCGCGTTCAAGGCTCCCTGCTGCTGTGACTGGGGAATGGACGGAAGGCTGGTGTTCCTGTCCGAGTCCGCTTCCTGTTTATTAGGAGTCGTCACGTACATCGCCTGCTGCCCGGTGGAGGGCTGAGTTACATTCTGATCCCGGGTTGACAAAGGGGCATTCCTCATGATACCAGTGGGTAAAGGGATGTGAGAGCTAGATGCGCTGCTAGCCCCAACCATAGAGCCCGTTGAATGCGGCTGATGCGGTCCTCCATTAGACGGCTGGCGGTGGAAGTACTGGGCTCCGGCAAAGTCGCCCGGTAGAGCAAGTAAACGGCGTTTGTTCTCGACAGACTGATTGTGCTGAAGCATCATACTGGCTAAGGGATGTTTCTGTGCGGTTTCCATTCGTCGTTTACGTCTCATATTACCAATCCAATTCTGCACAAACAGGACAAAAATTCAATGAACTTAAAAATCAATTTATCAAGTCATCATTTAGAAAAACTGCGGCCATGACGTTTTGTCTGAAATGCATTATTTTTTACCTGAATCTGAAAATCAAAAATCTATGGGTATTACATGTATAAATCAAATAGTTCTGTGACTTCAACGGACCCTTCTGGCCTGTGTCAATTAAACTTTAGGCATTGACCAATTGGAGAACGTCTTTTAATCAGGTGACCATGAAAGCCTCGGTCAAACTCGGTCACACGCAGTATGTGAAACACACATGGGGCGGGGCTTAAAAGCAAAGCCATTCTTATGCAGGTTAACATTATTAATGACTTTGTGGCTGAACTTATTTGCATATCATATCCAGCAAGTTGCTATGATTATGAAGGATTAAGGAATTTTCTGAGCCACAGAAAATCCAACGAGGTATTACCCTAACGATGTCGAAATCTACGCCAGCTTCTTGAGCGCAGGCAACAATCTTCTCCTGATACGCCAGACTCTGTCCGTGCATGCCGTTCTCATAATGCTTCATCAAGATTCTCTTCTGATCCAGGCTGAAGGAGTAACGCATCGGGACCTGTTGGTGAACAAGAAAGAGAATGTTCTATATGGTTTAGTTTATTAATTGCATTCATTTATCAAAATAATATAAAGTTGTTAACTTGTTAAGGATTACAAACATTTATAGTTGTGAAGATCGTAAACCTTAGTGCCTTAGGCTTACCAGTTATATAGAGCCATGGGTTGCGATCGTCGTAACTATACTCAAATACGAACATTTGCTACTTAACGCCAAGAAAAATGGCTATAGTCGTGATCATAAGAAATTTGATCAACATTGGCCATTTAGTATTAACTAGGCCCCCTATTAAAATCAGTTTTCAATTTCAATTTACATAAAACTGTTCAATAAAAGACAAAATTTTTCCTGGATGAAATCAACTGATCAAAATGACTTCATCATGACCGAATAACACTGGCACTGCACTGCCACCGCCCCATCCACCAGGCTAGTCTGGTAAGTAAGTAGGCCTACAGAAAAAATTCCAACTCCAAGTTTTAATTTTATTTAAAAGAAAATACCCCTTGTCCTTTATTATTATACGATTTCAAAGGTGACAAGAATGAGACAGCGATGATTATTTAACAGTAATAACTAGAAGAATCAAATTGTAGAAGAAATTAGCCTCGAACGCTAGTAATGTCGTAAACATGGTAAATAAATAAATGCATAAAAATCACCCACAATCACCTGCATAACATTTACAATACGTAGCTGCCTTGCCACAGCCGCAGCACTGTAATCTACCTCACTTTCCCACACTTTTCACAGCTCATAAATTGATCAAAAACTCACTTTCTGCGGTAGAGGGTTGAAGGACCCACCCTCTATCCTTGTCATCTCCATGATGAGAGGACACCAGACAATTCTCGGCCTGGATTTCCGTTGTTTTCTGTCCGCCAAGCGAATCAAATCTCGCACGGAATCTACCAAATCATTTAAAGATGGTGGATCTAAATCTATTTATCTAATCAATCATTCGTGATTACCCACAATGCAAGGCTGATTCATTAGCATGATTTTTTTTTCTGCATCTCTTTTGTGTCATCGTTCGCATAAATTTGTTAGAAATTCCGTTCCCATTGTATGAAATAAACCTGTTTAATGAACAAATTGAAGAAAAGACCCAATTTTTGGTCTGGTTTGTTGACAAAATAAGTTTTAAAGGGCAGATATTTCATAACAAAGTTGACGGCCTTCATGTCGTAATCGATACCCACCGATACTTCAACGCATCGGATTTTCAATCGATAGATCCTAAATCATCTAGAATTTCCATAATCTGACTTTTAAATAATATTATTTGAGTAAAAGTACTTGTTTTTCTTCGTAAAATAATGAAATAGTTCAACTGTTGATGTGTTTGTTGTGTAAAAATATCAAATATTCTTGGTCGTAAAACCGATATTGAAAAGTGATAATCGATACACGATAGCTCCAATACTAGGCTGGATGGAGGACACTTTGGGACACAGACTGTTTTTCTTTGTCTCGACGATGTAGTTTGGGAGGATAAACTGACAATTTTTTCCTCGAAATCAGCCACCAAATCCACCAGAAATCACCACGAACTGTGTCCCTAGTCACCATGGATCGCAAGGAAAAGGAAAGGGACAACGGAGGCAGCGGAGATGAAGCCAAAAAAAGGATAAGTCCCCAGTCATCGGACGCTGGGAGTTCAGCGTCCGGGAGCAGCGGGTCTGGACCGGGTGGTGCACCGGTCACCGTGGCTGCCAACGGCAGTGCTGGAGGTGGTAGCCTCGGTGGTGGTGGCGGTGGAGGTAGTGGCTCGGGCGGTGGACATACCGGTAGTCACTCCATCTCACACGGTATGCACAGCCATGGACATGGATCTGGAGTCCAGAAAACATTCAAATTGGCCCCAGGAATGCACGATGCTCCTCGAAGACAGAGCAAGCGGAAAAGAGCGAAGGCAAGTTATTGTTTAGGCCCCCGTATTTGAGGAAAATTAATTTTTATGTTGAGAAATTTATAGGAGTTTTTAGTTGTTTATTTCTAGAAGTTAGAACAATATTTGAAATTGCAAACATCTTAAAATCTTACATTTTGTACGTATTGATTGTCCATTGTTTGTTCTGATGATGAAAATATTTAAAATATTAATATTGAATTATAAACTTGTATAATATTTGACCGGAACGAACAATGAAACCATAACCAGACTGAGACCTATCAATATGACTTTGGGGCAGGAACTTCCTTCTTGAAATCAGAAGGCAATTTCTCCTTGCATGAGAGAAACTGAATTGTCTGTTGGATGGGTCACCGAGGCAACAGCCATGGCAACGATGGCAATTTCATTGACATTCCTTTGTAAGTGTGTATTTCCAGACCTGTGAGCAATTCCTACTAAAATGTATTTTCTGAAACGCCAATTTATTTCTCAATTTGACGGGTTAGGTTGAGTATCGTGAGATGGATGAGAAGCTAGCCAATCTATCGGAAGATGAGTACTTCTCAGAGGAGGAGAGGCAAGCCAAGAAGGAGAAAGTGTCCAAAGTTCCTGAGGAGGAACCGGAAGAGAGCGATCTGGAGGAACCGAAAGGTCGAACATTCTTCATGATTTTTTATTTTTTTACCCCGTTTATGAATTTGATTTCATATTGACAATCGACGCCATTCTGTAGCTTTTGGCGGAGATTTACATTAAATTTTCAGGGACAATTTTGTAGTTGGTCCAAATATTTGGCTGTGACGATGATGTGTTATGCTTCATTGGTGATTATGTGTCAAAAACAAGTTGTTGAAATTCTCCCATGAAGAATTTTTTTTAAACGGACATGTGCCCAACATCGCCTTCAAATGTCAAGTTGAATTCAATTATTAGTTTTTTGTTAATAATTCCGTAGATGGTAGAATATAAACTGACCATTGTGACTATAACTCAGCATCTGTGACCAATTTACCAATTAAGCATCTTTAAAATTTCTGTAGGTCTGGAAGGGGCGGCTTTCTCCGCTCGTCTACCCAGCGACAAAATGACTGCTCAGGAAGCTGCCTGTTTCCCGGACATCATCCAGAGCCCTGCTCAAACCCAGAAGCTTTTCCTCTACATTCGCAATCGACTGGTAAATTCCCCGCAAAATTTCCCTTCACCACATTCTCCTCAGTTTTCCCAAATGCTTCCAGTCCATTCGTTTGCAAAATTTGATGGTCAAAATTGTATGTGGTAAGGATTAGACCTATGGCATCAGGGGTGGATTTCACCAAACCCTTCGCAACTACTATCAATCGTAGGACGTGTGATGCATTGCAGCCTAGACGCAGGATACGATGGGTTATCCTTCGTAACTCGAGTTACGAACGATCGCAGGCTTCGTGAAATCGACCACTGGCATCCTACATGTATCGGTCAGAGGAGTTAGTAGTGCTGCGGTTCTACGATTATGGGTACAGGCCTAAGATTTCTGATGCTACTTAATGTTTGGTCTTTGTAACTGTCCTCGGTTATGTTAACCTCAAGTGAATTGGTCTCTTTATCAGTATGGTACCCTCGTGAGGAATAATGCCTGGTACCCAGACTCTTTCAATTTGTACCTGATAGGTTTGCACCCAGTAATTCTATACTTGTTTGTTTGTTTGTTGCAGCTTCAACTGTGGTTTGAGAGTCCCAAAGTCCAGCTAATATTTGAGAATGCACTGCCGCAGATTGAAGCTCCCTACAACAGTGAGTCTTTCCTAATTCTACTTTGTTTCCAGTGTTTTCTTACAGATGTTCTTTCTGATTTAAAGAGCCCTTAGAATGCTCCTTGTGCGTAGACAGTTTTCAACAGGCCCGTATAAATTCTGTTATCCACGTTGGGGGCTGCCATTGTAATCCTGTTGTGTACCAAGTTTCAGAGGTGTCTACTGTAGTAGTGTACTTTGGCCTTGTTCGTTTCAAAGAGAAACTTATTTTGTGATATAATGATAAGTAACCTTGCAATGGTGCTCGGCTCTGCTTAACTCAGCTATCCTCAACCTCTGCGGGCCCTGTTGCCCAAAAGGCTACATGTCTCCTTCTTCAGCTGTCCCTGTCTCTAGGTTTTTGGCTTGGCTTCATTCCATGACCTCCACCCTAGTTTCTTCCTTTTTTTCCCCACTGTTCGCATCCACGTTGTCTTAGGGCGACCCTTTATTGGAACACTTCTGTTGTAATATCAGGTTCTCTTGTTGTCTCATTCCCTCAGGAACCAAGTTCTTAACCCTCATGTGTTTTGATTAACAGGTGATGTCCAGCTCGTGATGAGAGTCCACGCCTACCTGGAGCGCCACGGCCTGATCAACTTCGGCATCTACAAGCGACTCAAGCCCCTGCCCACCAAGACGATGGGGAAAGTCCTCATTGTGGGTGCAGGGATCTCCGGTCTGGCTGCGGCCTCCCAGCTGCAGACCTTCGGCATGGACGTGACCATCCTAGAATCCCGGGATCGCGTCGGCGGTCGGGTCACCACGTATCGTAAGAATAACTACGTGGCTGACCTGGGTGCCATGGTGGTAACAGGTCTCGGGGGTAACCCCATGACTATCATCAGTAAGCAGGTCAACATGGAGTTGACCAAGATAAAGCAGAAGTGTCCTTTGTTTGAGAGCGGAGGTCAAACGGTATGGACGGCAAGTATTGCTTCTTTCTCTCTGTGTTTGGAGACTTCCTCCACATCTCTAACCGGCACTGTGTTCTACTAATGGTATAGTTGATTCTGACCTCTATTAGGAGTGATACGTCTTTGAATCTATTGATTGATTGAGGGGGTAGGCAAGTGGAGGTTATTGGCCTGGTGTCTTTGATGCCTTGGTGGCCCTGGTCACTGCCTTGGTGCCTCTGATCATAGCCTTGGTGCCCCTGGTCATTGCCTTGTTGGCCCTGGTCATTGCCTTGTTGGCCCTGGTCATTGCCTTGTTGGCCCTGGTCATTGCCGTGGTGCCCCTGGTCATTGCCTTGGTGCCCCTGGTCATTGCCTTGGTGCCACTGGTCATTGCCTTGGTGCCCCTGGTCATTGCCTTTTTGGCCATGGTCATTGCCTTGTTGGCCCTGTTCATTGCTGTGGTGCCCCTGGTCATTGCCTTGGTGCCCCTGGTCATTGCCTTTTTGGCCATGGTAATTGCCTTGTTGGCCCTGTTCATTGCCTTGCTGCCCCTGATCATTGCCTTGTTGGCCCTGGTCATTGCCGTGGTGCCCCTGGTCATTGTCTTGGTGCCCCTTGGTCAATATCTTTTGGCCTTTGGTCATTGCCTTTGTGCCCCTTGCCGTGGGCACTATTTTTTTAAATGGTCAATGTCTTGACCGTCACTCATGCAGTTGAGTCTATTTTTATCAATTTCTTTGCTGTCCTTTTAGATTTCTCCAGTACATTTAAGTTTTCCTTGAAGAACATCCACACTGAAACCTTCTTTTAACAGAACAGAAACCAGTCATGGATATTATTTAGGAGATTAGGGAGATTTCCCATATATAAGATTTTCTTCACTGATTAACAGAAAGTTTAGCAGTTTTATTTACTTTATTGAGTATCTTTGCCAAATTTGAGAAAGATAAAGTGATTTGAGTTCTTTTCCCTATTTTTTTTTTTTTTTTTTTTGTTCCTCTTTTTGTAACTAATGTTTGTTTTTCTTAACTTTTTGTTTCATTTTTTGTGCTTAAAATTGTGTGTTTTTCCTGATTTATTTCATATTAGGCGTCTGATTTCAATATTAAAATTAAACATGTCTTTTTTAGTTACCCTTAGTGATGGGTTCCGTGGTTTTACTAACATTTACTAAAAACACTAAGAACTTGGGAACACCTTCCTAATTTTTTCTCTGAATAGCCAAATTTTATTATTCTATTATTTTATTCAAGCCAGTATTACAATCGGTAATCCACAAAGCACTTTTGTTTTCACAATTTTCCTTTTTGTTTTAAAAACTGGGAAGCCCATTCACACACAGTAATATTGCAATTGTTTTTGTTTGAAGTTTAATTTGAAATTGTTTTGTTAAAAATTTCTAGTTAATAGTATTCTAAATTATTATTATTATTAAATTATGTAAAGAGAACTGTGTTATGTGGAGGATAAATGGAAAATTTACAAAGTGAAGAAAATTTTAGCATTGTGGAATCATTTCCTCAATTTAATGCAAATCAGTTGGCAATTTTTATTCTGTAAAAATGTAGATTTCTAAATTAAGCCTATAAACTTTTTGCTTAAAGTTAGGAGGGCCTGACGCCTTTGAGAAAGATCCTGCTAGGATCGAAACGCGTCAGGCCCTCCTAACTTTAAGCATTTTGATATATTTCAGGTCATTTTGGCTGATAGGCAGTTTGCAGCAGTTTATTTCTTGTATAAACTTTTTGGTTATTATTTAATGTGAAAATAACTAAATTTGTTTTTGGATTTTTTTGTTATGATATTCAGATACCCAAAGACAAAGACGAGATGGTGGAGAGGGAATTCAACCGTCTCCTCGAGGCGACTTCCTTCATGTCCCATCAGCTAGACTTCAATTTCATCCACGGCAAGCCGGTGTCCCTAGGGCAGGCTTTGGAGCTGGTCATCAAGTAGGTCCCTGTCTCTTGACCTTTGCCTTGGATTGGCAAATGCGAGAGGGTTGTTATGATCTGTGGAACTAAGTGAGACTTCGGGAGACACCATGTATAGCACTCTTAGTAATGTGTGTGGTCCTGCGAAGGACCATTGAGAGAGAATAGCTCGACATTTTGGCCAGTGTGCTCTGGTCGTCCTCAGTCATTTCCTTTTTTCTCTTCTGAGGACGGCCAGAGCATTCTGGCCGAAATGTCGAGATATTTACTTTCATCGGTCCTTCTCAGGATCACGTACCTTCCGAAAAGAGTGTTATACATGGTGTCTCCGCAAGTCTTACTTAGTTCTAGACTCTCCACTGTGCAAAACTTCAAATCCTACTTATGATCTGTGGAGTTTCTACAGCCTCTACAGACTTCCAAAGTTTGAATGACTACCACAGGTCTTGTATAAAAATGCTGCAGAATAAATCCAGCAGATGCTGTTCTGTAATCACTTCCTGAAGACCTAAACTCCTTTGTTTTTCTTTTTTCTTTTTTCATAAACGTCAATAAGAAGTAAAACAAGTAATGAACTGTTGCAAACTGCTCATCAACCAAAAAAATGACATGAATAACATAAACTGCTTGGAGTTAGGAGGGCCTGAAGTTTCGATCCTAGTAGGATCTTTCTCAAAGGCTAAATGCTTGGAGTTAGGAGGGACTGACATTTGGTCCTAGCAGGATCTTTCTCAAAGGCTAGAGAATAAGAAGTATAAATTTGAGGAGAATCTGTCAATCTTAGTCACTGCACAAGTCTGATTATTGCAATGAATCTCATATTGTGCTGGTCTTCTTGTTCTTCTAGACTTCAAGAGAAACAAGTGAAAGAGAAGAAGAGTGACTATTTGAGGACAGTCATCAGTCTTCAGGAGCAGACCAAAGAAAATCAGGCCAAGGTAGGAACCTCCCTCACTGCCATTCTTCCTTAGGCCTCTACCCAAAACTCCTTAAGGAGACTGCCTTGTGGGAATGGTCCAAGACTTGTTGGTCTCTCAATCGAGAGTGACCAAGGGTTTTTTGGTTTAACGCACCGGATCCCAGATCTGCAGCTCTATGTCCTATGCAGGGTACGCTAAAATGGGATCCGGATCCGCAGGATTCGTGATCTTGTGCGTTAAACAAACAGACCCTACTCAATCATATATTTCAAATGTGTGCGCCCCCTCTCATTGCCGTTTCACCCCCTGCCTTGCCATTCTTGCCCCCTTATTCCTCCATGCGTCATATATGGAATGCCTTAGTACAATTTGGACTTCCAATCCGTCTGCACCAATTGTCTAAATTGATAGCTGTCTAAGCAAGGAAATATTGGTTAATGATTCTTTAAGAGCAGAATCTAGTCACGACCTACAAACATTAAAGCAAGTTTGGGTCGGTACATGTAACTGTGTTTGCAATGACATCAACACTCATCTGTGCTTAGTGCATTAGCTTCCTTAAACGCTTTGTTAAGTTGGCAGCCTAGTTTTTTTTCTTCAGAGAATGGGTATTTCAGGGATGTGATTTGTCCGGAAAAATCCTGATTTCAGGATTTTTTTCTTCACTTTACCTGTACAAAAGTATAGGAGACTTATCATTTTCAGGTTTTTTTGCTATGTTTTCAGGATTTTTTATGATAGTACAATCACAGCCCTGGTATTTTTCTTTTCATTTCTAATTCCTTGTTCACATCAAATGGTAGCAAACTAGCAATACAGTACATAATTTGTGGGCTTTTTTGTTTTCCAGTTGCTGGTTCTCCAAGATAAGATCAAAGAGCTTCACAAGCAGTACAAGGAGGTGTCTGAATCCAAGACACAGCGGGATATCACGGCAGAGTTCCTGGTCCGTAGCAAGGCTAGAGATCTGAACGCTGTCCTCAAGGTGAGTCTGCTGTTACTCAGACCCTCGTCTGTGACTTCCGGGCGTTACACCTGCTCTAGTCACCCTCGGGAAGGGTTTGGCTAAGTATGGGTTGAGGAGTGGATCTAGATCCAGGATTCCGGATTACTTGTGACCTTCAATCACAAAATGAGCATGATATATTTCAGCTTGGTTCAAATGCATTGTGTCTTTCATCATTGGTTTGATTAAGAGCCATTGAAAAGTGAGAAAAGAAAAATTTACTAGAGCCTGAGAGCAGGATTCGAATTAGTGACCCCTGGAATACCATGCCAGTACTCTACCAACTGAGCTATCCAGCCCTTTGTTGGCAGTATTCCAAACAGTCAATCACCTTTATTCACTTGCCAGTTAGAAGCCAGGGTCACAGGTTCGAATCCTGTTCCAGTCATTTTTTTCGACCAAAATCAATTAATATTCATGATTTACTGCGGTACCCGCCGCGATATTGGATTCGATTCACCCTGCAGACCCCAGCTAGCTCGGTGGCCTAGCAGGTAAGGCATCTGCACTAGTAAGCAGGAGGTCGTGGGTTCGAATCCCACCTGAGCAAGCATGTGATATTTTCTCACGTGCTCTCACAAGCACTTAGTATACAGTGCTCATCCACGTCGGTGAAGGGCAAGCCTAATTTGCATATTATCTATTTCCTGTCCAAAATCAATTAATATTCATCAATTTTTCTCGTCTCCAAATTAATCCAGTCAGTTTCTCTAGTGGTTATTCGATGATTAGCGGTATATTGGTTTTCGGATTGAAATTGTGCCAAAAGATAAAGAAGGTCATTTCATCTTTCCATCCATTTCTTTCCTTAAACAGGAGTACGACGTCTTGGTGTTCAATCAGAAGGAACTAGACGAGAAAACTCAGGAACTAGAGAACAATCCCCCAAGGTGAGTCACCATCGCTCAGCGGAACTTCAAGATTTTCTTTTTTCGAAAAGGTTCCCGGACCCAAACTTGCCGATGTTCGTTTCCAATAACACAAGTTATTTACTTTGTCTTTCTTTGGAGGGGGGTCAGTTGATAAGGTTGTAAAAAAATGTAACTCATTTTATTCAACATTGTTGAATTCAAATCTTTTGTGAAAGCTTATTATTTAAATAAAAAAAAAATGTTGAAAAGTAAACAAAGAAAAATTGACTGGAGCGGGATTCGAACCGGCGACCTCCTGAATACCGTACAGGCGCTCTACCAACTGTAACCCTTGTGGTTATTTCACGAATATATTAATTAAAAAGCCGTATCCTCTTTGAGTGATCCCCCATGTGCCGTTCCCAGGTTGCAGCACTGTTGTGTGTATCATTGAAACGATCCCTGGGGTGTGGCGGTGTGTGCGTGGTTTCATGGCTTCTGACTGCCAAACGAACAAAGATAGTTGACTATTGGGGTCACCACCAACGTAGGGCTGGATGGCTCAGTTGGTAGAGCGCCTGTACGGTATTCAGTAGGTCGCCGGTTCGAATCCCGCTCCAGTCAATTTTTCTTTGTTTACTTTTCAATGACTTAAAACTCAGTCAGTTTCCCTTGTGGTTATTTCACGAATGTAAAAACAGAGTTCTTAGAGATGAAATATTTACATGATTAAGAAGTGATATGAATATCGATTAAATATTGACATTAGTGTCGATTAATATCGATAGTGTTTTGATATATTTATCGATAATTATTTAACTTTTCTTTTGTTTGCAGTGATGTATACCTCTCCTCCCGCGACCGTCAGATTCTTGATTGGCATTTTGCCAATCTAGAGTTTGCCAATGCCACGCCCTTGTCCACACTGTCCCTCAAGCACTGGGACCAGGACGATGACTTTGAGTTCACAGGGAGCCACTTGACCGTCCGGAATGGCTACTCCTGTGTCCCTATCGCTCTGTCCGAGGGGCTGGACATCAAACTGAATACCATTGTCCGACAGATCAAGACGAGCAACTCAGGTTTGGACATTTTATACTCAAGGCTGCTTAGCACAGAAAAGTTTTGTTTAGCAAACACAGGTCACCAACCAAAACTACATGCAATGTGTATTACTTGGAACTGGTTCTCGGCCTATTTGTGCTAAGCATAGAAATATCCTGAGTAATTAATTCTGCTTATTAACTTTGGCTTGGAAGGGAAGTTCTTCTGAACGATTATAGTTTGCCAGGAGCAACCAACACAGGCAGGGCTTCATGTGAATTCAGGTGATGCTTAAACTGCTTTTGACTTGTATTCGACCATTACTTGCTGAGCATATTTATTCACAAGGAGTTTTGGCTGGCATGCTGGGTTTATTGACCAAGGTTAGTTGTGCTTAAGCAAATTTGGTGCTTAAGCAGCTCTATGAAATTGGCCCAGGACTCATATGAAAAAAAATTAATTAAGGTCAAGCCATAGATGACAGATGTTGGTTTTTTGAAAATTCATATCTTCCCGAGACACTGACAGTAACCTTGTTGTCTTTGCAGGTGTAGAGGTTGTGACCCAGAGTGCCAAAGGTCAGAGTGGAACCTACACCTATAAGGCAGATGCCGTGGTGTGTACCCTACCCCTAGGGGTGTTGAAACAGTCCCCACCGGTGGTGCAGTTTGTGCCTCCTCTGCCAGAATGGAAGACCAGTGCCATACATCGTATGGGATATGGAAACCTGAACAAGGTAATTCAAACAAGACTTCAACACTTCTGTTAATACTCCTTGGATCAGCTAGGTTTCCTTGTTTTTAATTATAGGGATGTGAAACTTCAGCTTTAAATCTGAATTCCGATTTTTTGGTTAAGATTTTAACTCAGAATTTCATATTTCAATTGGTGTTTTCAGATTTGTATGTGTGTGTCCACTTACATTCCTGGTTTTAACAGACCTGTGTACAGTCAGCTGCGTATCTAGGGAATACTGTGCCCAGGGCAAGCGCTAAAATTGTGCCCCTAATTCCAACTTCTGATGGCAATGAAAAAAATCAGACAATTTGAAATTGGAATCTTTCTTTGTTTGTTCATTGGATTAAAGGCATATTTCCTATATGGTAACTTTAACATTACAGCTACTTTCTTCTTTTTTTTTGGATTTGCATTTTTTGAGCCCCCTAAAAAGGGGCGCTCAGGGCACCCTTGCCTTGGGTTATCCTTCTTGTCTGGAGTTACGATCGATCGTAGGGCTTTGTGAAATCAACCTCAGGAGATTATAACAGTTCAGGAGTTCACAACAGAACATCACCATCAGATTTAGGTTCAAGCTCGTGACACGTATTACTTTCCCCTTGTTCTGTGATGTACTGTTCTTGGATTACTTGATTACCGGACTTCTCATCCTGGTTTTCCATTAGGTTGTCCTCTGCTTTGACAAAGCATTCTGGGACCCCTCCGTCAACCTCTTCGGTCACGTCGGTAGCACCACAGCCAGCCGTGGTGAGCTCTTCCTGTTCTGGAATCTGTACAAGGCGCCGGTACTCCTCGCTCTGGTCGCCGGTGAAGCCGCCCAGATCATGGAGAATGTCAGCGATGATGTCATCGTCGGACGTTGTCTGTCGGTCCTCAAGGGGATCTTTGGTTCATCCACTGTACCACAGGTTGGTTAATTATTGAGAACTTGCACAGTAAGGCTCAATGTACCCATTGTGTTTAGTCTCATTGTACCCTTATTTACTATGGATGGACTGGTTAAAGTTTGTAGGATTGTCCCAGGAGGGATATGAACCCGCGACTGTCCTTTGAATAGTCCTAATGTCTTTACAACCAGATCACCATGAAGCGCTGAGCATACAGTGTTACATAAGGTGCATTCATTTAGCTTCCACAAGTCGACCCCAGTCAACCTCGTCCCAACCCTCTCGCTTGTTTTGTGCAGTATACTCGACCATTTCCAGGTCAGGGCTGACCCGTGGAAACTAAATGAACGCACCCTAATACAACAGGGTTTTTAAATAACTAGTATGGTAGTCATCATGGAGCTAGGTGTATAAGTGAAATTTACAAGGGTTTGAAGATAATGTTGGGTGTACTTTGGGTGATAATTCTTGATTGTATGTGCACTGCATTCAGATCAAGGACAGGAGGATAAAGGAATTACAACAAGCCATTCTTGTCCTTGAGTGGACTTGTTTTGTTCGGACATACAAATGTGTGCTTAGTCTATGGGAGTTTATTAAAGTACAGGAACAATAGAAACACAATGTCTTGTCCTCGGACAGTATGTGAAGTAGGAATGTATGTATGGAGCTATGTCAGTGTTCATCAGAATTTGTGTCTATTTCTGTCCTTTTCAGCCCAAGGAAGCTGTGGTAACCCGCTGGCGAGCCGACCCATGGTCCAGGGGGTCCTACTCCTATGTGGCTGCGGGATCATCAGGCAACGACTATGACCTGATGGCCACGCCCATCACACCCACCCCCATCGTCCAGGGTGCCCCGCCTCAGCCCAACAACATGCCACGCCTCTTCTTTGCCGGAGAGCACACCATTAGGAACTACCCGGCCACCGTCCATGGAGCCCTGTTGAGCGGTCTGCGTGAGGCCGGCCGGATCGCTGATCAGTTCCTGGGATCACCCTACGCTCCTCAAAGACAGGTACCCCCCATGGCTCACCAATCAACATAGAAAATCCTTCACCCCCTCGGAAAAACATGAAAATATCCTTGTGAATATCTCAGTAGCATAAGGCCGAAATGTGACTGAATACGGGTGATTCACAATAGTGCACCACCATGAGTTTGCGACGCATTGTCCACTCACAGTGCGTAGAATTAATTTTGGCGACAAACTGAGCATTTATGTTGAAAGATGTGCAGTTTGTCGACAAATTGCGTTGCAAACTGACGGTGGCGCACTATTGTGAAATGCCCATATTGCTTGTTTTGGACTCTTGGTGGCAGCAAACACATAGGGACAGCTATCTGATATTCATGGGCATACTATGATGTCATATCCAAACTTCCTGCCGTGGCTGCAGAATCACACACAAGTCTTGAAATGTACTTGATAAAAGTGTATTGATTACACTCAACGGCACTACGAACAGAGCTAGAAATATGTAGGCATTTTACTTGAACACTTTGAGCTACATGTATCTGCACAGTGCACTTGCAAATAGGATATTACTGGCATATGTTTTGTGTTACATGGTGTATGTGTATTTTGACACAGTAGGTCACATTGCATTGGCACTCGTTGTTGAAGGCGTATTTATTGAAAAAAATTGAAGATAACAGGAGTACACAGAATCTTTTTCATTACATATCACAGTTTATTGAACATACTTTCTGTAGTTGACTTCAATAAGGGCATAAAGAGCTTGAATTTGGCCCTGAATCAATTGATTGAGTCTAGTTATTTCAGTGACGGTCAAATAGTTTCTGATATTTATTTTTATTCATTGGCCGTCTTTTCTGAGGGGATATTTATTTTACCTCAGTTCGAGGCCAACTGAACCTCAGTACTTATCTCATGCATATCAAAGAACAGAAACTTATTCCTCTAATTGACAATTGGTGTTACATGTAGAACCGTGTTTTTTAAGGTCCTGTTTGTTTCGGCACGCAGTCAGTGATCTTGCAGATCCATGTCCCATGCAGGATACGCTACAATGGGATCTGGATCAGCAGAATCACTGATCTCGTGCCTGAAACAAACAGGCCCTTTGCAAAGCCTCAAACGCCCAAATAAGCACGACAGGGTTGTCGACCCAAAATGTCTTACAATTTTTATGCCGAACAATAACATTCAAGCACTCGACTCGAGCAAAATAAATCCTGTGGAAATTGGTCCCCACCATCCCTTGTTTCCAAGCAAGAGCCAGGGTTCCTACAGTTGTTAGTTTTGTTCGTGCTTAGATAGCTCTGTTACATTGGCAACAGATCTGTTGTCAGGTAGTGTTCTTTGTTTTGTTTTTTTGGCAGTAATAAGAAAGCTACATTATCTTGTTAGTGTGGCTGTATTGAGTAGGCATACATTGCTTCGCTTTGAGCAGATAGAACATTGGAATTTTCACCAAATTTGTGCTAAGGTACAGTGTACACCTACAGTGGAACACCACTATAACGAAAATCGCTATACTGAACATTTGCCTATCATCCTTGGCTCCCAATTTTTGTGTACAATACATACCCAATATGGTTCTTTAGATCACTATAATGAATGACAACTATAACGGACAATATCTGTGCATCCCAATCCTTCCATGTTCGTTATAGTGACGTTCTACTTGATTGACCTGCCACAAGACAAGAAACGGAGGTCTGTTAGGAGTCAGGACTATCCACTGTTAGAGATTGTTCACTTGATTCAAACCGTAATTCAAACCTTAACTAAATTGACCAAGTCCTTACCATGCTAAATCTCTGTTCTTATTGATTTCATAATTTGTCATAAGATTATTATCTTATTACAGTATTGTGTCAATGACAATAGCTGTTATTTAAATCTCTTTTGTTGCATATGAAGGGAGTTCTTTGAACTTCTTAATCTTGACGTTCAGTCTTGACGAGCCAGTTTCCTCAATCATGTACAAAGATACTAAGTCGTTTTGTAAATATTGAACCTTTGAAATGCAAACAGTTTGCTTTTTTTGTTTTCTTCATCAGGTATTAATTAATTTATTTGTTCTTTTTCCAGTTTCGTTTTGTCTTTTTTGCCAGTTTTAGTTCATTCAAGTTAATTTTTTCTATGTCTGGTGAGTGCATTTCAGTAAAGAACTTTGACAAAAACAAAAATCTTTGTTACTTTGTGATTTTATTAATTGATTTTATTTCCCGAAGTGTTCCAAATCCTCAAATTTCGTGCCTAGCAGTACAAAGAACCCATTTCTAGCATAAAAACTTATATATTTCCTATCTCAGTGGTGAATTGAATCCATTTCAAAACATTTGATTTTTCATCAAAAATTGGAAAAAACGGCAAGGGGTACGTACCCCTTGCCGTTTTTGTCATTTTCAGCCCAAAATGGACTTTTCCTCTAAGTGTTCCAAGCAGTGCAAAGAACTTATTTCTAGCATAAAAACTGGTATATTTTCTATCAGAGAGGAGAATTTAATCCATTTCAGAACATTTGATTTTTCATCCAAAATTGAAAAAATGGCAAGGGGTACCCCTTGTCGTTTTTGTCATTTTTGGCCCAAAATGGACTTTTTCCTGAAGTGTTCCAAATCATAATAAATTGGTCATTAGAACCCATTTGTAGCATAAAAACTGGTCTATTTCTCATCTGAGAGGGGAATTGGATCCGTTTCAGAACATTTGATTTTTCATCCAAAATTGAAAAAATGGCAAGGGGTACCCCTTGCCGTTTTTGTCATTTTCGGCCCAAAATGGACTTTTCCTCGAAGTGTTCCAAGCAGTGCAAAGAACCCATTTCTAGCATAAAAACTGGTCTATTTTCTATCTGAGAGGGGATTTGAATCAATTTCATTTGTGAAATGAAACATTTAGGTAAATGCTTCTTTACTATGATCTTATTTCATTCATATTTATTTCATATCAAATGTCATACAAATATTAATTCATTTATAATTATGAACATTAAACTGTTAAGTAGTCTTACAATTACCTTATGAAGACAAGTACATGTAAATGATCATGAGAAACAAATAGTACCTTCATATTCAGTTCAAATTTCTATGCCAAATATAATTGCACTTACATGTATAAACAATAACCAGTTATGAAATGCATTCAAATAGTATTAAAGCAAAATAAAATTTATTCCATACCTTTTCAATACATTCAAATGGGAGACTTTTGAGAACTGGTCTTCAAGTCAACAGCGTACGCGTGCACGCACAACAGCGCAGGCGCAAAACAACGTGCGCATGCTCACAATTGCGTGCGCGTGCGCTGTTGACTTGAAGACCGGTTCTCAGAAGTCTCCCATTGCTCAAACACATGTATTATTGTATTACAACTTTACAAAAAGGTGTGACACTTACGGCAACAAATCGACATTCAAGTTCATTAGTATATTACTTATTATGAACAGTTATACAACAAATTCATTGAAATATTAATTGGGTCATTCCAACAAGTTGGGGTGTGATTTATATGAAGTATAAATTAATTAGTACCTTTCTTCTTTGCACAATTGCAGATCTTCTTCAAATTAGAATTAAAAAGGAAAATACAACAATAATAATTGGGAATAATAGCAAAGTATGATATAATTAAAACATTTAACTGATGCTTTATACAAGAAACCAGTTATGAAAGGGCAGAGGAGGAAAACTCTGGTCTATTTGCTATCTGAGAGGGGATTTGGATCCGTTTCAGAACATTTTTATTTTTCATCAAAAATTGAAAAAAAGGCAAGGGGTACCCCTTGTCATTTTTGGCCCAAAATGGACTTTTCCTCGAAGTGTTCCAAGCAGTGCAAAGAACCCATTTCTAGCATAAAAACTGGTCTATTTCCCATCTGAGAGGGGAAATGAATCCATTTCAGAACATTTGATTTTTCATCAAAAAATGTGAAAAATTGGCAAGGGGTACCCCTTGTCATTTTTGGCCCAAAATTGACTTTTTCCCCGAACTGTTCCAAATTCTCAAATTTGGTGCCTAGAACCCATTTCTAGCATAAAAACTGGTTTATTTCCCATCTGAGAGGGGAATGGGATCCATTTCATTTTTGAAATGAAACATGCTTTGAAACATGATTATCATCATAATCTTCTAGACTTGACTGGTCCCCTGACAATCAAATGTCATAATCCTGTAGACTTCCCCATGTGGGACCAACCTTGACCTTCACTGGTAGCCTGACAGTCAATTTCATGGCTGTCTCCATCTCCAACTTGACCAGCTGTGCCACCTGGATGACATCCTCCCTGTGGACTTCATAGATGAGCTCATCATGTAGCTGCAGCACCAGGAATGCACCAGAGGGAGTGGCGGTGGTATATCTACGGCTCTTCCTCCTTGAAGTCAATCCTGAGGAGAAAATATCAAATGAAGTTGCCTGAATGAAATTATTTGTGTTAATAATTCTACTAGGCCTTGCACGTATGTACCCTTCCGGCCTGTCAATCAAACTGTGTGTATTGACCAATTGGAGGACGCCTTTTAATCAGATGACCACGAAAGCCTCGTTCAAACTTGGTGACATGCTGTATGTAAAACACATGTGGGCGGGGCTTAAGAGCAAAGCCGGACCGGTCCATTAATGGATCTGTCCAACTTTGCTTATTTCAAAGACTAAAACTCCCTCTAACCTGTTTCAAAATCCTCCCTGTGTCGATGGGTCACGGTAGTATTTGGGAATTCCTCCTTCAGTCTGCGATCGATGTTTACCATGGCCACCTTGACCAGATCAGCGGCTGACCCCTGTACTGTGGTATTGACAGCTTGCCTCTCGCCCTGACTGCGGGCGGCGGGGTTGGTGTGGGTGATAGCTGGCAGGAAGCGTCTGCGACGGAGGAGGGTCTCCACAAAGCCGTTGGCCCTGCAGCTGGCTACCGTGTCTCGGATGTAGTTCTTCATACCTGAGGGAAGATAAAGAGAGCATTCTACGTATCACAGAGAGCCTGGATTGATCTTAGGAGGGCGGGACAGACGGACAGGGACGTACTTCTGTAATGAGTCTTGAGGCACTCCATGGAAGGCAGAGGCATCCTCTGCTGACTCTTCCAGCATTTTGCCAAGATAAAGAGGAAAGAAGAAGGGACAGCAAAAGGAAATTTCTTTGTTCTGCATCTTAAAGGCTGGTGTATCTTCTTCGGAATCCCCTAGCTCATGGCCGCGGGATGTCAGGGAATATGAAAAGCAGATCAGAAGGAGTGTACCTTTGCAGTATTAAGTCTTGAGAGACTTCCTGAAAGGCTGATGCATCCTTTGCAGTGTCCCAGATGCTGGATAGAACAGATAGAGGCGACAGGCAGTATTGATGGACTCTAAAGGCTGAATGATTGTATTCTTAACCTCTTCTAGTTGGCGACTAAAGATTGGAGACAGGATAGGGCACCAACTTCATTCCCTCCCAATTCCATCAGCTCTTGCCTAAGATGGAGAAGGGAGAAGAGATAGCCAGAAGGAGGGACTTACCTTTGTACTGAGTCTTGAAGGACTCCATGAAGGCCGCGGCATCCTCTTCAGATTCTTCTAGCTGCTGGCCCAGAGACTTGGCTCCGATTCCGTACACCATCCCGTAGCAGATCTAAAACAAGCAATCAACAAAAATTGTCTGGTGTGTATTCTGAATTAACAAACTATAGTCAGCTTTTTACGATGAGCCTAAATCTTCCGGTGATTGACACTGGATCGTGACCCTACCTGCTTGGCTTGTTGGCGTTGCTTGGGAGTCACCTGGGCTTCCTCGATCCCCCTCCACTGAGCAGCGATGCACTTGAAGACGTCTCCTCCGCCATTCAGGATGTCAGCGAGCTTGGAGTCCCCGGACAGATGAGCCAGGATTCTCAGCTCCAACTGCGAGTAGTCAGCTGCGAGAAGGACACCGCCTGGAAGGTACAAGGATTGAGTCTCATTCCTGCTCTCGGTCATATTTAACTTTGTTATCAACTTAATTTCAAAGTGCGAAAAAGAAAACCTCATCAGATAATTTTGGGCTTTAGATTTAAACGAACACATGGAAACCATGGCCCTAGGGCCAATTTCATAGAGTTGCTTAAACATAGAAATTAAGTACAAAAAGTACAAAAAGTCGAAGTCTTTCTTGATCAAACAGGATTGGCAACCAAATTTCCATAGGATGTTTACTGCTTTTGACTTGTATTTGGCCATTGTTGGCCAGTTTTGGCTGGCATACTGATTACATTTACCAAGGTTTTTGGTGCTTAAGCAAATGTTGGTGGTTATAAAGCAGCTCTATGAAATTGGCCCCTGGTCTTGAGACCCTGGACTTGGCCTTGGTGCTAAGCTGAAATGGCTCCATAGGGAATTTAATTTCCAAACAGAGGCACGCTTTATCCAGGAAATATTCCAGGGCCAGTATTGCTTCAAACAAGCTGAATATTGCTTGATGAAAGCTAGCAGTACCAGCAGCCGAAACGTCGCTACCAGCAACACAACATCGCCTGACTTTGATCACATTTTTCCTTTTCTGTACCACAATGAATAACCCTTTCCTTTCTATTGATTAAGCTGAATATTGTTTGCAATTGAACCGGTGATCTTCAGTTATAATTTTAGAGTTGGGTGAACTTCCATTTTGACAGAGATGTGAAATCTGAGGAGGATCGGAATACCTGGAAACGGACAGAAAGCGTGACGGACACTGACAGAGCATGAGGGGACAGCTGCACAGCCCTCCTGGGGGATTCCAGCTGCCCTGCTCGACTGGCCTCTACCCTGGGTGTGTTTCATCCTAGACCTGGTGGGGTACGACAGACCAGCGGCTCCCATCGGAGGGCTTTCGCCTACCGTGGACGGCATCTGGATCTCAAAGTCACGGGGAATGGCCTGGATGTTGGGATCGGAGAGGCACACACGTCCTGAGGAAGGAAACAGATCAAACAAAACTCCAATCAAGAATTTCACCCTACATCAATGACTTACCGAACAATCCTTAAGGTTTGTCTTTAACAACTTGGAAATGTTCATTTAAAAAACTTCAGGACACATAACAGGCATACAACTGAATATAAAGCTGGATGGCCGAAATCTGATGACAGGCCACCCCATAGGGCCAGATTAGTTGAAGAATGTGGTCAAAGCTGCCACTAACATCTTGGCTGAGTTTATTGAGCATTTTCAAGGGATACAATGTAAATTTGTACGAAAATAGGACAATCACACAAGAAACCTAAAGCGCAGAACTGAAAATTCTCAGAGAATACCACTGGCAAGCATCTTGAAGATGCACAAATTTTTAAACAGGTCTTGAGATATTTCATCTATGAATGAAACATATGCCTTGTTGCTAAGCCGGTAACCATGGTACCTGTTGCCGTGTGGGTCTGGCAGAATGGATAGATTCTCTCTCCTCCGAGTTTGGGCTCCGGTTTCTTCTCCTTGAGCAATGGGAACACCACCTTAGTCACGGCTGCCGTGATCCGACGCCACTCCAGCACAACGCCAGGGAGAGGATGGAAGGAGCGGAGCTTCTCCAGGGAGTCCTTAGAGGTGCTGAAGTTCTTAGGGAGGCGTGGCCTAGTGCCACCTCTGGCACCTAGGGTCTTCCGGAGGCCACCACTTGAGGCTAAGGTGGGATCGCCGTTTGGAGGAAGTTTGAGTTCAATGTAGAGGACCTAGTGAAGAAGGAATAATTCAATCAAAGTGCTAAATCATTGTTAGATGAAATTGCCCTACTTAATTGTTTCTTTTTATCAACTTTTCTGTTATTGAAAGGTGAACAATGAAAGATTGACTGTAGCGGGATTCGAACCGGCGACATCCTGAATACCGTACAGGCGCTCTACCAACTGAGCCATCCTGCCCTACGTTGGTGGTGTTCCCAATAGTCAATTATCTTTGTTCGTTTGGCAGTCAGAAGCCATGAAACCACGCACATACCACCATACCCAAGTATCATTTTACCAATATGCACAGCAATGCTACAACCTGAGAACAGTACATAGGGGATCACTCAAAGAGGATACAGCTTTTTAATTAATATAATCATCAAATATGGGGTTATTTGATAACTTTTCTGTTAATTACAAACCACAGGTGAACCTATGCTCCTGGTGATTCCAATAGATCTAATCCAATCCATATCTTAATTAATGTATTCAATTTAATTAATGATTCCTAATTAATTTCAGACACATTAACCCAACTCCCCCCCCCCTGCAAGCAAATTTGGATCAGCCCCTACATATCTATCTGTGTGCACAGGAGATATGTAAAGATATGGTATTGCCATGTTTTGCATCTAGTATGTAACAAACTTTACAAATGAGGATTAAGATTTAATCTCTATTCAAACAAAAATGCTTGGATTTCGGAGGGCCTGACACGTTTCGATCCCAGCAGGATCTTTCTCAAAGACTAAAAGATCCTGCTAGGATTGAAACGTGTAAGGCCCTCCTAACTCCAAGCATTTTGTAAATTTCAGGTCATTATTTTGGCTGATGAGCACTTTGCAGCAGTTTATCACTTGTATCAAATAAAAATTCACTATATCCAGGTATGAGCCAGACAAAGGATGCAGAATATGATGCTGTAATCTGGGACTATTCTGTGCTGCATATGATCTCAACTCTTATCCCTATAATGTCAAACATTCACAAGGCCAGCCAATATTTAGGGGTTGATCTCGTTCACTGTACCTGTGCAATGTCCTCAGGTGATGTGAGAGAGAAGGTGTGTCCAGCCATCTGATAGGCCTGCTCCTCCAGCGATGCCAGCTTGGTCTGCATGACTGCCTTCTGTGATTCACACTCGTTCTGGCTGAAACCGAATCCGGTCAGCTCCATACGAGCCAGGACCTGTATGCAAGGCATCTCAACCTAATCAGAGGAGACAATAAGATAAAATAAGGAGGGAACCAGACAAAGATGAGACAAACTAGAGAAAAGTGGAGATAAAACAGGCAACTAGCAAATAAACAAATAATGCATTTTAGGAGGTCATGGGTTTGCATTTCACTTATGTCAGCGTGAAAGCTTAAGTAGAAGTCGGTAGAAGTCTACAGAGCTGATGATACTCATCAGTGGAGCGTGAACCATAATTGACAAATTTTCTTAATTCACCCCAACAAAAGACTACAACAGTAATGGCAAATCCTCTGTATCTTTGTTTACCTCTGTGAATGCCTTATAGAGACCGTCCTCTTTCAATACTGGCTCAAGATTCTCCATCAGAGCCAGGACAAGAACAGACTCTGTAGCTGCTCTTAGACGTCCAGAGTCCGTAGCTTGACCAAGCAGACCGAGACTACCTAGACCAATACCACCGCTTATACCTAGAAGAAAGAAAGAAATTATGACAAGTATGAAAACAATATTTCATAATAAGTTGATAGTCGGTCTTTCAAGGAAAATGTGGCATCAACCATGTCAACATTTAAATATGTTAACAAAATTGAAATGTTAGTGCCACTTTTTTGTTGGAAGACCAGCAAACCAGGTGGACTGTTTTTCCTAATAAATCTAATCAGGGTACTTGTAGTTTGGCCTAACAGCCACTTTAGGGTCGTCAAGACAACCTGCAGTTTGCTGCCCTCTATTGATGAGTTAACTTCAGTGTATTTACTTTCAAATTACAACACCAATACACAACACTCAATCAGATAACTGCATAGCCTCTGTGGTCAGGAGATTGGCAAGATCTTCAAGAAAACTGCATCGAACAACCACCAAGTTGGATGGATGAACGAAGGATACGTCCTTTCCTTCTCAGAGTGTCTGATGAGGTGCAGGGCTAAAGCATCAGTGTGTATCGGCCTATGGATCTCTCTCTCCTGAGGACGACTAGAGCACACTAGTCGAAACATCAAGAATCCACTCTCATCGGTCCTTTTCAGGACCACACATCTTTCTAAAAGAGATTTGTATACATGGTGTTACCGCAAGCCTTACTCTCTCTTGATCTCTTATTTATCAACTTTTATCTGGACAACTATCCCATTGTTACTCACCTTCTAAGATGCTCACTTCCTGTGGTATGTAGTGAGTGACCAGACCAGGTAGATTCCTCTCCTTAGCGCAAGGGTCTAACAACCAATGGGCCACTTTGGGATCGACCAGAGAACCATTCAGCTTGATGCCACATCCACGGCTTAGAACCTTGTACTGGTGGAAGCAAGGAATATAGACACATTTGACGAGTGACGACCCTTCTACTCCCAACATGCCCAAAAGCATTCAAAGGAGAAATTATGATTCCAATTGTGAATTTTCTAGACAGGAGAGTTGACTCAAAGCAACGGACAGTGGACTCTAGCAAATGAGAGGACAAAATTGAAAATTTAGATCAGTGTCTCTTTTAAGGAAAGCAGTTGAGAAGTCTTACATGCTCCTTGCAGTCAAACGCTAACTTGCAGACTTGCTGGGTCAGGTGCCTGCCTTCGATCTTCCCCAACTCCAGGACAGTCTTGACTGATTGAAGACGCTGCTGGATCGGCAATCCAGGGTCGAGTGGTGGTTGAGCTAAGCTATCATCTGGATCAACTAATAAAATTTAAAAAAAATACACAACATTCATTTTAAGAGTTGAAAAGGTGCTTGCTGTCTATGCACAGCAAGCAAGGAAATGCATGATGGTAAAGACAGACTTCCTGCAACTGCTGGATGCGCGTTTTCCAGCAGTGGTGCCCCATGGCCATCACTGATGCCTTTGGGGAAATGTGACGATGATGATGATTCAAGGAAGGAAAACTGAATGGTAACAAATATTTTGGGGTAGACCAAGAAAACTTTTTACTAAAACAAGAGTAATGAACTTGAGACCACTGTCTAGATAGCTCAGACTATAGGGTTCAGGTACTGTCTTTGAGAAGTCCATCGAATTGTCTTCATCTGTCTCAGGGTTATAACAAAAGAGATGCAAGAAACTAGGAGAGATTTATAAAAAGGTTTAACGAGAAAGCAAGACTTACCGTTGGTCGTTTCCTTCTGGAAGGATATGAAGTAGGCATCCTTATCCTCCCAGCAGACAGACAGACCGACCACCACCAAGGCCTCGTCACCAACTTGGAAGCCATCAACTGATTCGGGCTTGTTAGGTCTTTGAGCAACTGTGAGTTTATTGCACAGAAATAAGGGAATAAGGAAAGAGGAATGACTTCTCATAAGTATAAGTAACTTTATGGCATAAAAGGAAATTGGCCTTTCAAACTCAGCAGTTAACAGCACAAGTTTTGACTGGTTTCTTAAGGTAATGAGAAGCCACTGATGATTTCAGATGAGGTGGCAGTGCCTACTCACCCTTTCTGATGTTTCCTCCGATGCCTCCACCTTGAACTGGAGGTTGGTATCTTTCACAAGCCAGCGACAGGGAATATCTAGACTTGCTCCTCCACTCCTTTAGAAATGTCCGGAAGAGCTCCTTACTTGAGCAGACATCAATGATGGTGAACGTACCCTGGGTGGCTGAGACCCTTGGAGAAGCCTGTTGCATCAGGGAAGCAGAATGGTCATCCTTGGAAGATGATCGTTTTGGAGTGATGTTTGAAGAAGGCTTTCCAGGAGCTGGCTCGGATCTTGGGGGAGTCGGGGGCTCAACTTCAAAGCTGCTTTCGCTGTCAAGATAGAGATGCAGTTGTGATTCGCCTTGAGCAGCGTTCAAGTCACTCTGTGACTGCATCGGTGAATCTAGTTGAGGCGTGCTAAGAGGAGAAGCAAGAAGTTTATGATGGGTAAACGGAGTTGACCGTGGAGACACCCTGTTACTCTTTGAAGGGGTTCTTCTGTTATCAGCAGAGCTTCTGACAGGCTGAGCCTTCTGCATTTTTGTACTTTGCTTGAGCTGACTTCTGGATCTGAGACGTAAGGACCTGGGAGTATCTTCTTGGAACAAAACCTCTCTTGAAGGTCTTTGCTTTGGAGTCCCTTTCAAGAATTTTGGGGTGTTTGGTTTGTCCTTAGGAGGGGTTGGAGAGATGCAATCACCATCACTCCTTCTCCTGGCATCAGGAGTATCATCCAAGACAGGTGGGCTACCAGCCTGAAGCTGTTGTTGATGACAAACCTTCTTGATTGGTATCTGTTCTTGGACGAGATTTGAGATTCCTTCTGAACTTCTCCTCTTTCGTTGTTCTCCTTTAGGTTGCTTAGACTTGATGCCGTCTGACTTTGCACCAAGATCTTTCCTAACAATCTGATGGACTACGTTTGGTTGCAAAGATCTTCCATCAGAAGTCGCAGGAGTCGCAGAAGTCTGACGTCTTTCATCAACAGTTCGTGTCTTTCTTGTTCCTCTGACTGATTCCTTTAAACCCTGTACATTCTGACTGGGCCTAGAGGTAGATTCAGTCTTGGCAACACTTGATGGGGTTCCAGAAAATGAATCGCCTGCAAACAAATCTAGCATCGCCAGAGTTCCTGGACTCAACTGATCATTGAAGTGCTTATCTACACTGTCCAGGAGCAAATCATCTCCCGAAGTCGCCTTTCTGCTTCCTTCTGTCTTACCAGTATGGGCAGAATTTGTAGACTTGGTGGTACTACGTAAAACCTTTGGAGGAAGTGCATTTACGTTACTTAAAGGCTTGGGATCATCTTTTTCTTTTTCCAAAGATTCTGAAAGGTTGACATGATGATCCTGGACATGAGTTGATTTTGGTGGTGGTTTGGCAACCACCTGCTCCCCCTCGTCAAATGAGAATGAGTCACTCCACTCAGCGGCAAGAGCAAGATCTGCCTCGAGTTGTGAATAAACAGGTGCTTCTTCTTTGTCAGAGTTAGTGATGGGGGTGGGAACTGCATTCATCGTAGAGCTGGATTTCCTCTTAGAGCCACGATAACCAGCTTTCCTTTTGCCCGATTGTTTTTTAGTGCTTGAACGTGGCGTGATTTCTGGTTCGGCCTGATCGATGACAAATGAACATTGTGAGGTTTTGGCAAGATCAAAGGTTATTTCGTCATCTTGGAGGAACTCTGAGTATGGCGATTCACTCTGGCAGAAAGTCAACACAAGCTTCTGCTTCTTGCTTGAACTTGACTTTCCCTTCAAGGAGGACCTCCTCCGAGAAGTCCTCTGAGGAGTCTTAGTGGTCCCCTGCTTTCCAGACATCTGAGATCTGTTGGAATGTCCTAGAGATGGAGATGCAGATGTGGCAGCCAGATCATTCCTCTTGGAATGAAATTCATCGATGAGCTTCAGAGCCTGAGAATCCAGGGCCAAGAAAGATGACATGAATTGTGAATCGTGACCTTGCGACAGATGAAGCTCACTTGCTGTGCTGTCGTTAAAAAGTGCCTGAGAATCCAGAGGGGAATAGGATGGGGATGATGGCACAGGAATTGCATCCCTCTCTTCTGCAGGCACCTCTTGTTGCTCCTTCTTGGAATCAACTTCCTGGAGGCCATCCATGAGTCTCAGAACCTCAGGATCAAGAGGAGAGAAGACTGAAAATGCTTGTGACTCCTCTTGTCTAGATCTTGACAAGTCTACAGGAGGGGATACTTGGTTGAGTACATTTTGAGTTGATGATTTTCCTGGGCATTCAGCTGGATCCTGCTGCTCCACAAACTGTAGTATTTGGGAGTCGATGGGAGAGAAGGCTGGTGAGTCCGGTGCAAGGTCCTTGGGAGATAATTGATTAGTGACAGGTGCATTAGTTTCATGTCCTGTAGTAGCAGCTTCAGTTCCCTCATCAGGACTGACTGGAACAGAGAACAACTCAGGAGTTATTTCTTGTGCTCCTGGTGGCTTGTTTGCTGATGCGTCAGGGGTAACAAGGTGCTTTTGTTGTGGCTCTTTGGCAGCACTACCTAATGCAGACATCTTCTTTGATTCAAAAGTCACTTTGTTTCGGGGCATCTCACGTACTTCTGCCATCGACTGCTGGGAAGGAGTGGAACTGACGTGAATTGCAGAGTCCCAATTCGAATTTGATTTCGCTGTGTGTGCAGAAGGTCGAGTTGATACTTGAGGTGCAATCTTCAGAGATGCTTCGGGTTTTGATCTTAAACTGATGTTGGGATCAGAGGCTCTGCCTGATAATGAAGCATCAATATGGACGTCAGCTTCAACTGTCAGAGTCCTACCAAGTCCTCTACCTCTTGTATGCTCACAAGATCCTCCACCAATGGATATTTGAACATCTGATGTTACCGGTGCCAATTCAATACCGTCTCCAGAGCTTCCCTTCTCGGATGATGCTGTCTTACTAGAATTTGCACTTTCAGACTCACAATTCTTCTTCTTAACTCCAACAGGTTTGATTGAACTGCCCTGAGAACAGTTTTTCCCGCACTTGCTCTCTCCTGTAAATTCTGTAAGCTTCTGCTTCTCTTCTGTGTGGCCTGTTGCAGATTTCTTCAAGATTGATTTGTCACATTTCATATTTGGAAGATGAATTCTTGATGGTGGTGATGTTACACATCTGCTCTCATTGTTATCATTTTCAGATCTTGGAGCAGAAGGCAGCTCTGGACTGTCAGTGTCTGGAGGTTGGATCCTAGATGACGATGGTCTCTCAACACCAGCCTCAGACTTTGAGGCAGGTCCTTCTTCTTTCGGCTTCCACTCCACACCCAGAGCTCCTACATCTGCTTGGAGGAGGTGCTGGGCTTCCTGCACTATCATTAGAGCAGCTTGTTGCTCGGTCAGGCCTTTGCGTCCCGTGGCCCAGATGCATCGAGATTGTTTCCTCTCCTCCACTTCATACTGCTGCTCATCGATGGCTTTTCTTGAACTGAAAACGGAAAAATAAAATTGCACAAGTCTAAAAAAAAAAGCATAATCTAATCTCCAAGAGGACTATTGTCAAGTCATAAAAGATTTCCTAAATGAGATAAAAAACAAAGAGTTTTGTCACAGAAATAAGTATTATTATAAACAGAGCATTTAGCCTTGGATAAAGATGCTGCTAGGATCAAAACGTGTCAGGCCCTCCTAACTCCAAGCATTAACAGAACATATCGGCGAAGAAATCAAAAAGTGTTGGTCAGCTCTTATAACAATGCTCAGCCCCAAATACATGTAGTAGAGCCTGCTGTTTCTATTTAGTCAGTGCATACTAAGAACATTTCAGTCCTAGCAGGATCTTTCTCAAAGACTGAAACCAAAAAGGTTAAAAGGTTTTATGCCTTTGAGACAGATCCTGCTAGAATAAAAATTCCAGGCCTTCCTCACTCTGATCTAGACAATGATTCCGACAGGTTATCATGGCATACCTCTGGAAGGGAACAGCTTTGCGAAGCACGCCCTCAATGTCTGACGGCTTGGCCGAAGCCACAGCAGCCACAGATGCAAAGCCGCTGCTGTACAGCAACCTGGCCCTGAAGGCATTGAGCAGGGAGATCCTGACCAGGTCACAGAGTTCACGCTGGATGCCAAAGGTCAGACGGCTCTGGTACTGGGCCAGGAGAAGCTCCAGGTTGGTCCAGCCCAGCTTGCTGCAAAAAGCCGTCACCATTCCTGGAATCAATCAACAAGAACCTCACTTTATTAGACTTTGGCTCTGTCAAGTTTGGAACTTAATCATCAAATAGCCACAAGGGAAACTGACTGATTTTAAAGTCATTGAAAAATTGACTGAAGGGGGATTCCAACCAGTGACCTCCGGAAGACCGTACTGGCGCTCTTACCAACTGAGCTACCAGCCCTTTTTTGGTGGTGTAACTTGAGTTTGAGTTGAGTTTGTGGATGTACTCTTTTGGGAAGAAGTGTGGTTCTGAAAAGAACCGTGATGTTCTGACTGTCAGTGTGCTCTGGTCGACCTCAGGAGAGAGAACTTTGTATTTTTTTGACTTGTAAATGTTTCCACTGGACAGTTATTCACATGAATTTGCTACACAAAAGTGAAATTAGCTACATATTGAGATAGTCAATACTCAACAGCCTCTGACAAAGATCCTGCTACTCTGCTAGGATTGAAATGTCAGGCCCTCCTAACTCCAAGCATTTTAAATATTTCAGGTCATTATTTTGGTTTATAAGCAGTTTGCAGCAATTGATAACTCAAAAATTCTACTGAGATACTCAGTGGTGCTAAAGAGAGGACCTGACATTCCTTGTGAGGGAAAATAGCAGTGCTGTGTCCGAGTCCGGTCAGTCCGAGACCGAGTCCGAGTCCAGTCCATTCGAGTCAAAGACCGAGACCGAGACCAAGACCGAGTCAACACATCCAAGTCCGAGTCCGACTCCATCCGAGTCCAAGTCCGAGACCAAGTCCGACAGAATCGGTCTCGAGTCCAAGACCGGACTCAAGGAGGATCTCCTCTGAGAGGTCCTGTGAGGAGTCTTAGTGGTGCCCTGCTTGTGGTCTCACAGCACTGGAAAATAGGTCTTATGATTTTCAGGCTGCAGATGATATTTACCAGCAAATGTAGCAGCAGATTGTTGAAGACTCTGTAGCTGGCCTCTCGCGCAGCTGTACTTCCTAGCGGCAGCAACTACTGGCATCTCCCCAATCAGATCGTTTAGGATCAGCGTGGTGTAGAACCTCTTGTGGATGGCAAGAGCATGCTGTAGCCTGGCATTGTGGGTGGAGAGGCCGCCCTGGGCAGCACGGATCAGGAAGCGCTCCTCTACCCCGACCAGCTCAGCCACGCGACGCTTGTCCGTGGATAGGTTCTCCCACGTGCACATGAACTCGTACCAGTCTGGCTGAAATCCTTGATCGTAGATTGGCGTAACCTTTTAGAGTTGAAAAATAAAAGCCAGAATAAGTATGAAACACTACTGAGCTAAGAGGCACTGTGTGGCGACCGTTCGGTTTGATGAAAATATGGGTCTTTTCAAACCTTAGCTTCAGGGGCCAGCTTCCCCTATGTCCTCCAAAAGCCGAGAATAATAGGGTCTGGTTTGTCTTTGGAGCTATCTGTTTTCTACTTCATAACAGAGCACCTTCTGCCACCATTAAAGCAAAAAGCTAGTATCTCTATTGGTTCATGTATGAATGGAGCAAAGTCTGCAGCCAAAACACAAGTTCTGAAAAGGGCTTATGACAGCTTTCAGCTTTCCACAGTTGACACACCACAGTGCACCATGTGGACTTTAATAATGGGAAGAGAGGTGGTAAATACCGAGAAGATTTTGCAGGGATTACGATGGTCTATCAAAAATCAGCACAGCTAATGACACTCGGTTTAAATACCTCAAATTTTGGTTGGATGAGAAAGTAACTCAGCATAAGGTAACAGATTTTGATTGTTTAAGATGGTCATTTAGGTTAATTATGGAAAAGTTTTTCTTTCAGGTTTTGAAGTGAGCATCCTTCTATCTAAAGTGAATGTTTGCTTGTGCTTGCTTTTCTCACTTCATGAGATCTTCAACATCGTAAAAATTAAGGAATTAGAAGTGTGTAATGATATTGACCTGGTATAGCAGATGGAGGTCGTTCTCCAAGACAAAGTTCTTGCGAGCTCTCTGCAACTCGGAGAAGACAACAAGTGCCTCATCGGGGGACAGGGCAGATGCTAAGGTGGCACTGCCGAGCTGCGATGGTCGAAATCTCTCCTGTATTTCATCTGAAAATGAAATCAAAGGGAAAGACAACATGCCTAGGTCATGAAGGCTATCAGTGAACTTGTAAAATACTGCTAATAAACATTCAAAACCCTAAGTTTAAAAATCCTAACAAATTAAAACCGCATTCATCAAGTAACCACAAGGGAAACTCACTGAAATTTTAAGTCATTGAAAGGTGAACAAAGAAAAATTGACTGAAGTGGGATTCAAACCAGCAACCTCTGGAATACCGTACCGGTGCTCTGGCTGGATAGCTCAGTTGATAAGAGCACCGGTATGGTATTCCAGAGGTTGCTGGTTTGAACTTTGAATTCCGCTCCAGTCAATTTTTCTTTGTTCACTTTTCAATAAATTAAAACTGTGTCCACAAATCTGCCCAGAGGGAAAATTTAATTTTGTGCTATAAGAGCCTCAGTACAGTCCAACAACTGATATTATTGCTTATCTATTCGAGCAAGATGGTCCTAAGTTCCAAGAAGAACATGCAAACCATTCTACACAATTTCCCTTTAATTTATGCAAATATATGCAAAACAGATGCAACACTACACCCAATCAGGTGCTGATTCTCAGCATGTGTTTTTGATTGAGTAATCCATTTCTGATGACGTACCTCCTACTTTGACCTTTTGGAGTATAATAAACTCCTGCTCCTTCAAGAACTGCACACATTTGTGGATGGCAGTTGATGGGTCACTCCTAGTCCCTGTAGGAGGGTTGTCTGCAAGGTCTTGATCAGATGACATGCTGGCAGCTAGGAGAGTACAACTGGCGTAACGAGACACCTCCTCTGGTGTGGACGCAGCGCCACTGGCTATCACCTGAGGAAGAATAACAACCACTAAATAACTTCTTCCCAACCCCCATTCGTCCTCAAAGAATTTGGCAAGATGATGAAGAAGACAGAAACAAACAAATATCCTCAAATACAGTTGATGACATCTTTATACTTTTGTCCAATTTGTATCTTGCACGCAGCCCATTTCGTAGACTTGTTTAAGTCTTGCCCTTCCTATAATTCCACAATCATTGCTCTGATAGAGTTCATTTCATAGAGTTAAATCTTACTCTATCGTTCAACTTGTTCATATCTCCAGTATTGACTGTATTATAGAGTATTACTCAAGTCCTGCTGTATACTATAAATTTTTCACGTCTCAGTATAGTCTGTTTCAGAACTGCTCAAGTCCTGTTAAATACTATAACCTGTCCGAAATTGGTGGTTTCAAACAATTGCTCAAGTCCTACAGCCGATTTCATAAAACACTGAGAATAATCTTAACATGAGTTGTCAGCATCACCATAGTGATTTGTATTGTGACATCACACTTTGCTTAGCAATTAGGATTGATTCACATTTAAGATTGATCTCAGTGCTTCGTGAAATCGGCCCCTGCTCTACCCTACAACTTATCGGCACCTCCAATATTGTCCGTTTCAAAGAGTCACTCATCAAGTCCCGTGCTATAATGGAACCTGTTCCTACCTCTAGTATTGCACGTTTCATAGAGTTGCTCAAGTCCTGTCCAGGCTTCTTCAAACAGCTCTGGACTGGAGGTAGATCTGCCTGCATCAATGTCGCAGCCTTCTCCCGCTCGTTGGGCTTACAGATTAAGATGCTCTCACCTGATATTGAAAAAGATGAAACCCAAATCAGAAAATCTGTTCTGAAAATGTGGACCGCTTGCAGGTGTTCTGACAGGTGTCTAGTCACTCACCTTCTGTGTCAACGCCCTTCCTCCCAGCCCGACCGGACATCTGCCTGTAGACTAGGGGATCCAGCACCTTCCTGTTGAACATCACGCTGCGGATGATCACCCTCCGAGCAGGGAGGTTCACCCCCGAGGATAGAGTGGAGGTGGCCACCAGGATCTTGACGCTGCTCTGACGGAAGGCGCCCTCGACGATGTCTCTCTCATCAAAACTCAAGCCTGAAAACATGTCACGGGTAAATTTTAATGAATCATTAAAATCACATGTAGAAACAAAATCTGACGATCAAGCAAGAGTCCTTGAACAATAACAGTTTCCTTGAAAGGCCCTGGCAATGACCAGGGGCACCAAGGCAATGACCAGGGGCACCAAGGCAATGACCAGGAACACAAAGACAATGACCAGGGGCACAAAGGTATTGTCCAGGGGCACTGAGGTGATGACCAGGGGCAACAATGCAATGGCCAGGGGTATCAAGGCAATGACCAGGAACATCAAGGCAATGACCAGGGGCACCAAGGCAATGAATAACCAGGGGCACCAAGGCAATGACCAGGGGCGCTGAAGCCCGGCAATTTCTAATTCTAACCAACAACCTGCAACAAAAAGAAGATGCAAGAGCAACTTTCCTAAAACTGATAGCTCACAGCACCTGCAATCCTGCGCCTAGAATGGATTTCATCAGGTACAAGAGATCATACCATACCTGCATGATGGTAAGCTACACCACAGGGGATTGTCCTACGGAGGACTGCATCCAGGCCCACTGGGGTTCTCTTCAGCTGCTCCAGGACATCCTGCAGAGACTGCCCATCCAGCTTGACTGATGCCCTGTCATCTATGTTTAGAAAGGAGGAACAGCAACCAAAGAAAAGTTCTTCATTCTAACGGTATCTTCCATTCAAATGATAAACTGCTGCAAATTGCTCATCAACCAAAATAATGACCTAAAATATAAAATCTTGGAGTAAGGAGGGCTCGACATTTTGATTCTAGCAGGATCTTTCTCAAAGGCTAAATGACAAGAGGGAAAGAACATGCAAGTGAGGATCACATAAATGGATGAGAGGATCAGAACAAAGGGGGCAGAGTGACCAGGGAAACCATGCAATAAGGCTAGGAAACCACAAAGAGAGGATAGAGGTTGGTAACTGTGGTCAGGGGAAGGGTACAAGTGGGTGTGGGGGTAGGCAAGAGCAAAGATATCAATTAAGGTATGGGGAAATTGCGCTGTCCCTTCAACAGATAAATTTCAAGTCTTGAACAAGTATGTGAAAGTGACTAGGAGAAACAACAGAAAAGCTGTAACCATCAAACACTATACACTTTTCTAAAGTTTGGAATCATACCTGCCACTTTAGCAATCTCCCGGGCTATGGTCTGGCAGAGTTTCTCGCACCAGTTCTTGGTCGGGCAGAAGATGAGGACGGAGCAGCCGATGGACAGAGTCTCCAGACAGAGGGACACGATCTGATCCTCGTCTCCTTGGATGGTCTGGGGAGGCTTGACCTCTCGCAGCTTGACCAGGGAGGCATCGTAGATTGTCCTGCCGACCTTTAGGGTCTGGGTGAGGGGAACTGGACGGAAGTCAGTGTGGTAGAGGTCGGCGTCCAACCACTTGGCCAGATGGTCAAGATTCGGAAGAGTGGCACTCATACCAACGATCTGGATGCTCTTTGGGGCTTCTATGTTTGCTGAGCTAAAATGAAAAATAATGGCATGAAATTACAAACAGTTTTCACAAGCAACTCTTAAGTCCAACTAGTTCCCTTTTCTGATCAAATTGAAACTTTGTAACAAATGTCTACTCACTCCTCTTTGCCGAGGGTTGTTTTCACGGCACCTTGCACTTTCTTGGTAATGTACCGGATTTTTGTCAGGAGCAGTTCTAACAGGTATCCTCTGTGTGCATCGCCCACCATGTGGAGCTCATCGACAACTATGATACCTGGGTATGAAGATGCAGGAGATCAAAGTGTTAGTGGAGGGCCGGTGGTTCATAAATCCCTACTTGATGGAGGAAGAACTGCATCTTTGGGAGATCTGAGGAAGTTGATAGCAAGCAGAGTGGTACAAGTGTTGGTGATGGTTCTGATGAGCGAGATGTCAACGAATAGTGAAGATGGGAGCACAGGTGGGGGACAAAAAACAGTGGTGATTATCATTCCTAAGTAGGTTGTGATAGCATGGTAACATTGATGGTGAACAATGAAGATATTGAAGGTGCGGAAGGTGATTGTCTGGCTGGAATGGTTACAATGAGGAAATGAGTGAAAGGGATAATGATAATCACAAATGTAACTGTTAGCCTTTTCAAAGTATGGTTGACAATAGGAGGACACAGGAGGGCATTGCTTGAAGCAGGTGGAGCACTACTATCAGTGACTATTGTGTATTTCAAGCCATACCTCAAAATGGCCAATGGATATGATGGAGCTCAAAATCCCATTCCTTACCGAGTTGGTCCACTTTGTCCTCTTCTAGCAATCGGTTCACCAAACCGTTAGCCTTCTCGATCGTGCAAACGGCAACATCAACGCACTTGAACCCACCGGTGGGCGACTCACTTCCCATATAACCCCCGACGCTGATGCCTGCATCTTGAAACATGCTCTGTGAGACAAGAAAACAGATTCAATGAGATGACTGACAGATCTTGAGGCTAAGAGGAAGGAAGTGGTTATCTTCTTACCTGTAAGTAAAACATCTTCTCCCTGGCTACGGAGACAAACGGCAAGATGAGCAGAGCTTTCTTCTTGGTCTCCAAGATCCTCTTTAAGATCAGGAGCTCGGCTACCAGAGTCTTGCCGGCGCTGGTGGGGGCTGAGTAGACCAAGTTGCCTCCGTCCAGGACCCGGCCGTGAGCCAAGCACTGGGCCTGCCAGGGGAACATCCGGGTGATGTGACAGCGGTGGTACTGGGCCAGGACCTGCTCGGGTAGCCCCCAGGAGGAGATGAGGAGGGGATCTGACGTGGGTTGCGTTTGAGTGGCCGTGCTTGTGGTTGGGGACGAGATGACACGGTTGATAGCGAAATCTTGACGAGGCGGTGTCACTTCAGCTGAAGTGCGAGCAATGTTCTCTTTTGAATTTTCAGAGGCAGGGATGCATTGCCGATTGATTCCACTGACTTTTTCAGACTTCCGCTTGTCAATCATCCTATTTTGCTCCTTGTGGATGATTTTGTCCCTACCAACAAACTGTTTAGGACGATCTCGACCCAGAGGGGATGTCTCATTCTGAGACTGGGAGTCCATGCAGTACACCTGACCAGCAGGTGTATTTTCCTTCTCGACATTTTCAAAGGAATCCATGAATTTTCTTCCATGTTCGCTCACATTTGTCCCATTTCTCTTCTCGTTACTCCGAGTGAGTTCACTCAGTATTGCACTAGAATTTGCACGTTTTTGTTCATGATATTTAGGCTTAGATTGTATTTTCAATTCATTACAAAGTCGGTCAGTTTTTGAGCAATCAATTTTGGCAGAATTCATTGAGGCCGAATTCATTTTTACAGAATTAGTTGAAGGACTGTTGACGGTAAGAGTAGTGGCCAACTCCTCCACCTCTACATTGGTTGGTTTCAGTTCCGTAAACAAATCCTCTGAATTTTGGAATTCCTTGAGAAAGGCGCCAGTATTTGAGCTGGTTGCCAATCTTTTAGCGACAACATCGCACGCATTAGCAGCAGAATGCCAGGAACCAGTGTTCTCACTGGTTTCCATCGGAATGCATTTGCTTGTGGTATCCGTAATGAGGATCCCTTGGAGCGGGGCGCCAGCATCCCTGGTAGTCTGCTGATTTTGGTGACAGTAGTTAGCCTCTGCCTCCTCCATTGCCCGCAGCACATCATCGTCCAGGTCACCAGTGAAGGAGGAACTGAAGGAGCTGCATCCATCTTCTCTGTGAGTCAAAGGTTCCTTAACTGTGATGAGTGGTGCAACAGCTTGAACCTGCAGGGATGTCATACAAGATGGTTGGGGTAACCAAATGAACTGTTCACTCCAGCTGTTATACTAAAAAGAGTTGTGTTATTAGAGAGAAACTTTAATACTGGTTGGGCCCAGCCATTGAAAAGCATGGCCCAGCCCAGGCCTTTGGGCCTGAAATCATCATCAGCCATGTCAGCCCTGAACTTCATTACAAATGAGCTAATGAAAATCAATATTAAAGCCTGGCTAGTGGATACTGTCTAGTGATGATCAATGTGGCAATGTGGACTCAGTCTGTCAATCAGGTTAAGGCCAACTATGATCCAGGACACAGCAGGGGCTTGAAGTTCATAGTTCAAGGCTAGGTATTATAGAAGCCCAAGACCACTGTAAAACCAGGTCTGGCTTTTCATCAGTGGCTGGACCCAACCAGTTTTAAAGTTTCCCTCACTTAGCTTAGGTGCAACAGCATAAGTGCAGAACTTGACAATAGTCAGCAAAGCTTATCTCGGCTTGCAACAAAATACTTTTTGATCACACATACAACACGTCTAGATTTGTCTAGGTTGTCTACTTTTCAACACATTGGATGCAGCAATCGAAACATTTTTAAAAGCCAAATCAAGCGCTCAACTCACCAATACTGGAAAAATATGGGTGAATAAGTAAGTCAACAACTTCTCCAACAATGGAATTTCATTGACAATTAGATGAGTATTCAAAATGTAATTTTGCTCCCAAACTTACCTCTTGGCTCTTCAACCTAGGGGATCTCCTGAAAATTCTCTCCGCGAGTGGAACATTCCGGCCGGTCGTGCTACTCCGCTCGATCCTGTCCTCATCCTGATTGGTCGTCATTTGGTTGGCACGTCCAATGAGCTTTGAGCTTGAAGCACTGACCGAAACAGCATGCTTTCCGAGCCTTTTAGTGGTCTTGGTGTTGTTTTGTTGCAATGCGACCGCATCCGTCTTAGTTCTTGTTGAGGTCAATGTCGGTTTCAAACTCGGCAGTTTTTCTTGCCGAGTTCTGGTTTGTTTCTGCTGTTTCCATGTTGAAGAGAGTTTCTGCATTGTGTTTACTAGTTCTGTTACTATGAAAACTTCAATGTTTTTTTCATCCGTGAAGATTCATTGATGATGTGGTTTTTAAATGTGATGTTCAGTAATTTAAGTTCATCTTAATGAAATTCAATCATGGGAGTAAAATATTTCATTGGGTTGGAAGATAATGGACTTCAATCTAAAATTGACGGATTATTTCAAATTCAATTGAATTTTGTTTGTATTGATTAATCGATCAAAAAATTCATTAGGAAACACTAATTGACCAGCTGCAGCTGATGTATTGTTAATTCATTGGCCGACACTTAGCAAATTCGATTGTTAATTCAATTATAATAATTCATGCATTTTACTCAAAATTCTGGGTTGAAAAATTCAATTCTTGGAAAATATTCTTTGTTTGTGTCACTTATTAAATTGACTGATTGGAGAAATTTGAACCGATCAATGGTCATGATGCACGACGAAGGACTAGCTAGTGTTTCAGCCTGGCTTTGTTTTCGTTTCATCTCAGTGCTGTTATTTCTCCTCTCGGCTGTCTGGTGCTAGCTCTTGAGAAGACCAAACTGTAAATGATACAAATACAGAGAAGGATTATTAATACAAAATTACCTGACATTGTCAAGTTAGTCATACTACATGTACGAAAGAATTCCTCCGACGACCATTTCGGAAAAAGGATTCTCCTCCAAGGGACAAGAGTTTATTGGATACAAGTCATGATCAGGGTTCTAGCCAGACCAATTTTAGTGGTGGGCTCTAGAAATGAAGTTGAGCCCTAGTTCGCTACATGTTCAGATATACGGTAGGCCTATACGCTAAAAATTGGAAATTATATCGTCTTGTAAACATTAAGAGTCAGTGCTTCACATTTCAAAACACAGAAAAGAGTGAACATTTATTCAGGAATGTGATCAAAATTCACGATATTGGCAATACTTTTATTCACTCTGCAGAAATTCGTGCTGGGCGGCAGAGTTTATTTCAGACCTATGTTCCGGGCGCAAATTTCCAGTGCCGGGCTGGCCCGCCCAGCGCCGCCCACTGTGGCTAGAACCCTGGTCATGATGAGTTTCAATCTCAGCTATGTAACACTGGGGTAGCATTATCTGAAAACTGAGTTTTGATGTGTATTTTTTTTACTCACAATGATACACTTTGAATGCAGCAGCAGCTATTTTTCTCAAAACGCCCTCAGTCGGTCCCATTCTCTTGGTCGAACTTCCTGGCTTTTTTGGTCACTGAACAATGCTTGACAATGCGGCTGGAGTGAAAACAAGCCCACCTAGCACAATGCGCTGGAGTGTGCTTACATTGTGCTTACACAATAAGTGATGTATTGCCAACTGACGTGACTGACAGAAAAGCCAAGGGTTTGTGCACAAGTGATGGCCGTCAGTGGAATTCTTCGCAGACCCACACCATTTTGAAATGAAGCAGGGGCCTTCTTAGCTGCAGTAACTGTAGCCCAATATTACTCCTGACGTTGTTGTCGTATATAGGACAACAACGTCAGGAGTAATATTGGGCTACAGTTACTGCAGCTAGGGCCTTCTAATGTATTAAACTTAAAGTTAAATATAAGGCGATTGTGGGTTAACGGGATCCCAAAACACATTGATTTTTTTGGCTCTGAACTAACTTCTACTCCTCAAAAATGATACTTTTGACTTTCAGCAAATGTTCCTTGGTCCTTAAAAGCCTACATTGAAGAAATTTGTTAAACATTTCAGGGTTAAAATTTAATTTTCTTACGCACTTCTTGTAAACTTTAAAACAGACCGTCTGATCGCGTGAGGCCATTTTGTCTGGTCTGGTTAGTCTAGTGCCCAGACCCAACAGACCAAGAGTCCTCAAAATGTCAGAGTGGAAACCAGACTATTCTCGTCTGCGGCCGTCCGTGCGGCGGTGAAATGTTACAATCTTGGTTACCGTTTTTACCCCATAATTTCCCTCAAAAATCAAAGCCCTGCCCTCTTTCCTAAAATTTAAGCTTGGTAATATAGAGGAGGAGACCAACAAAGTATATGTGGGTAAGTTACTTTTCAAATAGTAGGCTAGTTTCCTTTCCTTAAAGGATCCTTTATAGTTTTACTTTTAGGACCCATTAACCCACAATCCCCAAATATAATGTAGGCCTGTCCCGGTTTAGTTGCGATGATCGTAACCCTAGGTCTGACTTGGGGACTGGGACAAGGCTAAGGTTTTCAGTCCCCATGTCAGACCTAGGGTTACGATCATCGCAACTATGAGGAAGGAAAAATTTCCTCCATGATTTGTGCAACATTCATGATATGCGTGAGTAACGTAACAACGTTTATGATCTCGTAGTCGTACTCGTCGTAGGCCTACCCAATTCCCACGTGAAAACATTGACAAAATATACCGATGTTTCTTGCTCGACAACTTCACTCTATGCTTAAGAACTCCCATGAAACATCACTGCAATAAAATACGAAGAAATTTATCTTCTTACCTTATTCCTTGCCCAGAAATCATTGTGCGACTTTTTAAAAACGGCCGCCATGAACAGAGCAGTAAACGTAAACATCAACATTTGACTTGTCCAGAGAGGGCGCTCTTTATTTTTGCGCATGATTTTTCGTCATTATTAATATTTTTATGAAAAAAAAAACTCATAAAAATCAGCAAGGCCATTTATTTCCATTATAGTGCGGTTGATCCATTCTCTTTCATTATCATTTTATTATTTTGTATAAATTATTTTGGGCATTACTTTTTTTTTAATGCACTGATGCTCCCTTTCTATTCCACAACCCCCAAAATAAAGAATAATACGGGACAAGGGCAAAGCACTTAATTTCCGAGAAGGATCGAATCCCATAAATAAGAATAAAACAAATCCAAAGAATCCTGCAATAATTGCATTTGGAGTCAAATTACCCGGCCTCGGTGAACAGACTCCGTCAGGCAAGATTTAAAAGAAGGTAATTTGAGACAAAATGACAGTCCGGCCGGCCGGCCAGGCTTGGAAATTTGTTCCCGCATTAAAGGCATGATTGGTTGGTCAACGTCAGAAAAGCACTCACTGTACTTTGTCTGATCCAGCATGTGCATGAAATGATTAACCTGTGAAAATTGGAGCTCAATCGGACATCCGAGTCACGAAAAACTAACGAAAAACCGACTCAATAAAACTATTTTTGTTAGTCTTAACCCCGAAACTGTTTTTGGTCGTTGTTACTAATTTATGAATAAACAGCATTTCAGGCGGAGATATTTCAACGTTATGTTTCTACCAGCACGCGTAGATCTTCATACCCTGAAAGTGATACGTAAATCTGTGAACATTTCTATTGGGTATCACTGTTACCAAGTAATCCTGTACTGTATGTAAAAACTATTACATGTATATATAGTGACATTAAAGGTAGTATATACTTTGGTAACTTGAAACCAAAACAGAAATGTTCACAGATGTACGTATAACGTACAGGGTATGGTGGTGGTGGTGGTGGTAGAAACATACCTTTAAAATCTTTCCGCCTGAAATGGTGTATTTATCCAGAAATTAACGACCGAAAAATAAAAGAGAAAGACTTAAGAAATACTGTGGCGGTTTTTCACGATCTTCTCAAAAAGTGGGCTCTGTTTGTGACTGAAATTTTCACAGGTGACCGTGACTGTATCTTCCTTGATATTTTTTGCCCATGAATCTGTACTTCTTTGAAAAAAAAAAAATGTATGATATATTACCTTTAAAATTAACCAGGGCCTGAAATGTTCCTGGTAGTTAATTAGCTTCTAGCTGCTATCACGAAGAGGATATGTTGGGGAAAAGATTCGAAACCTTTGATCTTTGCATGACAGGTATACTTCAAAATTAATAGGCAAACAGGCCAAGGTCTCCCAGTTAATTACTCAAACCGGCTTGTTCGTAATTAGTTTATTCCATCTCTCTTTGTTCTAGTCCAGCGAGCTCGTACTAATTAGCATTGGGATAATGATACAAACAATTGAAAATAAAACAAAACCGTGAAAGAGCACGCGCGACTTGACATTGAAATTAATAGTTATCCTAATAATAGTAACGGAGCGCAAAACGCATTAATGAAAAATTAATTAGCTATAAAATAATTATTAAAACGCTGGGTGCATGGCCATGCATGGGTTTGGCGCAACGGGCGACTAGCACAAAAATCCCGTGCACTTAAAGGTAATATCATACTTTGGTTTTTGCAATTGTCAAAGAAATAATTATTCATAGGCAAAAACATCAAGGAAGATACAGTGAGTCAGTAACAGTCATCTGTGAAAATTTCAGTCCCATACGGTGCCCACTTTTTGAGAAAACAGTAGAAAACGCCTATACAATATTTCTTAAGTCTTTTCTCTTTTGATATTTAAAAGATCAGAAATAATTTTGGTCACTGGTTTTTATTATTTTCTGGATAGATACAGCATTTCAGGTAGAAAACCTTTAACGGTATGTTCCTACCATCACCACCTTTATACCCTGTAATTAAGTTATAGGTAAATCTGTGAAGATTTCTGTTTCGGTATGCTAACAAAGTATGATACTACCTTTAACTTGTACGTCACACTTCAGAACACACAAGTCAATAATTATTTGTTACGAACACACCGTATGGTTTTTTGACGAATTGCAACTACGTGTATTGTAATGCAGTTTCATGATATGAGCTAAGATTTATTAAAGGTAATATCATACTTTGGTTTTTGTCAAAGAAATACAGATTCATGGGCAAAAATATCAAGGGTGATACAGTAATAGTCATTTGTGAAAATTTCAGTTCTACGTTGCCCACTTTTTGAGAAAACAGATCTTTTAAAAGATCAAAAAGATTTTCGGTCGTTGTTTTACTAATTTCTGGATAAAAACACCATTTCAAGCGGAAAATTTTGAACTGTATGTTTCTACCACCACTATCTTCATACCCTGTAAGTTATACGTAAATCTGTGAACATTTCTGTTTTGGTCTCTTACCAAAGTATGATACTACCTTTAAAGGTAAGTACAGGATTGGTAACATACCTAAACAGAAATGTTCATAGATTTAAATATAAATTTCAGGGTATGAAGATGGTGCTGGTAGAAACACACCGTTAAAATATTCTCGGCTGAAATGCTAAGTAAAACTTAGTAAAACTAAGACCGAAAACAGTTTTGATCTCGGGGTAAGATCAAAACCATTCTTTATGTTTTATAAAGAAAACGCGAGTCGCGTTTTCGCTATATTCTCGTGACTCAGATGTCCGACTGAGCTCAGATTTTCACAGATTTATTATTTCATATACATAATGTTTGATCAGACAAAGTGAAAGTGCTGTTCTGTGACCTTTACCAATCATGTATTATACCTTTAAGCATTGTTTTTGCTCCAAATTAAGCTCAAACAGCGGGAAACTTGCGCTCACCGCGCGCGATGGCTCTTCACACACGGGAGATCAGTGCAGAGCACCCGGGGAAAAACAGAGTTCATTGCTCCGCTTGAAGATAATTACTGTGGTACACATTACCGAGAAGAGACAACGGAAACACACAATAGTATCTGGAATTGTCACACGACGAACCAACAATACACAATAACTATGTGGTTATTGCCTCACTGTTATATTAATTGAAACTGTCATCAGAGACAATAGCTGAGGACTCCCACTTTATCGCAGCTTCCGTTCTGTAATGATTTGGTCGTAGGCGATTGTGTAAATCATTAATTGTAGCGTTTAAATTACGCATCGAGTAAGACGAGATTAATTTGCACTAATTAATACTTCAACCAAGAAAAACGGAAAAATTCGTACTTCGCTGCACTGTGACCTAGGTTCGAACCCCGCCCATGCATCAGCGCGGCATGTGGAGTTCGAATCTCGGTCACTACACAATGATCTCATCTGCATGTGTCTGTCTCTTTGGTCTGTCTGTCTGTCCAGTTTTTATTGTCTATAATTATGTGTCTTCATTACTTGTCAGGGTTTGCCGTATTGTATTGTATCATTATGTTAATAGTCTTTATAAGCTCCGGCCTTGTCCATGGGTGTCGATCCCGGGGGGGATGGGGGGGATATATCCCCCCCAATATTTGGGGTGGGGGGGGGGGGGGGTGGCGTGTATTATCACCCCCCCAATATTTTGAGGTTGAATGTCATTCAATTTTATTGTATACAAATATTACATGATCCGTTAGTCTTCGCAGTGAATTTATACTGTTTAATTCTTCCGAATATTGTTTTAAATGCTCTAAAATGCGACTTTTCGACTCTGTTTTTATTAAAAAGCCCCTGGTTTGGGAGGGGGTATCCCACCTCCCACAGCCCCCCCGCTCGGTCGCTTCGCTCCCTCGCATAGGACACCAAATCACCAATCATCCCTCCCAATCATGAACAGAAATCGACACCAGTGGCCTTGTCACCATGACTCCATCTATATAATTCAATTTCTTTACTTTTATACTGCTTATTGTCTTGATTATAGATGGAAATAAATGTCATTGAATTGAATTGAAATTGAATTCTGGTTTCTCTCCTATTTTGACGTCCTTCGTTCAACCTATATCGATTTAACTAAGTTTTTGCTCAGCTTTAGGAACGGCATGACGTTTCCATCCCAGCAGGTTTTTGAAAAATGAGATCCTTGCCCTTCTAACTCTGGGTATTTGTTTTCACGGGTCATTTATTCAGTTGGCGAACGAGCAGTTAGTTGCATACTGAAGTTTATTGCTTTTTATTAGAGTAAGCTTATGTCGTACAGTCACGGTAACGATCTGCAGCCTTTATGCGAGCATTTGGTTATCCTTGACTTACAGCCATTAAAGGTAGAATCATACTTTGGTTTTTATCAAAGAAATACAGATTCATGGAAGATACAGTAACAGTCATCTGTGGAAATTTCAGTCCCATATACGGTGCCCACTTTTTGAGAAAACAGTGAAAACAGCTACAGTATTTCTTAAGTCTATTTCTCTTTTATTTTTGATCTTTTAAAAGATCAAAAAGATTTTCAGTCGTTGTTTTACTAATTTCTGGATAAATGCACCATTTCAGGCGGAAATATTTTAACGGTATGTTTCTACCACCACCATCTTCATACCATGTAAGTTATGACGTAAATCTGTGAACATTTCTGTTTTGGTTTCTTACCGAAGTATGATACTACCTTTAATGACAGTAAATATATCGAATCCATTATCCGAAATGGAGAAACAAAAAACGAGAAAGATGACATTTGCAGCGGAATGAGCCTTGGAAAACAGAAGCGATTTATCAAACGACTGGTTGCATTATTCATTCAATTGAGATAAGAGCTTTAGAGTGATGCGGTCCCCAAAGATCGATGGTAAAGCGCACCTGCAAAATAAATGCAACTGTAATGTCCAGCTAGTCTGTGCATGCACGGTACGCAGCCTGTGCCAAGACCAGCGACAGCTAACAGAAACAAGGGATTAAGGGTGCATTCGTTTAGCTCCCCCGGGTCAGCCCTTTCTGGGAATGGTCGTGTTTTACTGCACAAAACAAGCGAGAGAATGGAGACGAGGTTGACTGGTGTCGAAGCAGGGGGAGCTATACGAATGCACCCATTAGTACAGCCATGTGTTGTCCATGGCACAGCATAGCAGCAAGTTGGCCGGGCATCAACAGCCTGTGTGAGGAAAACCAAACAAGTTGAGAGGTGTATAAGGTCCAACCCTTCTGGGAGTTCGGATTGAAGAGTGGGGAAGACACACACAGGATCGGATTGGTCGTGCTTGCATATCCCACATAATTAATTCCCTAGACGAAGAAGGTAATATCATACTTTGGTTTTTGTCAAAAAAGTACAGATTCATGGGCAAAAATATCAAGGAGGATACAGTTACAGTCATCTGTGAAAAAATCAGTCGCACACGAAGCCCACTTTTTGTGAAAACAAAGAAAAACGGCCACAGTGTTTTTTAAGTATTTTCTCTCTTTTTTTTTTTATCTTTAAAGGATCAAAAATAATTTTGGTCACTGGTTATACTCTTTTCTGGATAAAGACAGCATTTTAGGCAGACAAATTTTTAATGGTAATTTTCTACCATCACCATCTTTATACCCTGTAAGTTATAGGTAAATCTGTGAAGATTTCTGTTTCGGTATGCTATCAAAGTATGATACTACCTTTAATTCACGGTTGTCATAGCATGCTATCTACTGAATACGAAGTCAAATGTTTTATTATACCTTTCACTTCTAAATCTTTGATTCATAATTTTTTAATTGGTAATTCAGGCCTCTTCACACGATGCAAAAAAAAAAAAACCTAGCAAGGCTTGGGATTTTTTCTCATGCTTGAGACATTTCTCAAGGATTCACCAGGGGTGCCGGTCACTCTCAAGCATTGGTGTCCTCTAACACGATGACACTTTCGTAAGATTTCTCAAGCATGCGAAAAACTCGAGAGCATTGCGAGTTTTTCTTTTTAGCATCGTGTGAAAAGGCCTTTTGACAAAAGTGGCGTGAAAAATGGATTCAACAATGATACCTTTTTCTGGAAATAATTTAATGGCTATATACATGCATACACCCCATTGGTATTTGTTGTTCAACAAGTCATATAATATCCTTTTCTATAAACAAAATACATGAAAATTACTTTATATTTACTAAAAATTGAAATTTAATTTGCTTTTCTTGGCTCAGCTAGTCCATGGTGTTCGTGAGACGCATCACGCATGTTTGAGTTTGTGTCTAACGATTCGTGTTTTATAACTGAAATTGAACCGATCTCACGTATCGCAAGGTTTGATTTCACTTGTTTTTGTCGCGGATATGATTTTATTTTAAACAAAGGAAGCCATTAATTGTCATGTCAACTAAGAAAATAATAGTAAAGAATCATTGTATAGCAGCACATTTTAAAGTCAAGAGTCGTTCGACCTCAATCTTATGATATTTACATAAAAAGGGGTGTGGCCATGAAAGAGAATCCCCAGGCAAGCTAACTCTTCCTCCATATCAGATTGCAGGATTTTGAATCAACATGAGTCACAACATTACGCAGTCATTGGAAATGAACACAGAGAGCTCCACGGCCATTAGATGTATAAAATGACACTGAGTCATCCTTCAATGCATCGCCAGAAATGAAAGTCCTTCTTCTTAGCAAAATCTCATTTCCCATCAGAGATAGTTGGGTGATATGCACACCTAAGCCTTGATATAACCAATTTCGTTGAAGGCTGTGTCGCTGCAGAACTTCAAAGTTAACCTTCAATTCATCGCGGCATCGCCACAAAAGTTACTCCTTGGCCTCGGGCCAATTTCATAGAGCTGCTTAATTATAAAGCACCAAATCATTTAGCATAAAAAGTCTTCCTTGATCAAACAGGATTTATTTATACCAACCGAATTTTCATGTGATGTTTACTGCTTTTGACTTGTATTCGGCAATGTTTGCTGTGCGTAACATTCACATTGGCTGGCATACTGATTTTATTTACAATGATTTTTGGTGCTTAAGCAAGTTTTGGTGCTTTCCAGCTCTATGAAATTGGCCCCAGAAACTAATGTCCCATCATTATGCACACAGACCCTTAGCCTTGGTGCAATAAACCTCGTCCATTGCTGTGTAGCTAGTTTGCTGCAGTGTTATTAAACTTAAAGGTAGCGTCATATCTTAGTTTTCGTCATTGAAATGAAGATTAATGGACAAAAAATATCAAGGAAGATACAGTAACAGTCATCTGTGAAATTTTCAGTCCCATATGGTGTCTGTGATTTGAGAAAACAGTGAAATTAGTAAATAAAGTTATGGGTATTTTCATCATGATCGTCATACACTTGTGTACACCATGGGGGCTGCATTCAAACATTTACTACTGTACAGGCCTATATATATATACCAAAAATTCCCAAAATGTCGTTTGCAAATTGGAAATTCGATTTTTGTTGATTCGATTTCTATTGATTTCTATTGATTTCTATTGATTTCTTTTGATTTCTATTGATTTCTATTGATTTCTATTAATTTCTATTGATTTCTATTGATTTCAATTAATTTCTATTGATTTCTATTGATTTCTATTGATTTCTTTTGATTTCTATTGATTTTTATTTCTAACCAACGGGAACATTTTTCTCCAAATGTTTTCACATGATGAAGCTATAGTGGTATTGTTATATCTTTATCAATTGGCTTTATGAATTCATTTGATTTCAGATGTATCACCAAGGTATGAGGCCACCTTTAAGAAACAAAACGGAAAACAGGATGGCCGTCACATTACATTACAGCCCCTGGGGACGTTCGGTTTGAGTGGTCACGACGACGCCAAATCTCCCTATAAAACGAACGAAATGAGCACATTAATTCACGTTAGTATTTGACGAAGGCGAACATGTTCCTATCACGCGCTATAACCCCCAAAAAATGAAAGTAGAGCGAAGATCGTGATCGTGTACAATGAGATGTTTCATTGAAAATGACATTTTCTATTCATGTTGGACCCATAATGGCAGAAAAAACTAGACACAAGAACAGAATTTCATTTAGCCGATGCTTCGGGCGCCCGAGAGACATTATGTTGTTTAAAGGTAGTATATCATACTTTGGTAAGACACCAAAACACATTATGTTCACAGATTTACGTATAACTTACAGGGTATGAAGATGGCGGTGGTAGAAACATATATACCGTTAACATTTTTTCGCCTGAAATGGTGTATTTATCCAGAAATTAGTAAAACAACGACCGAAAATCTTTTTGGACTTTTAAAAGATCAAATATAAAAGAGAAAAGACTTAAGAAATACTGTGGCTGTTTTTCACCGTTTTCTCAAAAAGTGGGCACCGTTATGGGACTGGAATTTTCACAGATGACTGTTACTGTATCTGTCTTGATATTTTTGCCCATGAATCTGTATTTCTTTGACACAAACCAAAGTATGATATTACCTTTAACATAATATTCATGACATGCAGAGCTTCAAAATCAAGTCTTGCGTGTAAAATCAAATGTCATGGTCCACCGTCCAAATAATTATGAGGAGGGACGGTCAATTCTTTTAGACTGATTTTCAAATAAATTTTGACTCAACTAAGACCTTCCGCATGGAATACAGCGTCTTAAAGGTAATATCATACTTTAGTTTTTTTTGTCAAAGAAATGCAGATTAATGGTCAAAAATATTAAGGAAGATACAGTAACAGTCATCTGTGAAATTCCCAGTCCCATACGGTGCCCACTTTTTGAGAAAAGAGTGACAAATTCCCACAAATTAAAAAAAAACTGTTCACCTTTATTTTTGATCTTCCGAAGATCAAAATTGTTTTGGTCAATTGGTTATACTCTTTTCTGGATAAATACAGCATTTCAAGCAGAAACATGTATATGTTTAACGGTATGTTTTTACCATCACCATCTTTAACCCTGTAAGTTATAAGTAAATCTGTAGAGATTTCTGTTTCGGTATATGCTACCAAAGTATGATACTACCTTTAAAGAGATTCTGCTGCATCTTCTTAAAATTTAAATCAAGTTGGTTACTAAATAAACAGCTTGCACAAGTAGGCCTATGCTGTTCTTCAAATCGTCTTAACAAGTTACATTTTAATACATCGAGATTAAACATCAAATTGAAGAAAGTGGAGTTTGATTCAGCAAGAGTTGTATTTGAAAATTGATTTAGTTAGGACAGTTCTAGCTAAGAAATCAATAATTTTATACATTGAGGTTTACAAAGACACACCAGTACACCTTAAGGGAATTACAGACAGGCTCTTAGACAACACGGCAGCTTGAAATTTGGCCCGGACGACGAATTTAAAGGTAATATCATACTTTGCTTCTAGTTAAAGTTATGCGGATTCATGGGCAAAAATATCAAGTAAGATACAGTTAAAGTCATCTTTAAAATTCACAGTTCCATACGGTGCCCAGTTTTTGAGAAAACACGGCCACGGTGTTTCAAACATCTCTTCACCGTTATTTTTGATCTCCCGAAGATCAAAATTGTTTTTGGTCTTTGGCTTTACTCTTTTCTGGATAAATACAGCATTTCAGGCAGAACCATTTGAAAGGCATGTTTCTATCATCACCATCTTTATACCCTGTAAGCTATATAGGTAAATCTGTGAAGATTTCTGTTTCGGTATGCTACCAAAGTATGATAGTACCTTTAAAGTCTATTCCATCTAAAAGCCTTTATTCCTTCACATCTCCCTTTAGCTCCCCATCTAGCAAATGTTTCCCTCAATACTATGACCCTTTTCCCCTCAAGAAGAATGTCAATATGCTCACGTTAGCTCCAGAGAGCATTTCCATGTTTCAGCCCAACCTCAAGTGGCTTCACAAAGGGGGAATGTCCATTAGAATTGCCAGAAATTATGAAGTCCAAAGTCCTCACATAATTACTAATGAGCCACGTAACTCATTATTCTTGCCTATGTCTGTTGTATGTAGTATACTTAATGAGTTAACATTGTTATAATTTATATTAGCTATAAGCATCATAAATTGATCAACACAATGGATTACGATGACAACATACAGATAATTATATGCCGCATACAATGCGATCTTTTGGAAAATTGTATCCATCATAAATAATCCCCAAATCCATAATAATGGATGTGTGATACAGTTTCCGATGGCACTGAACACTACGGAGCTCTAGAAGTGCCATCCATCTTGTTGGAATCCAGAGATAAATTATCTCGAGATGACGACGTACTCATTAAGGGCAAGATGTCGACATCCGGAAGCAATTATGGTAACTTCTTGTAACGGGAACGAACGGTTGGGCGTACGCTCTCTGTTAACATAATTATGTTAAAATTGCGATCCAAGCACTAACAGGAATAATCTCAGGATGCATGTCGCCATCTTGATTTTAGGAAATCGCCATCCTGTGATAAATTATCTCAGGATGTCGACATCTTGATTTTATGAAGTTGTCATCCTGTGATAAATTTTCTCAGCATGTCGACATCTTGATTTTAGGATGTCGTCATCCCGTGATAAATTATCTCAGGATGTCGACATCTTGATTTTAGGATGCCGTCATCCCGTGATAAATTATCTCAGGATGTCGACATCTTGATTTTAGGATGTCGTCATCCCGTGATAAATTATCTCAGGATGTCGACATCTTGATTTTAGGATGCCGTCATCCCGTGATAAATTATCTCAGAATGTCGACATTTTGATTTTAGAAAGTTGTCATACCAAGATAATTTATCTCAGGATCGCAACAAGTCGGATGACAACTCTACAGATTTGTAGAACCATGGAAGAAGTTTTTCCTTCCTGCGTGGTAGAACACAGTCTGGGCTTCAGTTAGTGTCAACAATCGACTCCTGAGCTCCAACCGACGACGCCGCAGGGATCCTGGGGGCAGACTTCCGGCAGCACCTGAACAGCCTGAGGAAGGACTGGCGAATCTGTGGCTGGAGAGTGGCGTAGACCAGTGGGTGAAGACAGCTTCCCATCCAGTACACGACTGTGCAGATCATGTAGGCATCAGCAGGGAAGCTACGGTTGGCGTAGATGATGGTGAGAGTCATTATGGGACCGTAACAGACCATGAACAGGACGAAGACCACCACACAGATCTTGGTCAGGCAGTTCTGGCCGCGGTTCGGACCCCGTTGGACCACGGCTGTCTTGTCCTGGACGCGATTCGGCTGCGGCGGTGGCACAGGGGGCCTGCTATCACCCTGCCGTAATTCGGTCGAATCGCCGGCGTCACCAGCCGAGATGTTCGGTTCGGAAGTCCTCCCCACCCGTACACGGAGCCTCTTCTCGCTGCTACGGACGCGGAGGTAGATCCCCAGGTAACTGTACAGCGTCAGTCCCAAGCTCGGCAGGAATCCTCCCAGCACGAGGAGGTTGTACAGCGTCGAGTGCTCACCGGCCTTCACTAGGACGCACCGGGCGTACGTGGCCACGTACTCGGTGTGAGCGATCCGGCAGACAGCGACCAGCGTCTGGGTCGTCAGGGGGATCAACCAAGACAGAAGTATCATGACGACGATGCTGGTGATGCTTCGCAGACACAACTTCACGGGGTGGACCACGCAGAAATAACGGTAGAGCGACAACACCGCGATGTTGTAGACCGTGATACCGATGAAGGCGAAGGAGAGGTAAGGCGCCGCGTGACAGTACCAACTAGCAACCCTCCACTCGGAGTGCAAGAAGGCATCCAAGGTGAAGGGTACCACCAGGACGAGGAACAAGAGACAGCTTGATGTCAGGCTGACGATGATGGCATTGGCCCGAGTTCGCAGTCTCGGAGTGAAGATAATGCAAAGCAGGACGCCGATGTTCCCCAAGACTCCGAGGATGAAAAATGGCACAGTGACGGCCACAACGACTAGCACAAGCGCCGAGGCCATCTTCTCAGAACGGCACGACCGTTCCTCCCTTCGTGGAAGTTTCCAATCAAATTGTATCTCAGCACCAACAACCTGATGCTCTTGTAGTGAAATTCTCTACTTTTAAGCACGGTGACACTAGACTGCAAAAATCATCGCAATTTTAAAGCTTTCGCAGTTAAAGTTCCAATATTGAATCGTCAGTAGCAGTCGAGCAAAATTAAACTAAGTCATGATTTCATTGGTAATACATGTACATTACCTGCTAATGAATTTCTAACGAAACCCAGGTAAGTTACTGGTTAAAACACTCTACCTCATAGTTCGGTCTGCTGGAGATTGGACACCGTACCACGAGATTGTGAAATTACCAGCAGCGTGCACGAGTGAAGACTGCGCCGTGCATGACGCTCCGTCACGGAGCCCGTTGTGGTCATTAGTCGGGTTTGTTTTACGGCTCGCCACGGTAAACAGACGCACGGAAGCCGCGCCGGTTCGCCTTCGATCCGGTTCTATTTTGAAACAAAAAAGATAGTAGGCTAATTTGATCCGGTGGATGTGGTGCGCGAAGATCTAAGTCGAACACTCGGTTGGATCAGAGGTTCGAATGAAGCTAATACCTGCGGATTGATTACTCTGGATCGTTGCAGGTAACTTGCAGTCGTCGTGCCAGACAATGTTTCATCAGAATTCATAATGTGCTGTGCACGTCCATCTCCTTGGTACTGTAAATCTCAGACATGTTTAGTATCCATCTGAAGTCCAGCAGTAACCTTACGATCAAACGAAGCAAATCGAAAATTGAATCAATACCGTCTCCGGTAAAAATGTTAGCAGGTTGCTTTCAGTTCAACGGACTGTACTGGGATTTGATCAACTTGAGTCTACATCGAATTATCGTGAGTTGCTCAAAGGTTATACTGAAGGTTCAAGTTGTTGCACAAGAACACGTCTACATACTGTGTTATTTCCCGTAGGAACATTTCATCTCAGACTGTATGTGTATGTGATGTTTGCACACAAGCATGGATACTCGGCAAGCAAACTACATTGTAAATGAGACCCACATAGCTTCATTAAACCGCACTTGCTTGACGATGTGAAGACAAACAACTTTTCCACCGAAACTAAAGAAGCATTCGTGGTGGTGGCTTTTCATTAGAGGAGACTGTTTAAAAGCCCTACGATCGATCGTAACTCGAGTTACGAAGGATAACCCATCGTATCCTACATACGGCTGCAATACATCACAAGTCCTGCGATTGATAGTAAGTTACGATGAGTTTGGTGAATTCGACGATCTGGAGTGACACCATAATAATCACACAATCATCACGTCCCGACTTTTATGCAAAAACCAAAGTTGGTTGTGTCAAATCACTTGATGGAATCACGACATTCGTGTCCGTTAATGGTCAGTCGCTGAAATCCTTCCTCCAGAGTGGCTTTAAAACACAATCGTGGCAGTTACACTATTAAAAGAACCTCTCATTGGCGTCCTGATGCCATAATCACGAAGCAGATGACTTGGGTGTTCTGTGATCAGCAACAAATTTATACAGCAAATACGACAGAAATCACCCAGAGGAGACTGCGGCTGTGCAGTGATCATGTCAACCACCTGTCGTGTTGAGTACGATGCCTCGACTGTCACGATACCGCCCCGTGATAAATGGATGGATGCATACGCGCAGGTTTATTGATCCTGGTGCATGTACACGATCAAAGCAAAGGCACATACGGTGACTACTCACGACAGTCTGTTGAGCCCAAACTCGGCAGTTATGTTTTCACTGCTCTCTATCACCATCACCATCAACACCTCTTATCATTATCTTGACCTCAACAATCACCACCTTCACCCTTTATCACCACCTTCTTCAAATAAGCCTTTCATTTGCCTTTTCATTGCTGTTTAATTTGATCCAAATGAATCCACTTGTAGCATTCGCAGGCGGCTGTTTGCACAAGAGCCACTGTGTAAACACAAAACGGCCGTCTGTGGGAAGACAATGCACAAAACTAACGTACCAATATAACATTTGCTGTGTTTATCCATAGAGCTAGCTCTATGGTTTATCATAGGCCTAATAGCTTAACGATTGTGAGTACAACTCACACTGATGTTACATGGCATTTTATCGATTTACCTTTTTGACAAAAGACACTCTCCTCAAAGGGCTGTAAATTAGCATAATGGCATACAAAACTAACCATCCGTTAAAACATGTAACTACAACGTACTGATGAGATGGCCGAAATAGGAACGATCTTTTTTTTTTTTACAGCTGCAACAAATTCAGAATTTTTTTTTGATGTCTATCTTTTAAGTTTTGAATAAACATCGCCGTATTATCAAAGACAGAAAATCTATCCCTAAAAAAAACAGCATAACTTAAAGCACCGTTGCATTCATCAGTATCTCAAACTGGAAATTTTTGTGAGATTTACTAGATTTAAAGGTGGTATCATACTTTGGCAAGAAGCCAAAACAGAAATGTTCACATATTTACGTATAACTTACAGGGTGTGAAGATGATGGTGGTAGAAACATGCCGTTAAAATTCTTCCGCCTGAAATGGTGTATTTATCCAGGAATTAGTAAAACAACGACCGAAAATCTTTTTGATCTTTTAAAGGATCAAAAATAAAAGAGAAAGAAATACTGTGGCTGTTTTTAGTCACTGTTTTCTCAAAAAGTGGGCACCGTATGGGACTGAAATTTTCACAGATGACTGTTACTGTATCTGTCTTGATATTTTTGCCCATGAATCTGTATTTCTTTGATAAAAACCCATTACCTTTAAGCAACTTGAGAATCTTTAATTTTGTGGTCATTTTGTTATCCACAATACACGATGAAGACAAATCTTAATTATGTTGATGACATCTTCAACACTGAAGGACGAGCCTCGTTGAAAGTAACTCCGCTCGTTTATTTTCATACAAATTAAATGACTTGTTTTTTTATAGATTTTGTGGAAAGCAGGCAAAGTAAATGGATAAAAAACCTAATGAAAAAAGCAAATTATTGTGTTGTGACTTAATTTTCAATGCAAGCAAAAATGATACAATAACAGCCAGTAGGCCCAGGGCCTATGTACTTCATTGACGATTTTCCCCTTCAACTGGTCTAGCTCTAAAATGAAATATTGCCGTATGCGATTTAATGACCTTTTGCTGTACACAACGTCCAGTTATTAAATTATTGCAGATGGTAGTTTGGGCGGGAAAGACCGACACCGTATAGTTTAAACAAACTGAAAGTGGCAACATAAAGCAGTTAATAAATTAATCATTGTGGTTTTTTTTGGCTGTGTACAATCAAAACGCGAATTTGTGACGATGGAACAAAACATTTACAATGGAACAAAAATAACGGCTACGTATTGAAACCATAAAACTCATTATTATAATTGTAATTTTATTACATATTTTTTTCATGTGCACTCAACAAGAACTGAGTATGCAGTGCTCATCTATGTCGGTGAATGGTAAGCCTAATTTCCCTTTTTTATTTCTTTCTCCCGACGGGAAAAATGATTAATATTCATTATCATTATTATCATTTATCATTGGGTAATGGTATAGACGTCATAATGCGCGCTGCTTTTATTGCATATCTTTTTGAAAGATAATAAATTATGGAAATAATTTCAGTTCATCAATTTTCTTGGGTACAAAGCTCAACTACTGCAAAATAATCGATTTATCGTGTACATGCAGTTGTTAACGTGATGTCAATATGAATAAATCATATTCGTTACCTTAAGATTAATGTTTCATTTTTGAGAACCTGGGGTCGATTTAACGAAGCCCTGTGATCCATCGTAACCCGAGTTACGAAGGATAACTCATCGTATCCTACGTAGGGCTGCAATGCATCACATGTCCTACGATTGATAGTAAGTTACGATGAGTTTGGTGAAATGAAATCTATCCCTGGTGCAGATTTAAACAGAGGAAGAATATCTTACAATATTTTGATTCAGTGGAAACCATTAACTGGTTCCTGGTTGTGAATCTCATCAGGGGACAATTTCACGGCGCTGCTTAGCACAAAAATTGGCTAAGCATGAGAAAACAGGGTTAACACTTAACAAGCAAATTTCCATGTGTTGTGTATGACTTGCGATTGTTCTTTGGCTGTTGTTCGCTGACCAGGAATATCAAATGAAATGTTTAACGGTGGTTTAATTGTTTTATTGGGCAAGACATTTTTGTGCTAAGCAATTGTTTGTGCTTAGCAGCTCCATGAAATTGACCCCAGAGCTAGCTGGTGCGTGCTTAAGAGTAGAAGTCTGATTGAACAGATGGATGTAGACCCTTGATTCATCCTGATTGAGCACGTTCCACCTGTCTTAATTGGAACTTTCCCCCACATGTAGTGGACTCGTTCGTGTGTAAGTAGTGGATGGTCAGGTGCAGCAATGTCTCATCGGAATCTGGCGTGATGGTCATTTTCAATTTTGGTCACCAAATTTTCAGGGAAGTGTTAGACCAAAGCCTAGGACGGACATTTGGCAATTCGTTGGTGGTCAATATTTGGACACTCCGGACACAGGCAGACAGGCATGCACATGTATGACTTAATGTCATTTTAAAGAATTGTATTCTAAAAATAAATATCTGTGCGTGGTTAATTTTGGCCGAATGTATTTGCTACGGAACACTTGACGAGACATCCCATTGGATATTTTCTGAAATTATATTGAATTTTTTTGTGTGCATTCCTGTTGCTTAATGGCATACATAGCATTTTCGCCTTCTCAACAGTGAGGGAAAAGGACGCCCTCAGATGCGCCTTCGAACAATTTTTGTGGCTATTTTATACAATTAACCAAACGCCACCTATCACACGAGGGCGCTATTCATTGCAACCGTTCTATGATTTTAGTCACAACAAAATTAATTATTTATTAGATCATGTGAATAATTCAGCGCAAGATATGATGGCACTGTTCTCGTGTCACACTGTGCAGTGAGTATTAGTTATTACGAGTTAAATATTAATTCTTAAAGCAATATCTACGGTTATCTGGATGGAACATGCGCCCTTACGTGAAGGGCGCCCTCAAGAAACAAATTCTTCCTTCTGGTGATAGAATGTGCTTCAGACAAGATAGCTATTGTGCGCATTTGAATTAATAAAAGTAAACGTTTCGTTCATGCCTACAACACACAAATGAGTTTTTTTCCAATACAAATGATTGTCCGTAATCCTCAAATCAATGAAACAATCACGTACGCCCAATAACAGTGCTCATTAGTCAAACTCATGAATATTTAATGAACTATATTTTAGAAGCTGAGTGTTTATTCGTGACACCGAAAATTCTACCGTCATAGGTAGAAACATTAGTACATAGGTGGTATGGATGAACTTGATTCAGTTGCCATGTAACTAAACTGAAGTACGCCCTCACGAGGGCGAAACTAGAAGAACATTAACTGTAAAAATCACGAGTTCCGAGCTTACCTCCTTAACACATCATAACACTAAACACTTCATTCCTAGTTACAGACAAAATTATATAGAAGTTGGTATTTACCGAGTACATATTTTCGGAGTCTTCAGTCCTGCGCTAAGCACGGAAAGTTTTGTAAGAAAATAAACGGGCAACCAACCAAATTTACATGTAATGTACATATAGGCGTATATCTAGGGCCTTTTCGAAACGGAGGCTCAGGCTCCCTTTCAGGCTCCAGTTCCATTTCGTGAATCCATTTTGAAATAACGGGCATCAAAATAGAGGCTTTTGGCGGCGGCTCTGAAGTAGATTCTCTGGTTTGAAAAGGAATACAGAGTTTCAGCTTCAGTGAAAAACCACAACCTATATTTTCAGCATATGGATGTCAGAGCTGGAGCCTGAGCCTGAGCCTAAGCCTCCGTTTCGAAAACGCCCTATGACTGGTTCTCGGCCGTTTCCCCCCCGCCTACTTATCAAATTTGCTGAGTAATTAAATATTGGTAGCTCGATGAGATCACGATTTCACGAAGTCCTACGATCGATCGTAACTCGAGTTACGAAGAATAACTCATCGTATCCTACAATTCCTACGTAGGGCTGCAATGCATCATGAGCACTACGATTGATAGTAAGTTACGATGGGTTTGGTGAAATCGACCTCAGGATCTGGACGTCTGAGTCGATGTATCATGTACTGACCAGTCGTTTTAATATACTGTAACCGAGGACGGTTTACAGTACATTTTACGATTATAAAACGCTTATATCAACTATTTACAGAAATGAATACTTTGGTATGGTTCCTCCTAGTCCAACCGAATCTGGACTTCCGCGTGCGCCATTGACCGACCAGCAATCACTACAGTTTTAAATACAACCGGCGATTTGTTTAAATTTTACAAGTATTATACACATTGTGCGAAGATTCCTGCCGGCTCCGAAATGTACAAAGTTACATGGGCAATAATTGAATGAACTATTGAGTGTCGTCTGTAGGTTTTCCATGTTCACCAGTTCAAACAAGTTATCGAGTTGGCCCAACTGATATGGGCTCCGGCATTGCTCACGTTGACTTGAGGCTGCGGTCAGTGTTTTGGGAATATTGATGGTTTATGATGAGGTATCAGGACAACTGATCTTTACGTTGCTGTCCTCCACTTGAGCTGCAACTGCCAGGGAGTGGAAATACAAATGACGCATCTTCTTCTCTACGACAGTATTGTCCTCGTCGGTCTTGTCAACTTGGGAATGAGCAACAGGAGTCAGTGCCTGGGGATCAGGTGTCGCCTCCATCGGTGCAGGTGCGACCCTCGCTCCCCGTGGACGCATCGGGGACCTGGACGTCCCACCGGAGTCCCTCCCTATCGTGGACATCTTACTGACGCTACTCGGACCTTTCCCGTTGATCACGGACGCCTGCTCCCGGTACGTCCCGGCCGCGTGGACGTTGTCTTCCGACACGAAATGCAGGGCGTAGAGTTTGGGGAAGAACATGAAGGCCAAGGTGATGGTACCGCTGATGATGAGAGCTACCGCCATGACGACGAGCTGGAACGATGCCCGGGGTAAGAGGAAGAAACACGGTATGAAGGCCAGCCAGATAACCATTGTCGTGTAGGCGCTCAGGCAGATGAAGCGAGATTCATTGTAGTTGTTGGGGACCTTACGAGTCATGAAAGCATGGACGCTACACAGCAAGACCAGGATGACATTGTAGACGAGGGAAAAGATCATCTCCCCATCTTCGATGTTGCACATGATCTCGACCTCCCCTGGTATTGGTACCCTCTCTATCGGTGTCGGTGGGACGTTGATCTGCCACGATATGTTGATGAACAGCTGCAGGTGATAACAGTGAAACGAATAGCAAGTTAATGGTGTACTTTTTCTGAACGCTTGGTGGCAGCAAACACGTTTTACCATCGCCATCCAGAACATGCACGGACCATTGCCAACACAAAATCTCCATAAAGGCATACGACCTACAATTAGGAATCTTTAATAACCAATCAGTATAATACATGATTGCTAAAAAAAATATAAAGAATGGTTTTGATCTTACCCCGAGATCAAAACTGTTCTGGATAATTTCTGGATAAATACACCATTCCAGGCAGAAATATTTAAAAGTACGTTTCTACCAGCACCATCTTCATACCCTGAAAGTTACATGTATTTTTGAATCTGTGAACATTTCTGTTTGGGTATATTACCAAATGAAGATTCAATGATTCAATGTTTGTGAGAAGGTCACAAACGCACATGGAAAAGATTTCACGATTATTTTCCCGCGTTTTCTCAAACACTAGTGCGTAAAATAATGTAAACAAAACATCTTAAACTAAATCAAATCAAAATACATCAAAGCCAGTTGTGGTATAGAATCGAATAGATACGGCCGATTCAACTCAAGAGAAGTATCCTATTTATCACCGGTGTTGCACGGGGTCTATTTCCACCGGGAAGAGGCTCAAAGGACAAAGTAATTGATACGTGTCCAATTTCTTCAAAGTACTTTGCAAGGTTTCCGGTAGGTAATTCAGGAATTTGTAATGTTTTTGGTCAAAGAGAGCTATCTCGTTACGGGTGAGGAGACGAGATAAATACGGCCAAAAATCGTGCGCGGGACGGCCGACTGTGTTTCCGGTGTTTTGTACCGTGACACTGCAGCGCGCTAGATTAATGAGGGTTATCCTCGGAGGGGCTCGGCGTCGGGTTGTCGCCTCATCATCGAAGGCGAAAGGAGGAAGCGATCCAGTGAAACCAATATCCCTTCTGGAAATCATTACAAGTTATTACTTCTGCATTGTCACTTGAACGTGTGCAACACGGAGACATGTCCTGCAATTTGTGAAAAAAACCCTAATCGGTTCATTTCGGAGCAAACTGACCATTTATCTTTAAAGGTACAGTACTGGATTGGTAACATACCCAAACAGAAATGTTCACAGATTTACTTATAACTTTCAGGGTATGAAGATGGTGCTGGTAAAAACATACCGTTAAAATATTTCCTCACGAAATGGTGCATTTTTTCAGAAATTTGTCAAACCGAAAGACCAAAACAGTTTTGATCTCGGGGTAAGATTAAAAACGTTCTTTATGCTTTATAAGAAAAAAATTGAGTCAGGTTTTCGCTGTGTTCTCGTAACTCAGATGTCTGATTGAGCTCAATTTTTCACAGGTTTATTATTTCGTGTACAATGTTTGATCAGACAAAGTTTGAGTGCTGTTCTGTCGGACCTTTATACGAATCATGACTGTATTATACCTTTAAGGTCCTCGACTTCAAGCCAAGAACATTTTGAGATGTTGAATGAATAAAAGTGGGCATATATATCGCAAGAGATTTGGGGTTTGTGGAAAACACTACCCACAGTTCAAGTGAACTAGCTAAGCACACGAATTCACCTATTGTGTCCACCATTAGCCAACCGATGTATCAAACTTCAATAATTACCAAAGCCTTTCTAAAAATCCTTCAAACGAAGAAAATCCACTCAAGCCAAATTTAACTAATGACATTTTAAGACCATTGATCTGAAGAGGATACTGTAAGATATTAACCAAGCCCACACAATGCCACCAACAAAAAATCAGACGATTTATTCCCGCCAAAATCACGTTTTCTAATCTTTCTATGCATGAGCACGCCTCCGGTCTGTAATTTAAGCCCCAGCGCCATGTTGTTCGTCAGATCACGTCTGACACAACAAATGGTTCTGGAATATTAATGGACAAAATGACGGGCCTTTTCGTGCTTGTGCAAGTTTTAAACTAAGAGCAAATTTGTGATGCTATCTAACTTCACCATCACAACATGCTCTGAACATTGTTGAAAAAAGGGCGATGAAGATGAAAATAAAAGGTAACTAAGGACTGGGTTTCGTTTATTGAGAGGAAAAAGTTTCCTTGGTAAAGTAATAATCGTCATTTTAAAATCTACCCAAAATGTCCACTGCAGCCAGAATGTTGTCTTCTTGAGGGTAATTTCAGTCCATTTGTCGGTAGTCATGACAGTAATTTGTTCAAATTCACATCCAACAAGATCAAAATGCCACAATTTTACAACAAGATCAGTCAAAATATACCCCAATTGCTGGAAATGTGTGCCGTTTCTGACTAAACCAATAATGGCGCCCGACCAGGGACAACTGTCAATCACTGGGCGTTTGTGCCTGGTACCCGTGGAATATTTTGCGCACTGGTTACCAGGCAAAATCAACCAGTTTTTGATAGCTGATAGTCACTATGGCTGATCGAAATTGCACCATCTACAGAAGTAGGTTCAAGTTATAATACAGGTACACGTGTTTCTACTCTGCGTAACAACTTCATTCTTGTCAAATTTTGGGAAATTTCAAGGAGGGTGTCTGAGACTTGGTGGCAGCTGGGTGCATGATTGAAACCTAATTAAAAGGCAGATACCGAAGTAGATGCCATGATATTGAAATAAAGAAACCGCACAGTGTATTTAACCTCCTCCTTTGTAGTACCGGCAAAGATAAGATCTGAATTGAATAGACCTTATAACATCTTGCGAATAATTATATAACTTGGCTGCCCCTGTAGAAAATCAGTCAGACAACCGAAGCTTGTGTTTGTTTTTCATTTCATGCCCAATCCAAGGGTGAAAAGATTGCAACAAAACAACATTGACTCTTGATGACAAATATGGTTGAATAAATGGGTCTCGGAGGAAACAATCCCTCCACATTATGACCATTGGTTATTGTTAAACAATATTGATATTTTGTCGGATATGTTGAATAATTTCGAATGGAGAAACCTCTGGCGTTCATAAAATTCGTTCTATCTTGTCAGACTGATTTACTTTTCACGTTGATTACCGTACATTGAATGGACCCACTTCAACCAGATAGTCAATAAAAATAATCGTACCCATTTTAGGATTGTGATAGCATTAAAGGTATAATACATGATTGGTAAAGGTCATAAAACAGCACTCACACATTGTCTAATCCAGCATATAGATGCTGTGAAAATCTGAGCTCAATCGGACAACTGAGTCACGAGAAAATAGCCAAAACAAACACCTCGTTATTTTCTTACAAAACATAAAGAATGGTTTTGATCTTACCACAAGATCAAAACTGTTTCCGGTCTTGGTTTTACTCATTTCTGGATAAATACACCATTTCAGACGAAAATATTTTAACGGTATGTTTCTACCAGCACCATCTTCATATCCTGAAAGTTATACGTCAATCTGTGAACATTTCTGTTTGTGTATGTTACCAATCCTGTACTGTACCTTTAATAATGATTCGTCTCTAACTATTGGTCTATGTAATTGTTACTTCAAAGTCACATTGCAGTTTGTTTGCACATAAATAGGCCTACATGTAATATAGGAAATGTTCCCGGTACCAATCTGATGAGAAGTAGGCCTAGATATTAAATTTCATTAACGTCATTAAATTTTGGCGTTGGCTATAGCAGAGTTTACACTGTCAACAATTTCAGTAACATTTTCAGTAGCATGTTGCCCAGTTAGGGCAACACACCTGGGCAACACTACTTTGGCCCCTGTGTACACTAGCAACATTTGGCCAACATGTTACCGAGCTGTTGCTGCGACATGTCACCCAACTCGTTTTGCTCTGTGTACACTGACAACATTTTCAGCAACAAAGTACCTGGTCAACATGTTACAGAGATTGTTACCGAAAATGTTGACAGTGTACACTCTGTTTTATGACCCACACTAACTTGATAAATACGCTAATGCTCTTTCTCGCCAATCTGTAATGATTAAAGATGAGTTCTGGGTTACCATAGCAACCGAGCGGCCTCCAATGAAACTCAATTATCTGACCTGTTTCAATAGCGTAAGTTAAACACGCTGTATAATCGCTACAAGAGGAAAGGAAAAAACGTCGGGAGGAAAACAAACGCGAAAATGTTTGCTCAGTATTGCAGTACCTCCTAAGAATGTTCCGCGTCACTAGTAAACAAGCACCCCTGAGATAAAGGCCTAGTTGCCATGGCACTCAAAGCAAAGGGGGCGGGGCTGGTTGGAGTTAGGAGGTGGTAGTAGGTCTAGGTAGTAAGGATAAAGAACAAAGAGGATTGCTAGGAAGCGCGTGTATGTTCGTTAATTATTGTACCGATGTTCGTGCAAGGTTCAGATTTCTTGACTTGAAAACAATCTCCTAAGATAAGGCTGATACAATCAGTGCTGAGTCCACTCGCCAAATACACGGTTTTAAGTTCGCCGTGCAGAGTAAATGAATCGATCATCTTGAACTATGGGTTTACTAAAGAATTAGGAGTAGACACGACTGAGGATCACACGTGTGACTTGCTGCAAGGCACGTACATCTGGAAACCTGTATTTGACTTCGTGTTTGTGTTCTGGTTAGGAAACATCTCATTGTGCAAAAAAAAATGAAAAAAAAAATGAAGAAGAACAGAGAAAAGAGCAAGCCCTGGGGCCTTACTTAAAGCTCGGCTGCGGCTGCGGCTTCGGCTCTATTTCGTGAATCCATTCTTATATAACGGGTGTCAAAATAGATACTTTTCGCTGTGGTTCGAAACTAGATTTTCTGGTTTGAAAATAAAAACAGAGCTCCAACTTCAATAAAAAACCACAACCTACATTTTCAGCATATTGATAACGCCCGGCCATTATGGGAATTTTGTTACAGCGCCCTCTTTTGGTTGTGCAAGTCGGCAATAGAAATACGGAAGACGATATAAAAGGAGGGAATCGGCATATTATAAGACAGTTACGGTAGCTAAATTACGTTGCACCTGCTCATTGCAGGACCCACAGAGAGTCAATAGAAAATTAGCAGGATCAGTTAACGAGCCAAAACTAGGCAATGTTAAGGTGTTGAATCCGGTTGTACTTTTTTCGCTGGCGTTCTGCACGTTAGTTTGAAATCAAAAAAACATCCAGGGGTCGAATTCATGAAGCCTTACGATCGATCTTAACTCGAGTTACGAAGGATAACCCATCGTATCCTAGGTCCTACGCAAGTATCGTATCACAAGTCCTACGATTGATAGTAAGTTAAAAGGCGTTAGGTGAAATCGACCCCCCGAGATTTTGTATGTACTCTCACGGAGTTTAAAGTCGAGCGCAGAGTGATAGAATTACAGTTTAATTTAATTGGTGTCAACTGCAAGAGCGAGATTTAAAGAAGGCCGATAGGATGTCAGACCAGATAGAAATCGAATCGCCATCTAATGGACCAACCTCGAGTAAAGTATTGAAGTACGCACTCTGACAGTGCAGAAGTCCAAGTGGCAGGAAGAAGTACATAGTTATCAAGATAGGGACTACATTACCCGTAGATATTTTATCTTTAATGAACGGCCATATCATTTTATGTTGCCGTCTTCCGGAGTAGGGAAACGATGTATGCATTTGTGCTTGTTTCCTTGCAATTCAGGTAAAATGAAATCTGGCAATGTGAGTGATCGAGATGGCGTAAAAAGCTCCTTGTTATGCGGTCAAAACCGCCCTCTGGTAGGCCAAACAAACTGTATTTTGATCCCCAAAGAGTTTGAGAAACCAATAAAGGTTTAAGCAAATTCTTGTCAAACTTATTCATAGAAATTAAGCTATAATCTAGATCTACCATGAAGTCAGGGTATTGTTCGAGGTTATAAGTATGGCCAAGTTGTGTATTCACTTGGACAAGAATTTGATAAAATCGATGCCAATTGTACAGAGATGCTCAGCCCGAGTTCTTAAAACAGGTTGCCGGTCTACAAAACAGAGGTAAGTGGTGGTTAGAAGAACTTTACAAGCTCACAGTTTCGTACAATAGGACTACTTCTTATAGGCTCTCGGGGGTCGATTTTAAGATCGATCGTAACACTGGGGCCTATCCTAAGTAGGACCGCGACAGCATCATAAGTCCTATGATTGATAGTAAGTTACGATGAGTTTGGTGAAATCGACAATGGAGGATTTAAGTTTACACCCACCTGTATTGCGATGAAGCATAATGCGATGAGGATCTGTGACTTGGGGCTGATGAGGCTCGGACGTTTGGCAGACCTCTTCCCAGCCCTGAAGATCCTATAGATGCGGTTGGCTCTGATCAAGAGAGGGGCGTACGTCAAGGTGAAGCCCATCATGAAGCCATCACGGAGGACGTAACACTTGAAGACGGTGGGATGACCGAAGAAGGACAGGACGATGACATAAGAGAGCATGACGCCAAGAAGCATCAGGTAGCTGAGCTCCCGACTCGACGCCTTGATGAGGGGTCGACGGTTGTACCTCACGTAGCTGACGAACACCAGACAGGTGGTTAGAATCCCGCAGCAGGCGATGACCGTCAAGACGATGGCGATTGGGTCACTCCACTTGATGAAGATCGGCTCGACTGCATTACAGTAGGACCTGGACTCGTCGGGGACCTCCTCGTCAGCGCACTTTTGGCATATTGTCTTGTTGATCACGATGTCGCGGGGGCCGCAAGGGGTGCACTGCCAGCAGCAGTTGCGGTCTCCGATCCCGGTGGCGATCTCCCCGATGTTGCACGGCTTGCTGCAATACGACGGAGGCTGGTTGTACTCACCCTCGCCTCCTGGAACTCCCCATGGGATGTCTTTCTCGGTTATGTTAAGGGATACCCACTTGCGCCACTCTCCGATCGGTTTGACTTCGTAAACCCTCTCATCACCACTCTTTTGTATGACCTCCAACTCGTACTTCTCCCTCGCCCAATCTCCCAAAGTATGCGAGAACATACGAGTATAGGGAGACGAAGATTTGACTACCTCCTCCATGCTCTTGAAAAGAGTAGTCCCGGTGACGACCAGTTTGCTGATGTTACACGGCGGGGTGGAGTTGAAAGTCTCCAGGCAGTAGGCTTTTATCAATTCGTGTAGTCCGTAAGCATACACCTTCACGGAGTCTATGACGCGAGACACCCCGCTGGCCTTGCTGAATCCACGTCCATAGACGTTCTCGCAGCCGGTTCCACCAAGACAGTCGAGTCCGTATTTGATTCTGAACTCCCACACCCATGGGTTTCTGTTACCTGGCAGGCTCGAGTTGACGGACTTCACCAGGCTGTCGAAGTACTCCTCAAATTCCGGGACGTCCACGGCTGGAAGGTGAGTCTTGAGGGCACCCAGCGCCATCTCACGATTGGACGACTCGATTTCCCCGATGCTCATCCCCCATCCGTCGCTGCCTAGGATCTGGACCTTCCCCATGGCCCCGTTCCTCTTCATCACCTTCAAGACTTTGTTGGCGTGGTCCGTCTGCGTGAACATGATGACCACCTTGGCCGTCTCCGACCGGGACAAGATGTGGCCGATGGCGAGACTGATGACCAGCTCCATTGTGTCCGACTTGACTTCGAACTCCACCCCGATACAGATATTGGGAGTGAAGATGAGCTGCTGACGGAAGTTGTTCAGGGCATTCCGACCGTAGCTGTCTCCAGAGTAGATGATGGACACGTAGGTCCAGCCGAAGTATTTCAGCATGTCTATCATGGCCTCCACCTGGAGGCTGTCCCAAGGCACAGTCCTTAGGAAGAAGGGGTAGCGATCAGTGTCTGAAAGATCATCAGCAGTCGCAAAGAAACTGACCAGGGGGATTTTGTAGACTCCGAAGAGTTGAGCTGCCGCAAGAGTCGTCGAGCTTTTCTCCGTGCCAATCACACCTGAAAAATGAATGCGGAAATGAAGTCCGTTTCCATCAGTGAACTGGTACAAATAATGGATCTAAGATGCTAGTACATGCACCTGGTATCACCTTGTAGCATGTACTGAAACGTTTCAAGTTTCAAGTACTAACGTTTGACCCAGGAAGACAATTCAGTTAATACCGTACAAGGTCCCTGCTCACCACACTCAAGATTACAGATTTATCCCTTCAGAGCTGTAGGCTTATACTAGTACCTATGTCTACAGTGAATTATACCATGCCACTCATGAGCTGAAATCTTTAATGCTTAGCTACAGGGGCCAATTTCAAGGAGCTGCTAAGCACAACAAATTGCTTAGCACAACAAATGTCTTGACCAAAAAAACAAACCACCAATTAACATTTCATTTGATATTCACAGTCAGTGAACAACAGCCAAAGAACAATCACAAGTCATGCACAACACATGGAAATGTAGTTGTTCATTCTGTTTTATTAAGAGATAAATTTCATGGTTAGCAAATTTGTGTGCTAAGCAGTGCCGTGAAATTGGCCCCAGGTATTCTTCATGAACAAAAAGTCCTGGGATCGATTGCACTAAATTCATCGTAACTTACTATCAATCGTGGTGACGTATGATGCATTGCAGGCCTACGTAGGATACGATTGGTTATCCTTCGTAACTCGAGTTACGATCAATCGTAGGGCTTCGTGAAATTATAAATGTTGTTAGTTATAGTTATAGTTATAATACGCAGCACGCCTCCTGTTAACGATTAGTCAACCTGTCGCATTTGACGTAAAGCTTTCTCCACGCAACCTCTAAATTATTCTTCTGCCAATAAAATAGGCGAAAGTGATGAATGTGGCAGTTTGACAGAGGCTGTGAACAGCTGAGTAATGGTTCCAAACCAAGATGGATTTTGCAGAAAGAGAGAAAAACAACCAGGATTTCAGCTGTCGAAATAAGACCCTAAAACGTCGCAGATTTGATGACAACCGATAACTTATCAGTAACTTGACGTGACATTTCAGATTGTTTGCACTGTGTAGTCAAAATCACTGTACGTGAGCAATAGAATAGACCAACTTGTGATTTAGACTCACATGTGGTACAGTGTATTCATCCCTCTAGAATAATACTGTAAGAGTCAAGTAGAAAATTAACAAGTACACTGAAGAGACCTACAACTGATTTGTATTGATAACACAGAAAAGTTGTTATTCCAAGTGTCTTCGTGTCTAATTTGTTTGTATAAAAATTGATCTTTTGAAAATGGATTCAAAAGAATCTTATATTGAGAATAAAGCGAAGTCATGGACAGATATAGGTCTGTTAGTCACCTCACAATCAGAGTGTGACAAACATCGAGTTAATAAGTTGTGTCGAAAGAGCAACACGTAAAGAACCTTCCAATTACCAAACGAAACCCTAGCTCGCTTATGTTCCCCCTTTTGTTGAAAACTTGGGAAACGTTTTTTCTCGAGGTAGGAAAGATGTAAACAGCGTAAAAGATGTAAGGCTAATAAAATTCGTTCTGCCCTTGAAGATCAAAGCATGACTTACCTATAACCGGCTTGTATCCAACAGGCAGGCTGTCACACGAAGCACCAAGGTTAACCTTGGAGTCTGGGATGAAGAGAGTAGCACGGGCTACCGTCGTCGGCTCGTACGAACAGGTATCGTAGATCCGGAAGCCGAGGGTGACGTTAGGGAGGATGTCCGAGCGAGCGTTGATCTGACGCACGGCAAAGGCCGTGGCTTCCAGGCGGTGCAGGGTCTCAAGCTCTCGGAGGCTCCAGCAGTCTCGCTCGTGGACCGGGAGCAGACCGCCGATGATGAAGTCCCCATTCTCCTGGTAAACGTTCGATGTCGAGACCGTGTCGCTCGCCAAAACGACGGCTACAAAGACCAAGAGGTAACCGGCATACATGGCGGTAAACCGACGCAGATCTCCCGGTAAATAGACGTGAAACATCTGCTGAGCTTCAACTTGCCAATAAATTCCACGATGTACACCGAAGTTCTTCCCTCTACGTACATTGACTTATGAAGCTTCTCTTTTTAGGGCAGCGATAGGTTCAAGTATTCATCAAACTTGAAGGAACCAATTTTTTTCTGGGATTCCACGAAAGACTCCGTGCAGTTCAAAATTTTACAACGCGGTTTTCAAATACATTTGATGATGAAGTTGTTGTTTTGCAAACATTGTCGACAAAGCATTTCACGTGATTAAGAAGCACTATTAGAACATCATACCAGGTTGCAACTCCAAATGCTCGAAGACAATTCAGTGAGGCCCAAAGCTCTTCATGAACAGAAACCAATTGTTGATGTCTTCACGGAGCATATGTTACCAATCACACATTGTGATTTTGCAGATGCAGGCTATGTGAGCGCCGGGTCTCTAAATGGGCACAGCACCCGTTAGACACACCGTTTCAGACCGTGCATCATGTGGAATCCCGGACCACTCATTAATATCTCCAGTATTAATAATTCATCTATTTGTCAGAAGGAAACGGGCGAATTTCATCTGTAATCATGGCGCGTGACACGCGCGTGACGTAATGGCAACCATCATGAATAATTCATGAGGTCGTCTCTGATTGGTCGGCAGCTGTTGTCATTGACATCGGATGAGAGTCATTCCTTGTGACAACATTAAAAACCACTATGTTGCAGACTGTAAAGCAGTTCAACAGCAAAGATGACATTATAAGACACACGGGTAAATCACGACTCAATGTTGTACGTCATTATCTCACCCTCCAATCAGAATCGTTCATTTGCCCTGGTAAAAATTTTTTTCACTTACCGATGGCAGTCATATGTTTAAAAGTAAGTGAAAACTGGTACAATTTAAGAGATGAAAATGGGAAAAGCTAAAGAATGTTTCCAATGACGAAAGCTGGGTATTTTTATATTACCATGGCAATTTTCATCTCACTTTCCGATGCAGGGGTTGATTTAGCCTAAAGATCGATCTTAACTTCAGTTACGAAGGATAACATGCACATCGTATCCTACGTAGCCTGGCTGCAATGCAACATAACTCCTACGACTGGTATAAGTTACAATGAGTTCGGTAAAATCGACCAGAAATCAGATAAGCCAGCACGCTGACTGAATCCAAAACCACTCCCTCGCTCAGAAAAAAGAATCAGCACTCCACACCATCGTTCATGATTACATTTCCTTAAATAACCGATGCAAATCACTCGAAATGTTTTTCGCGGTGGCTTTGCTCTTAATTGAAGGGCAGCCCTTGAAACTGATGTAGGTCCTTCGGCATCTCAGCAGACCTATCAGAAGAACAAGATACCGAGATCACTCTGTTTGCTTCGCCCTTCAAGGCGTTATACATCACCTCGTGGAGCCTCTCTCTAAGTAATGATTAGCGACGATGGCCTAAGAAATAAGATCACCACGGGTGCGTAGATTCGTTGTCAAGTCGTCTCGACCTGATCATCTTCTTCTTTTTAGTCTCTTCGTGAGCTAGAGTGGACTGTCAACAAGACAACTCTTTGATTACACCGCTTCGGTTTCTGTAAAAAACAATCCGACGACTGTTTGATCTCACCGAAGTGGTTTCGGTAAACACCACCCGACGACTGTTAACCGAATGTATACAGTATAGTGTGGGCTCTGGGGTCGATTTCACCAAATTCTTCGTAACTTAATATCAATCGTAGGACTTTTGATGCATTGAAGCCCTTCGTGGGAAAGGCCCCGTACGATGGGTTATCCTTCGTAACTCGAGTTACGATCGATCGCAAGGCTTCTTGAAATCAACTCATGTGGGATTATTCTTTTGCAAATTTTAAGTAAAGTAGCAGAAAAAAAGTCGAAAACTTGTGCTTAGTAAAAAAGAAACACACAAAATAGTCACAGTCTAGTAAGTTCATGTGTAGTTGTCATGGTTATTGTATAATTACTGCTTGTAGTTTCGCTTCAAAGTGTATCTCAGTTTTGTGGATTTGGACAGTAAATCATTTTGTCGACATGGAAATAGAACTCTCTGGATTGAAACTGATTCACGACCTGATAATACTCAGACAGAGATCATAATGTCCAACTTGAATTTATCGATAAATCACTTTGGCTATGACACGAATTAATTCCTCCTGAAAGCACAACAAGCCTGGACAAAATAACCTGACTTTTATCGGTGGTAAAAACACATATTCCTGTGACGTTTCGGGTAGATGGTCGCATCCAGTATTTCCCAACGGACAGAGAGAAAAATGTGAATTTATGGCCCTACACAAAAAGCCCAAGAAAGACGAGTATCAGGACTTCATTCAGAAAGAGGACGCTGTAAAATCGTTTTACCGTTTAGCAAGCCAGGGGTCGATTTCACCAAACTTATCGTAACTTACTATCAATCGTAGGACTTATGATGCATTGCACCCCTACGTAGGATATGATGTGTTAACCTTCGTAAGTCAAGTTACGATCGATCGTAGGCCTCCGTGTAATCGACCCCAGCTCTTTTACTAAAGGTTACAGGGGGTCGATTTCACCAAAACTCATGTATCAATCGTAGATGACTATGATCCATTGCACCCCTACGTAGGATATAAGATAGGTTATCCTTAGTAACTCGAGTTACGATCGATCGATCGTAAGGTTACCAGCAGCCGATTTCACGAAACTTTACGCCATGGCGTAAGTCCAACTTACGCCACAAATGTTGCGTAAGTGGCGCCACTTACGCAACATTTGTGGCGTAAGTTGGACTTACGCCATGGCGTAAAGTTTCGTGAAATCGGCTGCAGGTCTACCTGACTCGAATCAAAGAATATATGAAACACTTGTACATACTTGTAGGGTCGAACCTCACTCTTAATCTTAGCAACCAATGCACGCTTTAATCTGGAAACAGCAGATCATGTGTACACGGAAATCAGTTTCCACACCATGACGAAACAAACCAGAGCTAAGACTGGATTAACACTAATGATGGATAATATACAAACAGTTCTTAATGCCAGAAAAACTGATCGAATGTGTGAGCCTTGCAGCTGCAGGCTGCTTAGCAATCGGAGAGAGGGCCTTGATGAAATACCTGGATATATCCAAGACGAGTCTGAATCGCTTTCCGACTCTGCGCCATAAATCTCCGCTGGAGGTTTTTTCTCAATTAAGCTATGAATGATTGATGGTAGCGGCTTAATCGCCCGGCAATTGCTCGGTTGCCCCGGCCGAGATTCGCTCCGCGGTACCGCCTGGGACGAACGGAGAACGGTCCGGCGGGGGCCCCGTCACATGAACGGCAAAAAGTGAATGATTATTTATCCGCCGCCAACCATTAAAGGTAACTTCATATTTCTTTTTGTCAAAGAAATGCAGATTCATGGGAAAAAAAGTCAACGAAGATACAGTTACAGTCATCTGTGAAATTTCAAGTCCCATACGGTGCCCACTTTTTGAGAAAATTATGAAAAACGCCCACAGTAATTTCAAAATCTACGATCACCTAAATCTAAATTGTTTTTGGTCAATGGTTTTACTCTTTTCTGGATAAATACAGCATTTCAGGCAGAACAATTTTAACGGTATGTTTCTACCATCAACATCTTTATACCCTGTAAGTTAAAGGTAAATCTGTGAAGATTTCTGTTTCGGTATGTTACCAAAGTATGATAGTCTAAAGAAGGTCTTTGCGATGTAACTTGCATTCAGTGGACATCACTAAAAGTAAATTGTTGGGGACTTACATGCATAGAACACAAGATATGATTAATACAAGAATAAGCTTGGCATAGAAAGAGCTTTCTAACGGTATTTGAGAGTCATGGTCTTTCTCGATCTGTTGAAACCTAAAGCAGTGAGAAGTCAATTGTATATTTTGTCGACAATCAGTTTGAAAAGCAACAGGTGACATCCCAACCACAAATGTCGACTTCCTAATCAGATGTAGGGTATCGTGATTGTCACTTTTTTGTCAGTATCAATAAATGTTCAATAAATTATCAATACATATCCAATTATCGACACATTGGCACGACAAACGCACCAACATTTATCAACAAACACAAATAAAAGTAGGTGACCATTATCAACAATGGATAAATATCACCGATATATATTGATGTCATCAAAATACTTATTTTAGTAATTTATCAATACTGACAGATAATCAATATTGAAAATGATTAATACTGAACAAATGATCAATGCTAGTTAACGGAGGTATGGTAAGATATTCTCAAACATTGTTGCCGCAAACGAACATTCATAACGAAATAACATCCATAAAGGTTCAATCTTGTAGTTAACCTCTCATACAGGACATTCATTCCAAAGTGTATTTCAGCCCTAATGAGTTTGCAGTCAAGTTAAGTCACGATCAATGATCAGTCATGCTTTTAAGCATTAAAACTCGTCTCAAAGTATAAAATGCACAAATACTCCTTAGTTAACAATTCCAAACGACTCGCTAAAAGTCCCTAGCAGGTTATTATTTGTTCTGTTATTCCACACACTAGGAATCACCCGTTGCTCGGCATTGGCTGCCACTGATTTGGTTGGGGTTGGGGAACATGGATGAAATGGAGTTGGTCCGTTGATAAACGGAAGGACCTATGGCGAGATGCAAACATCCAGATGCACGCTTCGAACCTTCGGCCTGCCCGTGTTTGAACAACGGCAACTCTATAAGAACCATAAGCTACCTCTATTGAGCCAAACTGTTCAGACATTTGAGATAAAAAGCAAATATTCCGGATGGACGAGGCACGTTTACGATCAGAGGGTAGTGAGAGGGTCAACATTAGCAATCTAGAGTGACTTAACATCCGCTTAAAACTACAGCCTCTACGCGCGTGCTGGGTTCCAACATTATGAGAATCCTATGCAATTATACTTCGTGGTATTGCTATTGAAGATTTTCATTGAAGATCTAGATTCGTTTTCTTGTTCAAACAGCTTGAGTTGATTTCTGCTTTGCAAACCGTAACCATAAGCCTGATCAAATTACTTCAAAATGGATTGACGAAATAGAGCCGTATAGCCGACATTTTGAAAAGTCATAGTCTGATTTATGTGGCGACTGTCTGATAACACATCTATGACGTCAGCATAGATATCAGCCACAAAAACAGTTGTATTGAAGATTTTTTGCAGTTGCACCACCAACAACAATAGACGGGACAACAAATAAATGCAACAACAGCAAGAAAACAGACGACAATAGCTTCATTAGTAACAAGAGAAACAATAACACCATCATTCTTGTAAATTCATCTCGTCATGGTCTGACTTGTGGAGGCAAATAAAGAACTAATGGGGAAAAAAGACAAGCCGTGCGTCACTACAGAAACAAAATCAGTCAGAATGGAACAATTTGTCACGATTCTGAGCGAATTGGTTGAATAAGGACTAGCCTATAAATTATTAAACTTTCTCAGCTAAACTAGAACATCACCATAGTAATGAAACCAGGAATATGAGCCTGCTAACGTGCCCGTGTGTCTTCAGTGTCTCTGGCCGTGCTCTCCACACTTTTCACCGGTCGTAGTCCGGGTTTCGCCTCGGTTCAACAAAAAACCGGCACGGACTGTTTATTTACTGACGAAGATCATCTTCTGAAAGCTGGAAGAAAGGCAATACGTGGAGGCACATGCTAACCCTGGATTCGGTATTCGAATGGGTATGTACATTTTATTAAAGGGGACCTTGTGTGAACTGGGCAATGGGGTGTACGTCGATGGAATTTCGATTTACCCGATTTTAGTTTTCGATTCTTGGTGGCAGCAAACACGCAGCGGTTCACCAATGCGCATGCCCGAGATTTAGCGAACAGCAGACAAGAAAAAAAGACTGCAATTTGACACCAATTTAGTCTGATACACTTGACAACATAGATTGATTGTCTTTTGTTTTAGAGAATTATGAACCCTTTGGACTATGTACTAGGACTTTAAAGATCTCTTTCACCATACGTTCATTCACAAATCGATCACGCTGGGCAAATCCAGTCTTGTTCAAACGAAATCTATCATACCAATCAGAATCGATAAAGTTTGACTTCGAATTTCGGATACTTGCAAGAAGTCATGGTTTAATATTAAAACCAGCGTAGTTCAAACATTCATTATGCTGAAGCCAGAGGCGGTATAATAAACCGTGTTTGCTCACCGCACATCCGGCATTAAACATTCTTATGACGCCAATAACAACTTTCACATCACGACTTCCAAATTTCATAAGATCTACGCAACAGGCCTACACGGTCCATCCAGTTAGTCATAGGAAGATACTATTTCTAGCTCCGATCTATGTATATTAAATTTATTTTCTTTCGTGTTTGAAGGCTAAAATGGCGCGAAAACAAGAGACGCGCTGATCTCAGGTTGTCTAGCAACCGTTTCCTATATAAGATTCGCTGCTACTGTAATTGATTACCTCATTCAGAAATCATTGATGACAAAGCGCGCGAAACGAGTTAGACTCTGAAATGAGATAAGATTTGTTATCTTAAAATGGATATAGCAATATCGAAATGTAATTATTTCATGAGAATTGGCAGCTTAGAACATGCTCACCAAATCAAAAATACCAAAAGATTCAATCAAGTAATGTTAAACACACACACATACACCTTCACACACGAATGGGCGAAAACAGAAAAAGCCATGTTACTAACGAATAAATAGGCCCCTACATGTCAATTTACATTGAAATTTACTACATTCATGTTTGTGTCCGTTATTTTTGCTTGATTATTCTGGCACCGAATTTGTTCTTTATAGACCTTTCTTTTATTTACAAACATTGGCCCGTGGTTGGCATGGGCGGCCAAAATGTTGCAAATCAGTTCGTCTTCTTGACAGACGGCGTGACCAACTTCAACGTTTTTGTAAACTGTCCATACCTGTACGAAATACAAGCCAGCATTGCTTGTGTTGTTTCCATTACATTCAGCAATATATCTTTTAATGTTTATGAAACGTTGTGTACAAGTTGGGTAAAATATGTTTTTATTTTGTATGCCTGGCTTTAATGTGACGTTTTGCAAAAGAAAGGTCTATAATGTTCAAGAGGAAACTTCCTGCCATGTGTTATTTCCATTCATTCCAGCTACCATTATAGCGCTTCAAACGTTTCACTTTAATTCTCATTTCAGGTAAATAAGAAATTCAAACCGCCCACGGGATATGAACATGGCGACTTGAATTGAAACAGGAGACGACGTGAACTTTACCCTTGTTATTGCGATAGACTTCGTTCAAGATTCTAACTTAATGTTAGACGCCAGATGCGCTCGTGTAAGGTTGCATTTTCATCTTGCCCTACCGATGGAGATGTATTGCATGCAATACTAAGGGCAAGAATATTGAATCGGTCTGCGGCGAGTGGTATTTCAATCACGTATTAATTCATTTCAGTTCGAGAAGACGAGACTATGCATATGCAATATACATTAAGAAGTGGATTCAGAATTTGGTATAACCTTTTGCGACCCCATGTGGATCTCAATCCATCTATAACCCGAGAACCTCGCAGTGTGCCGACGCCTTGCACAGGTTCACAAGTTGCAACATGATCAGTACAAGTGGCTACTCGGGGGGGGGGGGGCTTGGCTTGGGAGGGGGGAATGAGCGCCCCAAAAATGCAATTTATTGAGAAAAAAAAAACATGCTGGAAAATATTGATCTTTTCCGTTCTTACGCGCCACTATTGGTGCATGCTTTTCTACACCTAATGAGACATAACAAGCGAGTGTTAGAAGAAGGGTCAAGCCCACCCCACCCCCCCCCAAAAAAAGGGGCTCTTATAGCCCCTCCCAAACTAATGACTCCTCTAGCCCCTCCCCCCCCCAAAAAAAAAAAAAAATATCGGCTCTAGATCCGCGCCTGATTGGTACCATGATCCAAGTACAACCGTCACAATATTAAAAACTTAACATGATATAGTTTCAATACAATGATTTTTCCTAAATGAAAGCAAAAAACAAGTCTCAGTGTCTTCAGACTCAAACAAACAAGCAAACAAATGCAAATATGCAACTAAAGTCAAACCATCGAACTGGTATACTTCTCTCTTTATTTAAGCACTCATTTCTTCAAAACGAAACTGTTTGGACAAAGTGTGAGTTGGTTTGCGTTAAGACTACACCAGTGGTGACTTTGTTCCGGTGCTCTAATGCCAAAGACTTTGGCCAAAGTGGAATGTGCAATATTATGTCGGTGGAACTGGAATTCATTATGTTAGCATATTGGGTGAATAAAAAAAGGCAAACTTAAGTATCATAATTACCGACATGTTTTGGCCATGCAGTTAATATGGGCATGCTAATAGAGTCATATAGACTTACTACATGAACTCTAAATTTTCGATACAGCCCTAGGCGTATTCACCACATCGTGAGACAACAGATAAGTACATTTTATTTGATTTGATTTTCACCACGATGAAAAACGTTTAGAATTTTTTCACCTTTATTAAAACAATTTTTATGTCAGTTTATGGTAGGTTAAAATTGCACTGGTCAACATAACAACTGGCTGAACCTTTGGTGGGCCGGTGGAGAGATTGAGTCTTATTTGCTGTATAAACTACAGTGTATTAGAAAAATCCCTGAAAATCGTGTCAAAGAAAGTTTCTCCAAGCCACATGGCGACCTTTGGCACAGATTTATCGGTGGTACAGATCCTAGTTGATATTTGAGGCTTTTCGAAACGGAGGCTCAGGCTTAGGCTGAGGCTCAGGTTCAGGCTCAGGTTCAGGCTCAGGCTCCAGCTCCATTTCATGAATCCATTCTTAAATAACGGGTATCAAAATAGAGGCTTTTGGCTGCGGTTCTGAAGTAGATTCTCTGGTTTGAAAAGGAAAACAGAGCTTCAGATTCAATAAAAAAAACCACAACCCTATATTTTCAGCATATGGATGACGGAGCTGGATCTGGAGCCTGAGCCTGAGCCTGAGCCCCCGTTTCGAAAATGCCCTTTAATTTATTTGAGGCACTATCTTTATCTGTCGAAAACTGAAATAATTACGGCGATCTGAAATGAATGAGCCCTGCATTGATAGCTATAGTGCCCAGCGACACTCGGATAAACCTTGCTGCAATAGGCTAATTTGTACAGATGGTTTAGGGGCTTGACACCTGAAAAGTTTATTTATTGCTTGAGAATTTTGTAGATATTTATGACCTTCATTTCTAATAAAAATAAAATTGAATATAGTACTAGGCCTGTTTGTACCACGTCAGTAAGATGGACTGTTTTCCAGCCACATCGAGCTGGTTATTATACATTGGAGCCTCGTGTGAAAGGCCATACAAAAATCATATCTTCTAATGGACGATTGGTGGCAGCAAACAGCTTTCCCGTAGCAACGGCTCTGACTCGTCATAAATCTGAGTTAGCACACATTTAATGTTATTAACATATTATTCAGTACTTGGACGGAAACATGAAATATGGGCGATTCCAAACGGTGCGCCACCAAGAGTTTGCAAAAGGTTGCAAACTCTTGGTGGCGCACTATTTGAAATCTCCCGTATTGACCTGACGATTTTAGGATAATAGATGCCACCAGTAGACAGCTAAAGGTGCGTCGCTTGAATGTGAGGGGAGGAGACCACCAAATACGTCTTCCGATGAAGAATATTCTTCAAGACAGCTCTTTGTCGTTCCATTCTCTGTAGATGTCTGAAAAAGAGCAGACCAAAAGAGGCCAGATTAGAAATGAAGTGAAAATTGTAAAATGAAGGAATTTTGCGGGGCCATGGGGGGTGGGGGGCTAGGGGGCCTAGAGGTTCTCCATGTGCTAGCTACTATGGGCGTTTACGAAACGGAGGCTTAGGCTCAGGCTCCAGCTCGGACATCCATATGCTGAAAATATAGGTTGTGGTTTTACACTGAAGCTGAAACTGTGTTTTCCTTTTCAAACCAGAGAATCTACTTCCGAACCGTAGCAAAAAGTCTGTATTTTGATACCCGTTATTTCATAATGGATTCACGAAATGGAGCCGGAGCCTGAGACGGAGCCTGAGCCTCCGTTTCGTAAATCCTATGATGCCCGACAATCCTACACGTCATAAATAAAGGCACAAAATGAGCAGCCATTACTTGCATCTCTGGCGCCCCCTATTGACAGAATCTTCCCGAACTGCACCTTACCTGGACTTCAGCTCTTCTATTCTTTCTGAGCAAATCGCAATGGTTCGAATACTCTGCGTTTTCTCTCCTCGAATAGCGTCTAAAGTCGTCCTATAGTTGATAAGCAACGCCCTTCTTGCCGTGTGAACCTAAAGCAGCCAAAGTACAAAATGAAAATCCTTTAAGTAACCCAAGTTTTCTTTTACAATGCATGGACAAATAGAGGGCGCTATACATTCTTTACACATTTTTAAACAATGTGCCTTCTTCGGTGTGTCCCAATTTAAAATTGTAAAAACGTACGTACCTCTGGTGAAGGTTTGGGTTTTTGGTTTTTCCTTTGCTTGTTTGATCTTCCCTTTATCCTTCTTTTTGTCCCGACGTCCATCTTTTCATTGGCATAAGGTTTGGTCTTCATGAGGTAAAGTTTGGGCACGAAGAGGAGCACCAAAGGCACGTAGCCAGTGGAGGTGACACCAACGGCAAGAACGAAAGCCTGGAAGTGTTTCCCGCTCTCGATGACAAGATATAGCGCCACCGTGGCCGCCCAGAACATGATGTGCACGATCAGGGAGAAGAACGTAAACTTTCCCTCTTGGAAGTTTTCGTTCTGGTTCCTGCCTTTAAAGGCCAGGCCGATGCCAATAGCGTCTAAGATGACACTGTAGGCTAGAGACAGTGCGAGGGCAAGCACGTCTCCATCTTGACAGTCCACGTACACGGCTCCTCCGACTGTATCCACGATCCTCGACATATACGGGATGTCGATCGCGAACCAGACTCCTGCGAATACGCAAAATGTTACCAACTCACACAATACGATAAGAACTCGCGTTCCGTTGGCAACAAACTGCCGGCCTCTGTTCAACACGTAGGCGGTCAAGGTGAGAATTCCCTGCAGGAGTGCGACCGACAAGAGCTGGAGGAGCGCTTTAACGGAACAGAAAGCGTCAGAAGCTGGTAACATGGGTAACCAGGAAGAAACGAAACAGAGGAGGGAGCAAAACAATATGGCGTGGCTGTGTCCCGCGCATGCGCGAAAGACGATCTGAGTGTGACGTTTAAAGATAAAAATGGCGGCACTGATGATACACAGAATGATTCCTGGGATGGATGACGTCATTAAGATCAAGCCAAGAGGGCTTACCGGAAGGAAGTAAAGATCCGGAAGCTTAACACATCCGGTCCGATTGGCGTTAACGACCTCCTCGTCCGAGCAGTTTGAACACGTGAGGGCGTTCTCCCTGTCGCTGTAATGGTTATCGAGGCAGTCCACGCACTCCCAGCAGCACTCGGAGAGACCTTTGGCTATTCGACGCTTGCCTGGACGACAGGGGGCGCTGCAGATCGAATCAGGCACCGCTCCCTGGGAACAATCATCTTCATCTGGCCATGTCACATTCCCGTCGATTGTAAATTCAACATTACTCCATAATCCGATTTTCTCTATGACCGTTTCTTCGGAGCAGACGGTTTCCGGTTTCAGGTTAAACACGTCGTAATTAGTGGCGCCCAATTGCAGATTACCACCATCCGTAAGTTCTATTCGGTAACCGGATTTACCGACAAAACTGACGTTTTTCATGAACGTCAATATTGTCTCGCCGTCGATACGATTGTAATTTTCTTTTTTACAATGCGTGTCGTCGCACCCCAAAGCCTTGTGAAGTGCCATTGCTATAACTTCCACAGAATCAAAGATGGTTGACACAAATTCTCCAGCGAACACCAAGTCATCGTCAGGCAACACCTCGTAACCGCTGCATTTATTCTGGTACAGACGAGAACCACCCTGTCCCTCGGCAATAGAACACGCGAAGCTATTCTCCCAGTACTCGATAAGAAACGGATCCTGGTAATCGGTAACCGCAGGCGAAAGACCGCGCAGGTACTCCACGAATCCGTCGACTTCCCTGGTAGTGTAGCGCAATCCCAGCATTCCTCGCGAAACTTTGGCGATCCTGTCGTCTGCTATGAGCGCGGGCGAAGCGGTCCACGCGTCGGTACCAATCCACGTGTAGCCAGTAGCATTCTGATCAGCGAATACCTCCAAAAGCCTCAACATTGGAGACTCATTGGCAAATGCAACGATCACTTTGATGTTTGGAAAGGTTCTGGAAAACAAAGAGATGATTATAAAACGACAATTACTACAAATACAAAATGGGCGAGATGTCGATCCTCAAAAACTCTTGTTCTGCAATGTGACAAATTCATAGGCCCCTTCACTCATAAGCCATTGATTGGTTACGTAGAAAGCATGAAAAAAAATTAACAAGACATGTCTTTAACTTTGTCTTATTTTAGACCGAAACGTCATGCCCTCCTAACTCCAAATATTTGACACATTTCAGGTCTGTATTTGGCAGTGTTGTAGTCGAGTACTGCCGAGTACCAAAGCAGGTCGAGTACTTTGCCAGTCGAGTACAAGTACTGGTTTCCAAGTACAAGTACTTGTGCATCCCGAGTACAAGTACGAGTAAAAGTACTTATCTTCCGAGTACGAATACGAGTACAAGTACAAGTACTTATCTTCCGAGAACAAAAGTTGCGCTGTAGCGTTTAAGTTGACTCCATTCTGCACAAATTATCGGTATCCTTTGAACCCAAATTGAACAACAGTCAATGTGGACGACATGCCAACAGCTGATCTAAAAATGGTGGTCAACACACTTGGCTATGCGTTGTAACAGTAATACGTTACGGCAACAACGTAAACGCCAGGCACGGAAAAGTCTATTTTCCAGTCTCAACTATTCGTAAGCATGTAATTTCTATACGCTAGATTCGATTCGTTGTTAAAATGCTCAGATTCACGAACTTTAACTGAACAGATTTTGTTTATCGAGTACTCTGTTTTGAGTACGAGTATATACGTAGATGCTCGAGTACAATTACTACAACACTGGTATTTGGTTGAAAAGAAGTTTGCAGCAGTGAATTACTAATTGTATGCATTTTGTTTTGATAAATCATAAAGAATAATAAAGTGATAAACTGCTGCCTACTGGTCATCAGCCAAAATAATGACCTGAAATTTGTAATTTGCTGGGAGTAAGGAGGGCCTGCCTGACGCGTTTCGATCCTAGCAGGATCTTTATCGAAGGCAAAAACAAATTGGTAGAAGGCCAATAAATCTTAATAGGTTACAATCGCAATGGTGCTACTCAATAACAATTATTTACACTGTCATTCGAATCCATTTGATAACCAGAAAATATCCCCTTTCCTGGTGTCATACCTTAAATCCTTTACAATTTGTACCAATTCCTCCTCCGTGCTACGGCTACCGATCTTGTTCCTATAGGCCACGCATATGCTTTTGTTCTTGGCCCGCTGAAGGAACAGATCCAACCCGCCAGATCCGTAGGCCACGTCGTCCGTGGCCAAGGTGGCGACCACTGACCAGCCAAAGTGGCTTACGATGTCAGCCAATGCAGTGGCCTGGTGCCCGTCGCTTGGAACCACTCGGGTGAAATAGCTGCGAGACAAACACGAGAGCAAAAGTGAAAGATGAACTTTTTCATAAAAATATTTCTAATTCATTGAAAAGTTGACAAAGACAAATTGACTGGAGCGGGATTTGAACCGCGACCTCAGGAACATTTTAGGATAGATTGTGAAGTTGTCATGGCAAGAATTATATTCAGCACATTATGACTCGTATCGTTTAAGCGTCAAAATAATTATAATGCCCCATACAGTTGTCTAGCTTTGGCAAGTGCTGAACTGTGAGTTTCTCCATTATGTACACCTTATGCAGGGATTGAAGTGAAGTTATCCATTCATAAGGGACTAGCGCCCTCTATATAATAATTATTTGCGAGCAAAAAAATCAAGCGAAAGTTTGACTTTTTCCAAAGCATTAAAATTCTTTGGACCTTTTGAGCGTTCCTGAGAAACAACAGTCTGGCTGTGGCTTGGATTTACAAATGAGACTTTGGAGAGTGGCCATAGCCGCCTCCGTTCTTTGGCTACGGCTAGGAAAATTCGCCGAGCACGGCTCTGCGCGACCATAAAATAATGCGACATACAGCGAAATGATTCAGTGGGATGCTTCATCGCGCGGTGGCGCCCTTCTTAGCAACAGGTCCCATACCGTGACAGTTAAAATAAATTAATTTTGTCTGTGGTACCGGCAGGTCAGCTATAAACGTCTGTATCTGTTGAAAACATCCTTTATCCTCATCAGTCTAATAAATTTTTACTGCCAAACCAGAGCAGCAATGGCACCGTTCCGATCAATTAATATCATACTACTTCACGTTACATTTAATTAAAGTTCCGCTCCAGTTAATATTAACTCATAAACAGACGAACGATTTCAATTTGATATTACAAAAAAAAAAAATTCATTTGGCGCCAAAATCATTTGGTTAGAACTCGACGAGAATACAATGACGGTTTAATTACATTGTGGCTTTGAACAACAACTGCATAATACCATGAAACATCTTGTCAAACTAATATAGTTGATGCATAATTTAAGAGCAAATCTCCAAAGAATACTTGACATATAGTGTTGTCACCTTTTGCGAGTGAAACTTACAAATTATTCAAAAGCTGTCTTCGCGCCAGAGGGGCAGTTGGGATTTAAAATATCGTGCTCTGTTTTCCCGTTGGGATCTCATCGGCCAACAGCCTTTGCTTAGCCTTTAATTAAAGTCGCATTAAATGCCTCAACACGAAGGTTGAGTACAAACACGCTTAGGACAAGACGGCCAATTCCTTTAATTTCTTCCACGTGTACACTGCCCTTTAAAGGTAGTATCATACTTTGTTTTTTGTCAACGAAGTACATATTCATGGACAGAAATATGAAGGAAGAGACAGTCACAGTCATCTGTACAAATTTCAGTCCCATACGGTGCCCACTTTTTGAGAAAATCGTGAAAAACGGCCACAGTATTTCTTAAGTCTTTTCTCTTTTATTTTTTGATCTTTTAAAAGATCAAAAAGATTTTCTGTCGTTGTTTTACTAATTTCTGGATAAATACGCCATTTCAGGCGGAACAATTTTAACGGTAGGTTTCTACCAGCACCATCTTCATACCCTGAAAGTTATACGGAAAGTTATTTGGTTTCTTACCAAAGTATGATACTACCTTTAAACATAATTTCATATAGCCGATATAATGATTATTTAAATGAGATATTATTTAAATATTTATTTTTATTTGGAATTATCGAAACTGACTCGATTAATTAAAGTTTAACTAACAAAATTGACTGAAGCGGGATTCGATTTTTGTAGGCCTTTATCCACATTATTAGACATTAAATGAAGTCAATTTACAAATTTAGTGGATCGAAATGCATTGAATCATATTATTTTAACTACAAGCAAGCCAAACATCGTTCTGTTATTTGGAGATTTAGAGCATAATGTACACAAATATGGCGTCAAACAGTGCCCTCAGTTGGTCAACAGAATTATGGCCTGATGTAATAGCTGCAGTTAAAGGTACAGTACAAGATTGGTAACATACCCAAACAGAAATGTTCACAGATTTATGTATAACTTTCAGGATATGAAGATGGTGCTGGTACAAACATACCGTTAAAATATTTCCGCCTGAAATTGTGTTTTTATCCAGAAATAAGTCGAATAAAGACCGAAAACAGTTTTGGTCTCGAGGGTAAGATCAAAACCATTCTTCATGTAGTAAAAAAACCCATTTGAGTCGGATTTTTGCTATTTTCTTGTGACTCAGATGTCCGATTGAGCTCAAATTTTCATAGGTTTATTATTTCATGTACATGTTTGATCAGACAAAGTGTGTGTGCTTTAATATTGTAACTGATTTTAATTAATAGTTATTCCTTGTTCATTCTCCCACGTTCTTTCAATCAATCATTTACATTTACCTGTAACGTGCTTCACTGAGTAGCTCACTGGTTGCTGAGTAACTGATCTCAGGTAGTTTGAATAGCTGGAATAGACTCGCCACAGACAAGGCAGCGTTACTGGTAGCTGGCCCAACAACGGCCACGAGATGACCCATTCTGTCGCCAGAGTTGGCCTCTGCAGATCTGGAAAACAATTCCACAGAACAAACAAATTGGTTGAATTTTTTAGTCATGAACTGCTGCAAACTGCTCACAAACCAAAATAATCACCTGAAACATTTATTATGCTTAGAGTTAGAAGGGCCTGACATTTCGATCCTAGTAGGATAAATACGTGGAATTAGGAGGGTTTGACGTTTCGATCCAAGCTGGATCTTTATCAAAGGCTAACCTAAAGTGCTTAGAGTTAGGAGGGCCTGAAGTTTCAATCCTATTGTAGGATCTTTGTCAAAGGTTAAATGCTTATGGAGTTAGGAGGGCCTGACGTTTCGATCCTTGCAGGGTCTTTCTCAAAGGCTAAATGCTTAGAGTTGGGAGGGCCTGACGTTTCGATCCTAGCAGGATCTTTCTCAAAGGCTAAATGCTTAGAGTTGGGAGGGCCTGGCGTTTCGATCCTAGCAGGATCTTTCTCAAAGTATAGCCTATGCTTGCATAAGTTTGTAGTAAGTAACAAAGGCAAATATTGAATTTTGCTTAAAACGTTGCGTGAATACCTTTAAATGGCGGACGCAGTCGCCGATTTGGTACTTGTTTTTGTCCGTCCACTATAAGCATAGAGGTATATGCGTATAACACATGGTCGTGGATTTAGGACAATATCAACTATACGTAGTTACAACATTACATCAAAAGACTGTGCAAGTGACGAATCCGTTCTGATTAAAAATAACTGGCCTACATTCTTGCATCTCATGTTGCCTTCTTACGCTCTAGGGACATAGATTAGTCTACATGAATTGCAGTATGTTGACTACATCAGCTTACGGTGACCTGGGAATAGAAGGTATTATGCGGACCGGAATAATCAGCTTGCTTTGTCTGTATCGTGATATAGGTAATATTGGAGGTAGCATACATAGAATTCCTCTTCTAATGACCTCCTATACAACATGGGAAGACATATCAATAACGTGGAATATTATTTGGCAATCAGGTTGGCGTAGCGGTTGTTTCACCTCGCCTTTCACCTCTGGCGGTCAGGGTTTCACCCAGAATATTACTCAGGGGATTTTTTTATTTCCTCCCACCTCTAAAACTGCATCTTCTTCTCATCATCTTTTCATAAAAGGTTTCATCAGGCTTTCGAGCTACAGTGCCTAGGGCGCGCTTGGGGAATCCTTGGTTTCATAACCAGAAATAGGTAATAACATCGGGACAGGATCAGAGAGTGACCATGATGACATGGGTGCTCTTGAGACCAGTTTGAGCCATCTGGTTTGGGCTGATCCCAGCTCAGACGTCTGTGGTCCCACATTAAAGGAGGCTGTCCTCTCTCCAAACAGATTATCAAATTCAATGCATCTTATATAATTATGAAAGCAATTACAAACACAATCAAACAACAACCACCACCAACAAACAAACACACTTTTGGAGTCGGGCAGCTGAAAGGAGCATGATAAAAAGACACATCATCAGGGGCGGATCCAACATTTTACAAAAAGGGGGAGGATGAAAATGTAATGCACCCAAGTCCCCTACGGAGCGTGCCATCAAAGGTAGAAGGGTATAATGTTGGGCCTGACGTGAACTGCCCAATTAATTTTGGTCTTCCCGTCTTTTTTCTATCTCTTTTGAGTCTCTCTCCCTCTCAATATATTGGTTATAATTATTTTTTTTTAGAAAAGAGGAGGCCTACGCCCCACGCCCCTGGAACAGAAAGGGGCGGGGACATAAATTATGCCCCACGCCCCCGTGGATCCGCCTCTGACCATTCAGAAAACGCGTGCATGACGCGTCGCGCTCTCACCCACTATAGTTGTTTCATCAAAAAACGGTGCAACGCACTGTGCATGATTAGTCATCCTCTGCCCACAACCGAGCGTCTTGAACGCAAATTCAATTCAATAAATTCACCGCACTTTATTCCCATATTCCTTTCATACTCTTTCAGCCCACTCCCCGTACCCTATACGAGAAACCGACGCAAATGTTGGAGACAGACAGAGAGTGATGGTAAATATTTGCCAGTCATTTCCCAGCCAGTCAGTATACTCACATGTTCTGACAGGCACCGAGGCTAGACGAGCTGGTGATGAAGTCCAGGCAGGACTTGACAGCTACGTTAGGGTTACCGCACGTGTCTTTGAGGTGGAAACCTGCACGCAAACAGAACGAGTATAGAGTGTTCAGACAAAAACCAAGCAATGTGCAATGTTTTGACGAAATTTAAAAATTAGTTTTCTGCGTATAGGGACAATGCATATACAAAATAATAATATAATTTAATATTCAAGTGGCCGTCACAACTGAAAATAATGCATTTGAATAATAATAACAATAATGAATCATCAAATAACCACAAGGGAAATTGACATAATTTTAAGTTATTGAAAAGTGAACAAAAATTGAAAGCAGCGGGATTCGAACTAGCGAGCTCCAAATTAGAATAGGACAATTTCGATTCCCGTAAACAAATTTAATCATACTACGAACGTGTATGAATTCAAAGTAAGAAATTAGAAGCCGATCTTTGTTCAAGTTTTCACTTTTTATGAAAGCTTCCAAAGTTATTGTTGTGATAACTTGTGAAGAAAAGAAAATAACAACAACAACAACAATAGAATAAACAAGCCGATGAACTGTGATGTACTACACTTGAAATTAAGTTTTTCTCGTCTGAAACGCATATTGTTTCTTAAACTCGATACCAATTTCATAAAAATGCCCCAAAGTGCAAATCATAAAAACTCATCTCTAGAAAAAACCCCAGCACTATCGACCGAATCTTTATGTGATGATTTTTCCCTTCGATTTGTACTCAAAGCATTTGTTTGTTCAGTGTGACATTTACAAAGGAGTTTGGGCCTAGCGGCCAGATTCTACCGAACACATTTTTCTGCTAAAAGGCATGATTGTAACCGTTGTATTTAAACAACAACCAGATAGAATTAGCCATGCATGGATAACATAGAACATCTTAACAATTATTCTTTCGTATTGTGAGCACGCAACGCCGATTCTTCACAATAATATTCATAATAAATCACCAGTATATAAGGAGCGTATACAATAACATCGTCTGAATTAATTAAATTAAAAAAATTGCGAAGTGCGCTCGCCCGCAGCCCGCTGAACAAACCCTAAGCTTATTTGATTGCCAACAAAAGAAGTAAATTAATACCTTTTCTTCGCAAGATGGAAAATAATTATATTGCCGTCAAGGTTTGGAGACGTCACAGGCGAACCGTCCCCAGATCAATCTTGCATACAGAGCACTGAATAGCCCCCCAGTTGACAAAGTACACGGGATCGAGGTTGAAGACGTCATAGGGATTAAGTTGAACCGTGTGCGACAAGACAAACACCATTCATCAAAATCCCTCAATTAATTGGATATCTAATTAAGTACTTTATGGCTACATTGCTGCTATCGTTTGATGCAATGAAAGTCCATAACGAATGGAAAGTCTAACTAAATCTCCGCTGTATTTTGCGTGTAATCTCATATTTTTAATTACATTCTTGCGTGTGGAAAGCGTTTATATACGTACGCCAACTGCAGGCTTCGCAATTCAAATAACTATTGCCGACTTAAAACATCAACTCCGTTTGAAATGAAACTAAAAAAAAGATCATCAAATAACCACAAGGGAAATGACTGCATTTAAAGTCATTGAAAAGTGAACAAAGAAAAATTGATTAGAGCGGGATTCGAACCGGCGACCTCCTGAATACCGTACAGACCAATACCGTTCCGTTCCCAATAGTCAATTATCTTTGTTCGTGAAACCACGCACATACCGCCATATCCCAAGGGGAAAACATGAGTAGGATTTGAAACTTTGCATGGTGGAAATAGCATACGAAAGTAAGGTTTGTGGAGAAACCATGTATACATATGAACTCTTTTCTAGAAGTGTGGTTTTGAAAAGAACCGGTGAGACATTTGATCTCAACGTTTCGGCCAGTGTACTCTGGCCGTCCTCAGGAGAGAGAACCAATAGCGACAAAGGTTTTCTCGTAAGCGGTAAGCCAACCACTATTTTCAGACACAGGTAATTATACAAAATGGATCTTAAATCTTGATTTTAGCGCCACAAGATAAACCTATGTATAGCCTAATTAATCACAGAAAACTAAACAATGCAAACTGTGAAAAGGAGCTAATTATAATAGCGACAAGCTTACACATTGCGATGCTTATAACAATTTTAAAGTGAAAGGTACTCTCGTAATTTGGTAGCATGCCGAAACAGAAATCTTCACAGATTTACTTACAGTATAACTTACAGGGTATAAAGATGGTGATGGTAGAAACATACCGTTACATTTTTCTGCCTGAAATGATATTTATCCAGAAAAGAGTAATACCAATGACCAAAAACAATTTTGATCTTTTAAAGATAAAAAATAATGGTGAAAAGATTTAGAAATACCGTTGGCGTTTAAGTTCTCCGTTTTCTCAAAAAGTGGGCACCGTATGGGACTGGAAATTTCACAGATAACTGTTACTGTATCTTCCTTGACATTTGCCCACGAATCTGCATTTCCTTGACAAAAACAAAGTATGATATAACCTTTAACTCAATATTATACATACTCCAAAAAGACTAAGGGAAGCCATTTTTGATTCAAACAATATAACCTTTAATGAGTTTTCATACTCGCAATACGCTTGTCAAACTGCATGGCACGGACTCAAATAAAACCCGCTTTTAATTATTCCCGCGTTTTTTGATGAAGAAGGTCGCTATGGGATTTGACAGCCACACGGCTACCAAGCGGTCTGTATAAACGACCTAAGAATTAAAGGCTGATTCTGTGCAGTCAGCCGAACAATATAAATGACAGTAGGGTCAAGTACAAACGATCGAGGCCCTCGTTAAATTATCCAGTTGAATGGTAATTTATCAAGAAATTTGTTCCCAGGGAAACAGCACACCAGCGCCATCGTGTCTGACATTTTTTTCGTGTGTTTTCAGTTCTCGTAGGAAAGTGAATATGAAATATGCCCCAACGTCATCCGCCATGAATGTGAAATTAATCATAAATGCATAAAAATGAGGGATTATTTCGTTTGAAAGAAAAGCTAGATAATGAATAAAAAGACTTCATATTATTATACTGTATTCTACCTTTAATTGGGCCGCGTGGGCAGCATCATTTTAGCAACAATAAGTGCTTGTGGTAATGATCCAGAAATAATTATCAAAACTGGGTCATTGATTTAACCCTGGGAATATTATCAGCACAAAAGCATCTCGTACGCAAGGTAAATGTCACAGACAGCGAACCACGATCCCACCTTTACTTAGAAATCGTTCCAAATATCGATTCATAATATCTTTTCAATGCAGCGTGTGAAAATGTTTCCATATTGCCGTATGCTGGGCCCAGAAACCAATTTTCCAAGGACTTCATACCGTATTACACGTATTGCTATTTTAATACACACTTTTACACGTCTCGTGTCAACAAACTCTGGCATGTTCTTGCAGTTCACGCGCGTCTACTAAACAAACTGTTTGGTAGGCCTACTTCACCAATGAAAGCCTCGCCATTTTGTACAACCTTTTAGCCTTTGAGAGAGCTCCTGCTAGGATCGGAACGACAGGCCCTCCTGACACTATTAGCATTATAAACATTTCACGTCATTTTGGATGATGAGGAGTGTTTAGCGTGCAAGGCTCAATTTTTACACACTAAATTAAAATACTCGGGTTGATATACAGTACTTCAGAGATATATTTATTGTTGAATACATGATGAAGGTATACAATGCTGCTCTGAGTTTAAAAACCCAAGTATGATAAGTTCGACAACATGTGGCACTAAGCAATGTTGCTTGAATGATGGCTAGCAGTAAGACTCAGAGCAGCATTGTATACCTTCATCATGTATTCAACAATAAATATATCTCTGAAGTACTGTATATCAACCCGAGTATTTAGTGTGTAAAAATTGAGCCTTGCACGCAAAATTGCTGACCCAGACGTGATAAGACAAACAAAAATGGATTGTGATAATTACATTGAATAGTAGAAATAATAATGATGCAAAGATTAAAAATACGTAAACAGACTTCACCAGTCCATAATGTAAAATTAATGAACCGCTACAAGTGTGCAGCAGTTCCTAATTATGTATTGGTATAAGATTTTAAGGTTAAATTTTGGGGCAGATCGAGGATCTCTCAAGAGATCTAAAAAAAAAATGACTAAAATCATCGATCATGTATCTAATTCATTCTCTTTCTTTCTTTATTTTTTTTTAAAGAGAGAAATAATTCATCGCAATCATCTAATTGTAATTACTGCTAATATCAAATCATTAACCAGTAAAAACATCCTCCAAATCGAACCTCATGTTTCCGAAAAAACTATGGATAATGATTATTATTCATTCCAAGGGAATTTGTGTAAAATGCTGAAATCGAAATGATATACCACACGCTTTTGTTTTTGGTATTCAGATAACATTTTCTCGATAATGACAATATTTTCAGAAAAGAGGGGAATTATTTCACATGAATATTGGTATTGATATACACTTCAGAAACTGAATTTGTTTATCTGGATATTAACATATCCTATATTCTAGCCATCACAAGTTTTAAGACGGCAGAATAAAAATAAAATAACTACACTTCAGCAATGTGAACACAAACCCAGGTAATATCAAACATTAAAGGTAATATCATATTTTTGTTTTTGTCAAAGAAATACAGATTCATTGGCAGAAATATCAAGGACAATACAGTAACAGTCATCTGTAAAAATTTCAGTCCCATACGGTGCCCACTTTTTGAGAAAACAGTGAAAAACAGTCACGGTATTTCTTAAGTCTTTTCACCGCTATTTTTGATCTTTTAAAAGATCAAAAAGATGTGGTCGTTGTTTTACTAATTTCTGGATAAATACACAATTTCAGGCGGAACAATTTTAACGGTAGGTTTCTACCAGCACCATCTTCATATCCTGAAAGTTATACGTAAATCTGTGAACATTTCTGTTTTGGTCTCTTACCAAAGTTTGATACTACATGTACCTTTAAAACATTCAAGTAACCGTGCAACCAAAGAACTCAGCGACCACGCAATTAAACCAACCATGCCATTAACAACTTGAAACCAAGCAACTGAGAAAATCTTCTCCATTATACGCATATCACGAAGTTTGGTGACAAATTAAATCCATTTTACTTTTTGGTATTAACATTTCAAAGGTTATTAGCAATCCTTTCGTCGAAAAAAGATCGCCGCTTGCTTTATTACGCCATAATAGAGAATAAATATCAATTCGAACAGTCTGTTTATTTTCCTATAAGTGCGCCCCTTTTTATAACTGTGGTTCTCATTTGGTGAAAACAAAAATCTGGCTGAATACACAAAAACCTAAAGAAAACGATGAGAAATGTTCATTGTAGTGACTGTAATCTCGTTTGATTTTTGTTTTATTTCTGCGATAGAAAGTATATGAAAATTTAGGCCTATTGGCAACATTTGCCTCCTGAAATTCTGGAAATTTCTTTTTTTTCCCTTGAATTTATATTTAAAAAAGTGTGTGTTTTTTCTTCGGTCGGAGCCCAAAATATGGGTCGGTCGGAAATGAGAACCACAGTAATAAAAATCAAGGCCAATACGTTTGCTATACAAATCACTGTATCATACAAATGCCATTAACAACATCAAAACATGGCATCTAATTATGCCAATGCCATTAATGTAAGACTATTGATTGCATTTGAACTGAGTCATGACATTTAAAAGGAAAGTACTCGCTTTAATTGGTCTGAAATTACAGATGAAGATTAAATGTTGTGAGGTAGTCTATATCATACGGAGCCCCTAAAGGGACATTCAATTTTTTTTTTTATCTCGTGCGCACGACATAATTATCTCGTGCGCACGACATATTATCTCGTGCGCACGACATAATTATCTCGTGCGCACGACATAATTATCTCGTGCGCACGACATATTATCTCGTGCGCACGACATATTATCTCGTGCGCACGACATAATTATGTCGTGCACAAAAGACGAGGAGTCAGCTGTTCAACTTGCATGTTCATGCCGTTCACAAGTACAACACCAAAAAGAGGTCATATCTCTTACAAATACAGGTATAGTTTCCATTGTGTTTATTTGTATTGAATACTTCTTTATCCCTTTGTTAGCTAATTAAAAGCCATTTTTAGTATCTCGATCGGGCAAAATGTTCGATGTGAAGTTCGATGTGTAAAGTTAGTTACCAATTACATGTACAAAGGCTAATGTGAAACCCTGCTGAGTGCTACAACGTAGGCTTCTACAACTACTTCTAACCACTTAACCCCAACCCATGTACAAATGATGACCACCACAAAAAATGTAATTTGTTTTTGGTTTCAGATGATAACAATGAATGCTGATGACATGACGGCGAATTGTTTGGATGTATGCCTACAACACGTCCTCGGATCCCCGGATCCCCGGCTCATTGGGGGATACTTCACTGGAAGCTGTGGAATCTCTGTCTGGATGCCCAAAGTTCGTTCGGGGTGATCATGGCACAGAGAATAGCTATGTGAAAGATATACAGACATTTCTACGGATGGAGGACAACAATGAAGATGTTGACAGTAGCTACCTGGAGGGCCCAAGCACGGCAAATCAAAGGATTGAATACATGTGGTCAATTTTGCGGCGAGAATGTTCAGACTACTGGATTTGCCTCTTCCAGGATTTAGTTGATGAAGGGAAATTTGCTGGTACTTTTCTTGATGTGAATCTCATTCAGTTCTGCTTCATGCATCTTATTCAGGTGGGTACAGTTAATTTGTATGTTGTAACCTAGGTTATTGATGGCAAGGGTTTTTTGACAGGGAGGGGCCATGATTTCAGTAGGGGTTGTGGAATCCCCTGAAACTATTATTTCATTGGGTATATTTATTGATATGAACATATTTGTATTTTTTAATTTTTCATATTGTGATCACTTTATACTTCAACCAATCCCAATAATAACAAGTGATGTTTTTCTTTTCTTGGTCCACAGGAAGAGCTGAATGAAGTTGTCAACACTTAGAATCGGCACTTAATCCGACCATCACGAAATGACCGGGTACCCTTCGGCCGTCCCAATATTAATGTACTTCTTGCCAGGACTTTATGCCTATCTGCAGATTTCCTCTGTAATACATCCCCAGAGCGAGTTCGTATTGCCAAGGAAGAATTTAGATACAGAAAGCGAATCCCTTGTGATGAAGATGTGCATGAACTGTGCTGTTCTCTCATGGCTAACAATGGTTATGAATTTCCCAAAGACCCAGAGTCAGCTGTAAACCTGTACACAGAACTCAGAGACACAATTTCTCAAGTGTTAATGTAGTACATGTTCCATTATAAGCCTGCATCAGTGAATCCGGCTCGTTATGGGGGCATTTTGTTCTAAAGGCCGGGTTCAGTTTCCTTCCATCTGTAAATTTCCCCCCCCTATTTGTACGGGTGGTGTAAGATGAGTTAACACCTCAATTTCAAAATTACAACTGCTGTCAAGACAGTGTGTCAAGAACATGAATGAAATGATATAAGCTGCTCACTATTAACATCAAATTACCTACCAACAAAGGCAATTTTTGTATTGGTTAATAAAAACTGTTTCATTAATCTGTTTCTTTAGAAACTTTTAAAATGACCAGGAAACTTGACCTTTCATGTATGTGAACTACATGTAGCAATTGAGCATAATTCTTTAAAGAATCGTTCTGAAACTCATTTGTTTCAATGTGAAAAAGGATGACATGGTTAAATGTATAAAGAAATACAACAAACATTTTGATACAAATAAAGCGTTTGATGAATGTTTCAAAAGGCTCATGCAGGATTTTATTGTACGTCATAGTGATTTCCAAAAGCATTGATCAAAGTAAGATACTGTAATACCTTATTAATGACGTCCTTGTGATGTCAGTTCTCAATAAAAAAGTAAACACATGCTAAAGAAAGATTCTTATTATCTGGATGAGCAGCTGATCCCCATAAACTGTTCAAAACATCATGGCAAAAATACCTACAAGTTGATTGAAACATTCCATGCTTTGGCAAGGCTGTCTCTTGATGTCACTTGCTTGATGTCACTTACAGATTGTGTTAAATTTTCAAATAAAACTTATGATTCACCGGAATAAAGTTGTTCTTTAAAAGTTCTTTTCATTCCCGTCCTGTCTCCTTCTTTGCTAGCGTTCCACTAGTATGATTTTGTATGAATCTGGTTGATTGAAATTTTCTGACTGTTTTATATACAAGCATAGAGGTAGAAATAGAGGTAGAGGAACACCCCTGTTCTTCTCAGTTGAAACGTCAGTTAAATGTTTTCACTACGGTACCATAAATCATGTTAGTTCCGCTGGTTCCCTCCCCCCCCCCGGTGTCCATCGCCTTTGTTTTAGCTATATTGGGGCGTCGTAAGTTTGTTAGACTGCTGGTGCGGGCACATTTCTTCGCCTTTTTTCCTTTCTCACCACGACCCTCTCCCATCTTCCACCCCCCCCCCCAACCACCTTCCACCATCTAAAGAACTATACTATGCCTCGAAGTTTTTTTTTAGCTCGATCACACTAATATAAGCTTTCAACTTCTAAGAGAGCAGTCCGGTTTTTCGTTTTTCTGAGCTATCATGGAGGTAGAAAAAGAAAACAAAGATGACTCTATAACTATGTATGTGTCTGTCATTTTGTTGGCATTGTGGTAAGACCATTTGGGTCCGCTCTCCTGACATTATTTGTGTAACCACGGCTACATGTATGATTTTGCCTTTCTCTCCACACACATAATTTTGTCGTGCGCACGAGATAATATGTCGTGCGCACGAGATAATATGTCGTGCGCACGAGATAATTATGTCGTGCGCACGAGATAAAAAAAAAATGTGAATGTCCCTTTAGGGGCTCCGTAATATCATGATTAAGGCTAACAATCATCACTCGCAGTTTGGGAATAACAACTTGCTGTTTCAAAACTTTTGTTACAGATCAGGGGCCAATTTAAGTATATGAAAAGTCTTCCTTGATCAAACGGGATTACCGACCAAATTTTCATGCTTTTGACTTGTATTCGGCCATTTTTCGCTGAGCATAACATTCACAAGGAGTTTTGGATGGAATACTGGTTTTTGTTTATACCAATGTTTTTGGTGCTTAAGCAACTCTATGAAATTGGACCCTGTTAGACACTTCCGTCAGAAAATGACGTCACATTCGAAAAAGAATGTGAGCACTAACTTGAAAACAAACAGAATTCGCACCATCTTTAGTTGTAAAACCAAAATAAAAAACAACAGAAACGTTCTCCAAATCAGAAACTTGAGGAAACTGTTTTCTTGAAAAAACGTCAACATCGAATTGGATGAAATGTTCACGTCAGTGGTCATAATAACATGCATGCACTGCTCGAAATACGTTCACACTGCCCTGGGAGCGCAACAAATTACAAAGACGTCAAATAGAGGAACGTCTTGCTGCCGGTACTCTTGTAGGCTTTGCTCAAGTCGTGCGTAAGATTACACGATTAAGCACCGGAACTTGTTCGTCGTTTGATTAATTTTCGCGTCATAATATTACTGTACCTCAATCCACCACAACTTCAATTATTTGCACCAATGGCTTTGCTGAAAACGTTATACGTTAATTTTGTTTCGTAAATCACCTTTGCGGTTTTTGTGGTTGTGTTTTTTGGCTTTTCACGTCGGCATGGCTAATTCCGCATCGTAATTAATTTCTGAAGTGACCGTGAAGTGCGTAATAAAATTGTGGTTGGAATAGATGCGTGCTTTGAATAGGTAAATCAACCAGAGGCTGAACCGAAATGGTCAGGGAGGTTTCTTTAATAATTGAGTTACATCTTCCACAACCTGTGGTCAAAATTTTAAACGCTGCGGAATCAACGATCACAAAATGGCAACAGAATGCAACCTCTGGCAGATATGCTGTATAGGCCTAGAGGTAATACAAAACGGATGCTCAGGCTCAGGCTCAGGCTCAGGCTTCAGCTCTGTCATCCATAATGCTGAAAATATAGGTTGGGGTTTTTCATTGAAGCTGAAGCTCTCTTTTCCTTTTCAAACCAGAGAATCTACTTCCAAACCGTAGCCAAAAGCCTCTATTTTGATAACTGTTATTTCAGAATGGATTTACGAAATGGAACCTAAGCCAGAGCCTGAGTCGCACGCGTCCATCTGGTAATTTCGCATAGGCCTAAAAGAGAAAGAATGACGGTTGTCTCAAAATGTTGTCATTGGACATTATGGTTTTGTGTTTGATCAACCTTTGTGCGCTTACAGCAGCAAGGGGAGTTGAGATTGTTTCAAGAATGTAGCCAATGACGAGGGATAATTTGCGCTTATAGAAACACAATATTAAGCGCTATATAAATGTAATTTGTTATTATTGTTGTTGTCAGTTACAAATTGCAATTGTAAATCTCACGGGATGTTCAATTGAAATGAGGAAAATGATGACAACTCAGATGGGAATTTGTTTTTAAAAAAAAGAAGATTTTGCTCAGAAAATCAATTGGGTATAACCACAGGCTTTATTCATAATTTTCTCATTTATTCTCCTATAAATACAATCTAACGTTCGCCAAAATATAATAATACCCAATATTGAAAGCGCTGGGCACCCAGGCAGATTTCTAATCAACTTAAAAGCCCACAAATCTTCGCAAATTATCAATTTATCATCCTTGAACCGTTTCTCCCTCTCCAATTTGAAACCAAAAGCACGAACGATTTACATCTATATTTTAGAGTAACCCAATTACACGTTAATGGGGTCCGGAGTTCATAAATTTCGTACAAGGGAGAAATTGTAACTTAAATCTGTTGTTGGTAAAATCCATTGAGATTATATAGAGTGGTATTCTGTGAATAATGCGTCCGACCCGTTAATACTCCACCACCGTGATCTGATGAGTTGACTACCCGGGGAAATGATCAAACGACCCCGCTGATGACGCTACCTGGTGGGATGGTACGGACAGCAAAACCCCGTGGGACTGAGCAACAGTTGCAGACACTGACGTAAATTGTAATTGAAAATGACTCTCGCGTTCAGATTGGACTGCATGCAATTTGACTTTTTTTAATGATATTTTTGATATTTTATCATTTTTTGACTTTTTTTTTCAAGTGAAGGCCTGTGGCCAATTTCATAGAGCCGTTTAAGCACCGAAATTTGCTTAAGTACCAAAAACCTTGGTAAATAAAATTAGTACGCCAGCCAAAACTCATTGTGAATGTTATGCTCAGCAAACAATGACCGAATACAAGTCAAAAGCAGTAAACATCATATGGGAATTCGGTTGGTAATCCTGTTTGATCAAGGAAGACTTTTCATGCTTAGGCAAATTTTGTGCTTAAGCAACTCTATGAAATTTGCCACTGAGTTTTGTGTCAGTTCCCCTTTGTAATAAGCGTTTGGTTTTCTGTTCCCAGTATGTATTCAGCATTAAAGGATTCTAGATGTCATAATAAACACCAATATCTCTGTCCATTTGGAGCCGAGATCCGATGTTAAATACTTTTGGGAGAGAACGTATGCCGCCATTAAAAGTACAGTACATGATCGGTTACATACCCAAACAGAAATGTTCACAGATTTACGTATTATAACTTTCAGGGTATGAAGATGGTGCTGGTAGAAACACAATGGTGTATTTATCCAGAAATTATAGTCAAACAAAGACGGAAAACAGTTTTGATCTCGGGGTAATATCAAAACCAATCTTTTTGTTTTGAGTCAAGTTTTCGCTATTTTCTCGTGACTCAGTTGGCCAATTGAGCTCACATTTTCACAGGTTTATCATTTCATGTACGTACTGGATCAGTCAAAGTGTGAGTGCTGTTCAGTGACCTTTACCAATCATGCATTATACCTTTAAGACCGTGTCCGTATAATTATGCATGGCATCCAAATTGGCCCCATGCAGCAAATATACTTTCACTGCCCCCAAGATGGACGCAAGAGGGCGAACAGAATTTGATGGAGGTGATTGGAGTTAAGGAGTTGCCATGGCAACAATGCAATTATAAAACAAACCGTGAAAGGCCAAGCTCTTAACAAGACTTTGATGAAAGTAGTCAAACAAATCAATTTTTGCCGTGGGGCGGTACGGCCATTAATTGCATGGAGGTATATCAACTTGACCCTTCCCTGAGCAAAATAGCCATGGTATTATCACGTTCGACGTTTGATCTCAACTTTTATTAGCTCTATACTATTCCAAAGAAAGACGCATGCAGGCTTTTTCTTCATTCTCCTACACAATTAAATTAACATATCTCTAGTCTTTTTATTTGCTTTTTAGCTAAGGCCTACCCTAAAGATCCAAAGTTGGGAAAAGATTTGGCTACTATGAATAATAATTGGAATTATTACCTGAATGAGACATTTTGGATACAAGATATAAACGCGTATTTTGTCTGTCTAATTGAAACGCGTTGCGCGTTTCTTGTTCCTATTCCTATGCACCAGAAAGAGTTGAACAGGTAATCATAATAATATTGACTGGCGTTACTTTCGGGAGATACCACATATATTTCCCTCACTAGACCCATATTGCCCTCGTCTTCGACTCGGGGCAATATGAGACTAGTTTGGGAAATATAATGTTGTATCTCCCTCAAGGCCATTGCCAAATGGTGCAATGGGCATTAATTTTGTGCAGTTGATAGGATACCAATTTTCCTAGTGTAACGATTTTCATACACTAGTCTGAAACATGAGGTCACACCTTAGAACTTGGATAAGTCTGGGGGGACTTACCTAGTGTGACGTTTGGCAAGATGTCCTGTTTCGTGTTGATGAGTTCTACGGCGTACACCATGGCGTGCATCCACTGTAGGCCTCTAGGGTTGATTTCCTCACATACGCCATTCCTCTCAGCGTGCACATCGAACAGCCCACCCAGGTAGAAGTCACCTTTCCTGGCGAAGCCCGTGCCGAACTCCGTGGCTTGCGCCGGTGGTGTCACGGTACCGGCCGTCGCCGCCGCATCGTGGGCCCGGGGTCCCGGCTCAAGTCCTCCCGGTGGCGCCGCGGTGGAGACCCCGTCTCCGTAAGACGGCCGTAAGGCGAGAAGGATCAATATCCCATACTGGAAAACGCGCCACGACGATCGAAAGCGTCTTGTGGGGACCACCGCGGTCATCTTGAAACATTGTAGCGCCAATTTTCAAGTTCTCAAAGTTTTCAAAACGGGCAAAATTGATTCGTCTTGCGCAGTTTCTCTCAAAAATCACCGTCACTGGCACACAATTCAAGTCAGATGACGTCAAAAGCACGCAGAAGCCAACGAATGGACACGTTCTTCCCCGTTTCACAAATTCAAGCTTCTGTCTCCAAGTATCTCATCGTAACTTACCACCAATCATAGGACTTACGATGCATTGCAGCCCCTCAGGGAAGTTGTGGCATACGATGGGTTATACTTCGTAACTCGAGTTACGATCGATCGCAGGGCCTCGTGAAATCGAGCCATCTTCCAAAACGGTTAAGGAATTACGAGATGGATCTGTGCGCATCCCAATGGACATCCGCAGAGCTTTGGTATCATTGATACTGTGACCGCACGCAGAACGACCAGGCAACTCCACGCTGCGTCCAAGCCGATCTGTCACTGACATCCCCACGCGATCACCACCACTCCAAGGCGATCAGCAACGATCGTCAATTAATGAAGAAAGCTCTCATCAATTATACATCTGACTGCTTCCGTACCATAGTGTCGATTTATATCCACGAAGCCGAGCAGGCAGGACTCAAACACTCAAACCACGTTGTTGTACTGTTAGTGATGTGGACGAGCACAACTGCTATACTCTTTGTTTGGTATCTCTGCAATATTAACAGAAATATGAAGTATTTATCGAGTGAATGCTATGGAAAGGATAATCGACAAACGAGCTATTACTAGGGGACTACTCTTGCAGTTTTGCGATATTATTTCGATATAAACCAGGTGCCGTTTTTACGTCCTGGCTACAGAACCCAACTGGAAATACACTGGCATTAATTTCACACGAATTCGTACGGCTCAGGATATGATATCAAGTTCAAAACATAATTACATCCAGAGGTCGGACTCAAGGTCACAATCAAACGACAGTCAAGGCCATTGCCGAAGGTCAAATGGCAGAAACTTGAGCTGTCGAGCAATGCATGCACAGCAAAGCCGAGCATAACCCAGGCCAGGCCAGCCCAGGCCAGTCAAGACTTGCAGTCGATTTCACGAAACTTTACGCAGTTGCATAAGTCCACTTACGCCACAAATTTTGTGGCGTAGGTGGACTTACGCAACTGCGTAAAGTTTCGTGAAATCGGCCACAGCCCAGGCCAGCCCAGCCCAATCGAGCCAAGACAAGCCGAATCGAACCGAGCCGTGCCGAGCCAAAACGTCTATTGACGGGCCATTACACTAATGATTATGTATTATAAATAATGAATTCGACTTCATGTAATTAAGCATAAATTATTAAATATTAAACAATGATAAATTAACAGTACATGGGGGAAATGACATTTAATACTGTTGCTGTACAGGGGTCAATATCACGAAGCCCTACGATCGGTCGTAACTCGAGTTACGAAGGATAACTCATCGTATCCTACATAGTGCAGCAATGCATCACAAGACCTACGATTGATAGTAAGTTACGATGAGTTTGGTGAAATTGACCCCTGGTATAATAACCGAATTTCCCGCCGAACGACCCTGTAATTTTTCATACAATTCGCGATCACTATGTTCCAATCAATCAACCCGGAAGCAGAACAGGACACTGCACTGTTGTACACCAGGGGCCAATTACATAGAGCTTAAATATGCTTAAAGCGATGGTATAGAACTGGTAAGACAAAATACACTTCATGATCACAGATTCACATAAAACTTACACAGTTTAATGGTGATTATAGGAGAAAACATCCCATGAAATGTTTTTGTCTGAAATGCCATATTCGTTGAGAAACAAACTATTTTCCGATTGGAATAAATCGCTTCGAAGCGTTTTATTCATTCATTGAAATGTGTACAGTTCTCTGTACACGGGTTTCCACTATTTTCTCGTGACCCAGATGGCTGAGTGACCTCAAACTTCTACAGGTTTGTCAGTATGATGAAACGTTTTGTAGCAAAAACCAGTTCTGTACCATCCCTTTAAGCACCAAGAACCGTGGTAAATAAAATCAGTATGCCAGCCACAACTCCTTGTGAATGTTATGCTCAGCAAACAATGGTTGAATACAAGTCAAAAGCAGTAAACATCACATGAAAATTTGGTTGGCAATCCTGTTTGATCAAGGAAGACTTTTCATGCTTAAACACATTGTTTTGCTTAAGCAGCTCTATGAAATTACCCACAGGACATTGCACTATTGTACACAAGGTTTGTAGAGGTTGGGTACCAGTGTGTGCCAAACACACACTTAGAAAAGGTGCAAAGTCGCTGGTATACAATCATGTTGAATATCTGAACATTGGGGAATTTTCAAGGGGCACACCAAGTCCTTGACCTCGTGTGAGTATGATAGATTATGCTTCGTCTAATTGCAATTTATATAACTGTTTACAGATCATAGAGCTATATTAAAATGACTAGAGCGCTAGCTCTGTGTAAAAAGTGATGCCTGCTGGGCGCATCCATGTTTGTGCACAAACCTATGGAAAACCCACAATTTTGTACGTTTTTTTGTACGTTCATTTGCATATCTGCGTTGTGTTCTATACAGGTGCGTTATCGAAGCCAAATACGCCCGAAATTTCGACGCACCTCTGGTAAATGCGCGTTTCATTTAGGGCCGTGCGCGCACACGCTCTGCACTTAAGTCACGCAATGATTGCATGCGCCATAAAGGCGCGCTATCGGTACCGTTCGCGCATACGTGCGCGTTGCATATAGAGTACACTCTTCGAAAGGCATTCCAGTCAAAGTGTTTTTGTTCCACAGACACGCACATAAATTCAAAATGACTGCGCCCAGACGGCTTCAAAACGTCTACGCACGGAGAACGCAGAGCTAGCGCTCTAGTAATTTTAATATAGCTCTATGTGACAGATACAAATGATCCATTGCCTTGAAATGACTCCGTTTTAATGTGCCAAAAGTTGCTGGCATTGAATTAATAATATTGCGAAAACAGCCTATAAACAACACCATGCTTGCAACTTGTGAATGTCCCATGGATCAAATAATTAAAACTAAAAAACAATGTAATTATCATGGTTAATTGCTATGTGTCCAATTCAAGACATGATTGATCATTCTTTTCCAGATAGAAAGTGCAGTTGTATTTTTTATCACCGTATGCAAACAAAAACAGTTATCAAATACACCTGGTGTCAGATTGACAGCCATATACCATGGGGAATTTAAAAAGTCTCCAATTTCATTTTCATTGATTTATATTTTCCAAATTTTCCTCAAAATATTCATACTTGAGCCTGCGGGTCTCAACCATTCTCAGATTTCAAAAGAGAGAAAATTCAAATTTACTCTAATTTAATGAACTATTTTTCCCACAACGCACAACCACGGAAAAGATAGTTCAAAGTTATTTACATTCAATTGAGGGTGACCATGCAGACGTCCCCGATTTCCGGGGACAGTCCCTGATTTGACAGTGCCGTCCACGATGAAAAATTGTCCCCGAAAATGTCCCCGATTCGACGAAATGCCCCCGAAAATTATAATTGTCCTTAATAAAAAAAACTGAACACAAATGCTGTGCTGAAGAAGATCCATTCTTCAGAGAAGTATGCGAAGACAACCGTAGACATGTAAGTATGTAACCCACTCATGTCAACTGGACAAGATGTCCAAAGATGCCACCATTTTGCATGTAGGCACGATCTGGATTCAAAAAATGTTTCTAATACCCCTCCCCCAGGACACGGATCACTGTCCCCGGATCATCTCAACAAAATTGAGCAGATACAATTTTTACTTGAATTTCGATTGAGGAGCTTTCCAATTTTTGCTCAGTCAGTTTCTGTTAACAGATAAAAACAAGAGAAACCCATCAATGCGGGCAAATCCAAAAAGTGCGCCGCCAAGTGTTTGCAACGCGTTGGCCAATCACAGTGCGTGGAATCTGTCGACCCTTTCCAGGTGCGCATTGGGTCGACAAAATCAGTGAATTGTGATTGGCCAACGCATTGCAAACTCTTGGAGGCGCACTATTGTGAATCGCCCGAATCGTTTGAGATCCTGATGCGAATATGATGAAGGTGTACACTAAGAATTTACAAAATCACTTGCCTCATTAAATTAAAATGAAGGTTGAGCACGAGGTTGTCACTGGAAACGCTTCGGCTGATTGACAGTTCTGATATTCACCCTGCAACAGAGGGAAAAAAACAGCGCGTATTGATTATTACGTCACCAATATTCACTTCGATTTGCTATTACAATATTCGCAGGAAATGAACCGGACCTTTCCAGAGAAACTGAAAAAGTTATAGAATTTAGTCGACACCAGACTTTCGAAATTAGGGCTTACATCTCAATGTAACCTGAATGAATGACCACAAAATACTATTTTCAAATCGTGACAAACAAGTAAAAGTTGCTGCGGAGCACTAAAATCAATCGAAACATCAGTATTAGTTCAGTATTCCCCTGAATAAAGTGCATAGCTTCGGCAAGCTTGGGTCGTTTCATTCCTTGATCACTGTTTTTATTTCTATCTATTTTCAAATCGTATCGCACAACGGATAAGTTTCTTCACTATACTATTCGAGTTTTCGAAGTAAGTAATATATACCAGTTCATTACGACATCTATTTCTGTCAATTGAAGCAGATATTCTCCGAATGCCTTTGTCATAGCAAGTTAGCAACCTCGTAACACTTACAGACATGAGCTGACGTGAGACGGGGGAGTATTGGGTTTTAGGAGGTGGTTTGAACAAGCCATATTTTCTGGGAATAAGGAGGTGGAAATCCATGGTTTCATTTCAATGTAGTCCATGAACGAAAAATGCCTCGGAACGCCCACCTCACAAGCTGACCTGACCCCGGCTTGAGTCATGATTGCCCGGGGAAACTACGAGGGAAAACCCGTAGGCCAGTTTTCAGGATAACGCGGCCCATTGGAACAAATTCAAAGAGTATTATCATCATGATACGATGAACATTTACCAGAGATGGCTAGATCAACACAAATCAACCTGGCAGGCGCATAATTCATTGCAGCTGAATGCGTTTTCTCGTTCTGCATCATTGAAGTTGTCTATTGAGGTTTTGCTCATTGATGCCCGTGGGAAATCAATTGACGATAATGTATCCCCGATGTTAAGGCTGCACTGGGGCCTTTCTCAAAGCTCGGCTCCGGCTCCGGCTCCGGATCCATTTCGTCAATCCATTTCAAAATTACAGGTATCAAAATAGTGGCTTTTGGCTGCAGTTATTAGGAAGTACTTCTCCAATTTGAAAAGGATAACAGAGCTTCAGCTTCAATGCCAGAGCACAACCTATATTTTCATCGTATGGAAACAGAAACGGAGCCGTAGCCGGAGCCGTAGCCGGAGCCGGAGCCGAGCTTTGAGAAAGGCCACTGGGAGAACTAACCTCATCACTATATAATAATCGGATCATGTGTGTCAGAGCCTTGAATCAGGATAAAACGAGAATTATTTAGTTTAGCTCTTCACAATCATATATACTCATCCGGAGTTGTGAATCCTGGCACCGTCATGTGTAGCCCTATTGCCATTCGCACTTGAAATCCGGAGCTGATCTGGGTTAGATAAGCTTATGGACAAACGTGTATAATACATTTTATGATTGACATAAGCGAGGACAAACATGCACGCGTTAGGATGGAACAAGAGGTCTATACAATGTTTGCTATTAAACGTGTGCTTCGTGCTGAATAAGTATGATTATGATAGGCTCATTGTGAAAGAGAATTGAGATAAGTGCGTGGTCGTGTTTTTATATATGGCCACTGCGACAATAGTCACGCTTTTTGTAAATAATCATGATTATTTCCCATGCGAGGTGTGCGTGAACGGTACGCCCTACGTGGGATAGGACACCCCTACGATGGGTTATCCTTCGTAACTCGAGTTACGATCGATCGAAGGGCTTCGTGAAATCGACTCCAGGGGTCGATTTCACGAAGCCCTACGATCGATCGCAACACGAGATACGAAGGATAACCCATCGTAACCATCGATTTCTACATGGGGTTGCAATGCATCAGAAGTCCTACGATTGATAGTAAGTTACGATGAGTTTGGTGAAATCGACCCCAGGATTGGTAACATACCCAAACAATTTTTTTTTTTTACGTATAACTTTCAGGGTATGAAGATGGTGGTGGTAGAAACATATCGTTACATTTTTTTCTCCCGAAATGGTGTATTTAGCCAGAAATTAGTAAAACAACGACCGAAACAGTTTTGATATCGGGGTAAGATCAAAATCATTCTTTATGTTTTATAAAAAAAAATTGAGTCGGGTTTTCGCTATTTTCTCAGATGTCCAATTAAGCTCAAATTTTCAAATTTGTATTATTTCATGTATAATTGCTGGATCAGACAAAGTGTGAGTGCTGTTCTTGACCTTCACCAATCATGTATTATACCTTTAAGTGTACTGAACTACCATATCGATTCAGTTCGTCTCGCGCGTAGCACCGAATGTCAGGTCAATTTCAGGTCAAACTTCGAGAATCGCGCATGCACAGTTACTTTGATTAACAAACCGCGCGTACTGGTGCGATTTTGGTCGCGATTTTTCTGCCTGTGTGGAAACGCGAGTAAATCATCGCGATTCAAATCGCGCCTTTTCAGTATGTGTGTGTGAACGTGCAGAATATTACAAATAAAAGGTAGTATCGTACTTTGGTAGCACACCAAAACAGAAATCGTCATATATTTACCTACTAACTTATACCTATGACACAGATGCGCAGAAAGTTGGACCAGCTAAAGACTACACCAACAATGCAGAGCGTGTGAGCCTACAGTTGCTACGTCACTGACACGCGCGCGCGCGAGGTCACTAGGCGCGCAATCCTTTTGCCATTTCAAGCTCCAACACAGGTTCAAAATTTCCGTCCGTTTTCCCGCCTGATTGAGATTCGTCTGCAGGCAGTAAAACGACCCTTTGAATAAAAAAAAACCCTTGCATACATGTACATCTTACAGAATTATGTCCCAATAATGAAGTCCCATGCTGTCCATGCGTAAACCTTTCAACTTGGTGACCGATAATGATGTAAGAACGTGCCATTTGGGCGGTTTTATTCCCAGTTCTAGAATTACATCACGTTTTCAAACAGCACAGAAGCTGCACACACACTGTCGTGTCACGCACCTTTTGCTAACCTCGACAGATTTCCTCTCGAGTGGTTAAGTTGCAGGAAGGTGAATATTTTGGGTCTCTCATCTCCAGTTTCCCCAGCTGGATTTGGTCTTTGAAAACAAGTCGTGAAGATCGCACGTTGTAGGCTCAGGTGGTCAATGGAGATCCCCGTGCACTTAATTTCAACACTGTTATGGGAAGTACATAGACGAAGAAAAAGTACACGATCGAGATCCGTCGCACTAGGATACCTCGAATAAAGGGACTTACACCGGTCACACCGACAATACATCGCCAGTTTGTTTTTCCAGCACCCAAACCGAATAATCTCGAAGCCAGGGGCCAATTTCATAAAACTGTTAAGCACACAAATTTGCTAAGCATGAAATTTCTGTCTTAATAAAAACAGGGTTAACAACCAAATTTCCACATGTCGTGTATCACTTGTGATTGTTCTTTGGCTGTTGTTCGCTGAGCGAGAATATCAAATGGAATTTTCAATGGTGGGTTGTTTTATCGGGCGAGAAATTTTTCTGCTAAGCAAATTTTTGTGCTTAATAGTTTTATGAAACTGGCCCCAGCTGGCAGTCCAACACTTTCCACCAACAACGCATCACTATGACTGGTCAATTTCACTGGTTATCCATTGAAAAAACTGTCAATATTTCACTAGTCTAGCCATTAATATCACAGAATTCTTCTGCTGTCAAAACCAAGTCTATGTCGTTAAAATAATATGCGGGGAGTTGTGAGCAATAGCACGTGTTTGGAAGCGTTTTGTCAATAATGATAGACGTCAATTTTTGATTAGTTAATTTCTATGATATCCCTGCAATTTATGCATAACATCTGTTACAACTATTATGAAAAAAGTGAGTTCCATGTGTTATATTGTTATCAGACATAATATTGGTAATGAGTTGATCTGTTAAAAGCATCGGAATAAATTCAATTCCATATTTTAATGAAAAAATGGCGTCCAAACCAGCTGTGTTGTTGATGACACCTGGGGCATATTTCATAAAACTCTTAAGCACAAAAATTTGCTTAGCATGACATTTCTGTCTTAATAAAAACAGGGTTAACAACTAATTGTCCACGTGTTATGTATCACTTGTGATTGTTCTTTGGCTGTTATTCGCTGACCATGAATACCAAATGGAATTTTCAATGGTGGTTTGTTTTATTGGGCGAGACATTTTTGTGCTAAGCAACTTTTTGTGCTTAACAGTTTTATGAAATTGGCCCCTGGTAATTTCCAGTTGCTTCAAACGCCGGTTTTCTGTTAACCTTAATGCAAATTCGAACATGGCGGACCAAGAGAGACTTATGATATTGCATTATATTCTTCTACGAGAAGGCGGTGCTCTCTTTTTTAAAATGGTAGTGTGGAACTCCGATTTGGGACGTTTCAATTGAATTAGACACGGCAAAAAATCGTTAAAAGCGGCAAGCCCTGTCGATCTTTCGGCAGAAAACCGGCAGTTGCTTTAAACGTCGAATTTCTGCCTTGTCTAATTCAAACTTGGACCAATATTTGAATCAGACACGGCAGAAGTTCGACGTGTGAAGCAGGCCTAAGGTTCACTGCCCTGCTTTTGTCCAATTAAGTTAAGTTTGCTCATTTGTGTGAAGATTAACAAATGTATAAATGGAACACGACTTATGGTCCTGTCTTTGCACAATAAAGTGCATTTCTACCTACACACATTCCGAAAAAGTACATTGAACAAAAATGAGAACAGGTTTTCACAAAGAAACAATACTCTCCAAATTGAAAGTGCAAACCTGACACACGCGGTTGGCCCTTACGGGTTGCCTGAAAGGAACAATGTCAGAAACAACAAAGAAGCTAGGTGTAGGGAAAATTTTTCAGAGAAATCTCATGAAATGAATTCGGCGCACAAAGCACTCGGGTCGCTATTCTATGTTAAAGAGGATGTTCAACACTCAACAAACCTCGCTTTTTTTGTGAGAACTATAATCCTTGAGTTACTTATAAACATGAGAAAAAAAAATTATCTGACACTGAACACAGAAAGAGAGTCTTTTTGATGATTTTTCTCTCAACATGCCCAAACCGCAAGCTCCCTAAAATTCAGATTTTTTGAGTTTCGTCAATGGGGGCAGCAGACAAAATATATGTGTGATTTCTTGACGTCAGATATGGAACATCGGAATTCTAATTAAACCCTTACAATTTCCTTATATGACCAAATGGAGCGAGCTGCACGCTGCATTAAGGGTTATAAACTCATTAGGTTCGTTCAAAAATGAACTTCGTAAAACTCCTATCCAATATAGCACAATTAGACATTAGTCAGACCATTAACTAAGTTACTATCAATGTGATTATGTATGGATCTAGTATGCATGCTGATTTGCGGAATTGTAACTTGGTTGCCGCGATAATTATTACATTTATTAAGCGCCTTTTCTTTTCAGTTACAAAGCGCTGGCTACAACGTAATAATTAATATTCATTAACGCCCTCGGCTGCCAGCCATACTAGAAATCCATTATGATTACGGAGCCTGAAATCGAAAGTGTTTGGTTTTTGTGGAGGAAGGAAAACCGGAAAACCCGGAGAAAAACCCTTGTAGCATAGGAGAATATCAACGCACAACTCTACTCACATATGACCCAAGCCGGGATCGAACCTGGGCCACATTGGTGAGAGGCGAGTGCCTAACGCACTTGCCACCTATATGCCTCGTATTGCGGAGCCAGAAGGGAATTTCCTCGTATTTTCCCAAGAAGGATTTTACGCGGGGATTTCGCCCTTCCCAAATACTGTTTAAATGTAATAGCACTAATTTATAACTGTATTATAGTGCTCTATTCTGTGTTAATACCTTGTTTGATTTTTCACATGCAGGGCCTAATGAAAACCAGTTTTTAACAGGATAGGCCACACCACAGCATCCACTTCTTCAGTTGCCTGATGAAGGCTAGCAGTACCAGCAGTCGAAACGTCGCTACCAGCAACACGACATCGCGTGACATCGATCACATTCCCCCCATTATGAACAATCATCATTTATTATTCTTATTAAGGTATATAATAATTCCTATCGCACATAAGTCATGTGCCTTTAAAGATAATAAGCACTTGTCGTATCCAGACGTTGGTTGGTCGCTCACCGTGCGTGGCGTACGATGAGCAAATTGTAATTATAAATTCTTTGTGCGTCAAGACATGAAGGCCGCGCTCTTTATCATAAGAACGTCCTTAGTGGTTTTGAAAGGCGTCATTACCAGGCCTCCATTTCAAGGACCTACATCATACTTTATCAGGGTCAAGCTTATTCGTACACTGTAAACGTGTAAGGAAATATCGCCAGCCAGCCAAGGCAGCAAGCGTGACATTGGCCGAGCCTAGTGCCTATGGAGCTTGAATGGAACCCGTGAGTATGCGGTAATGCCAAGCCAACCATACACCATGCACTTAAAGGTACAGTACAGGATTGGTAACGTAACATACCCAAACAGAAATGTTAACAGGTCACGTTACGTATAACTTTTAGGATATGAAGATGGTGCTGGTAAAAACACACCATTTCCGTCTGAAAATGGTGTACTTATCCAGAAATGAGTAAAACAAAGACCAAAAACTGTTGTGATCTCGGGGTAAGATCAAAACCATTCGTTATGTTTTATATAAGAAAAAACCGAGTCGGTTTTTCGTTAAATATTTTAATTTCTCGTGACTCGGATGACCGCTTGAGCTCAAATAGGCCATATTAACAGGTTTATAATTTCATGTACATGCTGGATCAAACAAAGTGTGGGTGCTGTTCTGTGCCTATACCAATCATGTATAATTATATACCTTTAAGATTCATCATTACAGCATCACATTATTGCCATGGAAACTTGCTATAATTGTCAAAATAAACGAACCATTTATATGGCTGCATGTGCTTTACGCTAACATCATGTACGTTTAAAATATAGGTTAATGACGTTTGAAAGTGAACATTAGGGCGACCGACGTACGTTAGGGAGACATTTTGAGGTCACATTAATGTTTTAGCTATACCTTTTAAGAACCTTTTTACAGTCCCAATTTCAAAAGAAGACAAAGAATGCTCTCAATATGAACATAAATAGTTCATTGGTTTGGAGGATGTATAGAAATAGGTGGTAAGTAAAGTTGGTGCACAACCCTATACGGGAATGGTCACTTTTGCGAAAAAACGTATTTTTGGTCACAATTAATAGCTGCTGCAAACTGCTCATCAGCCAAAAATGACCTGAAATATATCAAATGCTTGGAGTTAGAAGGGCCTATCGCGTTTCGATCCCATTAGCAGGATCTTTCTCAAAGGTTTTGAGAAAGTTCCTGCTAGGATCGAAACGTATATATTTAGTGTTGGTTTTTCGGGAAAGGATCATACATTTTTCAAGTTAACTCGACGTTGCGAGCAGTAACTTCAGTTCATGTTATGCTGCTCATTATTTCTCGAAATAAATCTATCTATTCAATCTTAATAGAGTCATGATTTAATTTCATGTCCAGTAACGCCAAGAATACCCCAATTAAGGTCAGGACTAAACGCAGTAGTTCTGCCGTGCCGAACTTCAATCAAAATAATGAGCGCAGCAATAGCACAGTAGTAGCGTGCAGGGTATGCGCTTAAAGGTTCACTGTAATCAAATTTGGGAAATGGGTGAAAGTGCTTTAAAATTATTGTTTAATACATAATTAATGACAATATAAATCTATATTTGTATGTAAGTGCTTAATTTTGGCGAAACAGTTACAAAATCGATATATGACATGCCCCGCCCCTCAAAAAGTCCCCCTTGGAACCGACCCACGCAACAATAGCGAAGAGGCCATATAATGGAGGGCGAAGAAGTAACAAGGCAACAATCTTTTTTCCACCACCAAGTTCCTGTTCTCTGCAGAACTCACAGCAAGAATCCGAAACATAATAATGCCCAGTGTTGAATATCTGTTTGTTTGAACCGTAGGCAAACTTCCACAATAATTATCTACCTCCAACCAGCCGTGCCGGTATGGTAACCGATACAAAACGACCAAGTTACTATACTGACCAAAGTCACTCAACCCGTCGACCTTAGCCTTGGCTATCAAATGCATGAACTAAAAGGATATGCGTAAAATATCCATGACGAGCAGTGCGGTTTTAAGGGATATGACATTGACCTTAAGTTAATGGTTGTTGAACGAGATACAATCTTGGCCATGCAGCTATAGTAACCAACTATTGGCACGTACACGGTCTTAAACATCATGCAGCTCTGCAATGATCGTGCTGTTGTAACTTGTATGATATCGAGATTTCTTTACTTAATTTTTTGCGACGTTATAGGTTAGACAGTTAGTAAGACTATGGAGCTATTACACAGAGACCAAGAAGTCACGGTGAAGGTACAAGGTACTGATTGTTCACGCGCCAAATGCAGTCGAATTAATAAACAATGCACATACATTATAACGGCCTCCACGCAGTCCAAGGTCTCCAAAACAGTTTGTTGGTTAAATATCCGTTGTTTGTTGCTTGCTTGCTGGGGTGTTTGTGTGTTTAAGGTTATGATCTTTCAATGTTTGTTTGTTTGTTTTTAATATGTTTGTTGAAACAAGTTTAGTGTTTGTTGCTTGCTTGTGTGTTCAATGTTTTGTTCTTGGGGTGTTGGGTGGGTGTTTGTTTGTTTGCATATGTTTGTTTATTTGTTTGCTTGCTCCCTTCCCCAATTCCAGCGCCTTTTGCTTGTGCATGTGTTTGTTAGATTGGTTGGTTAGTTAGTCAGTTATAGTCTGTGTCTGTCTGTTTGTTTTCTGCACTTAACGATCATCTGAATCGAAGCACACGAGCTTGTATTAACTACAGTTTAGCATCAAGTTCATTCAGATGAACTTGGTATAAGTGTGTGCAGTGTCACAGTGAGCAGAGAGGGGTTCTGGCTCACAATCTGGCTGGGAATGAAATTTAAAACGGGAGGGATTTGTCGTACAGCAGTTTTATGGAACACAACACTGAACATGATAAAGGTATATAAAGTGATGTTTTTACTGAGAACATTCATTCCAATTATTTAGTTGTCAATTTTCGCATAAAAAAACTAACCCGTGAACAAGTTCATCAAAATCTGTCTTTAAGCATTCGAGGAAAGGACTAATCACGATATTTTATACAACCATTACGACTCGGTCTGTTGTATACGTTCAGTAAGTCGATTACACAAAGAACATAATAGGCCTATCATGATTAAGTGTATAAGATCAATCTTAATTGCTAAGCATATGATATGTCACTATACAAATTACTATAGTGACACAGTCAACTCAGAGTTAAGATGGATCACAGTGTTTCGTGAAATCCACAAATTCTCTTTTAATTCGATAAGTGTCGATGGAAATAAGCCGTTTATTTAGGGTTTTTGGATGAAGTTCTGTTTCTAATAGGACTTCATTTCAGAGGGAAAGATGTCAAAGGAATGCTGCCGAGTTGATAAACCGTACGGTATAATATTTCCGAACGAAACTCAACGGAGTTGGATTTTATCCTTGCCGATCTTGAAAACTAAGCTCCATGTCTCCAGAGCCCGACAACATCTTGATAGCTTGAAAGAACTTCAGAACCACAAGTGGAACAGGATTACAACGATCAGTCGCACACAGCGTTGAAGCCATGTTATACCCATCCAAACCCACTCACAGATTTAGCAGTATTTAGATGGATTTGGGACTCTATACAGAAAAAGATGTAATTGTATACTGCTGCAAGATTTCAATGAAGACAGACAAAACTAGAATGACATATGTGACAGACGAATCCATGACTGTAACATCAATGAGTGGCTTTGTTAGAATTCTGAAGTGCTGTGACGAAAACTCGGTCCTTTGTGTTCCACGAAAAAAAATGTAACAGATGTGCGAGAAGGATTTAGAAAAGTCAAAATATGAATATTAGAGTTTTGTATACGTAGACCCGTCAACAGACAACAGAAAAAGGAATTAGTTGAGTTTTTCTACTTGTAACCAACATCTCATTGTGTTTAAGTAGCTGCATCTCCTTTAGAGATAAGAACCGATGAGCACTTTAATCATCAATAAATTAGAAGTCTTGCCTAATCACTTTGAATCCATTACTCATTAAGACTGTTGAATGGTGTATACTGATGGTCTTGCTTTTACGCGTACTTAAAATGACAAGTGCTTTTGTAATCAAATTGAGTGGTTTTAGCTATTAAACACTTGATGTTAAGACGCGCTTGGTGATGCATAACATAATTACAAGATTTCCGTGTGGAGTGTAAAATCTCGATAAAATGTTGATACTTCACTGGTATCCGACTGACCCTCGCATTTTCTTCGAAGTCTGAATGGGAATTCACATAAGGCCTACCAACAGCTAGTTTGATCTTGAGGTTTACTTCCACTGGTACACAGATCATGGTAATTGTGGGGGGAAAAACTATAGCAACAAGCAGGTAAGAAGATAATTATTTTTCACTGAAATATTGTAGAAATTTCTTCAATCTGGGGTTATAAGGACTCTGGAATATTTGCTGAAAGTAAAAAAAAAAAAAAGTTTGGGAGCAGTAGAAGCTATACAAAGTTGATTTCCTTTCCTATAACTTTATAGTTTTAGAAACCACTTGTATTTTCCTTTATAGTTTTGGGAACAACTTGTGCACAATTACCCATATCATAATGCAGGCCTATAACGGGTGAGAAACTTCCAGGTAAAAAAATTGCCAGACTTTTGTTGTTTCAACTCCAGTGAACTTCAACGTATACGACGGAAATGGAGAGACAGACTTTAATATACACTTAGGAATCGACTAGTTACAACCTGTTTGAGTGGAGAGGTCATGAACGTCGTTGCACGTGATATCACAAACTGGTGGCAGTTGTGATCAATTACTTTCATGTTCAAAGTGTGATATTATTCAGAAAGTAAGTTTGACCAGGCTTAAAGGTAGTATCATACTTTGGTATTAGACACCAAAACAGAAATGTTCACAGATTTATGTATAACTTTCAGGATATGAAGATGGTGCTGGTAGAAACATACCGTTAAAATGTTTCCGCCTGAAATGCTGTATTTATCCAGAAATGAGTAAAACAAAAACAAGCAAAAATCTTTTTTATCTTTTAAAAGATCAAAAATAAAAGAGAAAAGACTTGAGAAATACTATGGCTGTTTTTCACTGTTTTCTCAAAAAGTGGGCAGCGTATGGGACTGATATTTTCACAGATGACTGTTACTATATCTGTCTTGATATTTTTGTCCATGAATCTGTATGTATTTGATAAAAACCAAAGTATGATACTACCTTTAACAATACAATGGGACCACAAATGTGTCCTTGGACTATAGTTAGAAACGATGGATACATGTACTGTAGTTAAAGCGGTTCATATGTTATGCATAAAACTCAGGGTTGCATTAAAAAAGCATATATTCATCACAAACTTTGGAAATATTTCATACACGGACAATACATGAACCATGTTAACATTCTTAAAGGTAATTATCATACTTTGGTTTTTGAAATGCAGATTCACGGGCAAATTATCAAGGAAGATACAGTAACAGTCATCTGTGGAATTTTCGGTGCCCACTTTTTGAGAAAACATTGAAAACGGCCTCATTATTTCTTTCTTAAGTCTTTTTAAAAGATTGTTTTTATTTGGTCATTCAGGTTTGACTCTTTTCTCACGATAAATACAGCAATTCCAGCAGAAACAACGGTATGTTTTTACAATTTTTATACCCTGTACTGGTTATAGGCAAATCTGTGAAGTCTGTTTCGGTGTGCTACCAAAGTATGATACTACCTTTGATGTTACTTAATTACCATGACCATTTTGACAGTTTGCTTCAAGTTTAAGGCTATGAAAACCGAGAAGTATCTTCTTAGATTTCATCAGTTCGGTCCCATTATAGGATGACTTTGTGAACGGGGTGTCAAGTCAGTCTATGTTGTCACTGTATGGAAATTATTTGTGGACAAGTGTTTCCCAGAACTATCAAAGAGTGGTTTCTAAAACTATAAAGTTATAGGAAATGAAAGTAACTTTGTATAGCTTCTACTGCTCCCGAACAATATTTTGGACTTTCATCAAATGTTCCCGAGTACTTAAAACCCTAGATTGAATACATTTCTCCAATATTTCAGTGAAAACGTACAATTTTCTTTACCTGCTTGTTGCTATACATACCACTTGTCCACAATTACCATTGTATTTCCTTTGTTTCAGCGGTTTGGAGAAAAAAAGAAGAGATTATAATTGTTAAACTCACCGAACTTGAACAGACATCGAGAATGTGGTGTTCCTCATCACAAGTACTGTACACAGCACTGTAACTGCACGTATAGAGGTCAGGGGCAGCTTTCAACAGTCAATGCTGCTCCCGCATGTAGTGCGTATGCCCCCGCATGTTCCACTTTCGGTTAATGGTATAATCACCAATGCATGAAAATGTTACCAGTCCTATACAGTGCACGCGCACCGCCACCAGCCTGGCAGTATTCAACACATGCAACAATGTTTCTATGTCGTACTCACGTAAAACTGCAAAATTGTAATGCATAATCCATACGTTTACACGTCACATCCTGGCCGTGTGTACACAGAAAGCGTCGACATTTCCCCAGTCCTGCTCCCAGTGCATGTCACGGTATTCCTGGTAAACCAAATTTCCAGCGGCAACAGTGATGAAGGCAGTAACATTGTGACACGAGACCACGACCTATAAAAGGTGGTGCTGTACGGTGTCGCACGGCGCTGTCACTTAATGATCGATTATTATACGTGAAATTTTCAAGTGAACCGCGCGCTGTGCGTGGAACTGCACACACCTTTGATGAATTGAATCAGTGCCATTAACTATAATGCTATGTCGTCATATACAATACACACACACACACCTCAGTACACCCATACTGAACAGATATAAAAGACTTCCATTGTATAGTTCCCCTACCTTCATTCCTATCATTTTTTCACCGTTGAGCTTTAATTTATACAATGCTCAGTAGAATCTGTGGTCTCCGGTGGTCTCTGTGGTCTCTCTCTTGAATTTTTTTTTCAAGAGAGTTTCATATTTCTTAAGTTCACAGCGAAAAAGTCATATTTGCTCAAGGGTAGAGGATAGGTCATTAAGTACCACGTGACGCGTCCTGGGTAAAGACCCCAAGGCCATTACGTCATTACTATAATACCACATTCAAAGTGTTTCCTGTACAAAAGTTAATGCATTTTTTGATCCACCCTTTAGAGCGGAAGTCCTTTCTCTCAAATTGAAAAACCATAACAGCAAGGTTTTAAAACGGTTTCCATGGAAGCTAGCCATTTCGGCGGACTGGCGGGAAAAGGGCTCATTGTCCCCGAGTTCGGAATTGAAAGAGAAATGAACGCATCCCACTGCTGAAGATGAAGAGCGGTACTGTCCATGCCCAAAGGGAAAATGCACAACAATGACAGCCACTTAACTCGTCTCGATAACATTTCAAAGTCGCCCTTTGATAATTTCAATACCATCAGATGAAAATTAAGAAGAAGTTATTGAATAATTCTATAGACGTTGAGGTCAATGTCGAGCCAACTGCGAGCGAACGAGAGTGATTATTGTCAATATTTGGCATCGTAAGCCGTTATTTGTCCCAACACCGAAAGAATAATCCTTGTTTTTTATGTTTATTTTTCTAAATTGCATAATAGGGAGACAGGTTAGCATCTGAAAGTTAACATTTGGGAGACACCGGTCAATAGGGAGACATTTTGTTGTCTCCCAAAAATATTTCTACATCTTAAAGACATATTTTTACTGTCCATATTTTGATAGAACTTAGAAGACAGAGAATGCTCTCAATATGAACATCTTTAAATTTCAAGTTCATTGGTTTGGAGGATGTTTAGAAAAAGGTAAGTAAAGTCGTGTGCACGTCCCTATGGGAATGTCTCCCTAAGTACCCATTATCGGTAATTATTATTATTATTATTATTAAATAACGCAGGATCTTCATCGGTGTATATCGATCTTTATCGATCCAGGGGTCGATTTCACGAAGCCCTGCGATCAATCGTAACTCGAGTTACGAAGGATAACCCATCGTATTCGACATCTTCTACGTGAGGTAGCAATGCATCATTACTTATACGATTGATAGTAAGTTACGATGAGTTTGGTGAAATCGGGCCCTGCTAGGATCGAAACGCGTCAGGCCCTTCTAACTCCAAGCATTGTTGATAAATTTCAAGTTATATTATTTTGGCTGGTGATCAGTTTGCAGCAGTTTATTACAAACTATTGATTACCAATTAATGTTTCTTTATATTGTGGTAATTAGCCACGTGTCCGTCCTTGACCTAAGCTATCAAGTGCTGCGTCTCTACACTACACGAGGTGAAAATTTCCTCTTTATTCCTAAGCCTAATGTCCGTTGAAGCGGCAGTAACCTCTGCGTTGAAATTATCACATCTAAAATATTGCGCAATAAAAATATGTCATGGGCAGAATACATTTTTTTAATAATGGCTGTACACTGGGTTTAATGTCCGTGCGCTATACACAGTAGTGAGGTGTGCCTGGCAGTGTACGGTGGCACGGACAGGACATAGCACGACTCGAATATTTCATTTTACTCACCGTCATTTCGTTTGTTTGCACATTGTTTTACCCACAAGCGGAGGGGATACCAATGTGTAATACCTATGACGTATTCGGTTACTTCTGGAGTAACGGTAGATTTGTTGTACAAAGCAATTATGTTTTTATTCACATCAATTTTGATGTGCGATGTCCTTTCTGTGCCACCGTAGCCTTGACAAATGATCTGGTATGAGTGGTCATGCGAAAGCAATTTTGCTATCCATTCTCGAGAAATGAACATTAAGAGCTAATCACAGTGCCTGTACGTCAACGCGTATTCATCAATTTAAAAAAATAGATTAGTATTATGAAATGTTGAAAGAGCACTTCAATTCGCCAATTCAGCATGTGCCGTATTATATAATTATGAAGCAGCAATCTTTATTCCTTGATGACAATTACGAAATGGATACTGAAAGTGAACATTAAAGGTACAGTACAGGATTGGTATAACATACCCAAACAGAAATGTTCACAGATTTACGTATAACTTTCAGCTTATGAAGCTCATAAGATCATGCCGATAGAAACATACGATTAAAATATTTGCGCACGACATGGTGTATTTATCCAGATATTATTTTGTCAAACAAAGACAGAAAACAGTTTTGATCTCGGGGTACGATCAAAACCAATTCTTTATAAAGTTTTATAAGAAAAAATAATCGGGTTTTCGTTTTTTTTTCTCGTGACTCAGATGTCCGATTGAGCTGAAATTTTCACAGGTCTATAATTTCATGCACATACTGGATTGAACAAAGTGTGAGTTATGTACGTTAAAAGACGGTTGGTCCACAGTCTGACACGGTGAGAGCTGTAGCCATTATTCGAAACGTTGATATAAAAGTATCTCCCTTAGGCTTAAAATGTAGTCACAAGCTTAGTTTTGTTTACGGCACAACATTGCATTGTCGCCTCATTGTCTGCAGTATTCTATCGTGGTTTGGCCACATCCCTACTTTGTGCTCAGAGAAAACAAAACCATGAACGCTTCGCTGACATTAAGGGTAATAGAGCTTAATTGTCCCCCGTTGAAATGTCAAATGCAACCAGAGCTACTCGGTATAAACCTTTGCTCACTGGTAATACGTGCCAACAAGCTTAAGAGAGCGGTGGAAGAATGGTCGGCAGGAAATTATTATTAACTTGCGTTATATACGATGTATACGCTCCATTTGACAGCAAATTCATATCGCACGCATGGTCGCGGCTCTGGAGGCGAGGATAACACGGTGGGAGTTAAAGGTACAATACATGATTGGTAAAGGTCACAGGACACGTATACTCTGCCTGATCAAACATGTACATGAAATAATAAACCTGTGAAAATTGAGCTCAATCGGTAATCGGTTTTCACGAGAAAATAGCGAAAACCCGACTCGATTTTTCTTATAAAAACATGAAGAATAGTTGTTTGTTCCAAAAATCGTTCGGACGAACGATCTTTGGAAAAGACACTAAATCTTGATTTCCTTGAAAAACCCAGCATCTGATGAACCAAGATTTCCCGTAATGACTGTTTGCACTGTTTACGAACTGTTGAGTCCATTTTCTGTCTCAAAGTCAATACATTTTTTTGGAGGCCTTGCAAATCCTATATGCTCCCTTTAATACAGAGTCTCACGATACGAGCCTTGTATTGCCTGCCATGCCTGATCAACGGACACAGATGTTCAAATTTAAGGCAACGTTGCGTCGACTTACCGCGTTTAAGACTTCCTGAGCATGCATCTGATATCCACAAAGAGACCCCAATGAGTAAAAACACGACGCCTTGAAACCATCTCATCTCACTCGAGGGGAACACAGCAACATGTTATTCCAAGCTCACAGAAGGCCAATTAAACACCAAGCCACTGTCTGTATCCTATAAGTCATGCATACGCGAACGACTGGCAAATTAACTGGCGCTATATACACAAACGCTCCATTTTCAGTAATGCATTTTTTTTGTCATTTGAATACCACTAGGGAGCGGTGCCGCGAGACACCATCCGCCACAAAGTGACTTGAGCAAGTTTACGTATACACAATATCAAGTAACATACCTCAAACACTTGATTATTCATTGGAAATAAACAAGATTCTCGTGTTTAAATTCATGAACTTCACAAAGTATAAAATAAGACGACAAATTATTAATAACAAAGTACACAATGAAATAATGAATATAATACAAAAGTACAATAATAATGGGGTATAAGTTTACACACTAAACTTAATGAGTTTACGAAACGGAGGCTCAGGCTCCGTCTCATCAGGCTCCGGCTCCGGCTCCATTAAAAAAAAAAATAACGGGGATCAAAATAGAGGTTTTTGACTGCGGTTCGGAAGTAGATTCTCTGGTTTGAAAAGGAAAACAGAGCTTCAGCTTCAATGAAAAACCACAACCTATATTTTCAGCATATAGATGTCAGAGCTGGAGCCTGAGCCTGGGTCTGAGTCTGAGTCTGAGCCTGAGCCCGAGACTGAGCCTGAAACTGAGCCATGAGACTGAGCCTGAGCCACCGTTTCGTAAACCTCCATAGACATACCTACAGAATTGTGAGATGAAGTTTTATTTCCAATCCGAGGCTTCAAGTTATCGAGAATCGCTCTCCAATAGTGTGGTTTTGCATCCAGTTAGTGGTTGCGATTCGCCCATAATGTCATATGTCATGGCGGCCACAAAAATGCGTACAGACACTATAAGCTGTCAACTGGGGAACGAGGGCCTCCAGTCTGCGCCGGAATTGTCGCTCGATCAGTCACGCTATATTCTCGAAAGAGGACACTGATTCAATTTTAATATCAAGGCTTTGTGAACGAACACGCGTGAAATGTCTCGATAATACTCCAGGAAAGGATTCGATTCCATTGGAGGAAAACATGCACATGTTTTAACCATCACCCATCACGGACTCAAGAAAGAACTACGTTAAAGGCAATGATGTATAGGATTGTGTCAAGCTTGTTATTAATTTGGCCGAAATCGACTTTTCAAAATGCCTAATATAACAAAAAAACGTACATGTGGAAATTTCACGAAAAATGGAAAACTAATTTTTGGTTTATGTTTCAAATTTATGTTTAACATTTCGAGTACTATTTTGCTATTATACAGCCTATATCATCAGCTGAAGCTATTCGATTTCTTCCCCAGATTTTTCCACAAAAATTACAGGATTTTACAGTGAACTATTCCAGAGAAACATCAGATCCAGTGTCGGATAAGGTCTCATGATCATCAGTTCCGAAAACTAAACATTGTTTTCGCCCCTCGCCAGCCCTATGATCACACAGCCGCCCTTAAATCAAGTAAAATTGCCCGGTGACAAGCGCATGCGGGTATATACATCTACACGAAAGATTCAGCTCAAACCAATCAGGTATCGACAATGGAGATGTCTAAAAATGACTAAATTGACCTTGTACTACACGGAGACTGTCATTGTGAATAAGCTTGTATGTCTGGATGAACAGCGATGTGTCCTTAAAGGTAGCATTATACATTGGTTTTTGTAAAAGAAATACAGATTCATGGGCATAAATAAGGACGATACAATAATAGTCATCAGCGAAAATTTCAGTCCCATACGGTGCCCACTTTTTGAGGAAACATTGAAAAACGGCCACAGTATTTCTTAAGTCTGTTCTCTTTTATTTTGGATTTTTTAAAAGATCAAACAGATTTTCGGTCGTTGTTTGACTAATTTCTGGATAAATACACCATTTCAGGCGGACGAAATTTAACGGCATGTTTCAACCACCACCATCTTCATACCCTGTGAGTTATACATAAATCTGTGAACATTTCTGTTTTGGTTTCTTACCAAAGTATGATACTACCTTTAAAGGTATAATTCATGATTGGTAAAGGTCACAGAACAGCACTCACACTTTGTCTGATCAAAAATGTACATGATTATACCTGTGAAATTTTGAGCTCAATCGGACATCTGAATTACGAGAAAATAGCTAAAACTCGACTCAAATTGTCTTATAAAACACAGAATGATTTTGATCTTACTCCGAGATCAAAACTGTTTTCGGTCTTTGTTTGACAAATTTTTGGATAAATTCACCATTTCAGGCAGAAATATTTGAACTTTTTCTACCAGCACCATCTTCATACCCTGAAAAATATACGTAAATCTGTGAACATTTCTGTTTGGGTATTATGTAATACCAATCCTGTACTGTACCTTTAAGGGATGAACGCCAAAAACGTGTCCCCTTTCCCATTGGCTTTTGTAAGCTGTGAGTGAAATTGTGTCACATTAAAAAGGTTGATCGGATTAAAAAAGACAGGGAACTCCAAGTGGAATTGGAATATATCATCGAATCACGAAATCAATCACGCAGAAGCAACAAGAAATTTGGCAAGTTGTCAGATGACATGATTTTTTATCATGTTTGTCGTTAAAGCATGGATATCGCTTCGAAGCTCGTATTCTTTTCAAACGTGTGGCCAGTAATAATGACAAGAAGTGATTTCTAGAATTACCCCCAAATTGCATCTTCACATTCGTTGTGTAGAGCCTAGGTTACCGTAATCATAATGAAATAAGCATAAATTATGTATCAAATTACTGTCTAAAAACTCTAAAAACACATACTATTAGTGAACCATGTTGATTATTTGTATCACTGCTTATTACTCTACAAAAATAGTTCGTGTTAAGTTTGTAAACACCGCATGCTTTACAATAATATACAATAATGCATGAAATGTGTGTTGTTAGTCTGAATGTTCCACACGTCACATCGCTTTAACATAGTGTTACAACCAGTAAAAAAGTGGCCAGGGTCGATTTCACGAAGCCCTACGATCCATCGTAACCCGAGTTAAAAAAGATTAACCCATCGTATCCTACATGGGGCTGCAATGTATGATAAGTCCTACGATTGATAGTAAGTTACGATGAGTTTGGTGAAATCGACCCCCTGGTGTTATAAGCCCTGCATAATTATTGGAAGACATCAATATTTATGTCTTCGATCGAGTCATCTATGGAATGTTTGAAAGGACGGATGAAAGCTCTCCACAACTCTATTACTGGACTGATTATAATTTGCACGTTGACTTCCCACACGTCTTGTGGTACGAGGTTGGAACAGGACGAAGTATAATTTTTTTTTATGTAGTACAATTAAATAAGAGTGGTAGAAAAAAAAGTGGTGTCAGCACCGGGATCATTATAGACTCGGTTCAAGTCTTGCATCACTACACTCTTTGAATGCAATGCTCCCTCTACGGTCTGTCATATAATGTGCATTAATTGGATCGCAGACTTTCGGAATGGATTCAGTGATGTTATTGGCTCGTCACTGGCAAGTGAGGGCGCCAAACTTAAACAATCCAATTTCTTTTTAGAATACAAAGCACGAAGGTCTGACGTGAGTCCGATCCAGTCAGACATAACCCTTTGTGAAGAAGAGAAACACAAACAAACATACGCAACCATTATTATGCCAACGGCCTATCAATTTTTACGAACATGAAACGAATCAGCGTCTATTTTTAGAAACTACCTATTAAATGGGCTGAGGCATGAGGTTTGTCTTGTGCTTGAACCTAGCCTCTGGCTCTGTACCACCCATAGGAAAAACACTTCCCTCGCCATGCTTTAAACTTGGCAGATGGAACCCAAGCCAGAGCCATAGCCAAATCCGTGTTTTAAAAATGTGCTCGTGGTATACATCCAAAGAGAAAACAAAATCGGCTGGTACCTATGACGTGTTCATCTACCTATCATAAACTGTGTGGTGAAGTCAGGGAACTACGGTATAAGTACTGATGTAAGTGCATAATGTTATACATGTAGTGTACTATCATGCTGCTGCGACAGCATGGTCTAACCAGTCTTTCACTTCTCCGTAGTGAGTTTTCAGCCACTCTATGTTTATCTTGATCTTCTCCACGGCCCGCTCGAAGGCCGAGGCCCCGGTTCCTTGGTCAGGGTGCTCGGCCATGAACTTCTCCAGCTATAAGAAAAGAAGAGATTCAAGAAGGTTTTGGTTGTTACAACAGTACATAACTTGCGAAATCGTAAGAGCTACGCCTCTGAAAAAGATTGAAATTGATAACAAACAATAAGCTTTTGAATTGAGGATCCATCGGGCAACAGGGTGTAATGGTTAAATCTGTCCCCCGATAAATGTGTCCGACTGGACACATTTAAACTGCTTTAACCATGTACAGTGGTCCGGGAGACACTTTTAAACCTGGGCATTATGTCCCCGGACATGTTAAGCGGGGGACAGAATCAATCTTTACATGGGAGCTAGTAGCCTAGGCCTATTACTGTTTTATGTTTAAATAAACCCCTGAAGACAATGGATAAAACATAACGGCCAGCTCAATCAGACGTAGCTGACCACTTTTGTTTTAGGATTCATCACGATGAGATGATGAAAAATTAGAACTCCACGGAAAGCTTGGCAGGCGCCCTCTCGTGGTGGAAGCTGTCAGACATAATTAATAAACTAGCCTTGCGCACTTACCTCTTTCAGGTGAAATTCTGACGTGAAAGGTTGCGTCACACCCAAGACGATGTTTGAAAAGTGGAACAGACTGTCGCCAAACCTGTTGAGCGAAAAACATCACTTTCTTCATTGGAAGAATCAACAGTATTTCGTGCTAGAATGTAGGCTACATAACTTTGAATGAGGAAGTAAATAATTTGAGAGAAGGAAATAAAAGCTGGTTCCACTTTTGAAAACATTAAATTTATCATGAAATGGACTTATCTTTGGTTTGCTTGTGTCCAGTAACAGCACCGAGTCTGTATTCATGTGGGGCACATACTTTGTAGAATCACCTTAAAATCTTTAAAGGTACAGTACAGGATTGGTAACATACCCAAACAGAAATGTTCACAGATTTACGTATAACTTTCAGGATATGAAGATTGTGCTGGTAGAAACACACCGTTAACATAATTCCTCCTGAAATGGTGTATTTATCCAGAAATGAGTAAAACAAAGATCAATAACAGTTTTGATCTCGGGGTAAGATCAAAATCATTCTTAATGTTTTATAAGAATAATTGAGTCGGTTGAGGCTATTTTCTCGGGCCTCGGATGTCCGATTGAACTCATTTTTTCACTGGTGTGTTATTAAATGGACATATTTGATTAGACAAAGTGTGAGTGCTGTTCTGTGACCTTTACCAATCATATATTATACCTTTAAAATCTCAAGAAAAAAATCAAGTTTTTTTGTTACCTCTCCCGAAAGATGTCGTAGTTCTCTCGGAAGAAGTCCCATGCCAGCGACGTGCCTAGTGGATTGGAGGCTACTGATGATAGGGTGGACGGTACATCCTGGGCTTTGATGGTCTCTGCAGAATCCAGGGTGTAGTGGAGCAAACTAACAGAAGCAGGAATCAAGATACCAATGCAATACTATTAGCAAGGGTTTACATACTTCAAACGAGACAGGGTAAGGTAAGGTAGGTTTGCAGTGACACCATGCAGTCTCTTCTGTGAGAGTGTGTGGTTCTGAGAAGAACAGTTGCTATTATCTTGACGTTCCGAACAGTGTGCTCTGTTCGTCCTCAGGAGAGTGACTGGGTAAGTAAACATTTATACCACACGGATTCCCGTAGGAAGTAACCTTCGATAGTCATTAGGCAGTCAACGGGATAAAAACACATAATAATTATGAACTAAATTTGTATATTTTCAAGTTATGTCACAAATTAATTGATTTTACCAATGTGAGATTGATTGTTTGAATTAAGTTCTAAAAAATCAAAGTCAGTCCAGACTTGTTTTCAATATGAAAACGAGAGACAAGTAGTCAACCTTTAAGGAGGGAATTGTTTTATCTATGGGTGTCTATACGAAACCAGGTCTTGAGGCTAAGCTTTGGGCTAGGTTTGGGGCTAGGCTTGAGGCTAGGCTTGAGGCTAGGCTTGGGGCTAGACTTAAGGCTAGGCTTGGGACTAGACTTGGGGCTAGGCTTCAAGCTAAAGCCTTGAGACTTATTTCGCTCCTTCCACTTTAGAAGCCCCAAAACGAAATGATGGGATTAAGCCACGTGAAAAAGCCGAAGGAAGGCTGGAGCCTTAATTCATTCGGCTTCGACCGCTTCGTCATGTATCTCAAGCCCTTCATTTGATTTAGATCACAATATTAAGGCAGCAAAATAAATCCCAAGCCTAGCCTCAAGCTTCATTTAGTAAAGGTCCTATGGATCGAGAACACCCACGCAGGCGCAGTAGGAACAAAATGTCGCCCTCTTGCGGCTGATGAGTCATTGCTGTCTTGGACAAAAGATGGAAATAGAATCAATGGGAAGGAAGGACTATCTCTAGGACCGGTGACTTACGAATTCAGTGCCCAGGACTGCCTCGAGCAAGAGAGGCTCCAGAGCAGGACCGATCGCTCGGACGCGTCGGGGCTCTCCTTGTAGCGCCGCAGTGCAAAGTCAAACTCCTCGGTGCTTCCTGCGGAGATGGCCGTGCAGTACACGGTGCTCTTATAGTTGATGGGGATGCTGGGTTCGATCAGAGAGAGAGAGATGAAAAATGGATTATTAATCACGCTTCATGGAGAAGTCTGAGCGAGTCACAGGTGGTTAGCATCATAACTGGTGTTGAGTATCACATATAATTACAAATGTGGTATTAGGGTGACACAAAAGTGGATATTAGGGAGACATCGGGACCGGAGACTTTTCGATGTGTCCCTAATGGTATCAGCTACCTTTTAGAGACATATTTTTGCTGCCCATATTGCAATAGAAGACAGAAAATGCTCTCAATATTAACATAATGTCAATTTCAATTTCATTGGTTTGGAGGATGTTTAGAAATAGGTAAGCAAAGTTGTGCACGACCCTATGGGAAAGTCTCCCTAAGGTCCCATCCTCGGTTATGTATATTACAACTATTATGTAAGGAAGACATTAGGCATGATTTAGCCAATGCCTGCTCAGTCATCGTGAACATATCCCCTCCATGCCATTCTATCCAACATGACAGTCCTTAGCTCCTACTACTACTACTACTATGTCAAGAAGACATTAGGCATGATTTAGCCAATGCCTGCTGAGTCACCATGAACATATCCCCTCCAGGCCATTCTATCCAACATGACAGTCCTTAGCTCCTACTACTACTACTACTATGTCAAGAAGACATTAGGCATGATTTAGCCAATGCCTGCTGAGTCACCATGAACATATCCCCTCCAGGCCACTCTATCCAACATGACAGTCCTTAGCTCCTACTACTACTACTACTACTATGTCAAGAAGACATTAGACATGATTTAGCCAATGCCTGCTAGGTCACCATGAACATATCCCCTCCAGGCCACTCTATCCAACATGACAGTCCTTAGCTCCTACTACTACTACTACTACTATGTCTAGAAGACATTAGGCATGATTTAGCCAATGCCTGCTAGGTCACCATGAACATATCCCCTCCAGGCCACTCTATCCGACATGACAGTCCTTAGCTCCTACTATACTACTACTACTACTATGTCAAGAAGACATTAGGCATGATTTAGCCAATGCCTGCTGGGTCACCATGAACATATCCCCTCCAGGCCATTCTATCCAACATGACAGTCCTTAGCTCCTACTACTACTACTACTACTACTATGTCTAGAAGACATTAGGCATGATTTAGCCAATGCCTGCTGGGTCACCATGAACATATCCCCTTCAGGCCACTCTATCCAGCATGACAGTCCTTAGCTCCTACTACTACTACTACTACTACTACTACTATGTCTAGAAGACATTAGGCATGATTTAGCCAATGCCTGCTGGGTCACCATGAACATATCCCCTCTAGGCCACTCTATCCTTAGCTCCTCGAGATTGTCTTTGCCAGAGTCCCTCTTCAGCATGCTAATGTAATTTATTTGCTCTCTACCACGTTTATTTGCTCTCTTGTTCCGTGACGTGATTCCCAAAGAATTGCTTCATTTGCTAGTAGTTCTGGACGACGAACAATGTGTCCTGATATAACATCAATCTTATAAAGCTTGTTTCAGAACCAGTCTTTCGTTCTTAGTTCTTCGGTGTTAATACTCACGGGTTGTTCGTCTCGTTCGCCATCCATTGATGAAACAGGTTCAGGGCTTGGTCCTGGCAATCAGGCAGGCCGTACTTACAGGCCGTACGTAGGGAGAGACCTCGAAGCAGACTGAATGAAACAAAGACAATCACAAGGTTAATAAACCTTAATAATCACCGTCAACGAGGTACCATCTTAGACGTGATGATGATGGAGCAATGGAACTTCAACAAACCTCATCTTAAGCTCCGGATTCGGAACCGTTATTCATGTCCAATTTAAGGCAGAGGCATCGAAATAGCCGCTTTTAAAGGATAATTTGAAAGAATATACTTCAAGAATTGGAGAAACCGAGCCTCGAACTTTACCAGAAGGCAACAACTTGTATTCTCAGTTCAGGGCTCGAATTCACGAAAGGCTAAGACAGATCGCAACATAAATATCAATCTTAATTGCTAAGCAAAGAGTGATGTCACAATACTAGCTGCTATGGGAACATGAACAACAACAGCACTCATCTAAAAGATCATTTTGAATCGAAAATCTTTGTGAAATCGACCACAGGACAACTTAATCCGTTTTTAATTATACAATACATGAAATTACAATTGTAGATTTCACTACCCTTATAAAAAGACTGATAGATTGATCTGCCTTATAAAGAATTTAATTACATAATCACAATAATTATAATGTGTTCTCACAATTCAAGGTGCGTCCCCTCGTCTTTCCAACCCAGCACATCGTACAGGGGAGTTATCTGCTTGACCATGTACTTCTGCAAGGAGGAAAAAGAACAAATAATTTATAGTAATTTAAATAAGAATGGGACCTTAGGGAGACTTTCCCATAGGGTCGTGCACAAACTCTACTTACCTATTTCTAAACTTCCTCCAAACCAATGAACTTGACATTGACATATGTTCATATTGAGAGCATGTCTTCTATTAAAATATGGGCATTAAAAATATGTCTTAAAAAGGTAACTGGTACCTTTAATAGGGAGACATCGAAAAGTCTCCCTAAGTCCCGATGTCTCCATAATGTCTACTTTTAGAAGCTAACGTGTCTCCCTAATACCAAACACAAAAAGGTGAAACCTGGAAATACTGGTTGTGGTTTTTCACGTTGAAGTTGAGGCTGCATTGTGTATGCTTGATACAAGGTTCATGCCGAAGCCGTAGCCTTGATGGCTATGCGCCGAAGCCAGAGCCGAAGCCAGAGCCGGAGCCAGAGCCGGAGCCAGAGCCGAATTAACAGCCAAAATGTCAAGGAAGGCCTGAGTATTAAGCTTCGAGACAAACTTCAAATAACTGTAACAAACAATACGTCAGTTACTTACAATGAAAGAACCGTACGCGCCACTTGTGACCAAGATCTTATCCAGATACGACATCGCCGAGGTGGTCATGGCCCACGGCACGTAATCTCGTTCGTTCTCGAGATATCGCGTGATTCCCAGAGCCACCGAGTAACCAAGGAGACCAGCCCCAGCCAAGGTGAAGGAATCGTCGACGAGTGTTGCTCGACTGCTGATTGAAAATGCCTAAAAATCCAGAAAATCAAAATCAAACGATAACAAACCCTGACTTTTTGAACAATTAGTGTTTGTGAAATAAATAACTGAAGAAGAGAAAAGGTGCCTACTTCGTGGTTGCTTGAAGTTAGAAGGCCTGGCTGACGTTTCGATCTTAGTAGGATCTTTCTCAAAGGATAGATACTGCTAGGATCAAAACGCCAGGCCCTCCTAACTCCAACCATTTAGGTCAATATTTTGGTTGGTGAGCAGTTTGCAGCAATGTAATACTTACTTTGTGGTTTGATAGAAGTTGATCTATTAGAAGTTGCCAGTTTTTGGTGTCATAGTTGACACGATAGTAGCCAAATTTATCCGGGTTAACCAGCAGCCAATCAGCGTCCGATCCAGGAAATCCATGGTTTATAGCTGTGGATCCAATTCATCAAAACGATATACTTTACGGAGTGACCATATCACGATCGTTATTTTTTAACTGCATCTTTGCCGTTGTTTTGAAAAAAAAACGGGTAAATTTCACCAAACTCATCGTAACTTACAATCAATTATAGGACTTATGATGCATTACAGCCCAAAGTAGGATACGATGGGTTTTTCTTCGTAGCTCGAGTTACGATCGATCGTAAGGCTTCGTGAAATAGACCCCTGGTATTTTATTTGTCTAACATTCTTTTGTCAGGGGAGAGGTCAAAATAATGTATAAAAAGACAATTTGAAATTACCTGGTTGTTTTTCCATCCAAACTGGTTCTGTGTTGGTGGCAGTGGTGTTTGTTCGAAACCAAACTGGTATAAACCACAGAAGACTACGAAATGGAAAGAATAAAAATGAAAACATGAGGGTCGAAGGTTTTCACAAAGTTTTAACGACGTGACAAGAGAAAGGGCCGTTGTAAAGGTTGAATCAGCCCCCTGCATGTCCGCGGACAGAATGTGTGTCCCCGGACAACTGTATACATGGCCACAAGCGTGTCAATGTGTCCGGACGGACATGTTTAGGGGGGGGACGGATTTAACCTTTACACCGTGACATCGCACAGGCAAGGCCTACCACATAATCCAATTGGGGCGATTCTAAGTAGTGCGCCTCCAAGAGTTTGCAAGGAGTTGAGATCCATGAACAAGAATTTTTAAAACTGTTTCCATGGAAACGAGAAAATAAATCTTTCATTGGCTAATAAATTCTCCTTACTCATCACGTTTGGTTGCCTCGTTCCCGCCGATCAGGAATCGCGCCTGTTCCGCCTTGAACGAAATCTCGCCCGAACCCTCGTACTTTCTCGTGATGTTCACGATCGGGAATCCTGGCTGCAGCACCCACGTGTGCATGACGTCAGCAACATTGACGTTGAGGGCGCCCTCCGCATCGACGGCCTAAGTAAGAGAAGATAATGACGCGGCAAGTAAGTTTACTATTTTAATATAATTATGCGTCATATTTGTTCACGTACTTTTTGCAGTTAAGAGAGATTTAAACTTACTTCCTGCATGCATTCCCAAAAGTCGTCATTTGTAGCGGTGCCAAATGCATACCTCTTCATGTAAGTCTGTGGGGAATAAAAAAAAGAAAGTTTAAGTTAGAGGGCGTGTACAACATTGATAAAGGTGACATAACAGCACTTGTACACTTTGTCTAATCCAGCATGTACATGAAATAATAAGCATGTGCAAATTCGAGCTCAGACGGACATCTGAGTCCCGAGAAAAGCGAAAAAAATACTCAATTTTTCTATAAAATGTTACTATAACATCTTTGATCTTACAAACATCAAAAATGTCGTTGGTGTTTGTTTTCACACTTTCTGGATAAATAGTACTGGACAAACGATTAAAGTTGGTACGAAAGTCTATTCATCTCTTACCTGTAGTCCTTTCTTAAATGCTGGTTTCCCAATGATGTTTTCGCACATACGCAGTATAACGGGCCCCTGCATGCATCAAACGAAAAAAAAGAAGAAGAAAAAAGTACATTTTTCACTTTAAACTTACCACTCGGTTATCTACCCCACGCCAAGGATAACAAATTGCTTACTAATTTCCGACGCGAACCTTTGATCCGAAAGCATGTTTTGACAATTTCTTTTTTTCTCCCTTTCGGTAAACGTATGCGACCTTACATCAGAAATGAGCGGGAAATCGTCTGGCTACGATGCCGTTGACTGCTCGGCTATTGACTGGGATTATCGTATCAAAATCTCATCAAATGACAGAGGGAAACGCGTGAGAAGTGACACTCTGGGCGCAAAGTGGCGGTGTATGGAGAGTCCTTTACCAGATGTGAGGTGAAAGTTCGTCGGTTGTCATACCAAAGAGTTGATTCTCCGGAGGCAACGATTTGATGACTGATCGGCTGGTTGCATTCTGAACAACTGAAGTGCCTCGTATGTTAAAAACACCATAATATCAGGTTGGGGTAGTGGTTCTTTCCTCGCCTTACACCTCTGGCGGATCGGGTTCAAGTCCGGCTCGGTCCACAAGTGGATTGGGTTTTCAGACCCTACCTGATTCTGTGGGTTTTACCCAGAATATTACTTTGGGGTTTTCCTCCCAACTCTAAAACTGTATCTTCTTCTCATCATCTTTCCTTAAAAGGTTTCATCAGGCTTTTGAGATACAGTGCCCAGGGCGCATTTGAGGAACCCTTGGTGTCATTACTAGAAATAAATAATAATAATAATAATATTCAGAACGACTGAACTGCCTCTTATGTCAAAACACCGTAGCTCCCCAATGGTGAAAACATTTTAATGTTCAATCAGCCTAACTCTCCATGTACTCCTGTTGAACCGCGAGGTATAACTTTACTTTTGCTGGACAAGCGGCTGAAATATTGGCCGGATTGTAGGTAACATGAACCCTCCATAAACTCACCTTGCTGTATGCGATCGCGCGGTCAAACCCGGCGGCGATTTCGGACGGTGTGGCCACGTTCATCTGGACTGGTCTGGGGTTGGGCAGGGCATCCGCGGACATTGCAGTGGTCATTTCGTCAAGCACGACCATATCGTCCTGCAAATTAAAAAAACAAAAACAAAAACAAAAACAAAAATAAAGGAATATTAATGATTTTTCGTCGAGGAGATGGTAATATGCAAATTAGGCTTGCCTGCGTCAGTGAAGGGCAAGCCTAATTTGCATATTATTAAAAACAAACAAACAAACAAACAAACAAGCAAAAATGCAATCAGGACGAAATACATGTAATTCATAGCATAGCAACTATAACAAAAACCTGTATCATCTGTAAAACAAAATTTCTAAAATAATTATCTAAGCCCGAACTAACGAAAAAAGTTTCTAACTTATCATTATTTCAAAAAGGTAACATTTCCAGGTTAAAATTGTCTAGAAATGAACAAGGTACTTATAACACTTCTTACATATCCCCACGTTGGTTTGATGACAGGTAAGCTTGTATAAGCCATATAGGTCGCACCGCCCTCCTTCAGTAGCATATACTCCCACCAGTCGTGTGTGACGAGGTTGCCAAAGTACTGAACAAAGAGAAAGAGGTTGTCATGTCATGCTCTTATCAGGGGCCCTTTTCCAAGCCTTGGCTCCGACTCAGGCTCCGGCTTCGTATCTGTCATCCAAACGCTGCAAATATATAGGTCGTGCACGATCGTGTTTTTTTTTTATTGAAGCTGAAGCTCTGTTTTCCGCAGTTTTAAAACCAGAGAATCTACTTCCGAACCGTAGCCAAAAGTCTCTATTTTGATATCCGTAATTTTATAATGGATTCACGAAATGGAGTCGGAGCCTGAGCCGGAACCGAGCTTTGATAAAAAGGCCCATGGTAAATGAGGACTAACAATAGGAAGAACAAAACCAACTCGGTGACTGCTGCCAAATTCGAACATGTGACCTCTGATTTCACCTTACTGGCACTCCAATCCTGAGCTGGGCTATAGTCGGGAAGGACGCCAGCAACGGTCGCAGGTTCGAATCCAGCCGCAGTTGATTGTCATTATTCACCTCAAAATGATTTTAAAAAAGGAGAACTTTTCAAAGTTCATTTACTCTGGAAAGAGAGGATAGTCGAAAGGCATGGGTGGCCTTAGAGACCTGTTAGCTTTTAGATGGTCTCTAGTTCAATTCTAAATTCTGTCAAAGCCATATAATTTCATACGGATATGGCAAACATTCCAACAACATATATCTAGGGGCCTGTTTGTTTCACGCAAAGGATCCGATATTTTGGGATCCACCTCCTATGCAGGGTACGCTAAAATGGGATCCGCATGATTCGTCATAAACAAACAGGCCATAGGCCCTATATGGAGCTTCCGAAAAAAGACCCTTCCGTCAATTTCCCCCAAAAAGTATCTTATAAACTATTGTTTTATACTTGCCTACCGAAATGGCAACAATGAGGATTCGGTCAGATTTGGTGGTGGTGTATAGGGTAGTTATGTCCCCCTACTTAGTGTGTCCGGAGGAACAGAATTATCCGGCGGACATAATTCATTCACAGGTATTAAAGATGTGTTCCTCCTGGTCACGGTCATGACATTCTGTCCTCCTTGGACACATTTACCAGGGGACAGTGTTACCCTTGACACTGGGGCTGTCTTTTACCTGATGTCCCATCTCATGAGCTATGGTAAATGCCTGACCGCCCGCTGCACTCTCCGACGTCTTGCCGGCCTTGTTGAGGAGTGCCGTCTCCCTGTAGGTTATCAAACCCCAGTTTTCCATCGCGCTGGCTTCAAAGTCCGGAACCGCTACCACGTCTGTAAAAAATAGAAACAGCAACACACAATGACTGTAACATGGTTGAACTCCTCCAGCGTTTCCCAAACAAGACTTTCCATATTGTGCTTTATAAACCGTCAGAATTGCATCAGGATACAAAAGTACATTATTTGATGATATTTGAAGATGACTGGAGCGGGCTTCGAATCAGCGACCACCTGAATACCGGTATAGAGCGCTGGTGTGGCATTCCAGTGGTTGGTAGTTCGAATCCCGCTAAAGTTGATTTTTCTTTGTTAACACTTTTTTCTCCAATGACTTAAAATCAATCCAGTCTGTTTCTCTTGTGGTTATTTAGATGATGACATTTAGGCCTAAAGATAGCAACATAAGTACCACATACTGTTGGCATCGTGCCAATAATGTCAACTCATCTCAGTATTTATTTTATTACCTTTTCATTTGAGGTTTTGGTGAGAATTAATGTACTTTGTCGAAGCAGGGGTCGATTTCACCAAACTCGTCGTAACTTACTTTCAATCGTATAGGACTTATGATGCATTGCAGTCTTAAGTGGGATAGGCCCCCCTACGATGGGTTTATATCATTCGTAAATCGAGTTACGATCGATCTTAGGGCTTCGTGAAATCGACCACAGACTGAGCAAGTTCTGTTTTCCTTTAAGTGTGTTAAAAAAAGAAAAAAAAAAGAGTGATGCACCTATTTTGGGAAGAGGAAAGTCAACATTTGTGTGATTGATGTAAAAGTCCAAGGTATCCGCCGTCATGTTCAGGCCAAAGTCCAGCATGTCCATCGCGTCAGGGCGAGCCCATCCCCGAATCTATACGGCAAGACAAGGATTGAACAACGAACAGAACTCAGCTTATAATATTATTGAATTAAGACAGTAACAATTAATTGAAATGAGAATGTAAGTGCATGGTCTCCATCAGGGGTCGTTAGCCTGTCAAGCTGTTTGTTTAAAGGCAAACACTCTGTTGTATAATCCCACCCATGGGTGTCGATCCGGGGGGGGATATATCCCCCAATATTTGAGGGGGGGGGGGGGGGCGGCGAGTATTATCATCCCCCTCCCCAAATATTTCGAGGTTGAATGTCATTTAATACCAACACAATATCTGAAGTACCAACAAAATAATGAAAAAATAGCATGCTTGGAATGTAGGAAGACAATAAATTTGACTTGTTGGCACTTCTCGTTCTTATTATACATTGATTATCTTGGTGTGGGTAGTTTGTGAGGCGTGAGAGAGAATTATGCGAGTTATGCAAGAAAGCGAAGAGATGTGCCACATTTTCAATAAGCAGGAGTGAATTTATACTATGTTTAATTCTTCTGAATGTCATTTTTAAATGCTCTAAAATGCGACTTTTCGACTCTCTATTTTTCCAGGTATCCCCCCTTCCACACCCTCCACCCGCTCAGTCGTTTCGTTCCCTCGCATAGGACACCAAATCACCAATCATCCCCCCAATCATGAAAAGAAATCGACACCTATGATCCCACCAAGACCAACCCTGAATTTCCCCGGGTTTGAATGGGCTGTCAGAGGTATACTAGTGTTCCACCAGCAATGAGAATGTCTATTTCCCAGCTCAGTCCACCCTAAGGATGATGATTCTGGAAATCCAATCTTTTCACGTATAAAGAAAGTTCATTGCATTATAGGCCTATACCCAGTGACTGTAGTTACTACATGGCCATGTGCATGGCCCAGACCTTACAATATTTGATCCGTCTACACCCATTGGAATGAACAGCTTCGGGTGATGTTTTGAGCATATACCTACACGGGTTAATCAAACATCACATCAACACTTCTACCCTGCAAACAGGTGCTTTTCGTGCAACTTCTCGCCATTTTGTGGTACCGAGAATAATAAGATTCCAATCAATGTACCAAATTGAAGTGCGTTCTTAGTCTCCTACCTCGGTTTATCTTTATATTGGGGGTTTCTTTTAATAGTGTCGCAGAATTGGCTTAAATGGACAGTTAAGTTCGTCTTGTATCATTTTGGGTGAAATAAAGATGTTGACAGATATTTATATAAGCATTACAGCTACCCACAATAATAATAATCACCAGCATAATAATAGACCACTTTTAAATAGTGCATATCACAATTGGGCTATATTTATGTAGTTACATTCCTGAAACAATCTCAACTCCCTGGGGAGTATACAGCTTCGGCGGCTGTATACCGTGCACAAAGGCTATAATCAAGCACAAAACACTGTGCAAAAACTTTGGTTTCCGCATGCGGAAACGGGCTTCGATATTGACCGGAAACCGGCCCGTTTCCGCACCGTGTCCTGTTCGTTTCCCATTGCCGTTTCTGTGGCCGTTTCCAGTCGACGTGTTTGCACCCCTCGCTTCCGTAAATTTACCTTCTTACGGAAACTGCCTTAGAAACTACCGCCGGGCTTACTGCGCTTCCGAAGGCTTGGAAACGCCCTGGAAAGCCGATTATTTATAATGCTCAGGAATACTTTGTTATTGTAATTGTATGAATGGGAAACAATCTTTGAAATGTTGATAGGGTGGCTAACCGAGAGTTGTTATTTTTCTTTTAATCCAATGTTGGGTTCGTTGCTCTGTTGCTAATGCCCTAAATAATGGAATGTTTCATTTTCTTTGACAACGACACAAGTTTTAAATAATACTATATAGACAATCTTTTATTGTTTCATTGTTTTTATTTTGCATGGAAACTTATTCATTAATCTTTAAAATCTCACTTAGCTAGGGCAATTTACATGAACATCTGTTTGCAGACATTATTAACTGAAGCCTGTCATTATTTCATGAAAACAAATATTGTAATAAATCGCTGTGAATCTGCTCAATGTAAACTTCGGCATGGCATGGAATCTTCCACGTGTTGAACCATGGCTGTATTGTGCAGCTAAAGGCAATTTCTTAATTTATGTGTACAATCATCAAATAACCACAATGAAAATTATCACTGAATTTAAGTCATTGAAAAGTGAAGCAAGTCAGATTTGACTGGAGCTGGATTCATATTAAAACCAGCGATCTCTGGAATACCGTACCGGCGCTCTTACCAATACCAACCGAGCTATCCAGCCCTAATCATCGTTGTTCGTTTGACAGTCAGAAGCCATGTCTTTGTTTAAGTCATGCAACATTTCACAATTTCCTTGAACGGCCGTCTGTTGCATAAACGGGAGAGGCTCTCAAAACTTTTAAACTCAAGGTTAAACTGTTTCAAATACTATTCATAAACTACCGTTTTGCAAGGTCCATCAACAAATAATCCGTCCTTTTTATATTTTAAAATCATAAAACTCATTATTACAATTAATATTAGTCACTCCAGATGGTTGGCCGACCCATCAACCAGTAAGGCCTAAAAAAAAAAATGTTGTGTTGCCCTCAAGACAAGTGGAAAAATAAAAAATTTGGGTCGGTCGGTCGATTTTCTTTTTTTTTTTAGATTTGCTTTTTGGCAGACTTTCAAACATTTAAGAATAAATACAAGATGTATGGTCACCAGGGCTTATAAATCAACGGTTTTGTGTCGTTTAGAGGAGACACGCTTTTTTACTGCTAAATCTTACATTTTCTATTAAAAATTGTGAGTTTTTATACTTTAGAACTCAGAGAAAAAAAAAAGAAAAAAAAATCCCGACCCAAAGTTTTGGCATTTTACGGTCGGTCGCTGAGGGCAACACAACCATTTTTTAGGCCTAATTCCTGTACCTAATGTTTTTGCATTTTGTTATTTTGTCATATCAAAAGTGGACAGTGACATTTAACTCAAACCTCGCAGTATTGTGTATTTACAGTCATTACGTTGTAAACATCTGACCACAGAGGCGTATACAACAAGCTGTACACGTAAATAACTATAAATTGCAGTAACAGTGTAGCAGCTTTAGCTTTGCCTGAAAAATCAAGAGGTCTGCTCTGTTTGGTACTTTCCGTTGAGCCACTCTCCAGCTGGTTTAACTGCCACCGGTAACTCCTCCACCAACGAGCCATAGAGAAACCGCTCATTCCGCGCAACTCAAGTCTTCTCTTTTGTAATTTCTCCGCCATTTGATGATTCAAGCTCACAGCATCTGAAAAATGACAACGGAGTATATAGGGCCTATGCATTAATAATAGGTCAGTTATTGCTGGATTTTGCTCATTTTGTTTGAACTCCTTTGGTCAAGGAAGTGAAGCTAGATTCAGAACTCAGACCACCCATGGTCATCAAATCCATACTCATTGAAATACATGTAGGGCTATGTCATCATGCCATGATGCCATGGAATGAATGAACACTGTAAAGTACGGCATGGCAATCGACCATAGGTGTCGATTTCTTTACAAGGGAGCCAGAAGAAAACTTGTATGGTATACATGCATTAGGTCCAAGATCCCTGCAATGGTCAAGCTGGGTCCTATTAGTTACCACATGTCAAGGACAGTGGTTACATTGCCCCTGCCATGCCATGCATGTCTTATGCATGTGCCCTCTGGGGAAAAGGTTGCATGGGATTGTTTCAGCGTACAATACATGTAGGCATAGTTGCCTGTGTGTTGCTGTTTACTGCTAGACCATTAGTAAGGGATAGGCAAGACGAATATAAAATGTATAGTCACCAACATTTAGATTTTTACATAGGGCCTAACTCCTTTTTACATTAGTTTTTAAACAATGTTTAGGGCCTTCAGTCATTGCCAACCTTGGGGCTAATGAACCTTCGTTCGACCTACATTTTAGTATAAATATTTAAACAAAAATGTGCTCAAAATTAAACTTACAAAGGCAAGATGAAGCACATTTTGCAATCAGATGTCCCATGACAGAGGCTCATTTATGAAAGACAGTCTGTAGCCATCCTTTACTGCAGTCCACTTGACGAAGGTCATCGAAGCTCTCTCTCACGCCTCTAGTACAAACCTTTACCATAGGAGTAAAGTACAAGAAAACCATGCATCAGCTATATTTTCTCATAATGTATTATACATTGCAAACTGAATAATTATATGCGTTGGAATTTGGATGTATTTTGACTATTTTCCCAAAACTGAAAGTACACACTGCACAACATGACATGAAATCTTTTTTCTTAATCGATATAGCCCATGATCCCAAACTTTAACAACCCGAAACCATGAGTCAGGGAAAAACAAATTCGCCGGACCTAAACAATTGTGGAACCGTATTTCAGTCAACATCATTATTTATTTTAAATCTTTGGACATTTAAAAAAAGTATTAGAGTAAAAGATACATTGGCAGGTGCTGCCCAGGGAAGACAAAAGTTAAAAGAAAACCTGTCATAAAAAGATGTGCCTTCTAATCAAAACTAATTTTGATTTTATTTTCAGTTGAAAACATGTATAAAACTGTATACATCGAAATCTAGGCGTAACGTGCAACTAAGTCACCATAACTTTGCCAATTGTAGACTGGAAAACTAGTACAAGTGGTAGTACCATGTATATACAGTGTAGGTTTCAGTATTTTTATTCCTCCATGAGTTGGCCTGCGTGTGATAACTGTCATTACTAGACCCATGGATGAAGGAAAGACGACCAGATGAATCTATGATGAATATAAATACAAGAAACTTCAAAGAAAGCGTGGATATACACAAAAACACGAAAATACTCACCGTGTTTTCACCGAATCATGAAGAATTCCTGAGCCAACTGCACCGACACGACAAACGTTCCACTTGCTACCCGCACAAATAAAATCTAACGGTCGTTCGTTTATAATGCTGTGTTTTCATTGGCTAGTGGGCTACAGTGTATACTCAGGTAAGGGTCAAGGCTTCCTGGCTATAAGTTACTGTAAATACAGTAACATTTGAGTCCCATACGATGCCCATTTTATGAGAAAACAGTGAAAAACGGCCACAGTATTTCTTAAGTCTTTTCTCAAAGATCAAAGAAAGTTTGGAAGAAAGTTTGGCTTGGTATGCGTAGTCATTTTGAGGACAGCCGAAGATTAAGAAATAAGAGTGCTCCGTGAAAATTGAAGGGCAAACATTGAACTCCTGCATGTACTTCACATGATCGCCTATTTATAATGTATATTAAAAAACAAGGTTTGACTTGACTTGATTTGTATTAAACTGACAAGTTGGGACTGGAAAATAAAGTTTGGCATCACCCCCCCCCCCAAAAAAAAAAAACCTTTCGCGCCTTTAACTATATACATGTTCTGAGTGCATTAAGTAAATAGGTAATATATCATACTTTGGGTTTTGTCAGAGAAATACAGATTCATCATGGGCAAAAATATCGAGGAAGATACAGTAATTAACAGTCATCTGTGAAAAATGGTAGTCCCATTATACTGTGCCCACTTTTTGAGAAAACAGTGTTAACGGCCACATTATTTATACGTCTTCTCTTTTATTTTTGACCTTTAAAAGATCAAAACTATTTTGGTCACTGGTTTTACTCTTTTCTGGATGAATACAGCATTTCATGCAGAAATATTTTAACGGTATGTTTCTACCATCACCATACCTTTATACAAGGCTAAGATCTGTGAAGATTTTTGTTGTGAAAGCGCAACTTGTAATAATTCCTAAACTTGACATGTCCTTCCACTAATGTTGTAGGTTTATAATTCGCATGATGCACCCTTCATTATTTTCCCTGCAATGGAGTAAGATTACTTTAACAATCAAATGATGGCGAATGCCCTTTTTGTGAGCAATTACAAGTATATCCGAGGATGAAATAACTGGGATTTAAGATTTGTAAGCTACCAAATCTCTTGCAGACTGACACAAGTTTAATTAAAAGCGCCCTCTATTCGTTTATATTTGCATAATAAACATTTAGTCATTATTTTAAATCGAATAAAATATGATTTAAATACTTAACATCTCCGAAAATAAAATAACTTTTCATTTTTTAATATAATAAATACTGGACATCAATATTTTAAGCAATTCGAACATTTTTATCAAAGTAAAATTTTTCATGAATTTCTCATTTTTTCCCAACGAAAATGCGTACGAGTACATAGTAGTCAACCCTAAAATGTTTCCATCGTTCGGGCAAAATTTAGAAATGCAAAATTGTGTGATTTTATATCAAAAATGAACTCATTTGAAATGTAAACATGTTTAAATCCAATATTTCGATATCCTTGCTCAGTAATTTTGTTAAATAAGTGTTGCAGGAAGCCATCCGAAGAAGTATTTTTGAAGTATTGATGTTTCTCTTCATTCTTGTCACGAGCCTTTCGATTATCGTCTTGACTTTCCAAAAGAATTCGCCCACTGTACTTATAATAATAATTGTAATAATAATGCTTATTGCTATATTAGGGTGACATGGGAGAAAAAAAGTACAAAAAGGCGACAGTGCTGAATTTTCTCATTTATGTATGTTCCGGTGTTGTTTTGACACAAACATCATTTTTTGACTTGTATTGCTCCATTATTTCCATGACAACACCTGTCATTTTGTCGCTTTGAGAATATAACTTTTCTGGTGTCGCCTTTTCATATTTTTACTCCAGAATCCACATTAAGGTAACCTCCTTATATGTTGCCATCTTATAGCTCCAGGAGTTATAACCATAAAAATGCTCTGTTAGGGAGACAGTCACTGGTTAATGATACTATAATCAATTTGTCGGTATAGAAAGTGTGAAGAAACATGTGACAAATTAATTTTATTTAAAAGCCAACACTTATTTTTAGGTATTCCTATGGTCTGCCGAGTTTCCTCTTCAAATAAGGATTAAGTGCTGGAATTTCATTAAATTCAAAATAGGCCCATCTGCTGTCCTTGATAGGTTACTGCCATTCTACTGGTAGCCTCACTCTGTCAATAAAATTAATGTAGCTTTCATATAAAGGTTTGTCACAACTCAGTCACGGTGTTTGTGAATGCAAAGAAAACTTTAAAACTATTGTAATAAATGTGTAAAATATTTAACCATTGCTATATCCTTGAGTTTATGATTGAACTGGTTTGAAAGATCCGGGTTTTTTGTTTTTGCCAAAATAACTGGGGCATTTCAGTGAGCAATACAAATTTATCAAAAGTCAACTATTTCATTGGTATCTACAATTGAACAAATTCATTTCCAACTACTAATGGTTATTCAGTTAATTAATAAAATAAGAAATACAACAATTATTTCCGCTTGTTTTTCTTCGGATGGACCCTTGGGTTTTCAGTCTCAGAAAAAGGGGCCGCCAGGAGTGGCCAGGCTATAGTTTGCAAAATCATCGATTGAATTAAAGTACATTTAAAATCAGCTTTAATTTAATTTTAATGTTTTATTATAGTTCACGCAGACATGACAGAATACTGAATTGTTGGCTAATTATTGTCATGATAGTGTAACCTGGAAAATGACACACCTTAACAAACTCGAGGATCTAAAGGACGGGACGCGAACTGTTTATTAAAAATAGCCGTTTGGAACGACTGACAAAAAAAGAAACACAAATCTAAACCAGCCAAAAACAAAATGTTTGCGCATGACATGTATTCTTGATAATTCTCTATAATAACCATAAAGAAAATTTGATATCATGACTAATATCCGACAGTGGGCCTATTTGATATTTACTTTCCAAAAATCCAGACTTTGTTATATTCAATGGTTGCTTTTTAATATATAACAAAATAAAAAAATAATATAGGCATAGGCCTATTCAAAATTCGTGTTTGTATGGGCCGCCAATGCAGCAGTATCACCCTTCCCTCTCGCTCGCACTTTCATCAATTCCATTTCTTTCTTTTAAAATATTATTTTACTTCAGGTTAAAGTTAATTTTCTCTCCAAATATACAAGTTCTTTTAGAGGCATGAGAGGCAAATAAAATGCACACATGATGCAATTTGTTTACAAATTAAGAAATATTTATTTTGGATCCGTACTACCCAACACTCGACCGACGAAATATAAAGTACACCATAATGAGGATTATAGAATTGATAAAGATGCGTAGTAAAGTCACATCAAGGTAATGGCACCCGTTAACTAATTAGTCAACGAATTGCACATTAAAATGTGATACTCTGTGTATACAAAACATTTTAAACAACTGTTACTAACTTGTGATGAAATATAGAACTCGAAATAGAATTTCACATTTACGGTGATATTGAACTGAGCAGAAAGGTTAGTATTCCACGACAATAGTAAATGACAACATAGGCCCTAATAATTTTACTCATTTGTAGGCTATTGCGCCGAAGTTCAAATGTAAAGGCGTTCAAATAAACAAATTATATAAATATCATGTGAAACAAAAAATGACTAGACTTACATTTACACGCACTAACAGTAAATGAAAACTAATAACAACACACCAACATGCTATATTAAAACATCCATATAGCTCTAGTCTCAGACCTCAACTTAACACAGGTAAGAAAAACAACTATACATCAAGCCCCCAAAACATTAGCAAGCCACCATCATTACATGTATATCTTAAGGCATGTGTATAATAGGAGAGGGAATTTAAACATATATTTTTGATTTGATTTTAAACATTACAATTGTGTATGTACAAAGAAAAGATTTAAGACTTAGTTTAAAAGAATCGAGCCTTTTGATTCACTTGTGTTAAAGTTATTGAAGATTTTGTGACCATGCACTCAGTTGACTTTTTTGACTGGGCAGTTTGACCAGAGGTCATAAAGTTATATTTTGTTGTTGCTGTAAACTTATTTTGCTTTCATTGCCATGAGGACTACTTTTAAGGACTTACTTTTATTTGCTCTGTTTCTAGATTATTTCTGTAATTAACTGAGGCCTATTCCATCCAAGGCATGACCAAGCAATCAACAAAATTTTGAAATAATTCCCCTACACCAAATGTGCAAAACTGCCAAGGACATAATGTCAGGGTATGAACAGTACAGATGTTGAACATCCTTTTGGTGAGCAGTTAACCAGGCTCATATTCCTCCATTAATGGTACGGATGGAATCACAAAACGTGTTAACCCTTCAACACAGAGTCATGAGGAAATGGCATGGAGAAATAAGTACTATGAGGCTTCTTCCAGTTGCTGGAACCGAAATCAGATAAGGTTTTGAAATCCTTTGAACTTTCTCATATTTCTTTCTATACTCTTATACTGAAATAGAACTCTTTCATTTTTGGTCATTACCAACCCAATCCTATCTTTAAAATGCTGTTGGAATTTCTGATATCAACGCTAAATTTTCCATTTTTGTTATTTTATACGACAGTAATGTTGAATTGTCAAAGCACGACCTATTGTGCATCTAGGCCTATATATTTTAATTGTTTACCGGTATATAACTTCGTGCCGTGAACAACAAAATTAATTATCAATACAAGTAATAAACTGCAGCAAGTACTCGAAGTTAACCAAAGTAATGATTTGGGATAAATAAAATGACAGGAGATGGCCTGACGGTTCGATCCTTGGAAGATATCTGTCTTTCTCAAAGGAACCTTTTTTTGCTAAAATTGAAACCTCAGGCCCTCCTAACTCTATATCTCTACAGTTTTAAGGTACATGTATATAGCATGCAATGAAGTTATCAAGTATTTCTCCATCATGGACGTATATAAAGATCTACCACGGGTTAAGCATAGCGTAATGGTGTACAGTGTGGTGTACAGTGTGGTTTGTTCTAGCTCTGTGAATTGCATAATGTTATATAACGCTAGAACTGACTTGGCTCAAGTTACTGGCCGGGGGCCTTGAACAACGAGGTCTGGCAATGTGTAATGTACAATAAAAATGGGATTGGTTCTACCATTGAGGATTCCTTCATGGTTTTACGGTTACCATGATAGAAAAAAGGAATATATACTAGAGTAAAGGTTTCACTGTCACGGCTCTAGAATACAATGTAAGAGTGACCAGTAATTATCAACTTGTACATTTTGCACTGAATACACAAGTTAGACAAAATGTTGTTGCCCGTTTTCAATGCGGCGGTCGTCGATCGTGGTTGAGTAGACCTTATTAACTGCTCGTCTTCCTCATTATAATATGACGAAATAACAGCGTCTCCATTTTAGCCACTGATATAGTACGGCACTGCCTCTGCACGGTCGCGGGCCGAAAATACAGCATACTTCTTCGGAGAGTCACTACTCACTCGCACACAATTGTTCAAGTTGCTTATAGCATGGAGGAATCTATTTCTTCCTCCATGCTTATAGTGTCGACTTTCCTTCCTCCATGGTTTCGACCATGTGCGTCAAGTTATGTCTGTCCAGTCTGTTAAAAAAAATGAAGAGACGAGTATAGAAATATACAATCTAAACGTTGCCGCATATTCTATTTACAAACCTCTTCAAAAATTGTTATTGCAACATCGAGATAAAGTACAATACCAGTGTACCGGTATACAATCACTGATTTAAAACAGATCAAAATCGACACTCGCTATTATCTTGAAGTTGAACACGGTTGAAAAGGCACCGATTGATGAAAATGTTCAGAGAATAATTAATATATGATGTATAGGCCTAGATTTTCAAATAATGTTAGAAGATTGGCGATTCAATCTTCCTAAAACATGATGTACAGGCCTAGATTTTCAAATAATGTTAGAAGATTGGCGATTCAATCTTCCTAAAACAAACACCAATGCACCATGATGATTCATGCCTGAAAGTAGCCTGTGGAATTATTGGTTTTACTAAATAATATTACGATAGAGGCCTAATATAATTTCGATATGGCTCAGTTCAGTGATTGGGCTTTAACTTTTTTAATTTTAATTTTTGACTGAGAATTGTTGTAAATTTTCTTGTGTTTTCCCACTTTTCTTTTGCAATCAGGCAGCAGTTTAAATGATTTAAGATTTTTTGACACGTAGGCTAAATGATCCTTCTAAGATAAATAAAACATGTTTTCTAGCATGGATAAACGGAACTCACCAATATAGAAGCTGGAGCCTGATTCGTAGAATCACAGCTAGACAATTGTCAGTACTGTCCCAGGCTGACCATGGAGCTATAGCTCCATGCCCTGACCAAGGACCAAGGGATCTTTGCCCCTGACCCCAAATGAGGTGAAACATCCTATTCCTCAGTATAGACAAGTCAACCCATTGAGAAATGCAGACACTTTCCGTGGGGTTTATCAATGTAGGAAACGCAGTAAACGGTGAATAGGATCACCATACCCAGTTTCCAATGTTGGTAAATGCTCTACGTATATTTGGGAAACTGGGTGCTACGCTTCCTTGCCCGTTTAAGTTGTGCGTAAACTGCCGCCGGAAACGACCGGGTGCAAACACGTCGCCCGAATACATGGGTAGGAAATTTTCGGAAATGCACACTGTTCGCACAGTGAAACCATCTCAACCCTCACATGTACTTGTGACAAAGCGTCTTGCCCATGGACACAAGCACCACTATAGTCCATGGCTGGACTCGAACCCACAATCTCAGTAAAAGACCACAAGACCTTGAGTACGACACTATACCACTAAGCCACAGCACCCAAAACTAGTGGCACCTAGGGCCTTTCGAAAATCTCGGCTCCTGCTCTGTCTCCGTTTCATACGCTAAAAATAATAGAATGTGGATTTCCATTGAAGCTGAAGCTCGACTTGTCCTTTTCAAACCAGAGAATCTACTTCCTAACTGCAGCCAAAAGCCTCTATTTTGATACCTGTAATTTTGAAATGGATTCACGAAATGGAGGCCGGAGCCGGAGCCTAAGCCGGAGCCGAGCTTTGAGAAAGGCCCCTAGACTTACTGTCACATTATGTTTCGATGTGATGTCAACATGCTCGAAATCCAGAACTGCGAAACACACTAAGTAAGTGGCAATCTTCGGTGACGTAGCGAAACGTGTTGTCACCCAACCATCCGCGTCGGGGCTGGTGGTAGCGCCCTCTACCGGCATGTTACCGAGAGCGGTGTACCCTTCCGCGTGGATCATAGTCAAAGTCAGATTAGCTGGAGGAAAAAAGAGAAAAAAATCATATCAAATTGAAAAATTGAATAATTTCATGCTGCGACAAGAAAATTGCCAGACACACGTACATTGCCTATACAAGCTTGGAGACATTTTTATTTTGTAGGAGTCGAACTGAACTGCTTTGTGGCAATCGAATTCCCTTCAAGAATTCCATGGCAATTATGGTTAGGGGCCGTCCATAAAGTACGTACGCACGAAATGCCGACTTTTTTGACCCCCCCTCCCCCTCTGTACGCATGGCGTACGCAGTGGTCCCAACCCCCCCTCCCCCCCTGTACGCATACGCATTCCACATTAGATTTTTCACTTCTCGTGGTAATGTTGTACATAGTAAGCAAAACGAGTTGCGTAACATGTCGCAGCAACATCTCGGTAACATATTGGCCAAAATGTTGCTAGTGAACAGGACCCAAAGTCCTGTTGCCCTGCCCAAGTGTGTTGCCTTACGAACTGGGCCGTACTGTTTAATACCTAAATTTATTGACAGCGTACTCTCTGCTTTACGAAAACGATGACCAAACGAAGGTCCCTTTCTGTATTGTAATCCGTCCGACTGATTCTTACTGTGACTGGCGATCACAACTTCTAGAATTTCAAATGAAAACTATGATTGGGCTTTTTAATTGTGGTCAATTGGTCATTATATGCCAAGAGTAGGGAAGGCATCCCTGCTGAGAAAACGAGTACAGGACCTAACATCCTTTGAAAAAAAAAAAGTAAACGTAAGCAAAAGAGACAAGAAAAAACAAGTGTAAAACGCACTTAAAAATGTCCTAAAATCTGACTCGTCTGTGGAGTGAAGAAAAATCCAGCGAGCATCTTCAGTTAGAGGGCCAGCCCAGTGGTACTAGAGGGGATCGCGTTATCAGCGCTCGCTGACGGACAAGGGCACACTTTCTCGCTTCCGGGCAATCGTGGACCCCAAGATTCGATTAAGATATAATTGAATTCGGTAGACATGAAAAGGACACCCGGCCCACCGATAATGCCTACTACAGCTGTGCCTACATACAATCATCTTACCAGCCCGAAGCCCTCTCGTGTCACGTTCAAACGACAGAGCAATGAAATTACAGAGCTCTATGGTTCAAGCACTTTCCCCATCTTAACCAACAGGGGCCAATTTCATAGAGCTGCTTAGCACACAAAATTGCTTAGCACAAAAATGGCTTACCCAATAAAACAAACCACCATTGAAAATGGTCAATGAACAACATCCAAAGAATTGCAAGTGATACACAACACATGGAAATTTGGATATTAATCCTGTTTTTGTTAAGACAGAAATGTCATGCTAAGCGAATTTTTATGCTAAGCAGCTCTATGAAATTGGCCCCAGGTAAATGTACACCAATCCAAGGTGTAATGATTGGTGCTTGGAGATATAGGAGGGCCTGACATTTTGATTCTAGCAGGAGCTTTCTCAAAGGCTACAATCCTGCTAGGATCGAAACGTCATCAGTGGTCGATTTCACATAGCAGCTAGTATTGTGACATCAGACTTTGCTTAGCAATTAAGATTGATAAGCATGTTGCGATATGTCTTAGCCTTTCGTGAAATCGAGCCTAGTCCATCCTAACTCCAAGCATGGAGCTAAGAAGAGAAGCTGCATGTTTCAGTTTAATATCTTGGTGAGCAGTTTGCAACAGTTTACTTGTTTTGGATCGGTCCAGTTCTGGCTCTGAAATCAACAATCTAGAATCTGAGACCAAACTGCATATGCATTCCCCTCTCATTTTGTTTTGAATTTTACGTGTGGATGGGTGGTCCGGAAATTTTGAAAGAAAAAAAACCCTCAAAAGTCAATGTATACCTTTAAGACCTGGGTCGTCGAAGCACGGAAAGGCCATCCTGGCATTCGTTGGCGAGAAAAATGTCACAGCCAGCCACCTGCGGAGCCAAGAAATGAAAACTGAATTTATCCATCGTCGACGGGGGTAAATGAATAAACCACTCGGTTGACATGACCCCCTGAGACTTCGTCTCCACTTCTCCTGAAAAGTTTGGGGAGAATTCTCTTCCAAGTCAGTTACGTGCGCAGAGGTTAACTGATATCGCGCAGTAGTTGCTTGACTGGACGCAATATTTGGGGTCTGATGATAATGATATTATTATTGATGGTAATGAACTTGTCCTTGGTAATGTCGATGGGGCTTTTTTCAACTGCGACAGTGAAGTTGGACAATTCCCAGAGTCTGATACCATAATGACGTTAACCGAGTTCTGAGTCTCACCAGGAATAACGCACATTGTATACCGTACCGGCGTTGAGTTTGAAAAAGTACTCAAAGTTTTCAAATTTTAAACAGGATCGGAACATTTTGTGAAATAAATGTCGATGAAAATGAGATCCAATCTCCGGGACAGATGTGTTAATTTTACGCAGTTTGTTAAAATATGTCCCAGTTTCAACATTTCAGAACATTTTGTGGAATAAATGCTGATGATGAAAATGTATTTCTACCGCCATGGATAAATCATAGCAAAAAAATACAAACGTACCAAACAATCAAAAACTACAGCAAAAATGAAGGGACTTACTATCCAGCGAAATTCAACGCTGTGGATCTGTTTTTGGCTTTAATTTAAGTCAAATAATAACGAAAAATCAAGATTATTTGACTCTAAAAGGTATTTGGGGTTGTCTAATTTGCCAATACTGTACCTTTTGCCTCCCGGTGTCGAATACGAGCTTCTGTAATAACCTTTTATGTTGTCGTTCAGGGAACCAGCGAACTCGACTGTGAATTTATACTGCATGTTCTCCTCCAGATTGCGATCAAACACGACATTCACGTACTGGTTCCCCGCGTCAACGGTGATCTTAACAATGCCGGGTATCCCACCGCTGCCACCACTACCCTCAAGTCTCGCCGTCTCACGCAGAATCTCCAGCTTGTTGCTGTTCAGAACGAGAAGGTCGGTGGCCCTTTTGCACAGCATGCTCACGGCTATTTTTCCGTGGAAGGTGAAGTTATCCAGGTCAGTCTTCATCTGGAGGTCGTAGTGGAGGGGCAGGAGGGTGTCTGGTAGCCTGGGATCGTCCCATATGATGTTAGGATCCCTGGTAGTTGAAGGACTTGTTGGAATTTGAGTAGGAACACTGGAGGAGCCAGTTGTGGAAAGCCTGTGTAAATAAACCAAAAATAATGACTTTTCGGTATTTATCGCAGCAAAGTAAATAAAAGTCAAACAGACATTCACTGTTAAAGGTAGTATCATACTTTGGTAGCATGCCGAAACAGAAATCTGCACAGATTTCACAATGTTCAGGGTATAGGCCTAAAGATGGTGATGGTAGAAACAAAGGGTTACAGTTTTCTGCCTGAAATGCTGTATTTATCCAGAAAGGAGTAAAACCAGTGACCAACATTATTTTTGATCTTTTAAAGATCAAAAATAAAAGAGAAAAGACTTCAGAAATACTGTGAGCATTTTTCACTGTTTTCTCAAAACATGAGCACCGTATGGAACTGAAATCTTCACTGATAACTGTTACTGTATCTTCCTTGATATTTTTGCCCATGAATCTGTATTTCTTTGACAAAAAACAAAGTACATGTATGATATTACCTTTAAGCTAACAGTGCGCATTATTTTGTTTGAATATTAAAAGCCAAACACAAAACTACGGAAGCCCGTTAGTGCCAGGGGTTAATATTTTTTTGACATGGGGGGTGAATGTTTTTTTCGCGATTGCGTGAGAATGTTTTTTGCACATGGGGTGTGAATGTTTTTTTCGCGATTGCGTAAGAATGTTTTTTGCACAAAATAATGGGGGTGAATGATTTTTTCGCGATTGCGTGAGAATGTTTTTTGCACATGGGGTGAATGGTTTTTTCGCGATTGGGTGAGAATATTTTGTGCACATGCGGTGTGAATGTTTTTTTTGTAGCAGTTATCTGGCGGCCGCCACATAATTCTTTTGTAATTTTTTAAGAAGAAAAACAGAATATCTTAATGAATGAAGACTTTCATTTATACTTTTGGTGTAATTTGTCGTCTATAATAGGTTTTTCTTGTGTTGTTGTTGTTGTTTACAATAATTTTTTACTGTGCAAAATACACGATGTCATGTAGGCATATATGTATACACTGTAGTGTGAGGCAATATTCTGTGAACTGTACATGTATGTGCCTAACACTACAATGTGAAATTTACATGGGATGTTTTTATCATCTTATGTTCCCAGTGTAATGTACAGGGTGTCCCAAAAAAAAACTCGACACTTTTGAAGTGGCTGCCAAATAAACAAATATTTGATTCTGGGGGGAACGGTTGATACGTATTGAAAGCTCATACACTCAACTTTCATATTATGACACCAACAGTCCGAAAATAATTCATTTTTGGGTGAGCACTGCTCACTTTTGTAAAGGCTTTGGAAATTAGGTTGCGCAGGAATTGGCCCTCCAATTTGTTTAGAGGCGAGTCTTTTGGAGCTTAGGGAATTGAGGTTGATATGATAAATTCATGATCAATTGCGACCACTTTAGGTTTGCTGAGTAAATTTTATAGTTTAGTAAATCAAAATTATATGCATTAGTGAACAAAAATTGCATTCATGATTGTAGCATTGTAACTTTCCCCGGTACTCATTGGAGTTTGAGTCAGGATGGGGTGGTGCTACATAGTGCAGAGGAGTTGGGATAGGGTTGGACTTTGTTGGGTGGATGGGATGAAGAGCCAAGAGAACATTGTTCCAAATTGGACTGGTTGGTATTATCCATTGACACCTGAAGTCAATCACAATCTCTCAGTCAATCAATCAATACCATGAATTAGACAAAGTCCTACCCAATCTCACTCCCCTGCAACATGTAGCATTACCCCATCCTGACTCCCATGAGTACCAGGGAAATTTACAATGTTACAATAATAAATGTAACTTCTATTCACTCATTAATACATTAATCCCATATAAACCACATATTGCACCCAGCAAACCATAAATGTTTCCTAATCATCCCCAAGTCTGTATAACCATGTATAATGCAATCTATACAATGTATACTGTGCACATAATACCTCTGTCATTATTAGCTCTTATACTGACATGCAAATGGACAAGCTATGAAATCTCTTTGAATGTGGTCATAAACAAGCATCCAATCAGCAAGAAAGTATGCCTGTTTAGTGGCAGTCAGTATCATTGTATGTTTTAGATGTTGTTTGGGCCCTTTTTTGCAACATGTTTATGAATTCAATGCCCAAGTGAAAACAAGATGCGTTGTGGGTTTTTTAAGTAAATGACTATAAGAGTAAGATGCTATTGCGTTAAAACAATTAAAAGATAAATTTAAATAAAAAGATCGAATATAAAAATCCGATTTAAATTGTTAAAATCCGAGTTTTGGTTTTGTTTTTTTACTGATTTAAATAATGATTTTGTATCAACCTAAAATGTATTCTCAATTTAAGGGAGCTAGCCTCATTTGTGAATACAATAGCTGCCGTAAGATGGTGATCCATGGCTAATGATTATTTTGGAGCATCGAGAAAAGACTTCTGAACAACTGATAGAGTGTACCGTACCCTAACATTAGTATCAGACTATCAGTACGTCCGAAAGATATCTGCTACACAAAATATTCACACCAAATGTCAAAGAAATATTTTCACGCAATCGCGAATAAAACATTAACCCCCCATGTGCAAAAAACATTCTCACGCAATCGCGAAAAAAATATTCACCCCCCATGTGCAAAAAACATTCGCACGCAATCGCGAAAAAAACATTCACCCCCCATGTGCAAAAAAACATTCTCACGCAATCGCGAAAAAAACATTCACCCCCATGTGCAAAAAACATTTTCACTCAATCGCGAAAAAAACATTTTCACCGAGTTCCAATTATGTGGCGGCCGCCAGATAATTATGTGGAGGCCGCCAGATAATTGTTACAAAAAAAAACATTCACACCCCATGTGCAAAAAACATTCTCACGCAATCGCAAAAAAAAACATTCACCCCCCATGACAAACAAATATTAACCCCTGGCACTAATGGGCTTCCGTACAAAACCAAAAGAAACCAACGCATATTTTTACTTTTTAAGAAAAAAAAACACGAAAAAAAAAAATGGCTGACGCACGAGTAATTTCTAGTAAAAGTAAAAATTTAAAAACTTAATTTTCTTGTTTTGAAATATTGTATTAAATCAATTAAATCTATTTTTGCTTTTAATTTATACTGCGGAATCAAGGCCCGTGCCAATGAAATTATATATCACAAAGGTCAGTTTTAGAAAAAAACCTTTCAGAATTTATCCCAGGACCTGTTATCTGCTATAGCTACTAACAATAGCGTCCATGGAACCCATTGAAAGGTTATTAAATAAATAAATTACAGCCGACTGGTAATATTCAATAAAAGAAAAATGCGGGTACACTGTCTTGTATTCAGTGTATAGCAGTCTAGTGCGTGATTATTACTACATGCACACGGCATAATCAATTCGACAACTACAATGTACTCTACAGCAGGTAAAAAAAAAATATTTTAAAAATTAATAAACATTTGGCCTAACAAAATTTGAGGGTCCTAGCCTACCAACTCGGATGAAATATAAAGATAATGGTTAACTTATAGGCCTATCTCAAATCTGAAATTCGTGAAAAGTGCACAAATTCCCAAATTGTCATTTTCACTGAAAAGCAGCTTAAAAACAGCCTCTTGTCTTGTGGAAACTAAAGCCTAATTATTTTCAGAAAATTCTTGACGAAACAGGTTTAGGTCAATCATCTATATGAGTTATAACAATATTTCTTTAGATGATGATAATTATTCAAATAAAGAGTACTGTGTGCTTGATGAGTTTTGGAGCCCATGAGAAATTAATGAATATAATGGGCTGGCTGAGGTGGGATTCGAACCCACGCCAAAAAAATGCCGCTACACTGAGTTATTTTCCCACCAGTTTACGATAAACTCCAAAACTGAAACTATAGGGGCCGATTTCACGAAGCATTAAGCCGATTGATCTTAAATGTGAATTCATCTTATTTGCTAAGCAACATGTGAGGTCATAATACAAATCACTATGGTCATGGAACAACTCATCTTGAGATCAATCTTAGTGCTTTGTGAAATCCAACCCTGATGGACTATTTCCTTCACAATACTTCCTTGTAAATAAACGATAAACTAAAAAAAAAGTGGCTATATGCAATGCCATGAATTTTGGACCAAGTCAAATAATGATTAATTTTCTGCAACTAGATAAATGCACAATAGCCATAATTTTGAGATGGCTTGTAACAGCATGTTTACTTCCCTATTGATTACAAAATTCCCAGGTTTAGCTGATAAACAAGCACTACACCTATAAACGTGTGGTACTAAGCCTACCAAACAGACTTAATGTTGCTTTTCATTGATCCATGGTCCCAAGGTTTAAATCATAACACGCCAAATTGGCAATGACAGACATAGGCCTACATCAATTTTCATTTTTACCTTTCATCGTGACAGCTTCTGTCTGGTAGATACCACAGCATAAGTCCCAACGCGACCACTATCACCAGCAGGCACAGCACGCTGAACACAGCCGCAGATTTGCTCAGATACACCCCTGACGAGGTCCGCTCCCGGTCCAGGTTGTATTTCTCCTTCTCGTAAAGTTCCATAGTGGCGTTCCTTCGAGTCATGTACCGGTGTGTGCTCTGGAGAACAAAAAATATGCCAAAAAAGAACTCAGAATTTGGCTAGTCGTTCCGTGGAGCTTTTTAGCTGGCTCAGTATTTTGATACAATGGCATGCACTAATGCACTACGTGGTATGAATATAAAAGTAACAAATACCAACATCATGTAACTTGATTTCATTGTCAGTGCGTCCTACAGACAAGGATTAGACTACGGGGCCTCTAAAAGAACCCACCAACAAGGAGAGGAATAAGATTACAGGGTTACCAATAAAAAACACTTGCAACGACACTCGGGTCATTTAAGGGCTCCGTACTTTTTGCTCTTCAACCTCGAAACACGACACTAATTCCGTGTAAATAAACAAAGTGGGCGCGTTGTTTGCTCAATCTGCACCATAGACCCACATTTGAAGTGGTTGATAAACTTATTACTGATAAACCTACTCATAAATGCTTTCAAATAATTATTGATATGTAAAAAAGGCAGTCAGGATGAACTCTCAGGCGCTAGCACAGACGTACATAAATAATATTATTTATGTCTATGGGCGCTAGGCGACAAAGAAGCATCGTACGCCCTCTATCGGGGTTTTAAATACCAAAGCGTCGTTGAATTGTGACGTTTTGTGGCGTTACGTGAACGCACGCGCGCACGCATGACAACGCGCAAACGCGTCCAACTGCGTCGAGTACTTTTGGCGCGCAAAACAATGCCCCTCTTGTTTCTATTGGAGACAAGAGTGCCATCCACTGTTTCTGTCGTTTGCTCTCACTCAGTATAATAAACTAAAATTCGGGGAAGCATCAGGCAGGCTACGAGGGCTAAACTGAAACCTCACTTTGGCGGGAAAATGGCATCCAAGCATCCCGAGAAAATGACAAAGAAGAGTTCCCAGCAAGCTGGGTGCTTAGGGAAGATTTGCACAAGGAATAAAAATATCGTCCGGGTATGTGGATATTTAAAGTTATTATGGATAGTTCGTCTGTATAAACGTGACTGACAAAACTATTGTCAGTTGTCAAAAATATTGCACTGCAAAGTATTGATTATTTAAAAATCACTAAGCTGAAATCAAAATGCTGAAATCATAAATATGTGGCTTATAAAATTTCTCACATTTAAATTGAGCCAATTAGCAGATCTAGATGGACAAAATGTTGTTATTGTGGGTTTTTTTTAAATTAAAACATATGCTGTTTTCTAGCTTACGGTATAATAGAGCCAATTTAATAGAGCTGCTTAAAGGGATTGCATCCGTTTGGTAATTTGAGCCTAATGTTTGTTTCAAACCAATATAATTGTTTATATATACCATAAAACTAACCTGTGAAAGTTTCAATTCAAAAGGTGGTAGCGTTTTTGATATTTTGGCGACAAACTAGAGCGGTTATTTCACGCCAGAGAACAGTAAGTCAATAGCTGAGAAGCGTTACGGCCATAACGCTTCTCAGATTCATAATTTTTGGAGATAAAAAGTGACATATTTTTCCATAACCGCGGTACTTCGAATTGAACGTTTCTCAATATGCATTATACTATCCAAAGCAGCTGTACTTCTCACCAAGTAAGTTTTTATTGCCATAAATTTTCAGAGTCATTACCAAACGTATGCAATGCCTTTAAGCACAAAATTTGCTTAAGCATGAAAAGTCTTCCCCAATCAAATTTCCATGTGATGTTTACTGCTAAAGTTAATTTGTATTCGGCCATTGTTTGGTGAGCATAACCAAGGTTTGGGGGGCTTAAGCAAATGTTGGTGCTTAAGCAGCTTTATGAAATTGGCCCCAGTACAATTATTCACACCAATAGCTGAAGCACTCGTAGTTTGTTAACCTAATCTTCAGTTCATACTGATGTTCCTATATTCCTAATAAGACTTAGGCCTACCTGAGCTCATACCACGATATCTAGTTGATACTGAAGAACATATCGATTGTCAGCAAGGGAATCGCACCTTCAACCATCCTTCTTGATCCCGCTGAGAATTTGAATCGGATGACCAACCCCCTGCCATCATGGGGCCTGGAGCTTGACAGAAAGAGTGAAAGACGACCCCTGTAGCTATGGTGTATGATACGGTCAATCTGATATCGATACATATCGGTCGCAGCCTCAGGCCAAGTCTCAAGACTTGAGCACTGATGATTACTGAGGCATATTCAACGAGTATAACAAAACAAATTCTAGGCAACCATGGAGTAAATGGACACATTAAGAGGTTAACAAATTCCACGAATGTACCGTCTACACTGAGTCAACAAGATTTGCATTTGTTTTTTCATACCGTTTTAAGGTCAAGCCAGCTAATTCCCAGGCCGAAAAGAATTCCGATGAGATGAAACCGAAGGAGACCTTCAAAATCTCCAAGAATAATCCTGTGGTTACCACGGTCCACTCGGCCCTGACCGACCGGCAACCCACGGGCTCAACCCCAAAGACAAAGCCAGCGAAGGGCGGACGATCCAAGAATACTGGACCAGCTGTAAACAAAAACAACAACAACGATGGGGCTGATGGGAAGATGGGAGGTAAACATGGTAATTCAAAGGGACGTGCAGTTGGAGAGAGGGCGGGTACCAGTAATAGCAACGAACAACACTTCGTGCCATCTACAGGTTGGTCAACAACAACAACAACAACAACAACAACAACAACAACAACAACAACAACAACAACAACAACAACAACAACAACAACAACAACAACAAATAAACAACAACAACAACAACAACAAATAAACAACAACAACAACAACAGCAACAACAACAACAACAACAACAACAACAACAACAACAACAACAACAACAACAACAACAATAGTTAATTGGACAGAGAGTTGAGCAATTTGTCCAGTGCATACACAATGCGGAGGTTGTAACTTCTGTCACAGCCGTATTTCAACACAATTTTTTGAAGTCGTTAAAAGATGAACAAAGAAAAATTGACTGGAACGGGTATCGAACCTGCGAACATTTTTGTTCGTTAAAAGGTCTAGAAATGAAGATAACGGTTAGCAGGTTTAAGTTTGAAGTAAAAGCCATTTAACAAGGTTTATTCAAACTTCAATTACCTCGCTCTAACGCCAATAATGCCAAATAAATGCGGACTCGTTTTGAATGTTCTGCTTGTATAGCGACCGGTGATTCACCAGCGAACGCAGGCGGGATTCTGGGCGGAGCTGGACAGGCAGATCAACGGCCTCATTATCTGCCTCATCTCCCTATGAACAACCCTCTCGGTGTGTTTCAAAGACGTAGACTAGACCAGGAAGAAATACTTCATGAACTGCAAAGAGAAGGTATTGGTAAAAAGCAGCAATCAAGGAACAACAACAACAAACGACAAACAGCAACAATATACAACAACAACAACAACAACAAACAAACAAACAACAAACAACAACAATAGACAACAACAACAAACAGCTATGCAAACAGTACAAAAAACAACAAGCTTTAAACTAATTCATTGAAACCACGACACTGTACCATCAATTCCATACATGACTCCGCATTGATGAATCTCGTTTTTCAGAAGAATTATCTTAGTTTTCCTTATTTTAGTTATGAACCGTGTTTTTCAAGATGAATACAACGTGGAAACGAAGTTACAAAACCAACCGTTGCATCTTTCAAATACACACTGTGTTTGAGAAATTGGGAGGTTTGGAAAAAGAAGAAATTTCACCGGACATAACGGACAACCTTTTCTTCCAGGTATTGTAGCTGATCCACGAGTGGCCGTAGGGGGCGTGGCTTATGAGCTTCCCGTGGCCAAGCGTAGGTGTCGCCAAACTCCGTTTCGTCCTGACGCCAAGGACATGAGACTCCTCCGAAACGAGCGCGGGAAAGAGAAGAGTCGACTCCTGGAGATGAAGGTCAAGATGTGTAAAGCACAGAAAAGGAGAAACGTGAGAATCGATTATTTATTGATTGATATCGAATCATTGTCTGAGTATCGATTTTCCATCTTTTCTTTACATAGTCATTTTGAAGTTGCTCTGTGTCTTTTCACAGCATTGCCAACTCAATAAGTTCGAAAAGCTTCTTGAAAATGAGGTCAAACTGCAACAGGTCCGGGAGAAAATGGAGTACGACGAAGACCTAAAGGTGCGCCAAACGAACATCAACATCATCAAGAAGATGACCAAGGGCGCCACCAACCGGGAGACAAGAGACAGGGAGAAAAGATGGAGGATGGAGACAAGGAAGAGACACAGGGATCAAATTCTGATGACGAGGAAGATGAATGGCGGGGTAATAACCCGGAAGCACTGCCGTGGGACACCGGAAGACGAAATGGACCTCTGGGATAGATACAACGCAACATGACGTCACCACAGTCGGCCATTTTTGAAAGTTGTTTAATCCAACGCTTTATCAACGCGGGACTGGGGGACAAAATTTAATTCATGAAAAACCCATATCAACTCATTCATTTTGATAGATTATCAAGTTTACGAACATTTTATTAATAAGGATCATCTTGACACGGGGTTATGCACACAGTCAAGGACTAATGACTTGGAGGAAGGTAGAGGGGCTGCTCTTGTAAGTGATTCTTGGGAATCCTTGCAGTCAGTTGAGTTAGCAACATCTCAAAGAGGGGAACCAACAGGGTCCGTTATGAATCTTCGGGGGATCATTTTGGGTCACCAGACAGTAACAGGTTACAGAAAGAGGGAAGGGCTGGTTATAAGAATCCACTTGAACTCAGAATGAATTTGAATCTAGGCCTAATTTATTCAAAAACTTTCTCTGTCCTTTTCATTATCATGCTGACATCCTAATTTTCGACGTGCGCTTTACAGCCGAAATAACAGCATAGCGTCTGAAGAAATTACTGCAAAATTATCTTCTTTTCATCATCAAAGCATTCAGTGGTACGCCGTTATGTGTTTACGTGTCTTTTTTTTTACCACACACTTTGCTTTGTAACTTTTCTTTTCCTATGTTGGCTCATAAAGATATTTTCTTGCACTTGAATTTGTTTGGTTCTACACTTACTTATCCATATCGAAGATGTCACACTTCTCATGAAATTTGAGGGGGACATTTTTGGAAATTACTATTTTTACCAAATATTACCATGTACATGTACCTGTATTCACTAAAAAGACACTATTTTGAAACAACGGTTAATTATCATTAGCTCGGTATAATCTTTTCGTTTATGAAAAAAAAAATGATAAAACGATTCTCCGTTAAAAAGAAAATAATTCACTGTTATTAAAATCATCCAAGTTTTGAACATAATATTATGAAAATATTTCTTGTTGGTAGATTTCATAATTATAAAAATGACACTTCTGAGTCGAATTATAACCTACTCCAGCGTTTACAAGTCATTATACTCGTGATGAAATACACATACTGACTTTTCTGGGGCCAATTTCATAAAACTTTTAAGCACAAAAATTTGCTTAGCACAAAAATCTCTCGTCCAATAAAACAAACCACCATTGAAAATTCCATTTGATATTCATGGTCAGCGAACTCCAGCCAAAGAACAATCACAAGTGATACACAACACATGGAAATTTGGTTGTTAACCCCGTTTTTATTAAGACAGAAATGTCATGCTTAGCAAATTGTTGTGCTTAACAGTTTTATGAAATTGGCCCCTTAACACTGGCCACGAGTTGTACCAGCCAAACACGGTACCGATCTTCTACATATTGCTTAGCGGGAGATAAAAGAGGCTTTAAGCAAAAACCTTGGCCACACGCAGGTATACAGATGGACTTCTCGACACAGCCCAGTGGGGCCGACTCAGCCGAAATACTGAAACAGAAATCATTAGAATAACTGTTTCTGACGAAATAGCACAATGGATCCGGAATTTCACTGATACTGGGAACGAAATTCACATTCTTAAAGGTAGCATCATACTTTGGTTTTTATCAAAGAAATACAGATTCATGGGCAAAAATCTCAAGGAAAATACTGTAACAGTCATCTTTGCAAATTTCAGTCCCATACGGTGCCCACTGTTTGAGAAAATCGTGAAAAACAGACACCGTATTTCTTAAGTCTTTTCTCTTTTATTTTTGATCTTTTAAAAGATCAAAAAGATTTTCGGTCGTTGTTTTACTATAAATACAGCATTTCAGGAGGAACGATTTTAACGGTATGTTTCTTCCACCACCATCTTCATACCCTGTAAGTTATACGTAGGGCCTAAATCTGTGAACATTTCTGTTTTGGTTTCTTACCAAAGTATGATACTACCTTTAACTTTGAGTAAGAGATAGTGTGAGGTATGAGGTGTAAATTTGTACACAAGCGGCTGCAGCAAAGAAAAAAGTAGTCTGGTTCCCTGCCCAAAGATTCCCTGACGACTCTTATTACAATCTTAGGTCAGGTATCGTCTGCGGGTGCACCCAAGTATATAGTCCCAAAATCCGTCCGCCGAGCTCATTAATAAAAGTTACGCACTCAATATATTTTAAATAAGAGAGTTGTGAGAGCTATGAAAATGAAGGATTGAAGAAATATGGCACTGGACCTCCTGCCTGGACTCTGCGCTTCCATTTGTGACCATTTTTGATGCAATTGGGTGAGGAAGTGGGTCTATTTCAGCCGCTTTGCAGAGGGATGTTTTTTTTTTGAAAATGGCTTCTATGACCGGAGTGATCCATATACCTTGTTTTTAGGGGTGGTCAGCTGAGAATGAGTATATCTCAAAAATTCAATGGTCAACCCACCATAAAATGAAACAAAAATGAAAGGTGACATGTTGATCATCATTTTTCTGTGCAATTTGAACAGCTGTGAGAGTTCTGTATATTTTTAAATGATTTTTGAAGTATAAGGATTTAACACTGGTGTCTATGGGCATGTGTCGATCCCGGGGGGGGGGGGGGGGGGGGAGTGAAGAGAATATATCCCCCCCCCCCCCAATATTTGAGGTGGGGTATGGTTATTTCGGGGTTGAATGTCATTTAATACCGACAAAATATCTTAAGTACCAACAAAATAATAATAATAAAAAAAGCTTGTTTCGTTTTTAAATGCTCTCAGTAAAATGTGACTTTTCGACTCTGTTTTTTTTTTAATGTCCCTGGTGTGGACCTAACGCGATCAACCCTAACACGGCCGATCGGCGAGCCTCGGCCTCGACGTCCACTTTAATCCTAAGTTGTTTTGAATGCTGGTCAACTCGTACGCCGACCAACTCGTACGCCCCAACTCGTAACGCCGACCGTCTCGTACGCCAACCAACTCGTACGACGACCAACTCTTACCTCACCAGCACATTAAGATTGTAGTTTGTATTAACAAAATAAACAAGCTCTGAGTGTGCGGTGCTCGTCCACGTCGGTGGGGGGCAAACCTAATTTGAATATAATCTGGATAATATAATAATGTCTCACACTACAACGTGCACTGTGTTCATCAGTCTAATCATTAGCTTCGCTCTGTTGAGCTGACAAATTCATTTCAATGTACACAAGGCAAAAGCAAGGGAATGATATCCTATGGTTACCGAAAAAGCACAATACACACTGGCATAAAAACAGCTTAAAACGACGTCACATTCATTAGCCAATCAGAGTAGGGAAAGTAAAAAAATGTATTACCAAACATAATTAATGGCCAATCACGTTTTCCAATTTCCAGCTCTTCCAGCGCCAAAGGGTTGTAATGTTTCTGGATTAATCAGGAGAGTTAAACGTTCTCTTATGTTTTCTCCTCAATATATTTTAAATAAGAGAGTTGTGAGAGCTATGCAAATGAAGGATTGAAGAAATATGGCACTGGACCTCCTGCCTGGACTCTGCGCTTCCATTTGTGACCATTTTTGATGCAATTGGGTGAGAAAGTGGGTCTATTTCAGCCGCTTTGCAGAGGGATGTTTTTTTGTTGAAAATGGCTTCTATGACCGGAGTGATCCATATACCTTGTTTTTAGGGGTGGTCAGCTGAGAATGAGTATATCTCAAAAATTCAATGGTCAACCCACCATAAAATGAAACAAAAATGAAAGGTGACATGTTGATCATCATTTTTCTGTGCAATTTGAACAGCTGTGAGAGTTCTGTATATTTTTAAATGACTTTTTGAAGTATAAGGATTTAACACTGATGTCTATGGGCATGTGTCGATCCCGGGGGGGGGGGGGGGGGGAGTGAAGAGGATATATCCTCCCCCCCCCCCCCAAATATTTGAGGTGGGGTATGGTTATTTCGGGGTTGAATGTCATTTAATACCGACAAAATATCTTAAGTACCAACAAAATAATAATAATAAAAAAAACTTGTTTCGTTTTTAAATGCTCTCAGTAAAATGTGACTTTTCGACTCTGTTTTTGTTTAATGTCCCTGGTGTGGACCTAACGCGATCAACCCTAACACGGCCGATCGGCGAGCCTCGGCCTCGACGTCCACTTTAATCCTAAGTTGTTTTGAATGCTGGTCAACTCGTACGCCGACCAACTCGAACGCCCCAACTCGTAACGCCGACCGTCTCGTACGCCAACCAACTCGTACGACGACCAACTCGTACCTCACCAGCACATTAAGATTGTAGTTTGTATTAACAAAATAAACAAGCTCTGAGTGTGCGGTGCTCGTCCACGTCGGTGGGGGGCAAACCTAATTTGAATATAATCTGGATAATATAATAATGTCTCACACTACAACGTGCACTGTGTTCATCAGTCTAATCATTAGCTTCGCTCTGTTGAGCTGACAAATTCATTTCAATGTACACAAGGCAAAAGCAAGGGAATGATATCCTATGGTTACCGAAAAAGCACAATACACACTGGCATAAGAACAGCTTAAAACGACGTCACATTCATTAGCCAATCAGAGTAGGGAAAGTAAAAAAATGTATTACCAAACATAATTATTGGCCAATCACGTTTTCCAATTTCCAGCTCTTTCAACTCCAAAGGGTTGTAATGTTTCTGGATTAATCAGGAAAGTTAAACGTTCTCTTATGTTTCCTCCTCAATATATTTTAAATAAGAGAGTTGTGAGAGGTATGCAAATGAAGGATTGAAGAAATATGCCACTGGACCTCCTGCCTGGACTCTGGGCTTCCATTTGTGACCATATTTGATGCAATTGGGTGAGAAAGTGGGTCTATTTCAGCCGCTTTGCAGAGGTTTTTTTTTTTTTGGAAATGGCTTCTTTGACCGGAGTGATCCATATACCTTGTTTTTAGGGGTGGTCAGCTGAGAATGAGTTTATCTCAAAAATTCAATGGTCAACCCACCATAAAATGAAACAAAAATGAAAGGTGACATGTTGATCAGCATTTTTCTGTGCAATTTGAACAGCTGGGAGAGTTCTGTATATTTTTGAAATGATTTTTGAAGTATAAGGATTTAACACTGGTGTCTATGGGCATGGGTGTCGATCCCGGGGGGGGGGGGGGGGGGTGGTGGGGGTTGAAGAGGATATATCCCCCCCCGCCCAATATTTGAGGTGGGGGTATGGTTATTTCGAGTTGAATGTCATTTAATACCGACAAAATATCTTAAGTACCAACAAAATAATGAAAAAAAATAGCATGTTTCGTTTTTAAATGCTCTCAGTAAAATGTGACTTTTCGACTCTGCTTTTTTTTTCATGTCCCTGGTGTGGACCTAACGCGATCAACCCTAACACGGCCGATCGGCGAGCCTCGGCCTCGACGTCCACTTTAATCCTAAGTTGTTTTGAATGCTGGTCAACTCGTACGCCGACCAACTCGTACGCCCCAACTCGTAACGCCGACCGTCTCGTACGCCAACCAACTCGTACGACGACCAAATCGTACCTCACCAGCACATTAAGATTGTAGTTTGTATTAACAAAATAAACAAGCTCTGAGTGTGCGGTGCTCGTCCACGTCGGTGGGGGGCAAACCTAATTTGAATATAATCTGGATAATATAATAATGTCTCACACTACAACGTGCACTGTGTTCATCAGTCTAATCATTAGCTTCGCTCTGTTGAGCTGACAAATTCATTTCAATGTACACAAGGCAAAAGCAAGGGAATTATATCCTATGGTTACCGAAAAAGCACAATACACACTGGCATAAGAACAGCTTAAAACGACGTCACATTCATTAGCCAATCAGAGTAGAGAAAGTAAAAAAAATGTATTACCAAACATTATTAATGGCCAATCACGTTTTCCAATTTCCAGCTCTTCCAACGCCAAAGGGTTGTAATGTTTCTGGATTAATCAGGAGAGTTAAACGTTCTCTTATGTTTTCTCCTCAATATATTTTAAATAAGAGAGTTGTGAGAGCTATGAAAATGAAGGATTGGAGAAATATGGCACTGGACCTCCTGCCTGGACTCTGCGCTTCCATTTGTGACCATTTTTGATGCAATTGGGTGAGAAAGTGGGTCTATTTCAGCCGCTTTTCAGAGGGATGTGTTTTTTTTTAAATGGCTTCTATGACCGGAGAGATCCATATACCTTGTTTTTAGGGGTGGTCAGCTGAGAATGAGTATATCTCAAAAATTCAATGGTCAACCCACCATAAAATGAAACAAAAATGAAAGGTGACATGTTGATCATCATTTTTCTGTGCAATTTGAACAGCTGTGAGAGTTCTGTATATTTTAAAATGATTTTTGAAGTATAAGGATTTAACACTGGTGTCTATGGGCATGTGTCGATCCCGGGGGGGGGGGGGAGTGAAGAGGATATATCTCCCCCCCCAATATTTGAGGTGGGGTATGGTTATTTCTGGGTTGAATGTCATTTAATACCGACAAAATATCTTAAGTACCAACAAAATAATAATAATAAAAAAAGCTTGTTTCGTTTTTAAATGCTCTCAGTAAAATGTGACTTTTCGACTCTGCTTTTTTTTTCATGTCCCTGGTGTGGACCTAACGCGATCAACCCTAACACGGCCGATCGGCGAGCCTCGGTCTCGACGTCCACTTTAATCCTAAGTTGTTTTGAATGCTGGTCAACTCGTACGCCGACCAACTCGTACGCCCCAACTCGTAACGCCGACCGTCTCGTACGCCAACCAACTCGTACGACGACCAACTCGTACCTCACCAGCACATTAAGATTGTAGTTTGTATTAACAAAATAAACAAGCACTGAGTGTGCGGTGCTCGTCCACGTCGGTGGGGGGCAAACCTAATTTGAATATAATCTTGACAGTATCTACAATTCCTCGTGCACTGTGTTCATCAGTCTAATCATTAGCTTCGCTCTGTTGAGCTGACAAATTCATTTCAATGTACACAAGGCAAAAGCAAGGGAATTATATCCTATGGTTACCGAAAAAGCACAATACACACTGGCATAAGAACAGCTTAAAACGACGTCACATTCATTAGCCAATCAGAGTAGGGAAAGTAAAAAAATGTATTACCAAACATTATTAATGGCCAATCACGTTTTCCAATTTCCAGCTCTTCCAACGCCAAAGGGTTGTAATGTTTCTGGATTAATCAGGAGAGTTAAACGTTCTCTTATGTTTTCTCCTCAATATATTTTAAATAAGAGAGTTGTGAGAGCTATGAAAATGAAGGATTGAAGAAATATGGCACTGGACCTCCTGCCTGGACTCTGCGCTTCCATTTGTGACCATTTTTGATGCAATTGGGTGAGAAAGTGGGTCTATTTCAGCCGCTTTTCAGAGGGATGTGTTTTTTTTTTAAATGGCTTCTATGACCGGAGAGATCCATATACCTTGTTTTTAGGGGTGGTCAGCTGAGAATGAGTATATCTCAAAAATTCAATGGTCAACCCACCATAAAATGAAACAAAAATGAAAGGTGACATGTTGATCATCATTTTTCTGTGCAATTTGAACAGCTGTGAGAGTTCTGTATATTTTTAAATGACTTTTTGAAGTATAAGGATTTAACACTGATGTCTATGGGCATGTGTCGATCCCGGGGGGGGGGGGGGGGGGGGAGTGAAGAGGATATACCCCCCCCCCCCCCCCCCTCCAATATTTGAGGTGGGGTATGGTTATTTCGGGGTTGAATGTCATTTAATACCGACAAAATATCTTAAGTACCAACAAAATAATAATAATAAAAAAAGCTTGTTTCGTTTTTAAATGCTCTCAGTAAAATGTGACTTTTCGACTCTGTTTTTGTTTAATGTCCCTGGTGTGGACCTAACGCAATCAACCCTAACACGGCCGATCGGCGAGCCTCGGCCTCGACGTCCACTTTAATCCTAAGTTGTTTTGAATGCTGGTCAACTCGTACGCCGACCAACTCGTACGCCCCAACTCGTAACGCCGACCGTCTCGTACGCCAACCAACTCGTACGACGACCAAATCGTACCTCACCAGCACATTAAGATTGTAGTTTGTATAAACAAAATAAACAAGCTCCGAGTGTGCGGTGCTCGTCCACGTCGGAGGGGGGGAAACCTAATTTGAATATAATCTGGATAATAATTATAATAATGTCTCACACTACAACGTGCACTGTGTTCATCAGTCTAATCATTAGCTTCGCTCTGTTGAGCTGACAAATTCATTTCAAAGTACACAAGGCAAAAGCAAGGGAATTATATCCTATGGTTACCGAAAAAGCACAATACACACTGGCATAAGAACAGCTTAAAACGACGTCACATTCATTAGCCAATCAGAGTAGGGAAAGTAAAAAAATGTATTACCAAACATTATTAATGGCCAATCACGTTTTCCAATTTCCAGCTCTTCCAACGCCAAAGGGTTGTAATGTTTCTGGATTAATCAGGAGAGTTAAACGTTCTCTTATGTTTTCTCCTCAATATATTTTAAATAAGAGAGTTGTGAGAGCTATGAAAATGAAGGATTGAAGAAATATGGCACTGGACCTCCTGCCTGGACTCTGGGCTTCCATTTGTGACCATTTTTGATGCAATTGGGTGAGAAAGTGGGTCTATTTCAGCCGCTTTGCAGAGGGATGTGTGTTTTTTTTTTAATGGCTTCTTTGACCGGAGTGATCCATATACCTTGTTTTTAGGGGTGGTCAGCTGAGAATGAGTATATCTCAAAAATTCAATCGTCAACCCACCATAAAATGAAAAGAAAATGAAAGGTGACATAATCATCATCATTTTCTGTGCAATTTGAACAGCTGTGAGAGTTCTGTATATTTTTTTAAATGATTTTTGAAGTTCGAGGATTTATCACTGTTGTCTATGGGAGTTTATTTACTTGGGTGCAACACCCAACCTGCGCTGCGCGGCCAGTTTGCAACTCGAGAAAAGCAATGCTGCTGATTAGGAATAATACCGCCGATAGAGGGCGCTATATAATTTGGCCTGTCATGCGAGTTTGTGTTGATCAAATGTTGCATGCAGACCAACATTCACAATTACACAAGTTAGCCTACCAGCAGGCAGCAGCATGTCGTCAGTTAATGAGGAAAATACATCAATTATCCCCACTGATAACGCTAATTACAGTACCAAGGAATATTGGGACGATCGCTACACCACAGAAGACTCGTACGAGTGGCTTATTGGGTACAAGTCCATCCGGAATGTGGTGAAACGCTACGTGAAAGAAACCGACAAGGTGTTGATGTTGGGTGAGTAAAATGGGGGAATTCCCTTCCTCTTTCTGTTACCGTCTGCTGCCCCTCCCCCCCCCTGCATTTCTTATCCCAGCCACGCCCTCATTTCTCCCTTACCATTGATACTGTGTTAAGACAAGTTAAGCAAGTGCCACAGCAGTAGTTGCGATGGGAAGATAAAATGCCACTGACGACCATCACTTGTACACAAACCTATGGAACCGACAGAGGGTGATTTTGAAAAAAATGGCTGCCACTGCATGCATTCGAATTGTATCATTTGTAGGTAAAAAAAACCCCGTAAAACTCACTTTTCAGATAATTATGCTACCCAAGTTCAATACACCTGAGATTGATGTTCATCATGACTTTTAATTGTATCCAATAATTTGACTGTTGGAGGATTTGATGATTTTGATCCTTTTTTCGTGGAATTCTTTCCGTTTCGATGATCGTAAACCTTGGTTATGGACTCAAGCCTAATTGGTTACGATCATCGATATTACTATAAACTAGACCATGGTCAGAGATCGGAGGAAGGAAGGACTGGACCAACGTTCATCACAAGTTTTGCAGTAACATAATTATTCCATTCATCTGAATTTATTCATAAATTTATTTTTACATCAGAATTGTGTTTTTTTCTTAAGGTTGTGGAAACAGTCCGCTGAGCGCAGACATGTACAAGGACGGATTCCACCACATCACAAACATAGACTACTCCTCCACCTGCATCAGCAGGATGTCAGCCAAACACGGCGCCGACATGCCCGAGATGTCCTGGATGGAGATGGATGCGAGGGCGCTAAGCTTCGAGGACGGTAGCTTTGACGTCGTCGTTGAGAAGGCGACGTTAGACGCTTTCATGACGACGGAGACAAACCCTTGGGTGGTGTCTGAGGAGACCAGACAAATCATCGACCAAACACTGACAGAGGTAAATATTTATCCTTCTCATCAAATCCTGGTCATTGTTAGTTTTCAATTTTGTATCCTAAAACTGATGGGAAATGGCCTAAAATTGTTGGGAAATTGTTAGGGCCTATTCATTAGTTGATTTGTCAGATTTAATTGTTTGTTCATTCATTCGTGATTTGACTATCAACAAGTACATCCTCTAAAGGCTAGAAATATAGGGGACTTGGTAATAAAACATTTTGATTTGACCTAAAGGCTAATTGATGTTGCTGGGTTGCCAATCGTGAAGGCAGCAATGTACATAACTCCATAAATAGGGCTCCCTGCTCATGACATCACATTAAAAGATGTTCGGACAAATACCTCATATACCCAACTTACACGTAAACATTGTGCAATTCGTCCAAAAATCTGGGCAACTATAGCTGTAGATATAAAGGCCGTATTCTATAAATAGCTCGGGTGCGGACTGCGGAGCCCTATTGAACACTTTCCTTCAGTAAATCAGATTTTGCTGTTTTTTTTCTCCTTTTTTGGGAAGGGTGTTGAGGAATTTCTTTGACCTCACTTGTTTACACCATGACCCTTTTCTCTTGGCCTACTCTTTGACATGGTCTGATTTGGTTCTTTTGACTCTGTGAATCTTTGTTTGAATGCTGTTGTCGGTCATCTCTTGGCAGGTATCGCGGGTACTACGCACTGGAGGACATTTTCTTTCCATCACCTTTGCACAGAAGCAGTTCAGGCTCCCCCTGTACGCTCAGGCCAAGTATGACTGGTCTCTAAGCAACGACACCATCCCGGATGGCTTCTTTCCCTACAACTGCTTCACCATGACAAAAGGCGGCCAGCTGACGACCGAGCAGATCGACCACGCTGAGAGGTTCTTAAACCTGCCGGACATTGGTGGTGGTGATGAGGTGCTTGTCCAGCAGGATGGCTCTGATGAGGATGTGGAACTAGCCATGTTGAAGATAAATTTATGAAAGACTGAGTGAGCATTTTATGGTCCTGTCTATGTGTATCTCCACCATGTCTACCTGTTAGGACATCGGCTCATTGAATGTGCCAGTCATGCAGCAATCCAAGTCAAGTTGGGTTGACTACTTGACATAGAGTTTTACAGCCAACAGGAGACAACATTGGCTTGGACTCATTGTAATGTATCCCTCAGAGGCTAAGCTTGGATACAACTTGCCATCATGTTCTAGGCCTTGAGGCTGAATAGGTTTGCTTGACTGTGCCCTGTCTGTAGCAGGCCATGCACAGGGCAGGCCAGGAACCCTAATCCTCTGCACCTACCACACAAGACAAGAGCTGCTTACCACACATTACCACAAGCTCCACAGGGGAACTGAATCATAAACCACACTTTACCACAAGAACCAGACTGTGATTTAAGTAGTGTGGTATTCAGGATACCACACTTATCAAAGGAAAAACCATGTTCACGTGATAAATTATGGTATGGCATGTATGGAGGTGCGTTAGGGTTATGTAGATGCATTGAAATACAGCAAATTTACTACTGGGACCTCGCAGTAATACACACATTGATACAACTGTTTTGTTGTATTAAAGGGACCTCATAGTGACATGTGCTCCATCACAACACCTGTAGTATTATATGGACCTCACAGTGATATGTGCTCCATCACACCACCTGTTGCATTATAGGGACCTCACAGTGATATGTGCTCCATCACAACACCTGTTGCATTATAGGGACCTCACAGTGATATGTGCTCCATCACACCACCTGTTGCATTATAGGGACCTCACAGTGATATGTGCTCCATCACAACACCTGTTGCATTATAGGGACCTCACTGATATGTGCTCCATCACAACACCTGTTGCATTATAGGGACCTCACAGTCATATGTGCTCCATCACAACACCTGTTGCATTATAGGGACCTCACAGTCATATGTGCTCCATCACAACACCTGTTGCATTATAGGGACCTCACAGTCATATGTGCTCCATCACAACACCTGTTGCATTATAGGGACCTCACAGTCATATGTGCTCCATCACAACACCTGTTGCATTATAGGGACCTCACAGTGATATGTGCTCCATCACAACACCTGTTGCATTATAGGGACCTCACAGTGATATGTGCTCCATCACAACACCTGTTGCATTATAGGGACCTCACAGTCATATGTGCTCCATCACAACACCTGTTGTATGATACAAACCTCATTCTTATGTGCCTCAGTACAGTGCCTCTTGACCTCTTCATAAGGCTGCAGTTTGTATCCGGTTAACCGACCGTTCAAGCTGGTACCCGGGTACATTTTCCCAGTTAGGTTAATCGAAAAGTATCTTTTTAATGGCCTCTTCTTTTTGAGACAAAGACACTTCTAGAGAGAAAAAGATTGTCAAGTTAGGGCCAGTGAGCACAAATTACCACAATCTTTTGAAAATTGGACCAGCAGGCTTATGCAAAGCAAAGGCCAGACATTTTGCTATGTCTACCACTGCCAAATGTTGTAACAAAAGAATGTTGTCAACCAAGTTCCTAAAAGACCCAAACTTACTATTTCTTAGTTTTTCTTTGTTTTCTTTGTTATACGGATAATCGTAACCGTAACCGAAAAACAGACGGGACGGGTAACCGGTTACAAAATTATTCGTAAACTTACAGCCCTACCTCTTCAACACAACAATTTCAATTTCTTGTAGCTTTTTTAAAAGCAAACAATAAAATTTCTGAATAAATTTAAAATAAAACAAGGAAATCTTAGGGGATTGGATCAGAATCATTTTAATATTACTGTCACTTTCAAAACAGTATTTTATACGTAAAAATACCTTCATCATGATGTCAGCTATCTTGTGTACTTTTCAACAGTACTGTAAGTATTCAGAGTTTTGATTTCTGAAATATAATTCTCTATTTTACATCTATTTTCAAAATTAAAATTAATCAGCTCTGTTTTGTAGATAACCTGCATTGAATATTAACCAATTTGGGTACAAATACGAACACGAAAATTACTGTCGAATTAACTATGAAAATATAACAAGCCATACGGGTTTACAGTGTGCGACTGAGAATGTACACGTGTGTGTCTAAATCTATATAATATTACTCTTATTACGTGTACACTGTCGTAGAAGCATGATTTCTTTTAAGTCAAAAGAGTGAATACTTGGGGCCTATTTGTTTCAGGCACAAGATCAGTGATCCTGCTGCTCTGGATCCCATTTTAGCGCATCCTGCATGGGACGTGGATCTGCAAGATCACTGATTGCTTGCCTGAAACAAGCAGGCCCTATGAGTTGTGCTCTATAAATACAAATACTTTGAACTTTGAAGCAAAATCTAGCCATGGGTATTAGGGTGCACTATGAGAATTCTTTCTGGGAAGAGAGGTTCTAGGAAAGAACTGGAGGTTCAACTAGGAACCCTAAATCTGGGCCAAATTTCATGGAATCTGTTACTGTAAGCAAAAATTGTCGCTTACGATAGCAAACTTTTTTTGCTTATAAGAGTTTGTCTTTCTCACTACGCTAAGAAAGAACTTTCTGTAGAATGCATAATGGCAGCGCCTTAGCAGAAATTAATCACGGTTACCCTAAAAATTCTTCACTGACTGAAAGTCCTGCTTACGGATTCCATGAAATAGATTCTACGTGTAGCAGTGCCCGTAAGCACAAAAATAGGCCGTAACGGATACCATGAAATTGGGCCCTGTTCTTATATTGGGTTCTTATCAGTTCGTCTCAATTGCAGATGGGCAATCTAGATTAAAACTAAGAAATGGATTATCTTGTTTTGCGATTGATCGCATGATTGGTGTGGAAGCAAAATTGAAATCCTTGGGTTGTTAGAGTTACCATGAAACCTCTGTTTATTGTGAGAATCCGTCTAACAAACCAGAAAACTTATCTGTACCAGTATTTATAATTAAACCTTTGAAAATGTAATGTAATATTTTTCAATGATATCATCTTTTGATTCTTTCTAGCTTTTTGTACAGCACAAATTTATACCTGCATTTTTCAGTGTGTTTCAAATAAAAGCTGGTGTATATAATAACATTATTTTATTATAATTCAAGAATTTATTTTACGTTTCCATGAAAAATATGTAAACTATACAGGCTTTGTTACTGAAGAAAAAGAAATTAATGACAAAAAAGACAAAAGAAGGGAACGAGTCTGGTGTGTTATGTTCAACTTTCACTTTCATGGACGAATCCACCAATGGACACTCTTGTACTAGACACTGTTGTACCCGTGATTCATTTGGCTTGTAAACTGGATGTTGATTGGATGACTGCTCCCTCACACGGCCGCTTCCAGCCAATCGGAGACGTCGTTATAGTTTTTGTCCATCCACCTGATGTTGGCACTGATTACAGCTAGTGATTTGGTGAAGGCCCTGGATCCCGTGCCCTGGTCAGGGTGCTCATCCATAAACGTTTTAACCTGACGGAAAAAACAAAGAAAGCATGCGCTGGTTACTAATCTATCGATAATATAATCAATACAAGTAATACACTGCTGCAAAATGCTCATCGGCCAAAAAAATGACCTGATATTTATAAAATGCTTTGAGTTAGAAGGGCCTGACGCCTTTCGATCCTAGCAGGATCTTTATCGAAGGCGATAATGTAATCAGCCACAAACATACACAGAAATCTACATACCTTGTCATACTCCTCTTGGGTGTTGAAGTACGACGTCACAGCAGAGATGACGTTATCAAACAGGAACACAGTATTCCCGTATCTACAAAGAGAAATTCCATCAGACAAAGTCTCGATAATTTCTCTGTTTCAACCATGCAACGCTAAAGGTGGCCATAGAATCTGAAAGGGTTTCTTTAAGACTGACAATGTGTCATTTCCCCAGCTGTATGACCACAAGGAGCAAACGTGCCTGACAGTGAGTTGCCAGACAGGCAAATTGTTGGCAGCCTTCTCTGCAGGAGAATTCATTCAGCTCATCTCCTAAGCTTCCATGCCTTCAGAGTTCTGCTGAAAATATGTCAGTCACTTCCCTACCTCCCAAAAAATCAATCAATCAATCAATCAATATATCATGATTTGGACATTGGTGATAGTTTCCAATTCTGCTGGTTTGCTGAGTATTGTTAAACTTGCCCCTGTGCCACTGAACCTCGGGACGGAACGACAGACTCACGTGTTTCTGAAGAAGTCCCAGTTCTCGTCAAAGAATTCCCAGGCCAGCGTCCTACCTGCCGGGTTGCTGGCCACATCAGATACGACAGACTGGCCGTCTTGCGACCGTATAAGATTGGTGTCCAGTACTTTGCTCAGATACCTGGTACAGGAAAGATACCGAAATGGGTTGTCGAGTCTTTAAGAATGAGACCAGAATTGGACAGGAAGGTCCACATTCTGGGGAACTTATCCTATTACAATCTCATAAAATGTTAGAGATTATAGCCAACAAAGACAAATGACTGCCAAAATGGCAGCCAAAAAGGCCAAAAAACTGGCAGCCAAAGTACCAGCCAAAGTACCAGCCATAGAGGCAGCCAAAGAAGCAAAGAAGCAGCCAGAGTAGAAAGTAGAAACCAAAACAGGAACTGCTTTTCAAGAATGCTTGAGGAAATCTCATTATGCTCGCACTTTAAGGTCCGAATCGCCATCACACTGGAACCACTCGCACCATGCGATTGTGATGGTTGGCAGAATAAAAGTGGTCTTACAATTTGAGGATTGTCTCGTCCTGGCTGCAGGCCAAGGCGGATTGCAGGACATCTCGGAGTGAGCTGTCTGTCTCGGTGCTGTTGTAAGCAGCAAAGGCAATATCCCAATCAGCTGTGGTCCCTTCAGCAATAGAAGTGCAGTAGACGGTGTACTGAAGATCTGGATCAACACTGGAATTGGGGAAAAAGGCAAGAACTACATCAACAAATGAATGGAAGAAGGGTTATGAAATGTGCTTTCTTGGGAGGTTGTTTGGAGAGGGTAAGCAGACCCAGAGGCTTGGAGGCAGAACCTGCTCTTGTGATGTTTGACGTTCGGATGGCGCCAAAAAGTTGTCTTAGGAATGAAAGGTGAAGTGATCTTAAGGACTGGTGAAGCACAGTCTTGGAGTTTTTCGGGCGTGGTCTGAAGAGTTTTCAGGGTGTGGTCTGAAGAGTTTTCAGGGTGTGGTCTTGGAGTTTTCAGGATGTGGTCTTAAAGCATTTTCAGGGTGTGGTCTTAGAATTTTCAAGGTGTGGTCTTGGAAATTTTAGGGTGTGGTCTTACAAGTCCCAGGGAGTGGTCTTTGAGTTTTCAGGGCGTAGTCTAATTGGGACAGAGGCGGTGGACATCACTTCAGTGATCGACTTTAATGAGACACAAAAACCCGGGACAAAACAGGATTTGGTCAATGCATCAGTAGTCAATGAATCAGTTCCTCGCCAGCTGTCGGAGCCAGCAAAAAAAAACAAAAAACAAAACTGAAATGAGCTTACGTAGTGGATGTTGTGTCAGCCTTCCAGGTGTTGTACAAATTTACAGATCTACTAATGCAGTCTGCATTGCCGTACTCACATGCCATGCTAATAGCTCTTGAACGGCCCAACCTACAAACACAGAAATCCAAATATGTTATCAAATTCGAATACTACTTAGTATTCTTTACTTTTCTATTCATACATACATTATAATGCATAAACCCTAACCCACCTCCATACCACAGTTTACCACACATGGTTTTCCCTGTGGTAAGTATGGTATCCTGAATACCACAATACACCACAGTGTGGTTTTCTTGGTGGTTTATGATTCAGTTCCCCTGTGCAGACTGTGGTAATTGACAAAGCTAATTGTTTTTAGGGGATTTCCCCTTCGAATAGAATACAATCATTTCATACTGGTGGTGTGGTTACCAACCTCATTAGATGGTCCCCTTCATTTTCCCAGCCAGTGTATTCATACATAGGTGTAACCTGGCTCATCATGTATTCCTGCAATCAAACATATAGAGTTTATTAAAACGGTGCTGCAAAAATTCACACAATTCAGATTATTCAGAGTATACAGGTCGAGGGACAAATTCTGCCCCCCAAAATGGAAGAAAATTTAGATTCACAGACTTTCTGTAACTAACTTTATAATGACAGCAAAAACAATTACAGCTTTTAATCAAAAATAGCAATGACCGGATAAAATAGCCTGTTTTGGCAAAAAATAAACTTTATTCATTATTATTATTTTTTTGGTAAATTGTTGGTACAATTCTTGGTTTTTCAATGTCTTTGTTCCCCCTCTTTGTCTTTGTACTTTTGTTTATACATATTGTGCTCCTTGTTTTGTTTTCTTTTTCTAAATCAGTATGTGGGTCGGTTTGCGGAAACACCATGTAAGAATCATTTGTACTTTCGCACTTCATATTTCGTTGCACTTCTAGTTAGGTCTCAACGTTTCGACTAGCCTGCTCTAGTCATCATTAGTCTGCTGTAACAAATGAATATTACATGGTGTTTCTGCAAACCGATTCACATACCAATTGTCACCATGCAAAGCCTCAAATCTTTCTTTTACTAAATTGTTCATTAAATTTAAATTCTGTTCTTTTAATAATGGAAATGGGTGTTAAGTGGAACACTGGTTAACATATAGCTAGATAGCTCAGCTGTCAGACGGAGGACCAGTATGGTGTTTCCAAGGTTTCGGGTTCGAATCAAGCCTACAGTAATTAAGTTTTCTCTCTTCTCACAGAAATGAAATCAAATTTTTGGGTGTGAGCTTACCTTGAAGTTATCATTTGCATCTTCCAGGGCTAGGTTATCCCCGATGTATCCCATGACTCTGTCCACCGTATACCAGACAACGTAGTCCCTCTCGGCCTTCAAGTAGGAGGTCAGGTCCAAGGCGTTGGCCTGGCCTAGATCACCGAGCCGGGCCAAGCCGAAGGCGTCATAGATGAGGGCTGCTCGACTAGCTATCGCAATCACCTTCAATCAAGATATTATACAATATGAACGTAATGATCATCCTAAAAATGACCAGAAATTGCCAGAAATTGCTAGTTTGACATTATAGAAATGGGAAGACTATGTTAGTGTGTGTCCTGTGAATGGAAATGGATTGGTTTTTAATAAGGTATGACTTAATCATCAAATAACCACGGGGGAAACTGACTGAATTTTAAAGTCATTGAAAAATGAACAAAGAAACATTTACTGGAGCGGGATTCGAACTGGCTAACTCCTGAATACTGTACAGTGTACAGGTGCTCTACCAACTGAGCTATCCAGTCCTACGTTGGTGCTGTCCCTACCAACATAGGGCTGGATAGCTCAGTTGGTAGACATGGTAGAGCGCCTGTACGGTATTCAGGAGGTCGCCGGTTCGAATCCCGCTCCAGTCAATTTTTCTTTGTTCACTTTTCACAGTATGACTTTTATAAGTGACTTAAAATTACTCCGGTTACTATGGAGATGACTATGTGATGGGTAAAGTCACTTTTTTACATGTGATCTGTGAAATATTGTTCTTGTAAACTTAATAATAATAAAAATGTACATTATTATCATCCCTGGCCATCGGGCCATAATTTACATTCCTGAAACCATCTCAACTCCCTGGGGAGCATACAGCCCCGGCTACCGTATAGGGCGCACAGATGCTAATCAAACCACAAAGGCCATCTCTACCCTCACAGCTACCCATTTATATTTGGGTGAAGAGGAGCAATATGTGACAAAGCATCTTGCTCAAGGACGCAAGCTGCACTAGCTCATGGCCGGACTCGAACCCACAGATTGAACACAAGACCTTGAGTTCGACACGCCAGACCACTAGGCCACAGTACCCCACAGTACTTCTTTCTGTCATTCGAACATTCTTCCAAATATCTGTATGTTTGAGCGGTCAAGTGGTCACTCATGGTCACTAACATCCCCCATCAATCATCAAGTGGACCTACCGTGTGGTCAGATTCTAGCTGTTTGCTGAGTAATGACCAGTTGGTATCGTCGTAGTTGACCGTGAAGAAGCCTCGCTGGTCAACGTTCACCAAGAGCCAGTTATCGTCGCCTCCAGCGCCCTCCACAACAACCTCAGCTGCAAAACAAGAAAACGTGGAACAAGACAAGAAACTATTAAAGTGAAAACTCAGATATTTAAGGTTTTTATCATTCTACATCACAGAAACAAGCCCAGTCTAATTTGGTTTTAGCCAACCCCAGATTCTGGGTTCGTATTTATGAGCACCATGCTGTGTTTCCACTGAGACAATCCCCCTGAAGCAGATTACAGCCACATTTTCACTCCCAGCTGGTTTAATCTGTGGTGTACTCACATCAGCACTGAAATAAGGTGGTAAGGTAGGCCTACACTGGTGTTTAAACAACAATGCCTTCTCATAATTGACTGCCCGTTATTCTGCAGGAAGTCCACATTCCGCACGGAGAGTCCGCCGTTGTCAAGGAGGCTGTGGGCTTTTATGAAATGGGGCTTGAGGCTAGGCTTGGCATTTGTTTTTATACCGCCATTTTGTGTGTTTTTTAAATGAAATGAAGGGCTTGAGGTACATGGCGAAGCTGGAGCCTTTCTTCGGCTTCGTCATGTGGCCCAATCCCTTCGTTTCATTTTGTGGGCTTCAAATGGCGGTAGTGAAATAAGTCCCAAGCCCAGCCTCAAGCCTAGTTTCGTAAAGGCCCTACGATTCTGCAGACAAGATGGAACCCATAACAGACTGGGCTGGGTTCTGTAATGCCAACTGCTTGACATACTGCCAATCAGAATAGTAACAGAAATACACCCCCTGATCATTAAAATCCGTCTTTCCATGGCACTTTGCGGAGCCTCTCATTATAACTTACTGGCTTTGTCCTCCGGCAGCATCCACTGTAGACTGGGGGTGTCAAAGTTAGGATTGGCTCCTGTGGTGTACGTCATTGGAACATACCATACGTACCTGTAAATAAGACAGGGTACCAGACAGTTGAAAAAAAAAGGCTGTTTTCCGAAGCAAAAGAAAACTTGACAGGAACAGCACAATATCATTCTTAAAACAGAGCAATATTTTTCAGATGTTTTATTCACTTCAAATTACAGACTCACCCTAGGTCTGGGAATGGCGTTGTTGTGTTAGACGACGCGGGATCCGTCAGGAATCTCTTCTGCGTTGCCGTGGCAACGATCTTATTGGACTGTCTGGAATACTCCCTCGTTACCATGACGGATGGATATCCCATCTGATTGGTCCACGTGTCCATGATGGTTGCTATGTCGTCCACGCCGTCTATGCCAAGATCGACACCGTCTTCCGCGATAGCCTTCAGGTCAAAGGTCAAATCATGAAACATTTCAAACACGATAATGTTGCCACCACAAGATTATATTGAACCAGTTCAGATCCCAACATTCTGCACACATTTGGCCTCCATACACACAGGGTACGCTTTAAGAACAGACTTGAGTGAAATTGCAGAATGGATTTTAAAATTTGAAATTTTCTCCAATATGCCTCTGATAATCAGAATCTATTAAGGTTTTTAGGAGTCCTTGCGCTTTTTTTGCTTCGGCTCCATTTCATGCATCCATTTGTTAAAGAAACAGGTATTAAGAGGCTTTCGGCTATGGCCTGGAACTAAATACACTGTCTTGAACATGACAATTGGGCTTCAGCTTGGATGAAAAACCACATCCTAGATATTCAGCATCTGGATGACAGAGCCGAAGCCGAAACCGGAGCAGGAGCCAGAGTAAGAACTCATTGTGGCTATAACGCAAAGACCACACAGCCATGGCTTTCTTATGTAATAATAAATAATTATAATATTATAAAAATAAGAGGGCAGTATCTTTTTACCTTATTAACGTAATACCAGAGATCACCATTGTCAGCGCTGTTGTACTGCAAAGCTCTCAAGTAGTACTGGAATGTACAATAATATGGAAGAAGAAGACAATTATGATAACATTCTTTAAGAACAAATACACTTAATAATAAAAATAGAATTAAATACAATCAAAACAAATATAAAATAAACTGCTGCAAACTGCTCATCAGACAAAAGAAGGACCTTAATAACATAATACTGAGTTAGAGAGGGATGATCATTTTGATTCTAGCAGGATCTTAATCTTGATAAGAATTAGGCTTACCTTGAGTCCTTTCTCAAAGGTGTCATCACCAACAAAGTGGCTAGCCATCCGGAGCACAGAAGCACCCTGCGATGAAAAAAAGTAGGAACTTTTCAGGAATTGCAAGGAAAGTTTGGCAGTTAATGGCACCCTGAGTACAGATAGTTGACTATAGGAAGGCCCCATCATAGGGCTGGATAGCTCAGATGGTAGAGCACTGGTATGGCAGTTAATTGGTTATATGGCTTCTGACTGGCACCCTGAGCAAAAATAGTTGACTATAGGGAGGCCCCATCATAGGGCTGGATAGCTCAGATGGTAGAGCACTGGTATGGCAGTTGATGGGTTATATGGCTTCTGACTGGCATCCTGAGCAAAGATGGTTGACTATAGGAAGGCCCTATCATAGCCTGGGGCTGGATAGCTCAGATGGTACAGTACTGATACAGCTCAGCATTTAGTATTTACCTTATTGTAAGTAATGGTATCAAACATTTCGTTGATTTCAGATGGCGTAGAGGTTTTGGCAACGATTGGTCTTGATGTGACAAGAGCATCACTTCCCATCGCTCGGTGCAAATCGTAGATGACAAACTTGTCCCACTGTAAGAAAAAGAAAGAAAACTTACATGACGCAACCTCAGACTTCAGAGCTAACTTTGCCGCAGACTTCCCATTGAATCTTAGTGACCAGCTTCCTACAAAAAGGTTCCTCCCAATTAAGTTCCTCCTACTCCGTTCCACACACAAGCTTCCCTGTGACTCGGTTCCTCTCATTTAGTTCCTCCCTGCCACTAGCTTCTTCCAAATCAGTTCCACGTCTGCTGATTGGTTCCTGCTATTAATTGCCTCCCTTCAAATGCCTCTTCCAATATGGGTTCCTTCCAAACGTTTCCTGCTCCTGCTTTTTTGTCTGCCACTAGCATTCTCCTCAGAAGGACCTCCCCAATCAGTTACCCATGATCTTTTTCTCCCAATCGGTTCTTGCCGATCACAACTTCCCGCCATTAGCTTCTTCCCACTAGGGTTCCTGCGATCGAAGGTTCTTTCAGGTTCAGATTCTTACCATTCCCCAGTCCTTCTCAACCTCCGCCGTGCCGATGTACTCCACCCAGCTGGCAAAGCCCTCGTTCAGCCAGAGGTAGTCCCACCAGTTCATGGTAACCAGATTACCGAACCACTGCAGGATAAACACAGACAGCAAAACTTAAGGTCAAGATTTCAAAATGTGATTAATAAAAAGCTCATGTCATCAACGGCAGATCAAATACATCTTCAAACTTGAAGAGAAAATGACACAGCACATGATTTACTTGGTATCAAACTTTGGAGATTTACAACAAAAAAGCTGACTCTTATGAAGCACATGACATTCCAGAGGAACTACGCCCGCAAAACCACAGCGAGCGGGCCTCACAGAGCCTTCGTATTTACATAAACTTCAATAGAAAGGAATTAATTTATTTACATACGCGCCATGAACGTTTCTCGGCTGACAAACTATAGCCTTGGACTAACTTGTGACAATCTGACTAGTAAAAATGCAAGGAATTTGTAGGAACTTGAACCCGTCATTGAGCAAGTCGTTTCTGTCTCTGCCTTCCTTGCCAAACGGATACCTTCCCTTCTGTGTTGGCTCGAGGCCTGTAGCATCCAAGGGCCATGTCAGACAAGACAATTCCTGGCAACTTGGAGGCAACAAACTATGCAACAAAATCGCTGGAAGTCCTCCTATCCACCAAATATGATGCGAAAATTGAAAGACGGCTGAAAGATCTTCTTGGTGAGTGACTTGAATGGACTGCTCGAAAAATTGCCCTGACGTGGACCCAAGATACTAATGGAAGGCTCTAATTCTCCGACTCATTTCAGCTCTTGGTCAAATTCTGACACCTTACCTGATGAGCCAGCTCGTGAGCTATGACGGTACAGACACTCTGTTTCCTGCCTTCTGAAGAGACTCCCTCTTCGTACAGGAGACGTGCTTCCCGGTACGTGATCAGGCCCCAGTTCTCCATGGCGCCGGCCGTGAAGTCCGGCAGAGCGATCATGTCTGTCAGACACAAAGAAAGAAGACAAGAAAGTCATCAATGAGACCCTGGTCTTTCAAAGAGTCAATTTTTTTAAAGGAAAAAGGTGATCAAAGTCACGCGATGTCGTGTTGCTGGTAGCAATGTTTCGGCTGCTGGTACTGCTAGCCTTCGTCAGGCAACATCCTTCATGAAGTCTTTTATTACATTCCTCCTGATTGCTACACATTTTTTAAGCCCAGAATGTGTTTGGTTTCTTTCCCTGGTAGAGCTTTTTCTGTCTCACCCTCCAAGTGATGGAAAAGTCTCAGAGAAAACGGAAGGTAGCACTAGTTCCTTCTTCCCTCAATTTCAGAATTCCTCAGAGAGCCCTCCAGTTTTTATATTACAGGGGGCTTCCATCTTAATTTCAGCGATTCAGCATCTCGGACTGGGAGACTTTGGAGAACCGGTTATCAAGTCAACAGCGCACGCACACGCACAACAGTGCAGGCGCAAAACAACATGCGCATGCTCACAATTGCGTGCGCGTGCGCTGTTGACTTGAAGACTGATTCTCCAAAGTCTCCCACTACAAAACTGATTTGACGTGGAAAGACTGATCAGATATCAATGGTCTCTGGGAGTCTATGAAAATTTCAAATTTTGTTTTGCCGTCCAAGGAACAGAATCAGACAATTAATCAACCCCAGCGCGCGACAGTGACAGGTCCTAAGAGGGCCTGTCGTGAGGGCGAACTCCTGACAAGGTGCTGCTTGACAGGTTAGGTCTGATGGCATGATATGGGTAGAGATGCTTTGATACAGACACACTCCGGCCAATTGGCGGCATAACTCACCCACTTTCGCAAGAGGATACTTGATGTCCATTCCATACAGCACGTCAAAATAGTCCAGAATTTCCACTCCTCTCTGAAGGGCATAGTCTGTTTGGTTGATGAAGTCCTCCTGTGCCCAAACCCCAAACTGAAACACAGAGACAGGAAGTCTACTTTAAAAAAAATGGTTTATAAGATGCACTCACTTGAAAAAGTTTTTTTGTTAAAGTAAAACAATAATCGTAACGCGTCAGGCCCTCCCAACTCCAAGCAAATTTAAGCATGTAAAAAAAGATGTCAGTGCAAGTACTAAACGGCTGCAAAATGCTCATCAGCCAAAATAATGACCTGAAATAATAATGCTTGGAGTTAGGAGGTCCTGACATTTTGATCCTAGGAGGATCTTTATCGAAGGCTAGCCTGACATGTTTCAATCCTAGCAGGATAACTAGGGGCCGAGATTACACTAAGGGCCAAATTAAAGTAAATGTGCAAACAGAGAATTCTTCAATTTTGATTTCAAAGTATCATGAGAAGCTGTATGAATTATTGCAGAGGGCTGGTGCTTCTGATGAAAAGGCCCTGTCTCGGTACATTGTGTGTCACAAGAAGACACTTATTTCATGATCGAAAGCAACTGACCATTCTGAAAGGAGCTACCATGTTCTTACCTCCACGCCATGTTTAGTGGTCATGGACTTGTTTTTGAAGTCGCTGACGATGTAGCACACCAGGTACGTGGACATCACCACGCTCTCCTCGAAGGTAGCCCGGATCCAGCCATCATCCAGAGTCTGGTCCGCGAGACGTTTGGGCATGTTGGCCAGGGCATGGAACTGAGGCTCGTGTTCCAGGGTGATATTGAAGGTAGCCTTGAGGGCGGGCTCGTCGAAGCATGGGAAGGCCTTACGGGCGTCCACCGGATCAAAGAAAGTACTTGCTAGGTATCTATTTAAGTTGATAGCAATGGAAGGAAGCCTGGTTGGTCATTCTTGAGGAGGGAAAGAGTTAAGGTTATGAACTTTGTCTAGCCAACAGTGCTGGTCAAGTCGAGTTGTTTATTTCTCACAGCTGTGTCTTAATGTAACAGATTTTGTGGTATTAAACAACTTTTTTGAACCATGCAAGGGCTAAAATCACTTGGAGTGGGAAACTATTGTGATGAGCCTTACCTTCGGGGCAAAACTCTCCCGCAAATATTTCATTATTCATGTATAAATTTTACAAATAAAAAGAGGCAACAAGTACGTCTTTTTAATCTGACCTTGTCCCCCCTCCAGCTTTTGGCATGTAGCTGCTCCAGTAGTAACCCTGGAGGTCGTTCTTTAAGACGTTCTCAAACTCCATGTACAGGTGATAGTGTGCCCCGACCTCCAGCATGGAGTCTAGCTGGATCACGAGGAACTCGTTGTCCGGGTACAGCCACGGAGCCCTCGCAAACGAAGGTGCAGCCCCTCCGTCAGCTCTCACCAGGCTGATCGTTCCACTGGGAATGGTCAAGTTTCTGCTGTGGACCAGGATGATGTCGGTCTCCTCGAAGCATTCGATGAGGATATTGACGGAGCCGCTGAAGTTCAGGTTGGTCAGATCCGTCCGGACCTTAAGATCGTAGGAAACAGGGATGACGGTATCCGGAAGGCGAACCCTCTCCCAAGCATTCTTCCTGCAGAGATTCATTATTTAAAAATGGACACAACAAGTACTGCTTCAGTATGAGTTGAAGAAGATCTTCAACGTGAGGAGTATGGAATACCCAGGCATGCAACTTGGACCTAACAATAAACGAGGAAAAGATAGAGGGTGCTTCGTCATGAACTGACGTACCTAAACGTGTGCTCCGGGAAAACCAACCTAAATATTAACAAAATGTTCCTCCATCTCCACGACTGATGGTATAGGATTGAAGTGAAAAAAAGAGGAAATCAGCTGATCCAAGGAAAATATTCATGCCTGTATACGTCAGCGGCGAGTACAGAAGTTTCACATCTTTCAAATCTGGCCAACTTGCTTAAGTTTGAAATTTTAACTCTAATAAAAAAATAATTAAAAATGAACTAGAAAAAGCAAAATTTCAACAAAATGAAGATGTTAATCAGTTGGTTCTGCGTTTTTTTCCTACCCGATGTTGTCCAGCCACTCGGCGACCTCGTCAAAGTTCTGGTCCATCCAGCGGATGTTGGCTCTGATCTCAGCCAGAGACTGAGTGAAGGCCCAGGCACCGGTGCCCTGGTCCGGATGGTCCCGCATAAACTGCTCCACCTGTAATAAATAAAGGATTGCAAATATACAGCTAACGATTTCAAGCTAACAGGCTACAAGGACACCAACGAAATCATGAGCATGTAGGTGTAAATTATAAAACTGATGATAGGTTATCATCTTACCTCCTCCAGTTTTTCTTGTGTGTTGAATCGAGTAATCAATCCCTTGATAAGATCGTCAAATAAGAATACAGTATTTCCGTATCTAGAATAAAGGAAAAAGACAATGAAAAGGTAAAAAACTCAAGATGAGGTCAAATATCATTATGGAGGAGCAGGTAAGTTTCTTTTCGGTGAGAAAAATGTCTGCTGTACTTCAAAATTGATAAAGATTCTGATCCAAACACAATTTAACAGAAGAAGCTGCCAAGCTGGACACGTGGAGTGATTAATGAATTATTATAAGGTGATAATAGTCTATATCGAATGAGAGACTTTTGAGACGTTGGCGGCAGCAGACTGAAGTCTCTTTTTTTGCTAGCTGTGAGCATTAGCGCGCAATTGTGAGTATGCACTTGGTGTGCGCTTGAATGCGTGTGCGATCCAGCACCAAAGTCTCCCATTGGACGCCCTTGTCTGGTTGTCCTCCCTGGACTTGGCCTTTAAGCTAGTGGAAAGCTAGTGTTCAAGTACCTTGTACGAGAGAAGATTCCAGGGGATACGGCAAGGGGTACCTCAAGAGAGAGAGAGAGCTGTTAGACCTTGGAGCGTCGTTGGGAAATACTCACGCGTTCCTGAAGTAATCCCAGTTGTCCTTAAAGAACTCCCAGGCCAGATCGGTGCCGATGGGGTTATATGAGACGTCCACGACCACATCCTGACCGTCCTGCTCTCTGATCAGGCTGGTGTTCAAGACCGCATTCAGATACCTGTCAAAGGCAGTTCATAGATCATCTTGTTAATTATTTCAGCCATAAGGTGTGTGCAGGGGATGGAGATTTGTGGTGATACTATAGTGTCCTTTGTCATGTTTGTGGTTATGTGTGGTTCTGATAAGAACAGGTGGTTCCTGAAGATGCACAGAGGAGGCTGCTTGAAACGTAGAGCATACCACCGGTTCTTCTCAGAACCACACATACTCACAAGAGGATATTTACATGGTGTTACTGAAAATCTCCATCCGAAAACTCTTGTGGAGACAAACCCTTCAGGGGGACCTACCTTATGGGGACCAACCTTATGAGACCAACCCTTATGAGGACAAATCTTATGGGGACCAACCCTAATGGGGACCAACCCATATAGGTACCAACCTAAGGGGGACAACCCTTATGAGGACCAACCCTTATGGAGACCAACCTTATGGGACCAACACTATGGGGACCAACACTTATGGACACCAACCCTTATGGGGACCAACCCTTATGGGACCAATCCTTATGGGGACCAACAATTAAGAGGGACCAACCCTTATAGGGATCAGTCCTTATGTGGACAAAGTCTTACGGGGACAAACCCTTATGAGGACCAACCCTTATGGGGTCCAACCCTTATGTCAAGTCTACAGAATTTCCGAACCTACCTTGTGAGAATGGCGACATCTGTACTGCAAGCAAGCGCAGACTGCAGGTTGCTCTTCAGTGAGGTTTCGGTGTTGCTGTCCGTGTAGACGCCAAATGCAAACTGCCAGTCGCTCTCCTCGCCCTCCACGATCCCCGTACACAAGACCGTGTACTGCAGGTCTGCATCCACCCTGCAAAGACCAAAGGATGGTATCCAAACTAGTCTACATCCCCAGTTTCTGAAAATTTTATTTTTTAAAGCGAGTCTGCTCGGAAGAAGGGATGTAACAAACATAGAATCATGAGCTTTCTTACGGATTTGTAGCCATATCTGTCATCCAGTCGTCAAAGCGACTCACGGCTTCCACTTTGCAGTCCTCTAGGCCATAACTGCAGGCCATGCCGATTGCACGTGCTCGGCTCAATCTGTAAAACGGAAACAAAATTAAGACAAAGGGTTAGAGGCATCTGTACTTTCACTGAAACTTGATAGGAAAATGACACAGAGAGGCAATGAAAACTAATTCTCAAACCAATGTGGAAATATTTGTACGGTTTTTGTGAAGTTGTCAGTTGAACTTACTTTTTGAGATGATCTCCGTCATTAGTCCATCCTACATAATTATACATCGGCTCGATTTGAGTTTGCATGTAAGCCTGCAAGGACAAGGATATGTCATTTTATTTGTGGTAATGAAACCAAGGATTCCTCAAACAAAGCGTCCTAGGCGCTGTTGCTCGAAAGCCTGATGAAACCTTTTTTTATGGAAAGGTGATGAGAAGAAGATGCAGTTTTAGAGGTGTGAGGAAAACCCCAGAGTAATATTCTGGGTATAACCCACAGAATCAGGCAGGGACTGAAAACCCAATCCACTGGTGGACTGAGCCGGACTTGAACCCGGGCCGCCAGAGGTGAAAGGCGAGGAAAAAACTGCTATGCCAACCTGACTCGCTTGTCAATCCTGGATTTGACTGAGACAGGAAGCCCAATGAGCCTTTCAATGTCAAGATTTGTTTCCATTTCAGCAAAATCACAGTGATCTTGCAAACTCATCTGAAATACGGATCGTGAAGCTTCGTGATATCAAGCTCGTGTCACTTTCACTGATGTTTTTTCTCTGTCATCAGGGAAAACAGACCTCACCTCAAATGTAGCATTGGCGGCTGTCAGGGCCAGGTTATCGTTGATGTACCCCAGGACATTGTCGACGGTGTACCAAGGAACGTAGTCTCGCTCTTCGGTCAGGTAGGTGGTCAGGTCTAGGGCGTTAGCCTGTTGGAGATCCCCTGCTCTGGCCAAGCTGAAGGCATCGCTGATCAGAGCGGACCGACTCGTCGTTGATATCATCTGAGGAGAAAAAATTCATTCGGAGACTTATTAATAATTAATAAGAGAGTCCATTTTAAAGGTAGTATCATACTTTGGTTTTTGTCAAAGAAATATAGATTCATGGGCAAAAATATCAAGGAAGATACAGTCACAGCCATCTGTAAAAATTTCAATTCCATACGGTGCCCACTTTTTGAGAAAACAGTGAAAAACGGCCACAGTATTTCTTAAGTCTTTTTTCTTTTATTTTTGATCTTTTAAAAGATCAAAAAGATTTTCGGTCATTGTTTTACTCATTTCTGGATAAATACACCATTTCAGACGGAAACATTTTAACGGTAGGTTTCTAGCTACTAGCACCATCTTCATACCCTGAAAGTTATACGTAAATCTGTGAACATTTCTGTTTTGGTCTCTTACCAAAGTATGATACTACCTTTAATGGAACGGTGATGGTAAGTCGAGATTGAAAGTTTTACCATGACATGTAAAGTTTTACCGTGAGATTTAAAACTTTAACGTGAAATTTAAAGTTTTACCGTGAGATTTAAAGTTTTACCATGAGATTTTAAGTTTTACCGTGTGGTTAGTTTTGAGCTGTCTTGATAGAAGCTTCCAGTTTGTATCGTCGTAGTTGACTCTGAAGTATCCCGTCATATTCACGTTGACAAGCAGCCAATCAGAGTCATCACCAGCATCATTGACTTCAATTTCAGCTGAGGACAAGATGACGAACGAGATATGGATTAATGATTCTAGGGATGGTGACGGAAATCTTGTGGTGCTTGAGGGTTTGCAAGGTGGATGAGCAATAATATTATAGGAAGTTTGTTGGAGTATATCTCTTTTTGTGAGTATAACACTGAAACTCTGGATAGAACCAGCTAAACCTTTTGAGCAGAATGAGCTCTGTCATCAGGAGGAAACTGATGACTGAGAAGTCCGTCATCAATGGAAATTGGACTGAAATTGGATGTGAACCCGAGACAACTGGATGATGCTCACTGCCACAAGGGGTCGATTTCTGGAAGCCCTGCGATCGAGGTAACTCGAGTTACGAAGGATAACCCATCGTATCCTACGTAGTGCTGCAATGCATCATATAAGTCCTGAGATTAGGTATTTACGATGAGTTTGGTGAAATCAACTCCTGGCCACACAACACAGCTACCAACAGTCATGAGTTACAATCTGTAGGACCTTACATTGTAACTAAAAACCAACTCAGCCTGAGAAGAAGCTGAAGAGTTTTCCAGGATGGAACTTACCGTTGTCGGTGGTTTTCATCCACATGGAGGTAGGGTGGGTGAAGTTTGGATTCCTTCCTGTGGTGTAGGTCAGCGGTATGTGCCATTTGTATCTACAAACGAGATCAAAGATCAATTTTGGAATGAGCGACGACTTAATTAGACAGTTATTAAACCCAAGATCCCTTGGTCAGATTAAACAGTCACAAAAAGAAAAGAAAAGATGGAGCAGAGGTAGCTCTAGAGGCTTCCAAGACATCCTGAGGTGAGTCTAACCGTTAGACTCACCCTAGATCGGGGTAGTCGGACATGCCGGTGTCAGAGGCCGGGTCAGTCAGGAATCTCTTCTGCATTGCCGTCGCGGAGATCTTGTTAGCCTCTCCAGCCGGTCCCGAGTACGTCCTCCTTACGCTGACCGTTGGGAAGCCCATCTGCTCTGTCCACATCTTCATGATGGTTTGGACGGTCAAATCCGTGCCGAAGCTCACGCTGTCCGCCTCGGCAGCCTGAAAAAGCAATCAAATGATAAACAGCTGGAGAACAGATGGCCGTCATCAGTTTCCAAAAGCGTCCCGAAAAACATATTTGCAACAACTTGAGAGAGTATGTACACAAAATAGCTACGGTACTCACTGTGCACTGTGTAAGCATGCTCTATATACACTGCAGCCAATTCTATGCTGGCATAGCACAAAACTGGCCGTGCCGAGTGCCAATTTTGGAAACATTCACGTCCAAACTCTCTCTCTCTCTTCACAGCTTTTATGAAACTTTAGATAGTCAAGACTGGTGTCAGGAACGTAACTTGAACTTAACAAAAAACGAGTAAATTTCAATCTTTACCATACTTTGTTCAGTGTTTGTCACTTTTCAACGGCATAACAGCGAAGTGATCAAAGAGGAAATCAGCTGATAAGAGGAAAAGTTCATGCCTGTGGTATTTAACATTTGAGTTTTCTTTCCGAAACGACAAATTTGCATAGTGTTCTGTGACGCATCCCACTGCCTTGTTTGATGAGACAACACTTTCAGTCATTCAAAATCTGTCGGGTATTTGGCAAAAGATCTCCTTAGCAACGAATTGTTCACTTCCTTCAAGTGGACAAAAAAAGAAAAGGACCAAAGTTTACTATGGTTTCATACCTCCTGAAGACTGGACCACAAATTGTCGTTGTTAGCGGTGTCATACTGGTGCTCCCGTAGATAATGCTGCAAAATTGAAATCAAAATCAGGAACAGATGAACGAAGAAGACAAGGATATCTGTTTGGCACTATGAAACTGACAAATTATTATAAGAATTTGAAGCTTGCCATGTTAACATGGTTAAAGGCAGAATGTTTCTGATTGAAGCACTGGATATGTCCGATAGTCACAGCACCTCACTAAACTCGGATACTTGTTTATGGAATAGAGTATGATTCTGAAGGCTTTTACAAAATGAGGCTTGAGTCTAGGCTTGGGATTTATTTTGCTACTGCCATTTTGGCGTCTTAAAGAAATGAAGGGGCATGAAATACATAGCGAAGCTGGAGTGTTCTTCGGATTCGCCATGTGGCCTAATCCCTTCATTTTGTTTTGTGGGCCTCACATGGCAGTAGCGAATCCAGTGCAAAGGCTAGCCTTAAGCCTGGTTTCATAAAGGCCCATTACAATGGAATATTTGCAACATCCGGCTACAAAATCGAGATTGTACTTAACAACAGAAGCCTGGAGAAGAGAGGAAAAGGCGATCCCTAAAAAAATTCAATTTTAGTCATCTTCTTAAAAAGGTTATCAGAGCCCATGGGATTGGAAAGGATTTTAAAACTGGATGAATGTGCACGCTTCAATGGTGGGATTCGAACCCAGGCCGCTGCGGCCAAAGGCCAAGATGAAGAAGGAAAGCTTGAACAAAATTAGGCTGATATTGTTGATTACCTTCAGTCCTTTGGTAAACGTGTCTTCACCAAGGAAATAGCTCATCATACGCAGAAGCGATGATCCCTGTAAAACCAAGAGGTAGATGTCAAACGGCTTCAAGTTACTCTCTCTTTAATATTTCACTCAGGGTTAGGAAGGACATGCTTTTTAATCCTTGCAGGGTCTTTAAGGGCTTGTTTGTTTCAGGCACGTGATCAGTGATCCTGCTGATCCGGATCCCATTTTAGCATATCCTGCATGGGACGTGGATCTGCAGGATCACTGATCGCGTGCGCAAAACAAACAGGCCCTGAGGATAAACAAAGCCAGATTTTGATGATTTGGCCACAAGTATCTAATTTGTCCTGAGGACAGCCAAAGAATGGTGGCTGGGAGAATTTAAAGAGTAAACACCTGTAACTTTTTGGAGCTCAAAATAACAACCACCAATATTCAGTCCCTAGATCCATGCAGACAGTAACATCACCAAAAGTTGTCAAATGCGGATGAGCTTTTTCCAGAGTAATTTGGCGCCGATACTTCATTGCTTGTGTTTTATTTGTGGAGCATTCTGTGACACTTTACCTTTTGATAAGAGATTCGGTCAAACATGGAGTTGATCTCAGATGGTGTAGAGACTGGAATAATGACGGGCCGTGACGAGACTAGCGCATCCGATGCCATCACACGTTGCAAGTCGTAGATCACAAATTTATCCCACTATTTAAAAAAACAAATAAATTAATCATCAAATATAAACCACAAAGGAACTGGTACCATTTCCGGGGTCGCAGGTTCGAATCCCGCTCTAGTCACATTTTTCTTTGAATATCATCTAAAACAAGATTGAAGCAGTCCATGGGAGTTTACAGGGAGGTACAAAGTTCCTTACGATCTGAAGTTCAGGTTCCACCTCCTCGGTTCCGATGTACTCCACATAGCTGGCGAATCCTTCGTTGAGCCAGAGATAGTCCCACCATTCCATCGTTACAAGGTTACCAAACCACTGCAAGAAATCAAAATCAGCACCAGTTCAACTCCAAAAAATTTTACAGTTTCAAGCTGATAAAATGTGAGATATGAAGCTCTGAATCATGGAAAAACCAAATGTGTGAATATCTCTTCAGGGAATGAACCAGGTTCTTAGAAGAACCAGAAGACTGGAACTAGGACTTTCAGCGGTTCTCTTCTCTGAATTTACATTTGACCTTAATGAGCCTCAAAGCTGATGAAGGTAAAAGGCCCGATGGGTGGCGATGAAGAAAGGAACTGAGATTCGACTAAGTTTCGGGAAAATAAGTCACAGGGTTGAGAGCTGTAACAATTGATTAAAACTGTTCCATACTTGGTGAGCCAACTCGTGAGCGACGATAGTGCAGACTCGTTGCCTCTGGCCCTCCGATGACTCACCCTCCTTGTACAAGAGGGCGCTCTCACGGTACGTAATCAGGCCCCAGTTCTCCATGGCACCGGCCGTGAAGTCCGGCAGGGCAATCATGTCTGCGACGAGAACAAACTCATCACGTTATGAGCGTCGCTGAAAAGGTTAGCCCTTCTGATTGGTTGAATGCCTACCAATGGCGTGCTTACTACATCAATTACAAATTTCAGCAGAGTTAAGAGTTTTTGAGTCATCCAAAAGGCTATCGATCTCTTTCTCACGTCCCGTTCCGCAGATCCAAACTTTGGAATCAACCCCACGGCAAAAATTTCAAAAAGTGTGATAGCTGAACTCATTTTAAAATCCATCTTCTTGCAAATTTATACAATCAAATCCATTGAAATTCCATCAAATTCAATCAAACGCAAAAAACACTGACCCATTTTGGATATGGGGTATTTAATATCCATCCCGTACAGGTTGTCAAAGTAATCCAAGATGTCCGAGCCGACCCGTAGGGAGTAGTTGGCTTGGTCGATGAAATCCTCCTGGGTCCACACTCCAAACTGAAATTCAAAAATAAATCCAGGACGGCTAACGGCGGCAACAAAAGAATTTACCCTCCGCCGCAGTCATGCAGGGTGTAGATCCCTAATCAGGGGACGTATAACATGCAGTATGGAGTGTGGCGGACGTCAATTATTTTGTTGCGGGACAAAAGGCAGACGGGGACACTGCAGTAATGGCAGGTGATTCCTACCTCAATGGTCGCACCGTCTGATCGGTGAATTACACCCCCCCCCCTCCCTCCCTCCCCCAACAGAAAGAGACAATCCTATAAGAAGCTTACCGTCACATTATGCTTGGTCGTCATGTTGACGGATTTGAAATCGCTGACGACGTAACAGACGAGGTACGTTGACATGATGACGCTCTTCTCAAACGTGGCTCTGGTCCAGCCATCGTCCAGGGTCTCGTCCGGCAGGCTCTTGGGCATGTTGGCCAGGGCGTGGTACTTGGGCTCATGCTCCAGGACGATGCTGAAGGTGGCCTTCAGGTCAGGTTCATCGAAACACGGGAAGGCTTTACGAGCATCAACGGGGTCGAAGAATGTACTGGCCAGGTATCTGGTGGACCAAAGATGAAGATTCTCAAATACATTTCTGGTAAAGAAACAAGTGAGCTTTTAAAAGTCTTGAAAGATTTAAAGTGACAAGATGAGCAAGCAATGATGTCTTCGAAGAGGATGGTGGAAAACTGAAGATGAGTGTCACAAAAAAAACCCAGAGAATTATGAAAGGACTTGGAAACCTATGCTTATATATTGGTCCAAGGGTCGATTTCACGAAACCCTACGAACGATCGTAACGCAACATACGAAGGATAACCCATCGTGCCCTACGTAGGGCTGCAATGCATCATAAGTCCTATGATTGATAGTATGTTATGACGAGTTTGGTGAAATCAGCCTCAAGTGGCGTTTGAACCAGGGACACAGTGGTTAAAGGCCAAGAATCAACCAATCAGATTAAACAATACAAACTTTATTATTCGTTTGCATCAAAGTTGGCTGCTTATTTTTAATAAGCTGATGGCTAGTTTTCCAATGAGGGGGAAAAACAACACTTGTTTTTTTTCAAAAAGAAATACTAGGATCGAAACTTACAAATTTCTTTGTAAGAAACGCATCAGGCCCTCCTAACTTTAAGCATTTGATATATTTTCAGGTCATTTTGCCTGATGAGCAGTTTGCAGCAGTTTATTACTTGTATTAAATTTCTTTGTAATTAGTTTGGGTGGACATCCTTTCAAAAACCCTTACCTTTCTTCATTGGCCTTCGTGGTGTAATTCATGCGATAGTAGCCCCGTAGGTCATTCTCCAAGGGACCCTGAAACTCCAGATGGAGGACGTACTTCTCTCCGATGGTCAAGTAGGAGTTGAGTTCCACCACCAGGAACTGATTGGGCTCGTAGATCCACAGGGACTTGGTTCTTGTCGGTGTCGGTCCACCACCGACCTTGGTCAAAGCCGTAGAGGCCTCGGTGTAGTTGAGGGCGTTGGTGTGCAGGAGGATTGTACTGGTCTTCTCCATGCACTCGATCAGGATGTCCATGGTACCGCTGAAGATGAAGTTGGTCAAATCTGTCCTGATGGTCAGGTCGTAGTGCTCTGGGATCAAGGAAGCCGGAAGGCGAATCTCCTCCCAAACTTTGGGCGTGTCCCTGAAGAAAAATATCATCACCGTGACAATATTATCACATCTCGTCCGGAAAATATCAATGCAGAGCGAGTCTGCAAAACCATGAGTAGCTGGTCTGGAATTTTCTCCACGCACAAATGATGACATCAAAAGATGGAGCCTTGGATCAACTGGGTCACCTGAGATCATTCCCAACACAGTTGATGATGACTGAGAACAGCAATCTGCTTAGCACAATTTGTTGTGCTAAGCAAACGGCATATGTGTGTTACCAGCCGATCGTTATGGCATAGATATTACTTTGACTGGTATTCAGCTGTTTAGTGTTTAGGATGGGAGTAGTAGTCGGAGTACGCTAAGCCGCTCTGAGCCCGATACTTACACTGCCTCTTCAAACCACTCCTTGACATCGTTGTAGTGCTTGTCCATCCATCGGACGTTGGCCTCGATTACGGCCACGGCCTCGATGAAGGCCCGAGCTCCTGTTCCCTGGTCTGGGTGATCCTCCATGAATTGTTTAAGCTGTGACCGATAAACCAAAAACAATCAATAGTCATTAAAAAATTAACAATACACAATTGCTAATTGTGCAAATCTTACGTGATCCTTGGGATCTAGCGGTATGTGCGTGGTTTCATGGCTTCTGACTGCCAAACGAACAAAGATAATTGACTATTAGGGACACCACCAACATAGGGCTGGATAGCTCAGTTGGTAGAGCACATGTACGGTATTCCAGGGGTCACTGGTTCAAATCCTGTTCCAGTCAAATTTTCTTTGTTCACTTTTCAATGGCTTTAATAAAAATTTATCCAGTCAGTTTCCCTTGTGTTTATTTGATGATTAAACAAATATAAAATAAATAGTCACTGAAAGGTGAACAAAAAAAAATTGACTAGAGCAGGATTCGAACCAGCGAATATAGCATCATCCTGATTGAAGGCTGCGAGGAGACTGACATCATCCTCATCCACAGTAGAAACTTAACCATTCCCAGCCGAAACAAGTTTTCAACTGAAGAAAGTCCCAAGCACAATACACCACTGCACTCGACAATGCACAACAAAAATGACATTTTCAAGGTAAAAAAAAAGAAAGAAAAACGACAGAGAAGAAATTTGAAGCTTACCGACTTCAGTTCGAATTCAGTGTTGAAGTTTGACGTGATGCCCCGAATGAGAGAATCCATCAGGAAGACTGTGTCACCATACCTGGTGAATTAAAGAGGGGAAAAATAAATTCACAAGAAGGATGTTTGCTCTCAATGTCTGAGTCAGAAATTGCAAACAGAGGATAAAAAATACAAATTCAATTTTGCTTGACGCACTATTAAAGTATCGCTGCTACTGCTTGCTTTTGTGTAGGAGTCACGTTGAACAGGACAATTTCTAAATGCTGTTTAACCATGTACTCTATGCATTTAGCCTTTGAGAAAGATCCTGCTAGGATCGAGATGTCAGGCCCTCCGTACTCTTAAGCATTTAGCCTTTGAGAAAGATCCTGCTAGGATCCAAACGACAGGCCCTCCTAACTCTAAGCATTTAGCCTTTGAGAAAGATCCTGCTAGGATCGAGACGTCGGGCCCTCCGTACTCTTAAGCATTTAGCCTTTGAGAAAGATCCTGCTAGGATTGAGACGTCAGGCCCTCCGTACTCTTAAGCATTTAGCCTTTGAGAAAGATCCTGCTAGGATCGCGACATCAGGCCCTATCCTTACTCTGACCAATTAGCCTTTGAGAAAAGATCTTGCAACAGGTGGAATCTCTAGACAGGTGAAAGAAGGAAATGAGATTTTTTCACAGATATGCCGCTGGACCTTTCCCAAGGCTGCCCGGATCCTAACACGACTTACTCAGCTCTGAAGAAATCCCAGTTGGCACGGAAGAAGTCCCAAGCCAAGGGTAGACCGACGGGATTGCTGGCCACTGCGGTCACTACATCCTCCCTGTCCTGAGATCGGATGATCTTACTGTCCAGACTGCTCTTCAGGTACCTGTCATGGTCAGAAAGGTCATATGTCAAAGGTCATTTGGGGTCATCAAGGCCATGGAGGTAATAACGGTCAACAAGGTCATTATGGCTATGGCAGGATCATTAAGGTCGTTATAAAGTCGTTATAAAGTCGTTAAAATCACAAATCAAAAAAGTAATTTAAGTCGAACTAAAAACTAAAGTCTTCAAAGTTGGAGAGGAAATGATATCTATAACAGAGATTAAAACATGTGCACACGATATAAAATAAATTACTTTTAAAAGCACCAGAGAGGGTATTTTGTGTAGAAAAGGGAACTAAAATTGTTCTAAAGGTAGAAAAGGGCGTTGATTTTGAATTTGTATGTTACATAACTTTTCCTGAATTCAAAATAAACGTCTTGTCAACCTGAGAATAATTCTAGTTCCTAATCAAGACAAATGATCATCTCCGGTGCTTTTAAAGGCAATGTCTCATTCAAACTGACAAGTTGTTGATCCCCCTATCTTGAACAAACTCACGTGTTGAGGATCCAAGGTTTTTTGCTGCATGCCATAGCGGTCAGAAGGTTGGACTTGACCGCGGTGCCGGTGTTAGGGTCTTGGTAGAGGTTGAAGGCAAAGTACCACTCATCCTGACCGCCGGCCGCAATAGCCGTACAGTAGGCCGTAGCTTGCATATCAGGAAGGACACCGGACGGCCTGCACATTATACATACAGTGGATAGGAAACTCAATTCACATCTTAGGCGATAATAAACATGGGGTCGATTTGACGAAGCCCTACGATCGATCGCAACTCGAGATACGAAGGATAACCCATCATATCGTTCAACTACTACGTGGTGCTGCGATGCATCATAAGTCCTACGATTGATAATAAGTTGTGATGAGTTTGGTGCTGATCTCTGGTGGTATTTGGACCAAGTTTGAAAATCTGTGAAATACTTTCTCAAGTTTTGAAGAAATATCAGAAACTTTTAAACTTTCAAGTGTTCCTGATTCCAGTCAACAATCATAGTGTATCTATAACTTAAATGCATTAATTTAAGGGTAGTATCATACTTTGGTATAAGACACCAAAACAGAAATGTTCACAGATTTACGTATAACTTACAGGGTATGAAGATGGTGGTGGTAGAAACATACCGTTAAAATGTTTCCGCCTGAAATGCTGTATTTATCCAGAAATTAGTAAAACAACGACCGAAAATCTTTTTGATCTTTTAAAAGATCAAAAATAAAAGAGAAAAGACTTAAGAAAAACTGTGGCTGTTTTTCACTGTTTTCTCAAAAAGTGGGCACCGTATGGGACTGAAATTTTCACAGAGTGACTGTTACTGTATCTGTCTTGATATTTTTGCCCATGAATCTGTATTTCTTTGACAAAAACCGAAGTATGATACTACCTTTAAGAAATAATGATGAAAATGTTACTCATTTGTGGAAAAAAACAACAAATGATTAGATTTATACCAAAACAAAAAATGCAACAATCTATATTTTGTGTAAGAACTCTGAACATAATCTCACTTGAGGATAAAATCTGAAACTGACTTACGAGTCTGGATTCAGCATCCACTTTGCGTAGGCATTCACAGATGTCTGCACGCAATCTTCGTTGCTGTAGCGACATGCCATATTTATGGCTCTTCCACGGCTCATTCTAAAGAAGAAATGATATTATGAATAAATGAGTCAATTTTCATTAATATAGAGGGGAAAGTGCTGGGTAGGTCGCCGTTCAGTCAGCAAAAGATTTTCAATCTTGGTGAAGTTTTGTTGTTGTAGTTTAATATCTGATAGTTATCATTTGACCGGGCAGCAAGGCAATGACCAGGGGCACACCTAGGGCACCAAAGAAATGACCAGGGGCAGCAAGACAATGACCAAAGGCACCAAGGCAATAACCAGGGACACCAAGGCAATGACCAGGGGCACCAAGGCAATGACCAGGGACACCAAGGCAATAACAAAGGGCACCAAGGCAATAACCAGGGACACCAAGGCAATGACCAGGGACACCAAGGCAATGACCAGGGACACCAAGGCAATGACCAGGGGCAGCAAGACAATGATGACCAGGGGCAGCAATGGCAATGACCAGGGGCACCGAGGCAATGGCCAAAGTGAGGTGCTAGGGCATTTGGCATAGTTGTCTCCGTGAAGCTCCTACAAAAGTACCCTGATACAATGAGCATGTTACCAACCTCATTAGATGGTCCCCATCATCACCCCATCCCACGTTTTCATACATCGGTGTAACCTGCTCCCGCATGTATTTCTGAAGAGAAAAAAATTACATCAACGTCCACATTAATCACTCTCAAATGACATCCTCAGCTGGCTAAACACTGGGGCCGATTTCACTAACGCTTTGCGATCATCGCTAAAGCCCAAATCCATCGCAAAACGGAAAACTGCTATGCAAAGTAGCGATCGATTTTCCGTTTAGCGATGGATTTGGGCTTTAGCGATGATCACAAAGCGTTAGTTAAATCGGCCCCTGATCTGGTGTTCACCAAACTCATTGTAACTTACTGTCAATCGTAGGACTAATTATGATGCATTGCAACCCTATGTAGGAAACCCTGGGTTATCCTTTGTAACTGGACTTACAATCAATCAAAGGGCTTCATGAAATCGACCCCAGAAATGACATGATTCATCTGAATCCATGGGGGTTTACGAAACGGAGGATCAGGCTCCGTCTCAGGCTCCGGCTCCATTTCGTGAATCCATTCTGAAATAACTGGTATCACAATAGAGGCTTTTGGCTGGGGTTCTGAAATAAATTCTCTAGTTTGAAAAAGAAAACAGAGCTTCAGCTTCAATGAAAAACCACAACCTATATTTTCAGCATATACAGGATGACAGAGCTGGAGCCTGAGCCTCCGTTTCGTACACACCCCTATTTTTTATTTGGAAAATGGCACGAGCCTAGGACCTCCTCCGAGCAAATACCTTGAAGTTTCCGTAAGCTCCTTTTCTCTGGAGGTTTCGTTCGATGGTTCCCAGGGCGCTGTCCACGGCGTACCAGGGCACGTAATCCCGCTCCTCCTTAAGATAGCTAGTCATGTCCAGGGCCGTGCTGTGGCTGATCTCGTCCGCCATGGCAAGGCTGAAAGCATCACTGATGAGGGCTGCCCGGCTGGCGGTTGGAATCGCCTGACACAAACAAAGAAATTTAGACGGTTCCTTAGATATTAAACCTTCCACCATAATCTAACCATGATAACAAAGATGGTCAAAGTTCTGTCAGTCTTTCAACAAAAATCTCAAGTTATACATTTCAGGTAAAGAAAATTAGGGTAGCACTTAAAGACTAACTAGGAAAAAAACTACATAAGCTTTCGTAGTAACAATAACAATATCATTTAGTGTTGAATTTTCGTGACTTTCCAGCAATTTTAAGGATCACATAAACCCTTCCCAGTTAATCTTTTGTTACCGTGTGCTGAGTTTCCAGTTGTGCCTTGATCATTTCCCAGTTCTTGGCATCATAGTTGACTCGGTACAATCCTCTCTGATTAATATTCACCAGAAACCAATCGTCATCGCTGCCCTCCGAAGGATATAACATAGCTGACCAGAAACGAACAAAACAAACGGACACAAGTATTAATCATAGTGTTACATATATGTAATACATGGATTTAATTTACTACCAGGGGTCGATTTCACCAAACTCATCATAACTTACTATCAATCGTAGGACTCATGATGCATTGTAGCCCTGCGTGAGATGAGTTATCCTTCATAACTCAAGTTACAATCGATCGTGAGCTTCATGAAATTGACCTAGTGTTGGGGCTCAATCTTTGAAGAGTTCGTGTTACGTCGGTAGACTTTTAAGACTTTTAAGACGGTAAATCTGCACTCATCAAAAGAGCGAAAGATTGTTTGAAGACAGAGCACGGATACCAAAACAACAACAAAAACAACAACAACCTGAGCCTCTGTCTGAAAGAACACATGTCAACTGAGCTATTACTTCGTCGGTGAGGACATCTTAAAAACAAGAGGGCCAATCTCGTCGTGGATGTTACTTCCTCCTAGGCCACTACTTAATTTGGAGGATTAAGCCCTCAAAAACAAACCTAATGGCAAAAAATCAGCATCGTGGCTACATCACTGCGAATAAATCCTCCAAACATTTCTTGACATAGTTATGACGCACGTCTTTCACTTAAAAACAGTAGGAGAATCAGGCCATGTCCCAAATCTCTGGCTACAGCCGCAAATAACAAACAAGTCTATGGAAACGGCTGCAGATACTGGCTAGTGGCTGCCATAGATGTGTGTGTAATTTGCAGCCGCAGCCAGAGATTTGGGACACGGCCTTCAGATGCTCATAATGGTATATTCCAAGACACGCAGAAGAGACCTGAGGTAAAAAAAAAACATCAAGCAACAGTCAGGCATGTTTTAGGAAGCACAATTCTTGAACTTACTTGTTCCTCCTGGTTGCAACCATATACTCTTTGGAGTATCGAAGTTGGGCGAACTTGCTGTGGTGTATGTCACTGGCACATACCACTGGTAGCTGCAAGAGCAAAGTCAGACAGCAATTTTTATTAGTTATAATTGATTTATTCGTGGAGGAGATTATTAATAACAATGCACATAATTTATTGCCCTTCAACCAATTTGATAAGCACTTCACTAAGTGCGTTTTGAGCACACATGAAAAAATCATGCGCTGGCTCAGGTGGGATTCGAACCCACGACCTCCTGCTTACTAGTGCAGATGCCATACCTGCTAGGTCACCAAGCTAGCTGGGGTCAGCAGAGTGAATTGAATCCCTTATTGGCGGGTGCCGTAATTAATCAGTTGATTTATTCGTGGAGGAGATATAATAATGCAAACAATTTATTGCCCTTCAACTACGTAGATAAGCAACTGAGCCACCACATGATTGTTTCATGTGTGCTCAAAAGGCACTTAGTGAAGTGCTTATCTACGTGGTTGAAGGGGCAATTTTTATTGACAAATAAGCGTGTCGCTACTACATGTACCGTCAGTGACATCATCGCCATACTCATGAATATGCAAATGTATATTCACTGAAGGAGTTTGATAACAGTGCTCAATGGGGCAGTCCTAGCTAGGATGGTTATAAAACAAGTGGAACTGCTTTTCGTGTCTCAACAGCAAGGGCACCATCCACCGGAAGACTCGGGACCTCACAAGGCAGGCCGAACTCACCCGAGATCCGGATAGTCGGTCGTGGTGTTTGAGCTGGGGTCCGACAGGAATCGTTTCTGCTCGATTAAGGCTGAGATCCCTGTGGCACGACTGTTGTACTCCCTGGTTACTGTGATGAGCGGGAAGCCCATCTGGCGTGTCCACGTCGCCATGATTGGCTCTAAGCCCAAATTTACGCCTATATTGACGCCGTCTTCCTCAATTGCCTGCAAGGAAGTCAAGGGGATCTCTCTTTCAGTCATATACTATAAAATCTCTCCATCAAGTCTTAATGTGACACCATATCTGGGACAAGTGTTTCGAGATTGAAATCCCTGAGATCGAAGGAAACACTCTCCTTAACAGACAGGGTCAGAAGACTCCGACCATTTATCGAGTGAAGCAAAGTAGATTCTTGAACTCATTTTCAATCTATTTCATCCTCGTTCAACAGCCTGCATGTGATATATACCAGTATCTTTACCCCTTTGTTACTGTCCTCCTTTGTTCTAGATTTAACCCCACCCCCTCCAACACCCACCCACCTCATCCCCTTCCCCTGAGCACAGATGCCCATCTCTATCCTCTTTGTGGTTTCCCAGCCTCTTAAATTAAACACCTGATCCCACTCACTTTGGCCCCGGGGTCGATTTCACGAAGCATATATAAGTCCTACGATTGATAGTAAGTTACGACGACTTTGGTGAAATCGACCCCACGCCCAAAACATCGACTGAGAGGCAACATTACCTTATCCAAATTTCTCCACAGATCGCTGTTTTCAGCATTGCTGTACGCCAGCTCCTGCAGGTAATACTGCAAAAAAGCAACACAATGAACATCTACTGTCAACACACGGCTCTAACTACTTCTTGGGAATAAACAAATCAAATTACAGAATGATTTGGACTGATGACTGATGACTTATTAGGTTTTTAGTTGCTTGAAGTTAGGAGGGCCTGACATTTCAATCCTAGCAGGATCTTTCTCAAAAAAGTTTTAGCCTTTGAGAAAGATCCTGCTAGGATCGAAACATCAGGCCCTCCTAACTCCAAGCATTTTATATAATAGATTCAGGTCATTAGTTCGGTTGACGAGCAGTTTGCAGCAGTTTGTTCCTTACATGTATATAGGTCTTAAGTCTTAAGCTAAAAGGTTTCACAATTTATCAATGGGAGACTTTGGAGAACCAGTCTTCAAGTCAACAGCGCACGCGCACGCACGCGCAATACAACGCGCCCATGCTCACAATTGCGCAAGCATGGTTTGCGCGTGTGCTGTTGACTCAAGACCGACTCTCCAAAAGTCTCCCATTGAAAAGCAATACCACAACTTAACTCTTGTTCATAGAAATTTTAGGTTAGGATAAACAATTCATAGGATCATAAGAAACCTTTTCAAACTCCTTCATTTCAACTTGAATTCTTTTAGATTTGATCCAAGGTTTGGTTGTTCCGTTCTATAGTCTGGCCTAACCCTTTCTCAAAATACCGCAAGACAAGTTAGGGACGGAATACTGAGAGTACGAGGGGTAGACAGAAATACCTTCAGGCCCTTGGTGAAAGTTGACTCCCCGATGAAGTGGCTCATCATTCGTAGAACTGATGATCCCTGTCCAAATCAAAATAAAAATGCAATTTCTTAAGTTTACTTGCAGCAGTGCTTATTTTCAAGTAAATGCTAGAGAGGGAAACAAAGGAAATTCGCTTAGCAATTTGCAGAAAGTAAGAAGCGGGCTTTTGGTAAGAGAAATTTCTTAAACTTGCTTATTTTCCAGTAAATGCTAGAGAGGGAAACAAAAGAAATTTGCTTAGCAATTCGCAGGAAGCAAGAACCAAGCTTAAGATGCTAACAAATACCTTTTGGTAAGAGACTCTGTCGAACATGATGTTGATCTCTGAGGGAGTCAGTACCTCGGTAACCATGGGTCTGGAGGTAACCAAGGCATCCGTCGCCATGATACGGTGAAGGTCGTACAGAACAAACTTGTCCCACTACAATCAAAACAAAAACAAAGTTTGAGCATCCGATAGAATCAAATTCTCATCACTGGCTTTCCGATTTCCGGACCGATCAGTACTCTCAGAGTTTTACATAAATTTACATCTTTTCTTTAATTCCGGGAGGTGTTACATTTCCATTGGGTTAAAATCTCACCATTCCCCACGTAGGTTCAACTTTGTCAGTTCCGATGTACTCCACATAGCTGGCAAATCCTTCGTTCAGCCAGAGATAGTCCCACCATTCCATCGTTACAAGGTTACCGAACCACTGCAGAAGCAAAAAAAGGAAGACAATTGATTGAAAAGCCGCATCCTCTTTAAGTGATCCCTAATGTACTGTTTCTCAGGTTGCAGCATTGGTAATGCTGTGAGTATCTTCAATGATCCTTGGGATATAGCTGTATGTGGGAGGTTTCATTGCTTCTTACTGCCAAACGAACAAAGATACGTGGTCATAGGGATGGAAAGCCCTATGCCAGTGTGGTATTCCGGAGGTCATTGTTTCTTATGAGTCAATTTTTCTTCTTCAATTTTCAATGACTTTTAAAAATAAGAAAAAAGAAAGAACTTTTACTTGTGATTTTTGTGAAGCAAAACCTTCTCAGACACAAGCCCTGAAATGTGGCACTAAACAGGGGCAGGGACATTGGATATCAATCTCTCTAACTTAGGGAATTTATAGGGCCATGCTAAGACCAAGTAAAACATGTATCACTCTTTCCCACCTGATGAGCCAACTCGTGAGCCACAATGGTGCAGATTCGTTCCTTCTGACTCTCGGACGATGCCCCTTCTTTGTACAAGAGGGCGCTCTCCCGGTACGTGATCAGGCCCCAGTTCTCCATGGCACCGGCGGTGAAGTCCGGCAGGGCTATCATGTCTACAATATGAACAAATAAAATAGGGCATCTTTGAATTGCTGCAAGTTGCTCAACAGCCAAAAGAATGACCTAAAATATAGACATTTTAATTCTGGCACCTGGATCTTTCTCAGAGGCTTAAATATTCTAACGTTAGACCTGCGCAATTCTAAACAAAGGTAAACTTTTTGACGTCAGAAGGCCTATATCTAGCTACATTAAACAAAAATGTTATAAAAAAATAATCCAAATAAATGAAAAAACAAGTCATACCCAAGATTCACTTGTCACCGTACTCAAAATCACTCATGGACAGTCACTGTTTTCTTTTCTTTTTTGTTTGTTACAAATCTGTTTTTGAAAGACAACTACTGAGGACCTCTACTTCTTTTTTCATCATAAAGTTTATGAATATTTGGCTACTGAGCATTTGACTCTACTCCTAGACTTAGAAATTAGGAAGTGTATAAATTATTTGCTGGCACCGACATTCTTCCTGCAAATGCTGTTTTGCCGTTCCCTTACTCTGATTGGCCAATTTGCAGTATTACTATGAACCTCCGGCAAAATAACCTTTAAAGAAAGAAGGCCGGAATGACTATCAAGAATAGCGTTCCGCACTCATGACGTCACACCATGCATGCACGCGCACACATAGTACCTCCACTCACCACACGTTTGCATGGCCATTTGCAATGTTTGTCTGTGGTTCGGTGCTATTTTTAGCGCAAGTGCGCAGTGCTATTGACCAATAAGCAGAGAAGAATGATAATGCCGGCGAAAAAAATATAACAGTTAGGCAACACTTCCTTCCTAGAAATTATTATTAGGCCTACAATGATGAATGAAAATGATAACATGACGGACCTAGAATAATATTGCATTCTTTGCAGCTGGATTGTCTACCAAGTAAACCGTCACTCCATGATGATAAAGATTGTCCAGAATCCACGAATGGATCGTTCCAGCAGGAAATTTACTTTCAAGAGTTTTAGTTTGTCGCTCTTCTTTGGCCTTGGCAGCCAACAACAACGAACAGGTACATGTAGCTGGAAACTTCAACATGGTCACCGCCATGATTTCACTCAAATTTCCTGGCCTCGTCTCCATTCTAAGCTATAAGCAACCTGGTATCCTAGGGCTGGACCTCCGATAATCACTACCGAAGACGAAGTGTGGAGCTAGTTGAAGCGTTCGCCGTAAATTATGGCAAAATACAGAGCAAAAGTCTTAGAATTTTTGTCGTCAGTCTTCTCAAATTCGGCGGCCACGAACTACTGTTTATAAAGGACGCCCTCAATCGGTTAGAGAATGCCAGCAAACCCTCTCTAATGCATGCAGAGGGCGTTTGGGGTTTTTGAAGGCCATGCATAGAGTTATGATGCCATGACCGAACATGTAGGATTCCCTTATTCAATGAATAACAAACAGCTTTTAAACACATTTTTTTTAAGAATAATGCACTAGTTAATAACATAAGATGAACGAAGGGAAATGATAATCTTTATCATTGTAATTGTTTTATTTTGTTTTCATATTTTGGTTTTTGTCAAAGAAATAGATTCATCGGCAAAAAATATCAAGACAGATACAGTAACAGTCATCTGTGAAAATTTCAGTCCCATGCGGTGCCCACTTTTGGAGAAAATCGTGAAAAACGGCCACAGTAGTTCTTAAGTCTTTTCTCTTTTAATATTTTTGATCTTTTAAAAGATCAAAAAGATTTTCGGTCGTTGTTTTACTAATTTCTGGACAAATACAGCGTTTCAGGCAGAAAAATGTTAACGGTAGGTTTCTACTAGCATCATCTTCATACTCTGACAGTTATACATAAATCTGAACATTTCTGTTTTGGTGTCTTACCAAAGTATGATACTACCTTTAAAAATACAGATTTTTTTCAAAGTAAGGCGAACTTTTTGACGATGCCGTTAATTTACGGTTCAGTTTATAATCTGATTGCTCTTACCCATTTTAGTCAGAGGATATTTGCTCTCTTCTCCGTATAACTCATCAAAGTAGTCCAGTATGTCCGCGCCCTTCAAAAGAGCATAGTCTACTTGGTCCACAAAGTCTTCCTGGGCCCAAACACTGAACTATTCACAAAAAGAATAATGGGACGATTATATTAGAGGTATATGGTTTGAGGTTACGGTGGTAACTTTGGACCATAAAAAGTTAAAAATTCCACACACACAAGATGATCGTCGGTTGGAACTGGATCGAGGAATCTATCAGAAGCACCAACATCAATGTAACAACTGCCTCGGTTGTGTCAAAGCCTAGCAAAAATATTCGGCAGCAGTTTTCATTCAGTCAAGATAATAAGCTGCTTAAAGTTAGGAGGGCCTGACGCGTTTCGATCCTAGCAGGATCTTTCTCAAAGGCTGAAAGTTCCTGCTAGGATAGAAACGCGTCAGGCCCTCCTAACTTTAAGCATTTTATATATTTCAGGTCATTTTGGCTGATGAGCAGTTTGCAGCAGTTTATTACTTGTATTGAAGATAATAAGCTATACGAAAATTCATAGACAAACAGCACTATACTATTAGGTGTGGTGATTTTTGCATAGACCCCAAAAAGCTTCTTACCAATAAGTGCAAAAACCGGTCTGTTTTCGATTGATGCTTCATGGCACCGTATGTCTACCCTTTGAAATCTCTCAAATTCTTTGCTGAAGCGCACATCATATACAAAGACTCATGAACGACACCAACTACGAAACTTGGAAAACATAATTTATTGTAATGCTTTCCACAACCGCAATAATCACCCAGAAGGCCTAAAAAGACAACTGTTCATCAGCCGCTTAAGCTAATAAGGACCCAGAAACGCGGGAAATAATTAATACTCACTTCCACTCCATTCACGGTGGTCTTACTCTTCGATTGGAACTCGCTGATGACGTAACAGACGAGATACGTTGGCATGACAACGCTCTCCTCGAATGTGGCCCTGATCCAGCCATCATCCACCGTCTCATCGTCCTTGCTCCTAGGCATGTTGGCTAGGGCTTGGTACTGTGGCTCGTGTTCCAGGGTGACCGTGAAGGTAGCCTTGAGGGCGGGCTCGTCGAAGCATGGGAAGGCCTTACGGGCATCCACCGGATCGAAGAACGTACTTGCTAGGTATCTTTTAATGCAGAAATCAATAGGATTGGATTTTTAGTTGGTAACCCTGATGAGAGATGATTATAATACATGGTATACATTAGCATGTATTGAGGGACCTTCATGTGTCGTTTCGAAGGGATACTTCCCGCGAATTCCAGTGTGGCTCCCCATTTAGTCACGCCAACAAATTTCGCTTCGTTTCGCAAGTTCAAACGAAGTACTCACCGAGCTCATAGCTCGGGCTAAATTGCGTAAAGCTCCATTTTTCTCGTCGAAAATACGGAGAATGTGCTTCAAAGTGTTTTTTGTTCAGCCGCGCGTTCCTTACAGACAGCGAGCGACTTGAGGGGGCTATCTCGTCAGGCGTGCACGTGTCTTTTTTTTTTCTGTCGCCTGACTATTTTATATTGTTATGTGTCGCGCACACTGAGAGACTTCGGGCGGCGTAAGGCTCGTGTCACATGATGCATTACAGGCAACGGAGGTACTGACCAACTGCATCGAATGCAAAAGGACAATTACTATTGCACGAAATACATTTTCGTGCAATTCCTCGCCATCCCCAGTAAAAGTATATCTAGACCTATTATGTAAAAGTTTAAAGATGAATGTTATTTCTTCTTGAAGATTACCTGGAACTGATTGCCTGTAAATTGCCTCGAGTTACATGGGACCATTGATCTCAATTAGAAAGACTATGGAGATCAATGCATGGGACGTAAGCCGTGTCCAAAATCTCTGGCTGCGGCCGCTAAATTTCACATGCACATATGACAGCCACTAGCCAGTGACTTTAGCCGTTTCCATTGACTTGAGTGTAAATGCGGTCGTAGCCACACATTTGGGACACGGCCTAAGAGTAGTTTAATACGGTAGAGCCCTCTATTTTGATACCTGACAGATAATAATTATGCGATCATCACGAAGCCCTGCGATCGATCGTAACTCGAGTTACGAAGGACAACCCAGGGGCCTACCCCACGTAGGGCTTCAATGCATCCAAATTCCTACGATTGATAGTAAGTTACGAAGAGTCGTGAAATCGACCCAAAGCCTGGGTTTCCGACCAGTCCTGAACATACAGCCAATCGAGTGTATGTGTAGTTATGAAACAGACTCGGGGCCATTTTATATAATTCTAGCAGATATTTGCTTGGCTCTGGATCGGGTTCAAGTCAGGTCATTTGTTTTTCCAATTTCGTCGTTGCGTTGTGAAGTACTGACATAAACTCAATGGCCGTAATAGGAAAAACATCAACTCAAAGTTCAGTTCCACCCAATGAAATGCTATATACAAGCATGGCGTTAAGTTCTTATCGTGTATATAAACTCGCTCGTGAATTACTTGGTTGGAGAGTGTGTATAATGCTATATCATGGTGAAACTTTATGATTCCCAAAGCATGAGTTTTCAGATTATTGCGACCAAAGTCCCCATGGGCGAAGCAATATTCGTCCAAAAAGCAAACAGACTTATCTTCATTATAATGCAATACATGATATGAACAACCGTGTAATGAAGTCTGTTATCAAAGCACAAAGAACTAAAACCTGCCAGTTATCATAAAGCAACGGAATGATTCTACATTAAGTAGTTACGTATATGGGTTATTATACTTGGTATCACGGGAGTTATAAAATTAAATGCACATTGAAACTGAGAGACCAGTTAAGGTTTAGCAATGTACAGTGTTACATATTATTATTCGAAGGAAAGTTTAAAGGTAATATCATACTTTGGTTTTTGTCAACGAAATGCAGATTCATGGACAAAAATACCAAGAAAGATGACGTAACAGTCATCTGTGAAATTTTTAGTCCCATACGGTGCCAACTTTTTGAGAAAACAGTGAAAAACACCAACAATATTTCTTAAGTCTTTTCACCGTTATTTTTTATCTTTAAAAGATCAAAATTGTTTGTGGTCATTGGTTTTGCTCTTTTCTTGGTTTTTGTCAACAAAATGCAGATTCATGGACAAAAATACCAAGAAAGATGACGTAACAGTCATCTGTGAAATTTTCAGTCCCAAACGGTGCCAACTTCTTCAGAAAACAGTGAAAAACACCCACAATATCAAAATTGTTTGTGGTCATTGGTTTTACTCTTTTCTTGATAAATACAGCATTTCATGCAGAACAACTTCAACGGTATGATGCTATATCACCATCTTTATATGCCCTTTGAGTTAAAGGTAAATCTGTTAAGATTTCCAAAGTATGATACAACCTTTAAATATTGCATGCATGGTTTGTAACCCAAAAAAGGTCATAATTATAATACTGATCTTACTTTTCTGTTCCTCCGGACGTCGTATACGTCATCTTGTAGTACCCAAGCAGGTCATTGAGCAGTGGTCCCTGGAACTCGATATACAACGTATACTGAGCCCCCTTCGCAAGTTCCTTGTCAAGTTCCACCACCAGGAACTGGTTCTCCTCATAAAGCCATGGTTCCTTGGTCATCTTGGGGACGGCACCGCCACCAGACCGCGCCAGGGTTGTCCTGCCCTCGGCAATGACCAAGTTCTTGCTGTGAATGAGGATGAGGTCCGTGGCTTCCAGACACTCGAATAATACAGAGATTGAGCCGCTGAAGACCGATTTGCTGAGATCGGTACGGACCAGGAGGTCGTAGGAGATTGGGGACAGGGTCTCGGGGAGTCTGGTGTACTCCCACTGCTTCGTGGAATATTGTGGCGTCGGTGGAACATCCACTGACTCTCTTATGTAACAATATAAATCAAAACAAAGCAATTAATGCAAAAACAATACCAATGGAACAAATTTGATCAGTGTGGATCGGTTTGTTGGAAACACCATAAATTATTCGTTTGTAAGAAAGTAAGGTTTGCGGAGACAAAACTCTTTTCTAGAAGTATGGCCTTCTGAAAAGAACCGGTGAGAAGTTTAATCTCGACGTTCCGGTAAGTGTACTATAATTATAATGGCCGTTTTCCTACATGTATGTTACTTCCAACATGCAAAGTTTCAAATCCTAGGCCTACTTATTCGTTCGTAATTTCGCACCTCTTATTTCCTCGCACTTCTGGATAGGTATCAACGTTTCGACTAGCCTGCTCTAGTCATCATCAGGAGATAACTCAAAGTGCGACGGGGTCTATCAACCAACACACGAATCGTTTTAACCATGCCAGGGGTCGATTTCACGAAGCCCTGCGATCGATCGTAACTCGAGTTACGAGGGATAACCCATCGTAGGGGCATATCCCAAGTAGGTCTTCAATGCAACACAAGTCCTACGATTGATAACAAGTTACGAAGAGTTCGGTGAAATCGACCCCAGCTGTACGAAATTGAGCGCAAAACAATTTTCCTTCAAAAATAATGATTCCAAATGCTCCACAAAATTGTCAAGTTCTTTGTGTCTGACGAAGTAGGCCTAATTGGACTTTTCTACTCTCTAAATACAATGAAAAATGAGTGAAAAATTCCAATCGTTCAAAATCGAGTTGTCCTTCATAATATGGCTCTTTAAAACAAGTAATGGTGATTTCACTCTTTTAGAGTGGTTTTCACTCCGGGCCTGAGTGAAAAATCACTCAAAACGATGCAAACATCACTCTAAAAGAGTGGAAGACAACTCGAAAAAGAGTTGTCCTTCATTATGGCTCGATCTTCGAAGAGTGGCTTTTCACTATTTTTGCATTTAGAGAGTAATCTTACTTGCCTCGCATGGATGTTTGTCGTTTTTTTGTTAATTTAGATGAAAATGTTAGCGCAAATTGCATAATACTTTTGTCTGCTCAGAACAGGGCTTGTATAATACACAATCCAATAAACCAAAATATCAAATTTCCTAATTGGTACAATTTCACATTAGAACAACAGGACCGATGTGCCAGGTACAATTATTACTGAACATGATCGAATAATCATGCAATAAAGGCATGTTCCCTCCCTGTACTTGTACTCACATCTCGCATTTTGGCAAGAGACCACACAGTAATCCAACGAACACCACGGCCACCAAGAAGCCCAAAAACATGAACAGTGCAGACGATTTAGTCACCAAGTACTTTGCCATGTTGATCGGAATTAGGTTCTACCCAATCTACAAATAAAAGAGAGAGAGAAACTGGATCAAATGTAACATTCTATAGGAGAGTGATGGGCATCGTGATTATTTTGTCATACATGAATTTTGTTGAGGAAATATTGAATGTTTTTAAAGGTTGCAGTACAGGATTGGTAACATACCCATAACTGAAATGTTCACAGATTTACGTATAACTTTCAGGGCATGGAGATGGTGCTGGTAGAAACATACCGTTAAAATATTTCCGTCTGAAATGGTGTATTTATCTAGAAGTTACTCATACAAAGACCGAAAACAGTTTTGATCTCGGGGTAAGATCAAAAACGTTCTTTATGATGTTTTACAAGAAAAATTGAGTAGGTTTTTCGCTATTTTCTCGTGACTCATGACTGTTCGATTCAGCTCACATGTTCACAGGTATGTTATGTTATGTAGGCCTCCACATGTTTAATCAGACAAAGTAAGTTCTGTTCTGTGACCTTAACCTTTAAAGTTAAAGGGAACGCAAAAAACACTCCATGGTCTAACTGTTCCGTTATGATCAGGTTATGAAACCTGACTAATAGTTTGCGAATGATTTTCAACAACAAAATTGCCCTGCTATCGTGGTGCGTGTCGCTGAGAATAATGTACCGTATAGTAAACTTTTTCAAAAGGTTTGGCGGGAAAAACCGTCCAGCAAACGTCTGCTCCTTACAAAAAACCGTCGGAGTTCACGAGGCTTTTGCTCAAATTGGACATTGCAGAACCTATATCTGATGATCGTTAACCCCCATAAAAGTTATCTTATAAAAAAAATGTCAGAGGTCGGATACATTACTCAGTATAGAGAGCCTAAAACTCAGAACCTTCAAAAGCAGATATATTTTCGTCTGTGACATTTTGACGAAGTAAACTTGATGGACAGTTTCTACATGGTTATTGAGATACAACGCATTCCTGTCTGTTACGTCATGCTGCGTCACAGCGTGGTATTGATAGACCCCATTTTGCCTGAAGTTACATTAAAGAATCTAAGCCACAAAAATTCCAGGAGCTGTTATTTTGTGGCAAATAAATAATAAAATCGATATCTGCACTCAAAAACCACTTTACTGTCTCTTAAGTATTTTTTTATGAATTGTTTTCATTTATTTTTTATTCTTTTTGGGAACGCCCACTACAAAAAAACCCAGAGGCAATAATGATTACGTAACGGCCTATGACGTCAGCTGATGAACCCAGGTTTTCACATCGACTACTGACGGGTACCAGTAACACTGGTAACCAAGCGTGTATATCCATATAAAACCGCATTACAATGTAGTCTCGAGAGGGAACACTCGGTTTGCGGATGATGATATTGTTGTTTTGAAGTTGCGATTTTCGTTGTTTATTTCGAATTGTCATGGAAGAAAATTATTATCTTTGAATCTGGGCTAAAGACATACGAGTTCAAGACCTTATGTTGATTTGTTGCGGCTCAGCCGACGAAGGATTGCCAAGTTTGCACGGACGTATCCCACGCATCGCGTGCACCTGCTAGAGTCTATACCGGTTACCCGTATGCTTATGTGAAAATATGTAGGCCTACATGGTGTAAATTCGGTTAAATTCAGTTCCTTGAAAGGCATGGCATTGACATGAAATTCCGAAAACTGTTCTGAACCAAGCTTTGGCGGAAATCCGACGACAAAATCATTCAAAATGTTGATGAATTTGGAGGTAAACGGAACGAAATATAATGCTGCCCAACAGTACGTACATATCCATGTAGGCCACGAACCAACACATGTCACAGCCTACATGTTTCGGCCCTACACCATGTACCACTCGGGTACACCATCGGGCCTACACAACGGAGTGCTCGAAAAGTATTGTAAAAATCAAATATTGTACTAAAAAATATTAGATACATTTTACAAAAATACTTTCAATGATTCTCAAAAATTGTTTAGGGGCCCGTACATCGCTGTCTGTTTTTTTTTTAGAATTTAGCTAGAGAAGTAACATTGCTCCTGCGTGGGTATTTTTCTACATTCTAGCCCAGTACTAATATACTACTACTACTCTAAGGCCCTACGTATTTTTCTGGGTGCCGTAATTTTGGTGATACGTTGCAGCATCTACCTCTACTCCTAGATCAAGAATTTCCCTCAATTAATTTTCTTCATGGTCCCCATACGTCTGTTATTCCCGGCCATCCTCAATTTTATAATTGACCCCCAACTTTTCGAGAAAAAACCAAAACTTTCTGCGTCCCCCAGCTTGACGATTGCTGTTATCATAATTATCATTCTTATTTTTTGTAAAGCACATGCATTAGCGGAAGCATTGGGACCAGACCATTGTTTTTACAGGGGTGGTTTGTAATATCAATCGCACTGTAGAAGTTCAATTATCAACTTTATTCATTAAAAATATATCAAATGAAAGCAAAGGTAGGTCTAATCTTACCAGGCGTTAATATGTCCCACACGTAACATGATATGAAAATGACCGCAATCGCATTTTCATCGCTTCACACCCCGTGGTAAAAACCACGTGTATCCCCTTATAAAAGATTGATGATCCCAAAATCCATGATTGCTGGACTCGTGGCTGGTCAACTTCAATTTTTCGGCAAACGAGGTGACGCAGAAAGACATTTATTTCTCCAAAAATTGTGGACCAATTGCAAAAACAACAATGCACTGACAACAACAGATGTGTAAGAGTCAGAGAAAAAATAATCCAGGCGAGTTCATGGGCTAGGAGTAGAGAAAGGTGCTGCAATGTTTCACCACAAACTACGAAGAAAACTGGTCGCATGACTGGACTTCCCCGGCCCACAGCACAGATTCGGTCTCGCAAGTCGCCCTTGTCTCGTCCAAATTCTCGGTGCTCCGATCACTCATCAGATGGATAGGCTTCGTGACACTTTGTTACTACAACCAGCAGCAACACACCGCTACCATTTTATTGAACATCTGTACATATTTTTCGTAACTTTAGTCCTTGAATTTGCAGTATGAATTATTCAAAAATCACAGTCAACGTAACGTAAGTCGCAGGCCGTGGCTCCGTTCATGGAGACCGTGTCTCTTTTTTCTACATGGTCCAACCATAATCAGAAATTTCCGGCAGTAGTTACGTATTCTTCTGTTCCCAAACAATTTATCATGGTAGATAAATAAACAGTTATAAGAGGTGTTCGTTTTTTTTTTAATCTGTGCATTATAACTAACAAGACGTGTCAGGAAAATGCCAAACTGACAGCGCGCAAGCAGGGAACTGCGTGTACAATACACATACAGAGTATGTGAATTCATCCTCATGGCTGAACCTGTGTTCATCAGCTGACGTCACCAGCCATTACGTAACACGTTATCGCCTTCGGGCTTTTAAAAATGGGCGTTCCCAAAAGGAATAAAAATCAGACTAAAACAATTAATATAAAATAATGAAGACATAATTAACTTGTTTTTAATACAGATATCGATTTTATTAATCATCTGCTACGAAATAACAGCTCATTGCAGCTGTTTGTCACAGATCCTTTAAACAGTTTCTGTTTAGGTAAAAATAATGTAGCTCCTAACTAGCGTCATGCAGTTTTGCGCAGGCAGACATTATTAGATAATTACGGTTCAAGTTTACATCACGGTAATAGTCTAAAATGTGCCCATTTTTTCCATCCAAGTACATCATCCAAATCATTCACTTCATTCATTGTTTCTAAAGCAAGATTTGTCCTGGGACTGCTTAAGCACAAAATTTGCTTATAAGCATGAAAAGTCCTCATTGATCAAACATGATTACCAACCAAATGTTCATGTGATGTTTACTGTTTTTGACCGTGTTTTCAGCCATTGTATGCTGAGCATAATATTCACAAGGAGGTTTTGGCAGGCATACTGATTTTGATTAATTAAGTTTTTTGGTGCTTAAGCAAATGTTGGTGCTTAAGCAGCTCTATGAATTTGGCCCCTGGTGTTACGGAGCGTTCATAATAATGGAGATATCACATGCACAAAGAATCAATCATAGAGAAGTACGTAATATATACTCAATGCATATGTCTATGGTAATCGAATAAAATTCTCATGTTAATAGGCCTACAACTTGTCAAGTGTGAGGTATGCTAGCCACAATACTCTTCACATAGCCATAATAAGGACTGATAATACGCTAGACTGGAACAGTGGAAGGACAACTTCTCAGCTTCAGCAACACAGGGAGTGCAAAAGTTTGGAGACTAGAGGAGAAAATAGGTTTAGCTCTTGATAATGGTAAGGCTACTGGCTAGCCTGTTCAGTTTCCATGCAAAGATATAATTCACTAAGTTTATGATTAGTATGCAGTTGTTAAAAGGGGGAATGAACGAGAGGAAAAGACAGGAATGAGAACAGCCTTGTTACCTTTATATTCCCAAATATAAGGCCTAAATAGAAAGCTATGACTACGGACATATGTGCTGAGGAACCCGAATGCATGATGGCACATCATACTCATCTGGTTATGAAACTGTTTAAACTTGCAAGGACATCTTTGCAGTGCGATGTGCCCTAAGAGCCAAAGGCTTTATATTACTAAAACACGCAAATTAACACGTCTTTACTTACCCACTTTTGATATACAAAACCAAAGAAGCAACACACACACACTCGTAAAAACAAAATCCACCACCAAGACACGGCACGGCCCTCACCGGGTGAAACGCGTCGATTCCAGGGGGGACGTGGCTGGTCCCACTTCGGTCAACTCCGAGGGGGTGTAATGTAAGCCAACAACGGCTATGTTGTCCCGTCTCTCAACAGTTCTGAACCAATAATATTTGGAATTTATTGACTGGTGTATACGCATGTACACATGTTGTACACTCGCAGGTATTACGCTATCTCTAACCCCGTGTAAGTTGATATTAAAGGGGCACTCTCGTTTCGCTGTGGATTCTCAGGGTCACGTCACACGAAGTGACTTTTTAAAGGCAATTTGTAGGCAACCAACTAGTACACAATGCAAGAGGAAAACATTGCTAGTACAGAAGTTATGTTTTCTGGTTCTTTCTCACTTTTCCTAAGAAAATTAAATGAACATTTCTTGGAGAACTGGTTGCCATGTAAATTGCCTAGATGTGGCATGCAATTGGGCCCTATAATTATGGACTCTGGTCGGCTCTGGCCCCAAACTGATAATATGAATTTTTTCCTTTAAAAGGGGTTGAAGAACTTTGAACTGTATATCTACCAGTATTGGATATGTAAGCACTTTCTTGCCGTTTTTGTTACAATGTACATTTCATATTTTACCGAAATGTAGGCCTAATTAGCTCACCAAATAATGTTTTCGAATTAGCCAATACACTATATGATTTTGCGAATTCCCTATAGGATGTCAGTTCACATGACAAGATCACACAGAAATATTACAATAGCAACATGCGCATACTGTGACATCACACAGTTGCTAAAGACTGATATACTCCCTTTAAGATCAGTCTTAACTTTATGTGAAATTGAACTCTGGTTCAAATGAAATAGACCTACATCATATTTATTTTGGGAAAGGTATCTCGGGAACACTGAATGCACTATAGGCCAATCCGACCAATAGTCCACTAATGAAAAGAACACCCTTTGAGCTTTGTGGGCCAAACCAGGATATACTATATCATGTGACTTAAAGCCCACCGCACACTATACGATCCGACTACGACCCGACTGGTTTTTGGAAGGATCGCAAAGCATTCTGGGAGTCTTAACCGTGATTCGACAGTCGAATCTTGTCGACTGGCCATCAGAGTGGGTCTGCGACTGGGAACAATCACGGTTAAGACTCCCAGAATGCTTTGCGATGCTTCCAAAAACCAGTCGGGTCCTAGTCGGAATGTCGGATCGTATAGTGTGCGGTGGGTAGTGAATTACAAGAACTCTATAGTCACAACTCGGAAACTATACTGGCGAGTGGAAATTAAATGTATTCGAATTGTTGACTAGGTCCCTTGTGCCAGCCAAAGGCTTGTACACCGTTCAGTGCATTATTTGAGTATGATAATATTATCACGGAAGCTTTATCGAAAGAGGCAATATTTTATATGGTGTTTGTTCACGTCCATATCGGATTGAAACGTACAGCTTATTGTTGAGTGACGGTAGCCTTATGTCGATCATAGTTGCCTCATCAACTCCTTTGGTATAATCCGGCTCACTAAACACTGAGTTATGAAGTACGGGGAATTAATAGCCTACATTAATTTCGTAGTCACATAGGTATACGAAAGCCCATAAGTGCCACAAACAATTTAAATTTTTTGAGATACTAATCCATAATATTTACGGATCCGTAATAAAAAAAAGTTATGAATTATAAATTAGAATTATTTTAGAATCCGTAATTACGGATTAGTAACCCATAATAACGGATTAGTATGTAAACAAATATATACATTTTAAGTGGCACTAATGGGCCTTCGTACATATAGGCTAATCGGTGGTGTATTATTTTTAGGTCAATCATTATGGGGTTACACAATACACAGTAACACACTGCTTAGCTTGAAAAGAGCCATCTTGCTTATTATAGGAACTTAAATAACTTAAGAACTCTTGGAACGTTCCTACTGGGAACCCGAGCCGTTCTCGGTAACGAATGCCACCCAACCATGCAGTAATGTTGTATTTAAGTGATCTTAATATTAATGGTCGCAGTTCTATTCATAGGAACGTATGGGGCCTTTTCCAAACCTGGGCTCCGGCTCAGGCTCCGGCTTCGTCTCTGTCATCCATAGGCCTATGCTGTAAAATACATGTAGGTTATGATTTATTTTATTGAATCTGAAGCTAGCTCTGTTTTCCTTTTTAACCAGAGAATCTACTTTCAAACCGCAGCCAAAAGCCTCTATTTCGATACCTATTATTTTAGAATGGATTCACGAAATGGAGTCGGATTCTGAGCCGGGTCTTTGAGAAAGGTGTCATGGTGCTTCCATCATGATCAACACGTACTACACTACCAGCATAATTATAATCATCAAGATGGCCTCGTACTGGAAACATTAACTTTGGATCAGGCCAGTATAAAATTCCCTTTGGAATGTTGCACTGTTTTCTCTTGGTGGAATTTTCAGAGAGACGACCTAGCGGCTTGAGGGACGTCTATATATCCGCTATAAACACAATCACGCAAGAGATCATTCCACAACATTTTAACTATTCAACACTTTTGAATTTAATTTCTATTTTCTTATTTATACAATAATAAAACCTTTTAGTCAACTTCAAGCTCGTGTCGAGATGTGGATGGCTTTACTGAATTATAATTTATGCAGATTAAAAATTGGAATCTTCCTATACGAAAACAAAGAAACAATTTGAATTATTGTAAAAATGAAATTATAATAGTAATAATAATAATAGCTATACATTCAACCAAAGTTAAAGGTTTATAATACACATGAAGTTCAACGTACTTTACAAACGAGGAGTTTGTATACATCAGACAGCTTCGATAAAGATGCTCTGATCTGATCTGGCTTTCGATGAAGTTTGGATAAGTTTTTGTTAACATTTCAGAGGCTTTCTTCTTAACCCGGAATCAAATATATTATTGTTAAATGAGCACGATAATTGGTTTTTCTATATAACAAAAATAAATCTTAACTTGAGCAAATCTGAAAATTTAATTGCGCTCCGAGATAAAACATGGCCATTTTGAAATCGACTTTTCAAGTTAACTCACAATTTGGCAAAAAAACAAACGAAGTATACCTTGTCCTGTACCAATCGTTTATGCCATTTTGGAGAATAGTTCAAGAAACTTGAAGTGCTTCCAACCCCTTCATAATCATACACACTAGACTGTATCTTTATTATGGGCACCCAGGGATCGATTTCACCAAACCCATCGTAACTTACTATCAATCGTAAGATTTATGATGCACTGCAGCCCTACATAGGATACGATGGGTTTTACTTCGTAACTCAAGTTACGATCAATCGTAGGGCTTTGTGAAATCGACCCCTGGCCCCGCATGCCCATATACCCTGATAAGTGATTGACTTTGAAGTTCGCACGCTATGACCGACTCTGCATGCTTACACGCCTCACAGCAACACATCCGGGTTCGGAACCTCGGATACACCCTCCAACTTAACCCCGTCTCCCTATACTGCAGGGTTACAGCTCAAACCTGAGCGATTTGGCACACAGATAAAAATGACTCCAACAGGTGTTGCAGTGAAACAGTTTGACGTACGCTGTTAAAAAAAAAATATCCCCTCTACTCCCGAGTTAACCTTTAATAAAGTAGTCTACCAATTTGCAGATCAGGTCAACAGTCAATGTTTTATCTCGTAAACCTCTCATGATCCATATCGCATAACATAAATTCTAACCCTCCACCGTGTTTAGTCACTTGTCCGTTCCTTGGTTATGAATACACAGTATAAAAAGACTACAGTAGGCATGTACATTTTTACTTCTTAGTATACACGAGTTAAGGATAATAAACACTGTTTATACACATAAACATATATGGACTGATCAGTCATTAAAAATACTAATTAATTATAGACCTTTCTTTTGCAACGTCACAGCCCAAGTTTTTGCCAACCAGCATGGCGGAAACTATGGCGAGCCGTCAAAGCCAGGCATAAAAAATAACCACAATTTAAACACAACGTTTCATAAACATTAAAATGTATTGCTGAATGTAATGGAAACAACACAAGCAATGCTGGTATGTATTTTGTATGCTATATGGAAAGTTTGGAAAAATTATGAATGTGGTCACGCCGTCTGTAAAGAAAATGAAATGATTTGCAACATTTGAACGCCCATACCATGGAGGAAGAAAAAAATGCCAACCATGCAGCATGTCAGTGTTTGTAAACAAAAGAAAGGTCTATATAAATTATTCGGAAACGGCGATCAGTCCTGGTAAAGTCGGTTGATGAGTTCTTAAACTGGATCTCAAATCAGCCAACTCCTTTATCCGAACCAAAAATTAATACTCAGTTATAACTTCAATCTTGAGCTCAAAATCCGTCCTTCGTCACAGCTAGACCTAAACTTCCATCTTCCTGAAAGCAAACATGCTCACAGGCTTGGGGTGCATTTTCACATTACTGTAAAAAAAAACCTCATCAATTTACAGATTTCATCGGTCTTTTTATTTCAGCGGTGAAACACTTAACCTCAAGCCGGGAATACTCCATTTTTGTCCCATGAACCACCCCGCTGAAGCATCGCACTATAGCATACAATTCCCTGCAGTTATCCTATAACATGCATCGTACCGTTGCCCATGATGTATTCCATTTCCAGCATGAAGACTACAAAACAAGATTTAGGTCATTTAGGTCATCATTAGGTCTCCTGATGATGACTAGAGCAGGCTAGTCGAAACGTTGAGACCTTACGAGAAGTGCGAACGGAATAGAAGTGCGAAAGTACGAACGATTCTTACACGGTGTTTCTGCAAATCGATCCACATACCAATTGTCACCATGCAAAGCCTCAAATCTTTCAAGATTTATGTCTTCATGCTTCAAGCTTGAGCAAACCCTATAAAAGCTATCTCATACAGTACATACACCGCATTGAAATAAAACTTGTATATGGTACAAAAACATCAAATAAACCATGTCTCTTGTCTCTTTCCATAACTTTAATTTGAAAAAATGATAATCTTTTACCAACCAACAAGCACGGATATCCATGGGTGGATACTTAGGGAGACATCCCCATAGGGTCGTGCACAAAACTTTCCTGACCTATTTCTAATCATCCTCCAAACCAATGAACTTGAAATTGACATATGTTCACATTGAGAGCATTCTCTGTCTTCTATTAACATATGGACGGTAAAATATGTATCTAAAAGGTAGCTGAAGAGACATCAAAATGCCTCCCTAATTCTCGATGTGTCCCAAATGTTCACTTTTAGATGCTAACATGTCTCTCTAATGCCCTATTTTTCTATTTTTGTAAAAAAAAATGATATATACAACTTCCTCTTTCGCATTTACAATTATACGATACTCAAAAAAAAGAAACTAAGATATCACAATAAACCTTTTTACTTTCAGGGAAAAATCTGTTACATTTTTCTTGTGAAAACCCCGGCATAATACTTGGTCCCAATATTAAAAACCGTTTCCAGGCGCTAACTTTACACTTCACTTCAGTCAAATCTTCAAAGGCTTCGTCCACGTTGATAAAATCTGGAAAAAATATTCCATCACTAAACTTGTCACTTACTAAAACGATCGCTTCTACAAAAATATCTTTTCTCAATTCATTACAAAAATCTCGTCCCTCCATTATACACCGGTTCATATACGTGTACATAAACTGTACAATATTAATACAAACTCTAATAAAATTCCTAACAAATTTGGTGAAGTATATACGGCTCTATAGATTATCACAGTATACATGCTTATATTTATAGATTTCATAATAAAAAACGTCGATTATAGGTATATAGATAGATTGTATATGCACTATTATACGTAGTGTAAAAGTAAACAATGTGTAATTACACACACGATCGCTCACATAGATGCAGTTAAATTTTAATTACTTCATTTGGTCAATTGCTAATTTGGTCATTTTGTGCTGGTATGGATTTAGCAGTGATTAATATTACTAATTTATGTTAATATATTAACAATTTTGCTTCAATATAAATAAAAGGTCGAGATCAAACATGCTTTTATATATTTGATTTTGAATGTGGGATGAATTTACTCAATGACTTAAAATGAATGATGATGCCTGCAACTTAATCATAAAAATGTCTATTTTTCATGTTTAATTTCGTCATGTTTTACCTTTGGATGGTAGAAAAGTGCGTTTTGTTGATCAGATTGTGGCCGTTTAGTAGGCCTGGTCCCAATTTCAAAAATTATTCGCTTACGGTAGCAGATTGTTTTGCTTACGGTAAGCGTATTTCACGGGAGTGTTTTCTTTTTGGTAACGGTACGCAAGGAATTTCTGCAGCCTGCATTATGACAGCGTGATAGCAGAAAATAATCACGGTTACCCTAGAAATTCTTCGCCAACCAAAAAGTCTTGCTTACGGATTCCATGAAATAGATTTCATGCGTAGCAGTGTCCGTTAGCACAGAAATAGGCCGTAACGGATTCCATGAAATTGGGCCCTGATCATATTTTTACCGTATTAAAATGATATAGACTGACAAAAAAGCAGGGACAGTCAACTTAACTTGCAGTGAGAAACACGACTTCACGACTACATTATTTTTGATCTTAAACTCAACAAGACTGCGTGAATTTGAAACCGTAAATTTTGAGGTTTTCCCGGCTCAAATGCCAACCTCCAGCTCCATTCTACGGCAAGTCCGAATTTTGGCTCGCGAACTTTAAAGCGCGTGCTTTGAGCGAAATACATAGAACATGCACAAACACAAGCCTCCGCCTTTTCTTAAACTTTCTGAAAAACTGAGATTATACACCATTAATCATCAACTTTTGGCATTAAATTCTACTGGTAGAATCACTAAGCAGCAATGTTGACAATGTATGTGTAATGAAAACAAAAAAAATGCAGGTAAAAATGATGTAAAACAAACATGGCGTCTACTCCATGGTGATGGAACGACCCCACAATGCATCAGCCACCGCTAACCTCCTCCTCAAGCCACCGTTTGACCTCCTCATAATTCATCTTCATCCAGCGGATGTTTACCTTCGTAGTCTCCTCAGCCTGCCGGAAGTTGCTCAGGCCGGCTAGTCCGGACATCTCTTCCTCCTTGCTGGCTACGAAGTCTTGAAGCTGGGAACATGTAACATTCGATGGAAGGTTTTTAGCAATAACTCTCAAATAATCTCTACTGGGGCCAATTTCATGGATCTGCTAAGAACAAACGTTTCGCTTAGTACAAAAAATGTCTTGCCCAATAAAACAAACCACCATTACAAATTCCATTTGATATTCATGGTCAGCCAACAACAGTCAAAGAACAATCACAAGAGATACACAACTCACATGGAAATTTGATTGTTAATCCTGTTTTTATTAAGATTATTATTACGATAATTTCAAGGTTAGCAAATTGTTGTGCTAAGCGGGGCCCTGGAATTGGCGCCTGATCCGACGAGGAAACATGATCGTTTGTGTCTAGTCTCCATGGTAATATTTTAAACATTAACAATGATTCTTTTCAACATTCAAAATAATTGTATTTATCTCAAGGAAGATTTAAGGATCTGCATTTTGGGAATAACTTAGCAGATTTGTTCAGTGGTGCGACGTCCTTTCGTGGGTCTACCTAATTCCAAAAGGAGCTGGTGTGGCGGTCTCAGATGTCTCCCAGTCTCAGCCGTCCCCCTGATGTAGCCGGACATAGAACGCCACTTAAACGAACAACTTTCCCTTTGTTGTGAGCAGAGATAGCATGACGTATTTTACCATAATTATTTGGTAAGGGGGACCGCTGAGACCAGGAGACAGATGAGACCGCCACACCGTTTAAGGTAGGCCTTAAGGCCAGTAAGCACTTACCTCTTTCAAATGGAAGTCCGTATTGAACCAGTGCGTAACTGCATCGATGATTTGGTTCATCTGAAATAAGGTCTTTGCGTATCTGAAAACCAGAGGAGTAAACAAAGTCGATGATTCTAACTAATCGTGTTCATACGAGACTCCAAAAGGGGGATCATGCATTCGAGGGTCAGTAAAAACTGATAATTATACCTTTCTTTGAGGATACCCCAGTGCTGGCGGAAGAAGTTCCACGCCAAATATCCACCGATCGGATTACTGATGGCAAACTTGAACACTTCCACGGTGTCTTGGGGAGGCACCAGACTATTATTCAATGATCGCTCCATGTATCTAACGAAAAAATGAGAGAGTCAGGAAACTACCTTCAGATTATTTTAAGGTGTTGGTTTAAGAATTTCTACAGACCCAAATCTCATGCTTAGAAAATTTCCCCCGAGTACTAATTATACTTTGCAAAATCCCTTTTGCTGATTATTGAATGACGTGTCAAACACGTTCCTTCGCTTAGCTCGGCCCATTGCGTTCTAATTTTGACTGGTTTAACTCATTTTTCCACGAGAAATGTCCTTACTTCAGTATTGTTCGTATTATGCTATAGCAATTTATACGGTATTAGCTACACTGTTATTTTTTTTAAATTTGATTGAGGGGCTGAATTTCACGAAACTTTCAGATTAATCTTTAGATGATTTGTCAATATCGCCGTGGCGATTTGCATTGTGACATCACATTTTGCTTAGCAAGTAAGATTGGTTCATGATTTTAGATTGATCTCAGAGCTAATTGGTGAAATCGAGCACAGGTGTTGCAAAGTTACACGATAGAACTGGAGCAAAATTAATATATGCACAGCGCGTGGTGAAACAGCGTCTCCATTTTTGCGCGCCAAACTTTCGATTCATGGCGCGCGTTTTCTTTTCGAATGTGCGTGTTGAAAAAAGCGCGCGAAATTCTTCCGCACGCTCGAACCGTAAGAACGAAAACGAACACAACAACCGAGTGCTAAAACAAACTTTATATCAAAGCAGCAAGTGCTTCAAATTGGGGTAGACGCGATAATTCAGTAGACTTCGCGAACATTTTTTAGGGGCAAAAAATAACTTCCAATCTTTCCAAATTTTAGGATTAATCTGCATAAACTAAAAGCAAGACAGGAAGCGAGACTGAATTGGGTAACGCGTGCACAATAATACATTGGCAGTCTGTAGAGCATGTTATTTTCCATAACGCTATTTTTGGGGTACTTATCTTCAAACTGGAGGGAGGAACTAGCTTATAGGATGGACCTGAACTCGAAGGACTTAGATCTTTGCCAAAGGTGAGTTTGTTTTATTATATAATGTTCTGATAATCTTTCAGCTGATATCGTTCTGGATGTTACAATGTAGGACTGCCTTGGCTGCAGAAAATACAGCGATTTGGTAACATTGTTTCTCGTTCAACAAGCTTCAAGTCAGGTACTAGTAGGCCTACGCCATAGGATCGAATGTAGGCCTAGCACCACTTCTTTTTATTCTCATGGTCCTATTACGATATTTATTTTTGTACATTATTGCAGCAAAACGGACGGCACAGTGGACGTGGCTTTAACTCCAGCGAAGAACGGTCGCTTGCCATCTTTCATCCGGGACAAGTTCGCCTACTTCAAACTGGGATCCACTCTGACCTACCGACGGCGTCTTCGAGACGCCGAGACCAAGGCCCTCAGCCTGGAGCAGCAGTGTCTGATTCTCCGTCAAGATGCCGAGCAGTTCCAGGCTAAAATGGACGAGGTGGTCAGACGCTTCGAGTCCAAGATGGCGGCACTGACGCAAGCGCACTCGACCCAAGTGGCAAAGATGAAGCAGACCAAAGACGACATGCAGACGAAGATGGACTCCGTCTCTAAGCAAAATATCGCCCTCAACGACGCCAAAGAAAAGCTAGCCCAGCAGATGAAGGTGACCGCGGCAAAGCTGAAAGCCTACGAAAGCACCAAGGGCGCCCTCAGCGGCAAACTCTACCTCACCGAGCAGAAACGAGACGACCTGCAGAAGAAACTGAAGGCGCTGGAGTCCAAACACGCCGAGCAGAACCGCTTGTTCGACACGAAGTTCAAGAAACATCTGACGGCGTTCGACGAAAAGCACGCGGCTCAGAATGCGATGTTCGACACCAAGTACAAGGAGCAGCAGGCGATGTTCGACGCCAGATGCAAGCAGCAGAAGGACGCCTTCGACAGCTCCTACAAGTCGCAAGCGGCGCTGTTTCACACCAAATGCAGCGAGCACAAAGCCATGTTCGACACCAAGGTCAAGCAGCAAGAGGCAGCCTTCACAGCGAAGCTGAGGAACATGAGTCTCAAGTGCGATGCGATGGAGAAACAGAGGGACGCACTGATGAAGAGGCTTGGAATCACGGAGACCGCCCTGGTCAAGTCCAGACAGGTACGTACGACTACGAGGACCGGTTAAAAATGTCGAACGAAAGTCGACATTAAATCTTGTTCTCAGGCTTTCTTAACGTTAACCTTTCGAATAATGCAGTCAATTATTGTACAAAACACTAGGCGCTCGATACCCCAGAAAACAGGGGAAAAGAGATACACAATTCGGGTAGGCCTATTAAATACAAGCGATCCCAAATAGTGCGCCGTCAAGAGTTTGCAACGCGTTGGCCAATCACAATGCCCGGAATCTGTCGACCCTTTCCAGATGCGCATTGAGTCGACACATTCCGTGCACTGTGATTGGCCAACGCGTTGCAAACAAATGGAGACGCACTATTTGGAATCCTCCATATAAATATCGTCTGCAAAATTTGTCGAACCTTTCATCAGTTTGGTTAATTGCTATACATGAATTTAACTTTTGACATTTTCATTGCACTATAATGAACATTCAAAATAATTCACGTTTATTCTGGAACTCTATGTTCGTTAACAACTCCCAAAGTCAAACACCGAAATATCGTTGTGTATAAACTGAGGAAAAAAAAATCATGATTTTGTTTTCGCATGATTTCCATTTTCAGGTCAAAGTGAACCAGGAGTACCAGTTTACGGACGCAGTGAGTAGTCTGGTGCCGAAGGACGAGTTACTGACCAAGCAGGATGAGTGCGTGCTCTACAAGAAGATCATGTCCGTGCTCGCCGCAATGGTCTTGGTCCTGGTAACAGTCGTGTTCATTGGATTTAGGTTCATCCTCTACTAACAAGGCAGAAAGGGGTCGCTGTTTCAGTTCTAGACGGCTCGGGAATTAGACCAACTCACAAACCAATAACGGGGAAGGTTTGGCAACCGGGTCCGCATCGCGCCGCCGCCACAAGCCGACCGGATTTCATTTTTTTACGGGGGCCGACTTTAAGCCGCACGAAGATCGCGAACCGCACACCGTGGTATTACGTGTAGTTTCTAGCGTGTTTCTTGGACTGGTAATGTGAAAACATCACGATGAATGGGTTTGTTTCCAGGCTGTTTTGAAGACATTTAAGGTTTATGCTTTCACGGAAGATGTTAACTGCCAGAACATGATCCACTGACAACGAGAAAAATGTGGGTTTCTTTCACAAGTGCTGCTGGAAACAAAACATCTGGGGAGTATTAATGGCGGGAAAATAACGGTTCGTCTGGGAAAATAACGGTTCGCCATCAGAGCTGGTCCGGTGGCTTTTTTCCCCTTTGCTATTTCAGTTTACTTCCACTCGAAAGGGAATCGCGATCATTAATTGTGTCTTATTCAATATTCAATATTCATAGACGTTGTTCTCATGGGTTTTACACAGGGTTTAAGGTAGAACAATCTTCGCGCATGGCTTGCTAGTTGTTCAGCACATGCATAACAGACCATCAGTTACAATTCAAAAGTACTGTTTCGGGTGATACAATCGTGAAAGTAGTACACCAACGGAAATCAAGAACAATGCTATTTTAATCAGTCAATTCAACATTTTTAACCAGAATTCAAATGACAATCTTGAAAGAAGTCTACAGTTTTCAGCAAAGGAAGAAAACAATTATTGGTATTCTATTGTGAAATAGACGAACATTTTGTGAAACTACCAATGGGAATTTATGCAAATTCCATCATATTTAAGAGATACCTATCACCTCAAACTGATCATGACTTGTGTACGAAAAAAAATACTCAAACTATAAAAAAGAAGAAATCATGAAGCCTAATTAGAAAGAATGTATTGCAAACATTAATTGATCTATAAACATGTTTTTACAGACACTGTGTGTGGAATGGCTTTTGAAAATGATACATTAAGAAAAATAAATCATGTCCATTGTTATAATTGTATGAATGAAAGTGTTGCAATAAAGATAATCATGAAAAACCTTGTTCTTTTGTTTTTTTATTTATTAATTATATCATTATATTCTGTGCGCATTACAACGCGCAATGGTGCGCGTCGTGAGTTTCCCCCTTTTTCTGATAATGGACCGATCCATTAAGCCCCGCCCAATTCAATACTTCTGACCAATCACGACCGTGATTTATAACCGACATGCGCGCACGTGCTTAAGTGCACGACTGGAACATGCAGTGTGGTATTATTATTGGAGAGAAACAAGTGTTCATTGCACACGTGTGCAATGGAAGGGGCTATCTAGATCGGTCCATTCCTTTCATTTTTCCGAAAAAAATCCAAAATATATTAAAACAAATGTTTCCGTCCTTGTTTCTAAAGACAAAATCTTTGTGGTTCTGTTTATTGGTAGGTCTATATTTTGTTCCCTTTAATATTTCCATTGCAAAGAATGATCTTTTTGGCAATGAGGCGATCAGTAGGCCTATAACAAAATGTTTATGCTTCAGTCGCAGTGACTTTAAAGGTTGTATCATACTTTCGTATCATATCTTTTAAAGATCAAAAATAACGGGGGAAAATGTTTAAAAATACTGTGGGAATTTGTTTACTGTTTTCTCAAAAAGTGGACACCTTTTGGGATTGAAATATCCACAGATGACTTTTACTTTATCTTCCTTGATATTTGTTGCCCCTGAATCTGTATTTCTTTGACAAAAACTAAAGTAAGATATTACCTTTAAGCAACCCCAATATGACCTGTGACCTACATCGTAATGACCCTTGACATAATGACGTACCTGCTGAGTATCCAAGGTTCTGTTGTGGCTGATAAGGCTCTCAGCCATTGCTGCCTGTCGCTAGCCGGGCCGGTGCTGTATTGGCGCCAGGCGTAGTCTCGTGTCGTGCTGTTACCACTGGCCACGCCCATTATGTACACGAAATGCTTGAAGTTTGGAGGTACCCTTAAGAACAAAACAGGTAATTAAAGGACACGATTGACTAAGTCAACAATAACCTAAAAAACGGTTTGAAAAAGAATTTATTTTCTTATTGATTGTCTTACGAGGAAACTGAACGGAGGGTAAATTAAGGTCATATTTATCAAAATGAAGCATTTGACGCAAGCTTATAGCAAAACATTTTTTTTTTTGAAAGAACAAAATGTTGCTTAAAAGTAAAGTCATACAGGAATGGAACTGACCAAACACGCGAGACATGAGTTGATGTGGAAAGGAAATGGAATTTTGAACGATTATGGAGGACATTTTTCTATATTCGTTTATTTCTCTTTATTAAAGAAAATCCATTTTGTTTAACTGCGACTGGAATCGATTTTAAACGTATTTACTTGGTTCCGTATTTCAGGTGATTTGTGAAGAGGCGATTGGCCCTGGATACACAGTCTACGTTGCCATAGGAACAAAGCGCCTCTAGAACTTCCATCTGTAGTAATCTGCCAAAAAAAAGGAAAAAAGAAAAAGAAGAAGACCGAAATGATGGCTTCAATATTGAGGACAAAGGCCGACAAATTTGTCAAGATGACGGGTCCGCAGGTCTTGCTATCACGCTGGCTTACGCGTTGAAACCAAATCAGTAGGCATATCCCAAACGAGTATCTACCGCAGCGGAGAGAGGAGATTTTTCTCAAGTCATTTTCCAATTTTCTTTTTCTCCTGCATATAAACAGCCAGAGCGACGTATTTTCCTTCTGTCAGCAATCTTTACTTCCTATTTCTTCTTTTTGTTTGGTCATTCATCTTTAAATTTGTATAGTTTTTATCAAAGTAGTCAATATATTACACAATTAATTAAACTGCTGTAAACTGCTCATCAACCAAAATAAGGAGACTGAAATAATAATAATTATTAGTTTTATTTATTTGACCATCTAATATATGAATTGCTTGGAGTTAGAAGGGCCTGACGTTTCGATCCTAGCAGGATCTTTCTCAAAGGCCTTTTTTAGCCTTTGAGAAAAATTGTGAGCAGAATCTTTCTCAAAAGCCCTTTTTAAACCTTTGAGAAAGATCCTGCTACGATCGGAACGTCAGGCCCTCCTAAACTCCAAGCACAATATATTATTATTTCATTACTGCCCCATAAATCAAAACATCTAGTATTTCAAGGGCAAAGCATTAAATATTTTTATTTATTGACCATATCGTAAAGGAGGGAGAAATAGAAAATTTTGGGGAATTCCCACTGAATCTCTGAGGTAATAAATACCTTCCTTGATGTGAGCTTGTGTCGTTCCAGCCAATGTCGTTGTATACAGGAATTAACTGCCGAGTGATGTATTTCTGCAGGCAGAAACAACAATCATAATTCGAAATGATTTTCAGAACAGTGGGTTGGTATAACTTTTGTGGCGGTCAAATTTTCAGAAATTAAAATGGTTATTGATCGATGATTTTTTCGTTGGGGATATAGAATTATGCAAATAGTTTATTACTTTTCACCGACGTAAATAAGCATTTCACTAAATGCTTTTTTAGAGCACATAAAAAAAAATCATGCGCTGGCTCAGGTGGGATTCGAACCCACGACCTCCTGTTTACTAGTGCAGATGCTAGCTCGGTGGCCTAGTGGTATGTCATCTGCACTAGTAAGCAGGAGGTCGTGGGTTCGAATCCCACCTGAGCCAGCACGTTATTTTTTCATGGGCTCTCAAAAAACATTTAGTGAAATGATTATTTACGTCGGTGAAGGGTAATTAATTATTTGCATAATTAAAATGGTTGTTTTCATTCAATAATCATGGATTGAAAATTAAACCCGGAACCAACAACAAAAGTCTGTGGTAAAAACTAATACAAAACGGCATTATTAATCATCGAAATAATAAAGCTCGAAATGTTTTTATGTATTTATTTATTTTCTAAAAATATCAAATATTATAAACTAGGGCATTTCAGAGACAAAACAAAATAATCTGCACATTTGTCAATAATATAGACGATAAATTGAACAAACTACGTCAGCTGGCATTCTCCTCATGAATTACATTTGTTTATCATTGAACTCTATTGTTTGCTGTTTTTGTCTTAATTAGTTCTTTTTATTCTCTCGAACTGAATTTTCTGCTATTTGTTTGTTACATTTTCTTTCATTTCTATCGACTTAATGTCAAATTCACACTGAATTTGGAATTCATTAAATCAACGCAGGACAACTCTTTTTATACATTTCATGACCTAAAAGATATACCAACGACCAACGGATGATAGTTTCATCCGTGAGTATCGTCAACTGCATGCAGAAGTGTCAAAATCAACACAATTATGTAGTCTCAAACCACACACTCATAAGCCTACCTTCAGATTACCAAAAGCAGACGTAAAACTCAACATCCGGGACACGTATCCAAGTATCTCCAAGGTAACCTTCCAGGGAACATATTCCCTCTCTTTAGTCAGGTACCGGGTGAGATTCAGTGCGGTGGTGATGCTGAGGCGACCGGCGGTGGCCAGATGGAAAGCATCGTCGATCAGCATGGCACGGTCAGCCGCGCTGATTACCTAAAACAAAAAAAGGCGGGAAAAGAAGCGCAAACGCCAATACCGTCTGGTCAATGTATGTCATCGTACATTCAGTTTATTGCGTGCAGGCAGAATCTATGATTGAAAAATATTTGGGTATCGGATCTCCCATCGTTTTAATCTATTTTTTTCTCCATCTCCTTTTTTTTTAAAGACATTTAATAGCAATTTATTGGTTGTTCGTTTTGATGTTTTTTAGTGGCATTTCCGGTGATAAGCGAGGATTGTATAATGGATTTCCGGTAGTATATCACTCGCCACTACTGATGGGAAACATGGACAATGTTCACATAGCTATGTAGCTGGGATCAGTAGGGGGTAAAAACATCTTTATGTTTAGCTCCGGTCTGGAATTGTACAGTTCATACTACAATCCTTCAGTGAAATGCGGAGCTTACCAAAATGCTATCAAACTATATACTATTTGTCAATATTTTAGCCTTCGACAGATCCTGCTATAGGATCGAAACGCGTCAGGCCCTCCTAACTCCAAGCAAAATGCTATCACATTAGGTAAAATCCCCAAACTTCCTGCTTGAATCGAAACGTAAGGCCCTTCTAACGCCAAGCAAAAAAAAAACTCCATAAAACAAAACCAAACAAACTAAACAAATAAAAAAACCTAATATAATATTAGGTGGCATCAACCTTAATCAAACAAAAAAATCAAGCCAATTCAACTTATAGGAACAAAAACATCATTATTCGCTCTTTTTAGAAGGTATGGTGTTAAACCAATCAATTTTTGATCAATATTTGATGATTATTTGGTTGGATGGAATTTTGACAGAATTTAATGAAGTTAACTTTCCTTAAACGAGTAAAAAAAAAATTCCGCCTGAAATTGTGTATTTATCCAGAAATTAGTCAAACAACGACAGAAAATCTTTTTGATCTTTTAAAAGATCAAAAATAAAAGAGAAAAGACTTAAGAAATACGGTGGCTGTTTTTCACTGTTTTCTAAAAAAGTGGGCACCGTATGGGACTGAAATTTTCACAGATGACTGTTACTGTATCTGTCTTGATTTGTGTGCACATGAATCTGTATTTCTTTGATAAAAACCAAAGTATGATACTACCTTTAACTGGCCTTTATAACGAGTCAAGACGAACACACAATCGAACTAAGTGAAATAATTATTCGACATCTATAAACCCCTAAAAGACGATCACGTGACGGCAACCAGAGTGACAATACCTTACCTTACCAAACAGTACCTTACAACCACTCACACACAAACAAACAGATATACAGACACATCGACGGAGTCAAGGACAGGCCACTGGTATGTACAAACCAGCCTAGCATCCGGATTCATTAGTTAAAACACCAAACCGTACCTCGTGATTCTCAAGTAGCTGCCTGATGATTAAATTCCAGTTGGTCTCGTCGTAGTTCGTACGGAAGAATCCGGTCCGTCTCCGGTTGGCCACGATCCACTGACCGGATCCAATATCTGGTGTCTTCAACGATCCTAAATAAAAAACCAATCATCCAAAATTCTAGGAATACTTCCGGTGGTGGATTTTTTTGTCTGTTAATTATTTTTGGTAACAAAATTTACGACTGGTATGATGGGACAAGGACGAACGGTGTTCAATGAGAGTGGAAATGTGTTGGATGAAATGCCACTCCGGATGTTGCTGTAATTCTTCTTGGTGCGTCCTTCAAATTTTTTCCCCGTTTTGCTGTTTTACTTCATGTCTTGGATTCCACACTTTAAATCAACGGGGGAAGTTCATCTGAAACACGGTCACCACGGGCCGATCACATCTCTAGAGAGATATGGGCAGGCGCGGTTCTACGGGGGGGCTAGGGGGGGCTGTAGCCCCCCCAAAATGTTGTCTAGCCCCCCCCCCCCCCCCCCCCCAAAAAAAATGCAAGGGAAAAACAAAATTCTTGAAAATACTGGATTTTTTCAGTTATTAAGCGCCAATTACATAAAAACGCGTTCTGTGGGCTATAATGTGCATGTTTTTCGACCCCTAATAAGACATAGCAGAAGCAAGTGTTAGAAGAACCCAAAATATTGGGTCTTCTAGCCCCCCAAAAAAATAATGGCTCTTCTAGCCCCCCAAAAATTTTGGCTCTAGAACCGCGCCTGGATATGGGCCTTTACGAAACTAGGATATAGGCTTGGGGTGCAGACCAGTAAATAGGTCCAAATCAGTCAGCGGAGCTCATTAATATTTTGTATACCCTCAAAATGTTTTTAATAATAGCATTTGCTGAGGCCTACACGCAAAGTCTTGTAAAGGAAATGGATGGAACCCGGTCAACAGAGTTTGGACTTTCAGTTTTGAGCTGCTTGGGTGAAATCAGGCCCCAAAATCGCGCTACTTGGGCATGTAATGGAAGGGTAAATTTTTTTTAGTCTGGCACCAGTCAACATGGCCGTTTTCATGGTATTTTTCTTTGGATGGATTTTTCTCAAAAAGTCATTGGTTACCCAATAGAAAATTGAAAAGAAAATGCAAATTGAAGATTTCAGCTATATTTTGCTGTATGGCTCGATTCCCTGAGAAACTTCTGAGTATTTGTAATATATTTTTGAAATTTGCCATTTTGCATGGGAGCATAATTATTTACTGGTCTGCACCCTTGGGACTTATTTCACTACCGTCATTAATTTCAAGCCCACAAAATTAAAACGAAGGGATTGGGCCACATGATGAAGCTGGGGAAAGGCTCCAGCTTCACCATGTATATCTCAAGCCCTTCATTTCATCATAGGAAACAAAATGGCAGTAGAAAAACAAATGCCAAGCCTAGCCTCAAGCCCCATTTCGTTATGGCCCCGTAGAGTCTTCTACGAAGTTGTAGAAGAAAGGCTGGAAAAGGGTCCTACCTGATGCCTGACTGAGTATGTACATCTCAGGAGTAGTGATTTGCCCCGCGTATGAATATAGTACTGGTATGTTCCATTGATACCTATGACAAAAGAACAGAACAACTTTAATTAGTCGTTAAATTCTTTAATTGAAATATTCCATAATGACGGTTCACAGTGTGACGTTTCATACGGGTGTTCTCTGAGGACACACTAATCCGGAATGTGGGTACAATTCTTAATTATTTCATTGGCTGGAACAAATTTAAGTAAAAGACCGCCATTGGTTACTCGAGAGGGCGCTATAGACCTTTCTTTTGTTTACAAACACTGGTTGGCAAGGCATGGGCGGCCAAATGCTACACATTATTTCGTCTTCTTGACAGACGGCGTGACCAACTTCAACGTTTTTGTAAACTTTCCATACAATGTGCAAAATACATACCAGCATTGCTTGTGGTGTTTCCATTACATTCAGCAATATCTTTCAATGTTTATGAAATGTTGTGTACAAATTGTGGTTATGATTTTTTATGCCTGGCTTTGATGGCTCACCATAGTTTCCGCCATGCTGGTTGGCAAAAACTCGGTCTGTGACGTTGCAAATGAAAGGTCTATATACTTGGTAAAATCAAAATCAATCTCATTGATTATAATTGAGTAAAATAATGCTACTATATTTTGAGGAATGAACTTGTACGTCTTTGAGTTTCATGCCAGTATTCAATGAACTAAACAGTAATCCGAGCACACGATTTTGAATGGCGCCCTCTGTTGATTAAAACATGAAACTGCGGTGGTGTTTATCGATATAAAATGCACTACAACTCTGGCTTGGTGCATGCTCGATTTATTCCTGAAAGAAACACGGAGTTGGAAGAATATTCGGCATGGACAACATGTCCCGGATTTCCCCACCGGTCTTTTGCTCATGATTAGCTTTCCAGCTTTCCAGAATTCAATAAAAGATGATTGGCGGTGTATAAAATAACACACTAACACCATCACAGTTTCCTTTTTAATCAAAAGAGGGCGCCACTCAAAACCGTGTGCTCGAATTAGTGTATGTGATGCATTATTTAAGATTGTAAAGATAATGAAGGTATATTTTTGTTGCTGAATAAATGCAGCTCAATCTGCATTAATTCCCGCCAAATATTGGACATCTTACCCGTAAGGAGAGGACGGCAAACCTTTGGCGGCGTCCGGGTGCAAGAAAAATGGCGCCTGTGACATCTCGACAGTTCTCGTTTCGTAGTCACGTGTCAGTGTGATCACGGGGTAGCCCATCTGATTAATCCACGGGTTCATGAAATCCGTGATGTTCAATTCAATACCTTCTCTGTTCAGGGTCTAAAAAAACCCAACAAATTGTAAACAAAAGTAAACTGTTTTGTAATTATAAAATCTTCAAATTTTTCAGTTATTTTATTATTTGTCCCACAAGAATAAATAAATGTGAGGGACATTTCATAGACTAAACTTACTTCTGAAAGTGCATCCCATAGATTGCTGGCCTTGGCATTTGTGTAAGCTCGGTTCTCCAGGAAAGACTGTGAAAATACGAAGAAAATGCTTGTTATTTACAAATCTTTCACTCGCAATATTTTGTGGAAAATTATGAAATTCATTTTAGATAATAATTTTTGTGATACACTCACTGTAAGTCCCCTTTGAAACAGCTCCGGTCCCAGTATATACCGAAGCATCCGGAGCACCGCCTCACTCTATAGAATTAAAATAAAGAAAGAAGTTTATTCAAAATGGCGCATTCTTAATCAAACACACAGACACACCCATGTTTGTTTTTACAAACCTTATGTGGATTTCCTTTGTTCTCATGTAATGACCAAAATGGACAACTTCAAACCATTGATATTTAAACTGTACCCATTTTGTCATGATGACATTTGGACCGAATATCCCTTGAATGATAAACTTCAATTTGCGACAAATAAAGACACATTGAAAATATCTCCTTTTGATATTTTCGTTGGCATCAAAACATTATGTGGACGTGTACGAGTCCTCATAACGTCTTGGGATCCTGCATTATGTGGACGTCCTTTGTCATGAGGTCCACAGTGTGTATGCTACACAGGTACACAAGTGCAAATTAATTTTGATTTTAAATTGTAGGAAAAGTAAAATGAAAATAACAACTGGGCATCAACATGCGAATCCTTTTATCATGCCTCGTCAATTATTCCATATGACTGCCGGAAATTCCTGCTCTTTGACAAAACTTTTTTCGGTGAAGGACGAAACCAATGTAGGCCTCTATGTGATGATAACTGGTGCCTTGTGGGGACCGAGCATAATTGGTTCAATATGTCTCAACAGGGAAATTCTACAGGTGCATAGGTCTCTACAAGATTTGCACGAAACAGATATTTTGGAATCAACTAAAAAAAAGGAATTTCAGAGGTACACTTTTCAGACGTGGCAAAGAGAAGCATTTCATATAAGGGACGTTCGCTAGAAATTTCAACCCAGGAAAGTGATTCTGGTTCAAATGGGAGCGATTTCAATTCTGCTCTTCGGAGAGTGTTCATTAAGTACACTAGGGCAAAACCAAGTCTCCATAAGGATACAAATTACCGTACGGTATATGAGTACATGTTCGTATTGAATGTTTTTGATTTCAGTGATTGCATCCCATAGTTTGAGGAGCTATATTGGTTGTCCAAAACTCGGACTGCGACGTTGCAAAGGAAAAACCAATACCTTGTAGTAGCTGGTCAGGTCAAAGTTGTTGTATATAGAGCTTATGTCGTGGATGTCCCGCTGAACTGCGTGTGAGGTGGGCAGGGCATCCAGTACCATCACCCGGAGGAACTCCTCACCAGCAAGACTCAACTCGTCCATCTGATAGGGAAATTATCACGACATGGACCATGAGGGAAACTCACAAACTATGGTATATCATGGTATGGGCCATGAAGAAACTCCACACTATGGTTTATCATGGTATGGGCCATGAGGAAACTTAGAAACTATAGTATATCATTGCGTGGGCCATGAGGAAACTTATAAACTATGGTATATCATGGTATGGACCATGAGGGCAACTCATAAACTATGGTATATCATGGTATGGGCTCTGGGCAAGACGTGCCATACACCACGCAGTACCACACACGATTAATACTAATGGTGAAACTTTAAGGAAAATACCATGGGCATAAAAATACATTTTACCTGTTGTGATATATTAAGGAAACAAAGGTCCAATACCACGGGTTTATAACCACGCATATGATAGAAAAACATGGTATTATTAGCAAATGTTATGCTATGCTAAGACAGTAAATAGACATACGAGGAACATAAGTTCCCTTTAACTACTATAACAAAATACCATGCCAAGTGTTTACAAACCACGGGATTCCATGGTGTCACTAAACTGGGCTAAACTTATCCAATGGGATGAACCATGGTAATCCATGGGATTTTCCCATGGTGTTTTCCCAACCTGGAAGTTCTCTGCGTTCCTCACCATTTTTGTCTCCGGGTAGATATGATCTAGAGCCAGGTGTGCCAACAGATTGGCAAAGCTCTCCTTCAACCACAGCTCTCCCCAGTACTCCTGAGTGACCAGATTACTGTACCACTGCGGAAATAGAAGAAGATGCTAGTGGTTACCAACTAACATTCCACATAATGTGAATAGCTCGCAACTGGTACGCTGCTAATATGTTTTTCTAAGCAATATTCCTCTCTATGGACCAAATTTATTTCATCAAGTTGCTGAGCAGCTGGGTGATTCTTATGCTTAGCGCGAATCCGCCGGGAACCAGTTACTAGCAATGCATATTACGTAAAATTTTGGTTGGTAGCTCGAACGTTTTAAGTAAGCAAAATGGTTCTGTGCTCAGCAACTCTACAGAATTCGGGTGATTCCATAAAAGTGCGCCGCCAAGAGTTTGCAACGCGTTGGCCGATAACAACCAATATTCACGACATTTGTCGACAAAATGCGCATCTGGAAAGGGTCGACAGATGCCACGCATTGCAAACTGATGGTGGCGCACTATTTGGAATTTTCCGAATTGGCTCTTGGCAGCCATAGGTTAAGCGCATTGTCCATTTGAGAATTTGGATACCAACATGACCAATGTATTACGGGAGATTTGGCAGCAACAGGGCCCATACCTGATGGGCAATTTCGTGAGCTATGACGGTAGCCACCACTTGGCTTTTCTTGGTGGGCGCCTCCTTCTGGTCGAGTAGCATGAAGGACTCGCGGAAGATGAGCAGACCCCAGTTCTCCATCCCACCTGGTATGGTCTCCGGCAGTGCTATCATATCTTAACGTACAAAGACACAACACGGTGTGGTGATGACGCAATGTACGGTGATGTTGAAGAGACACGGGATCGAATTATTGCCTCATATAAAACTATTATAAGTATAACTTCAAGTCTGCAGTATAGGTATGACTTATACCATACTCCAATGGGGATTTCAATGTATGAACAAAGACAAATCTTCCCGCTAATATTAAAGGAACGGGTTTCACCAAGTTATCAGAGGGGTAACTGCGTACAAGTTTGCAGGATAATGGAAAGTCCAGCAGTAAGGCTTCCAACACTATTTTGCAAAAAAGAAGGGTAGTGAATTTTGGGTCGAGCCTTATAGCCTCTGTCACTGGCATCTTCATTTGGTACACGAATAAACGTCTTTTTGCGTTGAAAAAAAATGGCTTTTGAAACTACCGCATAGGCCTACTTTGAGTATAATTTGACGTCCTAGTCGGTACAACAACATAATAATAATAATAATAATAATAAAGCATTTTTATAGCGCATTTTCCATAAATATGTTCAAATGCGCTGAATACAATACATAGGGCCTAATACAGTAATACTTAACATTGACATATTACATAAAATGACAGGATACAATTAACTACGAAGAGAACAACCAACCATCGTTAGACAGACTTTCGAAGTAGCAAAACGTCATCCTCAAGCTTACCCAACTTCGGCAAGGGGTAATCCAGACCGCTGTACTTCTCCAGAAACTTGAATGCGTTGGTACCGTACTCCAAAGCGAAGGCTGTATCGTTGAACACCTCTTCCCGAGCCCATACGCTGAACTGTTGAAATTAATGAAATATGCAATGAGGGAGAAATAATGGTGGCAGAGGTGGGATAAGGTTCGAGTGATGACCAACACCATACTCCCCATAATTATGCACAAATCCATTTCCATTTTAATAGATTGATAGTTTGGGTTCGATGAACATTAACTGAGAAGATACAGTATTTTCCTTGTTTCAAATTCGAAAGATTTGCAAAATTACGAAAGCTCAGCAACCAAAGAGGATTCGCAAATGTCCTCGTGCAGTAACCACACAAAATGTATTCTTCACTTTGAAAGTTGACTTTTTCACATAATTATCTCCAGAAAAAAAGATAATTCGAGTTTTTTTGTATGGACAAACCATTCGTTCTACAGTGTTTGACATTCATGACGTCATCGATAACATCGAATTTGACCTTTTTACATACACTCATTAAAAAGGAATTATAGAGACAACAACATGGTATAGAATTAAAAAATGTTTATCGTACGACTGTATTGTCCACAATCCGCGTCTCCCGCCAAAAGTCGCACACCACGAAGGCCACGAGGTAGGTGGACATCTTGGGCGTGGTCTGGAAGTGGGTGGCGTTCCAGCCATCCTCCCTAGTCTCCCGTCGAGCGTGTGGCATGTTGGACAGGGCCCGATAGGGGGCCGGGTGGATGATGGTGATGGTGTAGTTGGCCTTGAAGGCAGGCTCGTCGAAGCAGGGAAAGACGCCTCGGGCTCCATTCGGTGAAAGGAAAGAGGCAACGATGTATCTACGGAAGAAAGAAGAAGACATTATAAGAACATTAATTCATCAACACTGCATGGTTTGAGATCTTGCAACTGAAACATGAAAGAAAATGGCATATACAATGGATACCTACACATCGAGGTGATAATTTCAAGGCAAACACACTTGCTTGAAGATGTTGCTTGAAATACAAGCGATTCCAAGTAGTGCGCCACCAAGAGTTTACAATGCGTTGGCCAATCACAATACACGGGTTTACACTTCGAAAAAAGCGCATGCGTGATAGCCTCGTTTTGAAGTCGCGATCAAAACCGCCGAAGTGTAAACCCGTGTATTTTCTTCGACAATGGACGGGTTTACACTTCGAAAAGTGCGCATGCGTGGAAGTGCCTCGTTTTGAAGTTGCGATCAAAATCTAAGATGGCTGCCATGGTGTAAACCCGTGTATTCACGTTTTTTGTCGGCCCAATTAATGCGCGTCTGGAAAGGTTCAACCGATTCCGTGCATTGTGATTGGCCAACGTGTTGCAAGCTCTTGGAGGCGCACTATTGTAAATCGCCTGTATTAGTTTTACAACAAACGTTTTAAAAATATTTAAGGACACATCCCGGACTCCGTAAATTAACAAATACTGACACGTTCAAAGACAAGTGGCTCTTAAAGTCTAGAGATTTCTATTAAGTTTTCTTGACTGCAAGCAGCGGCTGGGAAAGCTGGTTCGGCTGGATCAGTTTCATGGCAGGTATAAATTGGAACAAAGGAGTAAAATTGGGCCAAATCCAGGTAGAACCTTACTGCTAATAAGCCACCAACTGCGCATTGCACGTGCGAAAATTTTAGAAATCAGCACGAGGTCAAAAATACAAAACAAGAAGTTCTTTGAAGTGGGGACGACAGCAATTTCCACTTTTATAAAAGGCAAATTCGAGAACATCTTATTAAATTTGTGGAAACAACAGGGATCTGGAGCAATGGTTACGCCCGATTCCGAGTAGGCGTATACGGTGCATGTCCTAGGGGCGTTTACGAAACGGAGGCTTAGGCTCAGGCTCAGGCTCAGGCTCAGGCTCCAGCTCTGACATCCATATGATGAACATATAGACCTAGGTTGTGGTTTTTCATTGAAGCTGAAACTCTGTTTTCCTTTTCAAACCAGAGAATCTACTTCCGAACCGCAGCCAAATGCCTCTATTCTGATATCAGTTATTTCAGAATGGATTCACGAAATGGAGCCGGAGCCTGAGACGGAGCCTGAGCTTCCGTTTTGTAAACGCTTTTATAAATAGACGCCCTGTGATTATTCTCAAACATGCAGCGCGCCCTCTTTGGTCGAGCTTGCACATTCGGATCCCTTATCGACAGAATGTCGAGTACATTCGGTGAAGGGGAAAAACGCGCCAAATAAAATATTATCGTCTGCCAGCGGTTGCGAAGCTTTTAATGATGAGTACGTTTCGACAGTGTGTTTTACGCATATATCCGTGCCAATGCTTAGGCCTAGGCTTTTCAATGAAAATTCTTCGAGTAATGTTAGATTATCATTTCTCAAACAGGCAAAAACATTTCTTTTTTTAACGTTTGTGTTCTGTTTAGTAATTATAATTCTGTGCATTAGAAAAGAAGCATGTAAATCAATACTGCCATATTCATATTTCAGCATTCTGTAAAATGCCATAAATGATTTAAGGAAGTCATAATTCAAACGGAAATATTCTATTTATCTGAAATATGCGAAATATTTCACCCTAATAGACGGACAGATTCCGTGCTTTTCTGAATCAAATTTCAAATCTGTTGTACGAACGAATTAAAATAAAACTGAACAAAGAATCTGAACGCGTAGGTCTATACCCCCTTTAAATATGCTACTGTATCTTTTTTCATCTCTAATAAATTCCATATTAAAATATATAATAAGAGGCGAATTACGAAAGCTAAAAATACCTCGCATACTACCAAAATAAAAGCTGAAAATATAATTTGTTTTTGCAAACTCCAAGTTGGTAAAAAACTCGCTCCCAAGGCGGCCCTAATATTTTACGATTGTCGCCTTGATTTGGCCCAATTGTAAGGCGGGGGAGAGCGCCGTGTACTCGGTAGGGGGTGTGCAGAAATATGCACAGCCGTCACATCGGCGTACGCGTCGTTTCTGAAGGTACAACAGCCATACCTCGTGTGAGCAAAACAACAAAAATCCATCTCAATTCACCTGAAACCACCTGCTCTATTAAGATCGCACTGCACCCTTCGGCGCGGTTGATAGCTCCAAGGTGTAAATTACACCCATCCTAATATCTATACCCGTTATTAAAGTTACCGGGGCAATTACAGCAGACAAATTGGAAATTTAAAGGATTTCTGTATAGTGTCTTGAATTTCCAATCCTTTCATTGCGTTTCGAGGTTCATTGAAATAGGCTTTATTATTGTGGGTAGGAGGCAAAGGCTTAAAAAAAATAGACGGCTGACGAAATGAATTTAAAACCGAGTCAAATTTCTTTGATGATATTAAAGCTTGATATTAAAGTTATAATGCATTGGTGAAGATCACAGAGCAGCACTCACACTTTGTACATGAAATGATAAACCTGTGAAAATTTGAGCTCACTTGGACATTTGAGTCATGAGAAAATAGCCAAAATCCGACTAACATAAAGAATGGTTACTACCCCGAGATCAAAACTGTTTTCTGTCATTGTTTTACTAATTTCTGGATAAATACTCCATTTCAGGCGGAAATATCTTAAAGGTATGTTTCTACAGCACCATCTTTATACCATGAAAGTTACACGTAAATCTGTGAACATTTCTGTTTGGGAACACCCCAACAAACAAACAAACAAACAAACAAACACCCCTCCAAATACCACCAGCAAACAAGAGAACAACAAAAATTACAATAAATCTTAAACGCAAATAAATTAAGCTATTAACTGGCTCAGTGAAATATGCAGGACTCGAGCAGTTAACACGGATGCATTATTTTCAATTCGAGTAAAATTTTCAAATCGAACAAAGAGAGAAAAAAAAAACTGCTGACATTTACATCGTGATGATTTTTTCAGGTCATGGGAATGGACGTCCTGCCCGATGGCCGTCCTTGAAACAAGACTAGAGGGGGTCCACGGGTTGTTCAGGGTACACAACCTCCCGCACAGCCGGAGACGAGTGGCCGCATTCTATAGACTCTTTCAGTCACAAAACTAAGTCATTATTGGTCATAAAAAGACAATAAGCACAATGTCTCGTGAAAGTATTCGGAAAATGGCCGACGCTTCAGTTCTGAAAACAAACAATAGGCAGATATGAACTTAAGTCAAGTTTAGTTTTAACTGGCATTCGTCTGAGATTGTGTCAACGTCCGGAGTGAAAACAAAAACGCGGTCAAAACTCGATCCATTGGCCTTTTCCAAACTCGACTCCGGCTCCAGCTCCGACTCCGGATCCAGCTAATGCATCTATTCTGAAATAATGGTATCAAAATAGAGGCTTTTGGCTGCGGTTCGGAAGTAGATCCTCTGGTTTGAAAAGGAAAACGAGCTCCAGCTTCAATGAAAAACCACAACCTTTATTTTCAGCGTATGGATGACAGAGACGAAGCCGGAGCCTGAGCCAGAGCCGAGGTTTGGAAAAGGCCATCGGATCCTATAGCTCTATGCTCCAACAAAGAAACAAGGAAGACATATAGAAACAACATGGAACACTGTGTTCAAGATAATATAGTCTACGTAAGTAACAGTCAAACTTTCACCAACTGTCATTCTCCATTATGAGTGGACATCAAGAAGTGGTCCTCAAAATAAGAACAAAACTTATCAATATCTTCAACCTTCAGCAACGATTCTTGTGGTCGATTTCACCAAGCACAAAGATCAATCTTTAATCATGAACTAATCTTAATTGCTAAGCAAAGTGTGATGTAACAATACAAATCATTATTGTGATACTGACAACTCATCTTGGGATTAATCTTAAAGTTTCATGAAATCCAGGTCAGGAGTCGTATACCTGATGGTTATAGAGCAATATTTATTGGGCAATGTGGTGAGGGACCTGACCACAAAAACTGCTCCCAAATCGAATAAAGTAACCACAGACGAGTTTGAGCCAATGATAAGTTACCACAGACGAGTTTGAGCCAATGGCAAACAGAAATCATGGGCTAGAAGAGTGACACGATCATGTCAGAAAGGAGGACGACCAACTAAATGATGTTTTAAAAGTGTCACTGTAAGGCAGCTATACGCTTATAGACAAGGAGCATGGACCATGAACAAATTAGAGTTCTCAACTCCGACTACATCTAAGGTCTGACTTAAGAAATTGATGGAGCAGACCTCAGGGAACATTTCTAGGTACTATGTGACCTCAAATTGTGGTAGCACTTTTGTGAAATATCCTAAAAATTATTACAATATTTCAAACAAACAAAAAGATTATAAAGATACAAAAAGAAATCAAACAAATAGGTTTAAGCTCTTGCTTTTGACTTATTTTGTTTTAATGTTATTTCTCTGTGAATGGATTATGAATTATATAATCACACAATCATTCACCGAAATACATATCAAGGACTTGGTTGGTCAGAAAATACGACCACGCCCCTTTTTCAGTTGCATTGTGGGAAAGTGAATCTTGTCTTTTGTTGCTCCTCAAACGATACCACATTTTCTCAAAAGTGATACCACAATTTGAAGCCACATGCTACCTATAGCAAAGCTGTTAATGGTATAAACTTCCATTTTATGAAGTCAAACCTTAGATGTAGTGGGTGTTGAGCTAACACATGAATAAGAGGGTTTTCAGAACTTTGCTCCTTGACGGGGTAAGACACACTAACGCAAGGAAACATAGTACAACGCCACAAAACACAACAAATGTTTATGAAAATGTGCAGGGCCTACTGTAAACACGAAGCCCTACGATCGATCGTAACTCCAGGTACGAAGGATAGTCGTATCCTATACGTAGGGCTGCAATGCATCTTTAGTCCTACGATTGATAGTAAGTTACGATGAGTTTGGTGAAATCGCCATTGAGTTGAACACGATGTTTCTGAATAATTATGTGACACATGTTTGTTGTGTAAGGGTAGGGTAGGGGTGTATGTTCGACCTCTCCCTCCCTTACAAGAAAAAAAAGGGCAACCCAAACCTATCGGGCAGAATCTGGTTTAAATTATGGGGCGGGCTTGACAACTTAACAAAGGAAATTTACAACAAATTAAACTCCATACCAAATCCACACCATAATACCGAGGGTGCCTCTCCAAAAATCTCCCCTTAAAGAAAAACCCCTTACAACTCACGTGGGAAAAATTATGAAATTTCCCAGTGGCAGTCTAGAAATTGGAAGTACTCGAACTTCTTTTTTGTCACCCGCGCACAAACACACACACAAACTAATTTTTAAAAACCTTCTTTTCAATAATTTATTGACTGGTTCCTTGACAAGTCTGACAAGCCACAGTCAATGTTTTTCACCTCTGTGTGCCGTGGGGGTGGAAAGCTTAAATCTAACGGAGCAAGGAACTTTTTAACTTGATTCCATCTAGCAACACCTTCCAAAATCTACCACCACGACTTCAAACTCGATTTAGTCCTTGGGCGGTATTATACAGGTATGTACCGTCAACCACCATAACAATTTAATCCCGTACCTACCCCAAAGGCGCTCAAAAAATAATATCAAACGCCGATTTGACAACACGCAGGTACATGTTAGTGGCACAGCGGGGGGAAATAATGCCACTGGCAGGAATTTGTTAGACATGAACGCGGGGTGACAGTAATTTTATACGGCCCGTCAGCTGTGAAAACACGCTCCCGTTAGCTCGGAGCAGGAAACAGAAGTTAATCGTCCCCGGAGCGGTCAAAAGACAATATTATTTTACAAATCGGTTCGATCGGCCAATCGGACGTGCCGTCATTTACGCCGGGGAGACCGCGATTGGCGAACTGCATGCAGGCCTGGTCGTATATTGTGAGGGTTTCGATGTACGGGAACAGGTTTCAAACGGAGGGGAGGGTTTTCTCACGACGGTCGAGGAAGTGACATTCTCGGTATATGTCAGACGTCAATAATCGTCTTTCAACAGCGATCAGGGTGACACATTCATAGTCACAGACACTCGGCAAATACATACACGGTGCAATAACAAAGTTCGTGAGAAGAATTTGAAGGCATGCATTTTCTACACAATTACACAAAATTGACGAAAAGTTGGACATACATGCAAGCAGATACAATATTTGTCAAAACGAGAGCCGTTTATTAGTGGTGAATTCTTGGACTAAGCTTGGGCATTTTTTACCACAATTTTTGATGCATTTCAGCTGAAATTAGCCTCCAAATTTGGCACAGCAGTTGACATTTCCTTACATGTAACTGACTTGTTTTTTAGAGAGCACATTCTGCCATCGACATAACATCACCTAGTTGTTCTCGGAAGTGAGTCCCTCGAGCCATTTTTGAAATTCATTCGCCCTCCAAACCCAGCGAATTATGGGCCCAGTTCTCGCCCGACGCCTTCGGTGTCGCTGTCAGCCTTCAACCGTTCGACCCCGTTCTCGGAAAGAGGAAGAGGAATAAAAAGCCGCAGACTTCGTCTTCTTCCCCGCTTAAACTTGTCACGGCTCTCACGGTCCAGGCCGTCAACCGTGCGTGGGCAATAATTATTCCCCCAGCTAGATCCGCAGAGCCAGAGACCCCATCAAAAAAAACCTGAATTGGGGAGGGAATAATTAACAGTTCTCCGGATTCATCGATTTTTGTGGGTTTTTTTTTCAGCAGGAGCCAACTCAGCAACTTACCCCACCTGTATTTTTCTGCGAATGAACCATGCCGTTTGTCATTGGACTTATTCCTCCTCAGGACATACCATTATAATTTAAAGTCTGACAGCACCTGGGGATTCGATCCGCACATCGGAACAGATGAATATATCCTCTTCCCATTCCCCCTCCTTCATTCCCCCACCCCCTCCTGCTCTCAATTGCTCGGTCAATACCCTCGGGGATTGCAGAGGGATATTTTTAGCAGCGCGTGTGGCTTGTTCCATTGGATCATTATGTTCTTGGAAATTTCATTATTAAACAAAAGCCTCATTTCAACTGTAATAATGTAAAGTTCTTTGAAGTACCCTCAATGGGTGCTTAATGAGACATTTTCCATAGGGCATGCAGAAAATGTTACTTTACCTATTTCTAAACATCCTCCAAACTAATGAACTTGAATTTGATGTATGATCACATTGAAAGCATTCTCTGTCTTTTATTGAAATAATGGACGGTAAAGAATGTCTTTAGAATGTAGCTGGTACCTTAGGGAGACATCAACATGTTCACTTTCAGATGCTATAATACCTGTCTCCCAAATACCGTATTAATTAAGGATAATTATGTTTACATCTACCCAACGGAGGATCATAATGATACCATTTCTTTCCCTTTGTTACAAAAGTATCTAATTGCTCTGTTGAGGTCGAGAATGTTGTCTTAAAACTGTTGACATAATTTGCATACCTCTAGGTAAATTAGACATTACATAACAATCCCAAAGAACCCGGATGAGTGAGTGAACGAGATAATTAGTAAGAAAAGAATGTTGATGTCGACGGCACTGACATCACCGAGCCGCCATATTAGAAGTATATAAGACGATTACGAAACAGCGCAATGATATTAAAACGACAAAACATTGGCCAATGAACAACCTTCTTTTTATATTTCACGGAGGGCGCCCTTTTTGTACAATGTCAATGGATACGTTCGTTTTATTAAGCTTCCACGAGTCGACACCAGTCAACCTCGTCCCCATACACACCGTCTTGCTTACACGACCATTCCCAGGTCAGGGCTGTCCGAGCAAGCTGAACGAAGGCACATTTTTATACAACCACAATTTGGGTATTAGGGTATTGGAGTATTAGACAGGTTATAGCGCCTGAAAGTTAATATTTTTATTTGGAAGAAATCGGTCATCAGGGAGGCATTTCGATGCCTCCTTACCTTTTTAAAGACGTTATTTGGTTTAATATACAACACAGACAATTAATGCTCTCAAAGCGAACATAAATTATGTCAACTTCAAGTTCATTGCTTTGGAGAATGTTTAAAAATAGGTTACCCTAAGTAATGTTTCTTGGCAAATGGCTAAAAACGGCTTTTTACATACTCATAGTTGAATGCAATGTATGCAAGATACAGAGCCACGGTGATTACAGATTGTTTGTAATATTGAAAGGATATTGCCATTAGAACTGCGTAGCTTGAGGTGCGTTTTACATTAGGTACATGATTTATCCCTGCGGACATGGCCTTGCTCCCTGACCGTACAAACACAGTTGCATCGCTGGCAAAAAGAAAAATAACCCCTGCATTAAGTCTTAAGTCTTGATTTTTACCCGCCGTACAGAGATTTTTGTGCTATTTCAGTCAACAAAGTCGAAATCGTAGGACCTAAAATGTATGTATGTTTTCTTTGCACCAACCGTCGTACGTTAGCATAACAAGAAATGTCAAAAAATTGCCTTTTCTTCGAGTTGGCTGTTATCGAAGGCATCTCTGGCATATGCAGACAAGCAAAGTGAAATCTTGGAAGGTTCGTTCCCTTGGCGATTTGAAATAGCCTTAGATGGACACGACTTCTCACACATCATTTTCGTCTTTAAAAATCAGTATATAAATTATACAGGAAAGGTGATTACAGCTGACGGCCAGCGCGTTAACTTGTTGGTGCATGGGGCGGTTGCTCGCCTAGTTGGCAGGTTGACAGTGGATTGGCTGGCTGGTGGATTGGGCCTGTTGGTTGATAACAATTTGGTTTGCTGTTTAGTTGTCTGGTTAGAGGAGTAGGCTGGTATATCATTGGCTAATTGGTTAGCTGCTTGACCAGTTAACTGCTTGGTTAGTTGACCTATTGGTGGACTGATGTTGGCCGTTTGGTTGGCTAAAGACTGGCTTGTAAGTCCATTTACGTGTTGGTTGGCCGCGTAATTACCTAGTTGGTAAGTGATTAGTTAACCGTTTGGCCGGTTGGTTGGCCGGGGATCTAGCTAGTGAGTTAGTTGGCTGATAAGTTAGTCCATTTACTTCTTGGTTGGCCGCTCAGTTACCCTTCTAGTTAATGATTGGTTAAGCGATTGGCCGGTTGGTTGGCCGTTTGGTTGGCATGTAGGGGAGTTGGCTGGTAAGTTAGTCCATATACTTCTTGGTTGGCCGGTCAGTTGCCCTATTGGTTGATGATTGGTTAGGCGATTGGCCGGTTGGTTGGCCGTTTTATTGGCTTGTTAGTTTGCTGACAAGTACTTAGTCCATTTACTTCTTGGTTGGCGGCTTAGGTGATTAGTGATTGATTAGCCGCTTGTTTGGCTTGTTAAGAGGTAACATTATGTATTGATGGGTAAATAAATAAATAAGGCGTCAAAGAGACGTTCTTAATATATACCAAAAACATGGACAGAATTATCCCTGAAACACTTTGTTTTAACCTAGAAGAAAACTAAAGCATGGAATGCATCAGTACATCAGTACAGATCAAAATGTTCCAATAGTGCATGGCACACCACCTAATACCCACGACTGCACGACTGGGGACCTCTCCAACTAAAACCTTTTACCATCCCAGCCCAGGGGAAGGTTTTTTAATTAGGCTTCATGAAGCCACTTGAGGAAGTTCCAAAGAAAAAAAATATATTAAAACGATCTGCTCCATTCCGATGGGTACTCGACAGAAATAAATTACGGAGAGCCTTACGGGACATTTTATTGAAGCGACGGAAAGAAATAATCGACACAGAAAAATATCCCTTGAAGGCAGTGACTTTCAACCTTTTTCTGGTTGATCTATGAAATCATACGAAATCATGCAATTCTCTGAACTGCAGGTCTCTAACTGATGCGGCCAATGGTGTTTTGTGTGTTGCTATTTTTCCCCGAGCAACTTAAGTGAATCTGATTTGACAGGGGTCCCACAACTGCGCTTTGTTTCTTGTTTCTTGAAAATAAATTGAACCCGTGCAGACGTTTGAATTGCCAAGCGGGAAAAAATTGGCCAACAGTTCTTTTGATCAGGTATCAGAATCGATTTAACATTATTCGAAAAAGAGTCTCTGCTGCCACCAAGCGGTAAGAATTGTACACTTTTTATGATCGATCCGCAATACCGTGGTTTGTCACTGAAACTTATTTTCATATTCATGATTTTCACATTTATCTCCAATTCTACATATTCTGGTTGAATCAGGGCAACTTTGGCAGTCTTGAAACTGGTTTAAACAAGAACAAAATTGAGCGAAATTATTGCATAAGACCAAAGATTGTTAGCTCCCTCTAGAATTTCAGCACGGGACTAAATAAGAAACAAATGCCCACAATGCAATGCGTCACTTACCAAATAGCTGAACTATATTTTGGTTTCCACCAAAGGTTGACAAATTTGATTCAAAGTTCAAAACAAATATACGCAGAGCGGCCTCCTCAGACCAAACTGAAGCCACAAACTATTGATGTAAACATTTCCCTCTTTAAGAAGCAGTTACTGACTCGCTGAACCAATTTCTGGGGTCTATTTGTCATCAGAAAGACGGCCTGCCCTCTATACGTACACCGTCCCATCACTGACTCCCATTCCTAGCTTTTAATGGTTGTTAAGCTGGAGAATATTATACCTAAGTGCCATAGCACTATCGTTATTTGGGAGGACGTGTTCTCTCTCCGAGCAAACAGCGGTTAGCCTATACAATCACAGCTCTGTGTAGTGTGACCGAAACGGACAGTGAAATCAATTTGGCTTGAAGTCAGTTCGTGCAAAGTCCGCTGTGTACGCATTGGCTCTCGCTTGGCTCCTTATTTGTCTTCAAACTCGCATTGCGTGCGAGGCATCAACCTTTTAGCTGTTGAATAGGTGTCGAGTCTAAGCTAATGACTGACCCATAAAAGGCTCCACAGCTACACCTTCGAGTATATGCAATTATTAAGTCAACGAGACGTTGTTTAAAGGTATAATACATGATTGGTAAAGGTCACAGACCAACGCTTACACTTTGACTTTGTCTGATGAAACATGTACATGAAATGATAAACTTGTGAAAATCTGAGCTCAATCGGACATCTGAGTCACGAGAAAACAGCGATAACCTGACTCAATTTTTCTTATAAAACAAAAGGAATGGTTTTGATCTTACCCCGAGATCAAAACTGTTTTCGGTCTTTGTTTAACTAATTTCTGGATAAATACACCATTTCGGGTGGAAACATTTTAACGGTATCATGTTTCTACCAGTACCACCTTCATATCCTGAATATTATACGTAAATCGGTGAACATTTCTGTTTGGGTGTGTTACCAATCATGTACTGTGCCTTTAAAGGTAGAGGTGATGAAATCCTTTTAAAGTAGAGGAATTAGACATGCTCCAATTCGTTAATGTTTCTTACTTTCTCCAAACGATTTCACCCCACAAGCCAGTGACAGTGCTAATTCATAATCTAAAACATCCCCACTTGGAAGCTTAGCACATTTCGAGCTGATGAGGTAACCGGCCATCTAATTACGCCCAGTGATACTAGGCCCTACTACTCCACACTTTACTAGGCAGCACGGTACCCAGAGAGCACGTTGGGGTGTTTATTTCTTACTCTGTACGTGCGTATAAGAGTAAGAAGTGCACACTTACAGAGTGGATGATAGAGCCTGAGGTCCCTTGAGCTACGAGAGACGAGACTCCGCCGGATGAAGCAGGCTCATTCCATCGGATTAGGCCCGAGGAGGGAACGGGAGGGGAGGGTTAGGTACAACCTAATGGGATGTGTCTATGGCAAGGAGGGTTCTACACCTGAGAGTCATGTCCTTCCCTCCCAGTTGACTTGTAGGGAGGGTTGAGTTTTATTGAAGGAGAGCCGGGACCGGGAGGCAATCCCAGGCACTCGCGGTGGGAATAATTCATACGAACTTAATTTTTTATCGTTATTTTGACATAGATTGGCTGATGCAATGTGTGCCCTATGCTTGCAGCATTGGGCAAGATCAGATGGCTCTGTATTCTTTGAATGGATATTGAGTCTGTCTTGTCATTCTGAAGGAATCTATAAGGCACGATTCAAGTCATTTCGGCCCTGGATCTTCAGAATGAACATTGTACGCACAAGACTTAACTTAACTAAAGATCTGCATGTACTTCTCAAAAAGAAAAAGGCAGCGTTCGCAGAAGGAGATAAACCCAAACTTAAAGGAATTCAGAAAGAAATTGACGCACAGGTTAAAAAGTCTAAACTGGACTATAAAAGGAAACTGGAGCAAAACTTTAATGGTCACAACTCAAGAGCTGCATGGCAGAATTTACAGACAATGATTGGCTACAAAGGCAAATCACAATATTCAGCTATGGACTGCGACAAAGACTTTATTGATGAATTAAATGAATTTTACTGTAGGTTCGACTCACACAATTTTCAAGATGAAAACATTACCACTGTGCAATCTTTAAAGAATATGATTCAGGACTCAAATGATTATCTTACTGTAAACATTGATGAGGTTCGCAATGTTTTTGCCAAGACTAATGTTAAAAAGGCCCCTGGCCCTGACGGTATTTCAAACAAGGTTTTAAATCTGTGTAGCCAGCAACTTGCCCACATTTTTACTCATATTTTTAATTGCATACTAAACAGCGGAGTTGTTCCGAAGAGCTGGAAATCTTCATATATTACCCCTCTACCGAAAGTCAAGAACCCGGCAGTAATGAATGACTATCGCCCAATAGCCTTGACGTCCAATGTTATGAAATGTTTCGAAAGGCTACTGTTAAGATTTTTGAACAGCCAAATTTCACACTTCGACACATTTCAATTTGCTTATAGGAGTAATAGGGGTGTTGAAGATGCCGTGGGCATATTTCTTCAAAAACTGTACAATCATTTAGATGTCCCCAAGTCCTTTGTAAGATCGGTTTTTATTGATTTCTCTAGTGCTTTTAACTCCATTGTTCCCCATATTTTAATTGATAAGTTATTGAGCCTGGATGTAACACCACAGCTTGCGTTGGTTATTCACAACTTTCTCGTAGATAGACCACAGAGGGTCAAGTGTAATAACATGTTGTCTAGCATCAAAAATTTGAGTTTAGGAGCCCCTCAGGGCTGTGTGGTTTCACCTCTTTTGTTTTCTCTGTACACCAGTGACTGTGTTAGTCCTAGTTCAAACTGCAGCATAATTAAGTATGCTGACGACACAGTCATTAGCGGTTACTTAGTCAACGATTCTACAGAATTCATTAGTGCTGTCAAAACGTTTGTTGACTGGTGTGACCGCCATCATTTAATGCTCAATGTCAACAAAACTCAAGAAATGATTTTTGACTTCCGTCGCTCAGCTGCAAACCATGAACCCCTGGTCATTCATAACCATCCTATTGATCAGGTCTCTGAGTATAAGTACTTAGGCACAACTGTCGACAATAAACTCAACTGGAATAAAAACACCCAATTACTTTGTGGTAAAGCTAATCAAAGGCTGTACTTCTTGAGGAAACTGAAAGAGTTCCACGTCGACAATAGGATCTTAGTTCTTTTTTATCAATCACTTATTCAAAGTATTCTTACTTTTTGTCTGATTTGTAATTTTGGTAACCTGTCTAAACAAAATGTAAAGAAACTGGAAAGACCTAGGAAAATTGCTCAACGTTTAATTGGTACTGATCTTCCGTCAATAAGTTCACTGTATGATAAACGGGCCATGTTCAAGATTCACAACATAATGCAGGATTCCTCTCATCCACTCCATAGCTGTTTCACATTCAATAGGTCGGGTATTCGTCTCTCTGTTCCCAAGACTTCACTCTCTCGTACCAGACAATCATTTGTTCCAAATGTCATTCATATGTTCAATAACAATGCTCGCAGGGTCTAACTTTGGTTTTGTAGCACACACATTATTGTATTATTGTATGGTCTTGTTGTATGTTTTTAATTAATGAGTCTTTTTCCACTTGTATTGTGTGTATATTTTACTGTGGCCAGTGGATATCAAATTTCTATGTTTTTTTAACGTGGACAATAAATCATTGAATTGAATTGAATTGAATTGAATTGAATTGAATTGAACTACAGGCCGAAGAGGAAGGCCAAACGGGAATTAAGAATAGCTAATATCATCGACATTAAGAAACAATCAGTATGAGTCGTTTCATTTCATGAATATTAAACAGGAGGGAATAACTAGAACAACGATTGATCGCTGTGATGTATCAGAATATTAAGAGATCCTCTAACTTTACTTCTCAGCCAAACAACAATAAGCCTACTCAATCAAACACTCCTACAAACCCACGATCACTGAGACTTGCTTCAAATACATACATGGCAAATTGGTAAAAATGTCCCTTTTCCATTCTAATTTTACTTGAAACAATCATACAATTATCATATTTTTTCACTTTGTGTTAGACTGGATGGCATCAGAAAATCTCCATCAATTAATCACAATTATACACAAAAAGTTTCATTTCAATTTCAAGCAATTGCTTCATTGTGTTTTCATTTTTTTTTTACCCTAACCACAAGCAACCACTACGACTGTTATGTCCTTGAGTCAAATAACATCTTTGTATAATTTTAACTGCATGCAGAGGGAGTTACAGTAATCCCTTTGGTGCTTGCGAATAGACTAACAAAAGGTAGCTTATATAGATGGCTTGATATTTCATTGTAATACATACAAGGAAACCAAGGTAAAATAACGGCAAAAATAAACATCTTTATAATCTTTGGAAAATAATCTTTAATCTGTTTCTCCACGTTGGGTTGTTTTGATCGTCGAAGGGAGACGTATTGTCAGTGCCGTGTTTAAAATCTCCTCCCGCCGTGGACAAAAATTATATAATCACTACAACAAAATGTGAAGGGTGGGCTACGTATGCGTGCTAGCACAGCAGAATTGGTTGAAAGCATGAAATTAGTAAAACCAAAGACCATTCATTATGTTTTAAAAGAATAAAATGAGTCGGGTTTTTGCTGGGTTTTTTTTTTCGTGACTACATCCTACTCAAACGGACCCAGGCGTGATGCTGTTTCGTCACAAGTACGAAACCACAAATCAAGTCTTGCCATCCACAAACAGCGATCACTCTACATCAGTTTCAAGAACTTCTGATAGTTGGAAGGGTCTGACGTTTCGATCCTGGCATTCGATCCTGTTCAAAACGTTATGCCTGCAAACACTACACGTATTTATGTATTACAGGTAATTTGAACAGGTTAATGAACATATTAATTGTATTGTATAGCGACAATAAATTTAGGGGGAAAGTGAATTTTACCAAGTAATAAACCACTGCAAACTACTCATCAGCCAAAATAATGACCTGAAATATAAAAGATGCTTGAAGTTAACAGGATCTTTATCAAAGGCTAAACAAGAATCTATTTATTTATGGTGATTCATGTTCGTCGTTTTCCATTTTCTTTCCAAGAAAGATTGTTGGTATTCAATACGTCTTTGCTTTTCACGAAAACGAAACCAGAGATTCTTTATTTTTCGCATTTATTAAAAAAGTATTGAGTGTGGGCTATACATTGGTGGAACACACGCATTTCCACCACACTATTGCATATACAACAACCACGTACACCATTTCTAGTAATTTAAAGATTAAGTATAGGTTGGGTTGTCGTAAGCTTAATAACTCAGCCGAGGTTTTCCCGCTCGAATCTAAGATGTCCGGGTAAGACATCCCCGGAAGATGTAACCGTAGTGGGAGGGTAGTGGCGGGGATCTCTGCCCCTAAACAATAGAGACAAAAGGATGGTAGATGTAGCGACACTGATACTTCTGGCTCCGGGCACAAAAGGCCCAAAAAGCACGGGAGGAGGAGAAAAAAGAAGATGCATATCTCTATGACAACAAAAGAATGAAAAGGGCTGCGATATGGGCAGCGGGATACACTTTCACTCTTGGGTATAGCAGAGACGGAAGCTGATTCCTTTCTTCGTTGGCTAAGAGGGGAATATGTGTTTGTTCAAGGAGCAATCCCGGAGATTTTTTGTTTCACATTTCAAACCACGCGGTACATCTTTCTCGCCTCTCCCCATCTTATATATTTTTTTAATTCTCTCGCCCTAACTCTCTTGAATCGATCCCGGTTCGCAGCTGAGAGATTAACTGATAACTATGACAATGGAAGGAGTCGGGGTTTCCATAGAGGGCTTTTGTCAGTCCCGCCTTTTTTTTAGTATTATTCCATCGGTTGCTAGGGGCAACAGGCGGGAAGCTCGATATCCCTCGGGGTTGAAAGGGTGTGGTAAGATTGGGTGTTCGCGGACAGACGGTGCAATATTGTCAAAGAAAACAGCTCGTGTTGAGTTAACGAAAAACGTGTATTGCGCTGTCTAAGTACACGGCTCTCTCTCTCTACGATAGGGCAAACAAGAGAAACCAGCCGTACAAAGACCCCACGCCACGAATTCACGTCAAATTCATTTTTTGATTTTATATAGAAATAATATGAAGCACTATTTTTTGTTTATGTAAATGCGCCCCATGCATGCATAATACTGAATCCAAAGGCGATTGTGTTTTATCAAGCACAACATTCTCATTGCAAAATGCTGATTACATACAGCAACTTCTTAAAGGTACTATCATACTTTGGTAGCGTACCGAAACAGAAATCTTTAAAGATTTACCTATAACTTACAAAATGGTGATGGTTATAGAAACATACCGTTTTTCTGCCTGAAATACTGTATTTACCAAGGAAAGGGTAAAACCAATGACCAAAAATAATTGTGATCTTCAGAAGATCAAAAATAACGGTAAAATGATTTTAAAATACACTGAGTATTTTTCACTGTTTTCTCAAAAATTGGGCACTGGATGGAACTGAAAATGTCACAAATGACTGTTACCGCATCTTTCGTGATATTTTTTTGCCCATGAATCTTCATTTCTTTGACAAAAACAAAAGTATGATATTACCTTTAAGCATTAGCTTATACTACCACTGACATGCTAAATACGTCACTCAACATCGTGTCTGATAATTTTCATCATAAACGTAAATCCTGTGTTTAACACCTCATAAAAAAGTACCAATGAATACATTAAAATTGTGTGTCATGAAATGTTCTGGGTAAACTGTACAAGAAAATGCTTATGATTTCAAAAGAGGCATGCTTACCTCGAATTCGAACAATGGTGAGATATTCTATACGTTTACCCTTTTGGCCGTAAGTATGTTTGGATAGCAAGGTAATACAATTTCAGATTGAAACCACGCTTTACCTTGGCAAATTGCATTGGGTGCATTCGTTTAGCTAACACGGGTCAGCCCTTATTGGGAATGGTCGTGTTTTACTGCACAAAACAAGCGAGAGAATGGGAACGAGGTTGACTGGTGTCGACCCGGGGGAGCTAAACGAATGCACCCATAATTCTCTGCAATCATGTGACGCCTGACTTGAACATTGTCCAGAGCTATACGTGAAACGTGCGTTATTGTGATGTAGTCTACGGGATATGTACTTTTTTGCTTTCACTGTAAATATTGTCTCACTATTCCTGCAGTGTGGTCGACGGCTGTTCCGTTTACCTGGAACGAATGGCCGATGATATACGTAGGGGCTGTGTTAGGAGGGGTCTCGTTCTAAATAAACCATCGTTCTTTCTTTGAAAGCATGGAACCTTTGCGAAAAATTCTACTCTGGCTCCGGCTCGGGCTACTCTAAATCGGTTTAATGAAAGGGTACGGGATATCAAGATACAGGCGTTTGGCTATACGGTAAAATTTACTACATAAACTCTTGCTCGAAAACAAAGTCTCATGCAGTTTCGAATTCAAACCGCCACAAAAACAACACAATTTGCTTTGTGTAGCACACAATAACGCCATGCCGAGCAAAACGATTCCCATCTTTTTCCGACTCACACCATATATAGACGTGGATGTAGCTTTTTGGGGGAGTCCGGGTGGCGGAGCGGATCTTTCCTCGCCTTTCACCTCTGCGGACCGGGTTCGAGTCCGACCTCGGTTCACAAGTGGATTGGGTTTTCAGTCCCTACCTGATTCTGTGGGTTTTACCCAGAATATTACTCTGGGGTTTTCCTCCCACCTCTAAAACTGTATCTTCTTCTCATTATCTTTCCATGAAATAGGGCATTCGAGCTACAGTGCCTTGGGCACTTTTGAGGAATCCTTGGTGTCATTATCAGGAGTAGATGATGATAATAGTGTCTACGACACCAAACAAGTATGGAATTAATATAGGGAATAAAGACAGAGGTACAGTGGGGTACTAAGTGGAAGCACATTTCCTTAACGGTCGATTTCATCAAGCACTATAAGATCAATCTTAACTCTAGATCCGATCTTAATTGCTAAGCAAAGTGTGATTTCACAATACAAATCACCAGGGTGATATTGACGACTCATCTTAAAATTTATCTTGAAGATTCTTGAAATCCAGCCCAGGGCTATTTTGGGCCTAATTCTTGACAGACTTGTTGCTGACCGTGACCAAGAAAGCCAAACACAACTGTACAGTATGATCCAAGTACATTAACCACGGACTGAAGGTACTATAAACTGTATATAGCCTAGAATCCGTGGAGTGAAGACGGGGCAGAAATGGACAGTAATAGGATGCGAGAGGAAACCCCAGAGTTGAGGCACAAACCTACGCGCTCAATAGGTATAGGCACCGTGGTGCCTCGGGTGGGATTCGAACCGCGGTGACCACGGTGAGGACTGAGACCCGCTTCCCCAATCTGAAATGCGTTTGTTGGCAAGGCCAAGACCAATGCGGTTTAAGCTCACACCAAGCAATGTTTAGTCGAAGTCGCATCAGGCCGGCGGGCTAGTAAGCGTGGCTAGTACCAGAGTTAATAGCTAAGCCGACAGCAGGCTGGCCAAGATTACAAGTTAAGTCAGCAGATATAGGCCAAAAGGTAGGCCGTTTATCAGCTGCACAAACTCAGCTCTCGCGGTTAATCAAAAATCACTCAACAACCGCGTGAATGCATCGTTTTCGAGAAAAATTCTTGCTAGTATGCTTGAGAAATGCAAGGTTTTTATTTTATCACTCGGCGGGAAAATAAATCATGCTCGATTTCCACTTTCTTTTCTTTCTACATTGCACTCAAGTATAGCCTAATTCTTCATGTTTTAATCGTTTTTAGTCGATAAACAACAACAACAACAACAATTTCCCGTGTAAATTTCAAGCTGTAGCCTAAAACGTAAATTTTTAGGACACATTTTCCCCATTTCCAATTATTTCTCGCAATTTTCTCCAAGATCGTGTTGTCCTGTTAATTGTCAACAATATGTGGCATTACATTTTAACCCTCTGCAGACAAGCATTTTCGATTAATATTAAAAAAAGTGGGAATTTGAAGTGATAACAGTCAAAACATGCCACATGCAGTACCGGTAGACGTCCTATTAACCCTATTCAGGTTATATGCGACATTTCACCGGCCCAATTCGAGGTGTGGGAACATTACATCCGTTTTGTTCGTCGTCCGCATGGGGTCCAAGTTTGTAGACCTTGAGGGAATTCTGCACAGGAATTTACAATAGTGTAGGAATTTGTACTATTTCGCATTCCTATACGGGTTTCCTGACTTTGCTGGAATTTTTTTACCACGAACATTTTTGCTGGTTTTATGATACTGCCGCGTTCCTGAAGACGTTTTACGTAATTGCTGTTTTATCCGTATAAGATTTGCCTTCAAAAGGGTAGACCAAGTAATTATTCACATTCTTACAAAGTTGACAGTCTGTTGTACGTGATGCTATGCAGCCCATATGCGGTAGTAGCTGCTCGCGCTATTCTTTGCAAAGGGGAAATGTTGGTTTTCTTGACCGAAGATAAAAACGGGGGAAATGCAGGTTTTGTTTCAAGGTGTGCCAAAGTAAGATAATTATTTTTCAAACGAGGAGCTGACACGGTCAGTAGTTTATAAGAGCTGTAGGAATTGGTTGTATAACTGCAAAGCACCGTGCCATAGTAGTCTGTGATTGTGCAATACTATCATGAATTTTAATTTAACAAATGTATTAATGAAAAGAGAATGGTCAAACTGATACTCACTTTGTCGTTCCTTGTTTCGTCTCATATTTACTGACGTAAAGACCACTAAGATTATCGCTGAACGGAGCACGATACCGGATTCGCAGCGTGTACTTCTGACCTTCCTGCAGTAATCCGTCCAGGGTCAGAGTCATGAAATTGAAGGGGAGATAGAACTCGGGCTTCCCCGTCAGCTTGGGCGCCTCGCCCGGTGCGTCCCGATGATGGTAAGGTCCGGGGGCTGTGATAGCAAGCTCGATGTTGTCGATGTTCAGGCCGGAGCTGTGAAGCAAAATGAAGCGAGTCGGGCTGCGGCAGAGGAAGTGTATCGCCACCGCCCCCGCAAAATTGTTCGCCAAAATGTCAGTGCGTAACTCCAGTTCGTAGTGCAGCGGTTTCAGGGACGTAGGGAGGCGGAAGGTTCGCCAGAGGGGGTTGATCGTGCCTTCAGCCGGGGACACAGCCGGGTCAGGTTTGAGGGTGGCAACGTCTTCCTCGGACGGTGTCCTGAGGGTACCAGTAGGGGCAGACGCATTGCCAACATATGTACGACACGGATTGTTCTGCTTATCGATCAGAAATGCCAGCAGGCAGGCCGTGAGGATGAGAACGAGGAACACGGCCACCGCCGCGATTGTCTTGATTCGGGTCAGCCGGCTGCAGCGGGGACTAGGGGTGTACAGTCGCACCCCAGCCATGCGGACCTCGCCGTCTTCGCCTCCGTGGTGGTTCTGGCCGCCGTTGGTGGGAGCGACGGTGAAGTTCACGATGCGGTCTTTCTGTGGTGGCATTCTGGAAAGCAGCCGGACCCTACACCGACCGCTGAAGACTCGCTGATGACCCGGATAGGACCCGACGTCTTATACCTTGGCCGGAGAGGAAGCGAAGGACACAATGAGAGAGGATGCACTGACGTCTGCTCTTACCACCACCAGTGACTCATCTACCCATCTAAACCCTGACACTAGTAATGCACGTGAAACACCATCAACCACAATCAGTACATCTCGCATCCAGTAGACCTATCGCACGAAAAAAAATGTAATACATACCTATACTATCCTATACCATTGAATACACCTCACCCAGGGGAGGTATTGCTCCGTGCATGAGAATCAAATCAGGATATATAATACAGAAAATGTCTTCGGTTACTTCACACACAGAAACACCTTCGATCGGTGCTTTTTACCCCCAATCGGGGTATAAGAAACGTGAGAACGTACAACACACGCACACCATACAGGTTCAATCCGGGTACATTGTACGATTCCTAAACTCATCAATGGGTTCATGTGCGATGTAAAGCTCAACCAGGGTATATAAATTAATAAAACCAGGCGATAGCACCTGTAAGTTCGCTGGCATCCGGTCCCACCTGGGATACGATTCAAAGAAACTAGCAAGTCATTCCTTCAACATACATACAGCCAATTATATGCACCTCAAATGCTACTACATTTCAGTTTAAGGCTGTACGGTGACGAGGTATAAACACGGCGTGCAGACAAGATATCCTCCTCCAGCGAAGAATGACACATCATTGTCAATGTGAGCCAGAAGGGGAAAAGCGACTACAGTAGAAAGTCTTCGAGGTTCCGATGCTTCTTAGAAAATCCAGTTTCTGCTAACATTTAAACCAACTTGTCCTCCAACGATGAAATCAGACGTGAATAAAATAGTTATACAATAATTGTTTAACATCCTAACAGTAAAACGAAACCAGTTCCAACAAGTCCAATGCATTCGAATCTGTCCAAACAAAAAAAGCAACAGCACCGGCGTCAGTTCTCGATCGTGAAAATCATGTCTGAACAGACAGACTACTTGAATTGTGGCTGCTAGCAACGAATGGCGTTTTCCTTGGGACGACAGAGAAAGCCCTCCGGGCCAGTATGTGGACTTAACCCCGGGACGAGATGGGCTGATGAACCGCAGCCTGGCAGCACATCACCGACGTGTATTATAAAGCACCACGCTCCAGATATCCACGACAGAGGACACTGAGAGAAAACAGCAGAAGCCGCAACTGAGTCTGCTTCCAACTCCGATCCGTTTAACCACTGCAGGAGAGCGTCAAGTTCAGGCATTTATCAAGCTCTGTTGCGTGCTTGTCCAAAGGAGCTGCTCCCGCTGTGAGTATACACTGAATAAACTGGATAAAGACAGACGAGAGAAAAAAAAAATCCTTTGCCGTTCAAAATTGAATCGAACCCCTACTAGCATTGTACACTCTGAAAGCATGTTCATTATCAAAACACCGCCCGAACGAAAAAGTCTGGTGAAAAAAAAATAACACACACACAGTGGAACAGAAAGAAAGAAAGAAAATCTGCGAGCAAACGGTGATTTTTCCTTTTTTTTCTTTTCACTAATAATGAGCTTGAAAGTTGTTGCACAAGGGGTGGGCCGCGTGTCAAAGCGGACGGCTGGAGCGACAATACCGTATTCTGTGACTGGATTTCCCTGGTGACCGGAGGGTGCAAATAAGCAAACTTTACAAGGCTTGCTGGTCACAAATCACGGGCAAATTAGCATGTTAGTGTGGAAAGAGGGAGGGAGAGTGAATGTGTTCTGGCAGGGGGGATTCATTGCCACTTGGGGGACACGTGTGCAGTACGTACTAAGAAGGCCCGGACGGAAGTAGGCCTAAGCCTTGTCAGATTGAACTAATACTAAATCTTGGTAGCCTAACTCAAGCGGCTGATATCACGAAAGCCTAAGATCAATCTTACCTTTGAATTCAGTCAATGTCAGGCTTACCTTATAGTGATTTGTATTATGACGTCACACATTGCAATTGAGATTGATTCACCAGTGAAGATTTAACGGCTTAGGGCTTTGTGGTATTGGACGTCTACTATAAACTTGAAATTATTTACCTAACAAACTCTATTCTTTGACAATACCGCATTGTTCTGTGTTTTTGTTTTCTGTGCCATTTGTCTCTCAATTCAGATGTGCAGTCTTACCGGTAAAGATTTCTTATGACGGGTTCGTGTGAACGCCCCCCTCACCCCACGAAATGACAAACGGCAGATGCCATCGGCTACGTGCACAACCCAGCCCTCTAGCGGCGATGTTCAAGGTCTCTCTTGAAGTCGGGTTTCTAGACCAAGCATCTCCGACTATTCTCTGCCATTTGTAATGAGAGTCGTCAGGGAATCTTTCAGGCAGGGAACCAGACTATAATATAGGTCTCTGTTTTGAAGGTCACTTACCTGGACGACGCGGCAAATATGCAAACAGAATGCGCGCAAGTCAATCGATTTACGCGCTATTTGCACTTAAAGGGATTGCATACGTTTGGCAATTTGAGCCTATTGTTTGTTTCAAACCAATATAATTGTATATATAGATCATAAAACTAACCTGTGAAAGTTTCAATTCAAAAGGTGGTAGCGTTTGTGTGATTTTGGCGACAAACTAGAGCGGTTATTTCACGCCAGATAACAGTTAGTCAATAGCTGAGAAGCGTTACGGCCATAACGCTTCTCAGATTCATAATTTTTGGAGATAAAAAGTGACATATTTTTCCATAACCGCGGTACTTCGAATTGAACGTTTCTCAATGTGCATTATACTATCCAAAGCAGCTGTACTTCTCACCAAGTAAGTTTTTATTGCCATAAATTTTCAGAGTCATTACCAAACGTATGCAATGCCTTTAAAACTTTATACTCAACGACGTGGTTGTATTGAGCGCCCTCTATTGGTGGACCGTTGCATGTCTCATAAGCTGCAATGGTTCAATGAATCAACAGCAATTTAATATGATCGATTAACGATTTGAAAATGTTCAAGAAATGTAGAGTTTCCATGACAACATGGCTGAGTCCTAAACCAAATATCAAGTTCAAACAGATTTATTCATTTTGAAACATATTTGTATAGGGTTACGGTTCTTGGAAACAAAAATGAGCCACCGTTCTGTGTAACTCCGTGTAGACTAACTTCAAGGGAAACGGTACAAAGGGTAGAATTCGAATCAAGAAGATAGATAAGATAATAATTGCAGAATTCAATCTCCACACACATTATAGCATCACTGCTGTAACAAGTTCTCAGAGGGCGCTATTTAAACAACATTAAACATGTAACCATACAATGTCTTGCCAATGTGAGCGATCCGTTCAGTTTGTATTATTTTGTTTAAAAAAACCAAAGTGATTATTATGCTGTGTCCCAAATCTCTGGCTGCGACAGAAAATAACACACAAGTCTATGGAAATGGCTGCAGTCACTGGCTAGTGGCTTCCATAGGTGCGTGTGATAATTTGCAGCCGCAGCAAGAGATTTGGGACATAGGCTTATGAAAACAAATGGCACAGAGTTTTGAATGCATAACGATGGACATTCAAAATGCAATGGCCGTCGGGAATTAGTGTCCGAAAGTATACACGGTATTTAATAATAATTATATCAATTATATCAGAGCTCAGTCAGCTCACACTATAAAGTGGAAAGTCGCCAGGTGTCATCAGCCAATATCCACGTATAAAAAGCAAACGATTTGCTGACTTTTCCCAAATCCCCTAAGCGCTCTCAGGTTCGCAACAGACCTGATAGACGGCATCCCTAAAGTGCTGCTTATATACCGCTAGCCAAACTCTTGCTGAAATATCGCAAGATTTGATTTTTTTGTGGCGGCTTTCCGGCCAAATTTTACAGTTTCGGGTCACATCTTGTGTCTAATCGTATAGCTCTCCACTAAAATGCAAGGCGGTGATGTCTGAGGAGGAGTTGGAGGAAGAATGAGAAGATGGGAAGATGGGGGAGAGGGACGCCGCGGTTATGGAAATTTCCAAGAAGCAAGCTAGTCTCTCGCTTTGCCAGTTCTACCCCATCACAGTGAGTGTCGGATCCTGCATACTTTAAGACATTCTGAGCCGGTACGGTCGGTTGTGAGGACGACCGGAGCTAGAGGAGGATGATGCCGTGTTGAATATTCAGTTCCAAGTGAGAGGAACTCCAGCGCTTCCGACCGGCCGAGGCGAGAACCGCGAGAGGCCTTAATGGATGGATATACCGTGTCTTCCCGACCAGGCCAGGCCAGGCCAGGCCTTGCCCTGTCAGGACCCCGTCCCTCGTTGCTCGGCAATCGCTCGACCGCTTCCATCCGGCGTCAACTCTTTGGCGAGACGGAGAGGAAACAGGATGTCCGGTTGGATCGATTTCTCATTCCCTTCTCGAATTCAAATCAGGCGGGAATTGGCAGGATATACTAGGCCGGGCCTCTCGCACAGAGAGTACAAGCAGGAAGAACCCAGAGACCTTCGAACATTGGATGCCAATTGAACAAACAAAAATGCAAATTGATTTTAAAGGGTGCTTCCGTTCATTTGCTAACAGACCATATTTTAACAATAATAATAAATACAATTGATAAACTGCTGCAAATTGCTCATCGGCCAAAATGACCTGAAATTATCAAATGCTTGGAGTTTGGAGGGCCTGACACATTTCGATCCAAGCAGGATCTTTCTTGAAACCTAAATTAGTCTTTGAATACCTGAGAAAGATCATGCTAGGATCGAAACGCGCCAGACGCCTATAGACCATCCCTAATAATGAATAATAAACGGCATTTGTAAGGAGTACTTTATTCTCAAGTCATTCAAAGGCGCCGGTAAATAATATGATGGGGAAAGACACCATTTTGTGTACATAATGTATAAAAGGCCAACGAGAAAATGCATGTTTTTAGGTGTTGTTGAAAGTGTGTGATAATTTGTCCTTCCCTGGAGCTAATTTCATGGAGCTGCTATGCACACAAATTTGCTTAGCAAAAAAATGTTTTGCCCAAAAAGACAAACCAGTGGGAAAAGGCCTATATTCATGGTCGTTGAACAACAGGCAAAGAACAGTCACAAGTGATACACAACAAATGGAAATTTGGTTGAATTAACCCCGTTTTTATTACCGGTAAGACAGCCATTTCATAGTTAGCCAATTTTTATGCTAAGCAGGGTCTGTCGCCAAAGTTTACCTAATGGGTGCGCCCTATACACGCTCTCTTTGGGCAACACGGAGCATTATGCCAGAAATGACAAAACCAATAAATAATGCTTGAAAATTTTACATCAGGCTGCAATATACATTACACTCCTGTAAATGAACAATAAATCTGAATTTATTTAACTGTAAAATGTACAGTAAATGAACTTAAAGACGGTGTCTGGAATAGCGCCCCCACTAGACCAGAGTAGGGTTGATTACGGTGTTCGTAAGTTCGTGCAGCAATAGACAGTGGGCCTTTACGAAACCTGGCTTGAGGCTAGGCTTGAGACTTATTTCACTACCACCATTTGAGGCCCACAAAATAAAATAAAGGGGTTGGGCCACATGACGATTCAAAAGAAAGGCTCCAGCTTCGCCATGTATCTCATGCCCTTCATTTAATTTAGACAAAAAAACGGCGTTAGCAAAATATATCACAGTAACTGTATCTGGTTTGACAACATGGGTTTTTGTCACAAAACTGAGTATAAAAGAAACATTTACAAATACAAAAATGCTAATTAGAGTGAAGGTCTGAAATACAGACATTTAAAATGTATTTACTTGTTTTTGTTTATAATAAAACTTCTTTCTCTTGATGACCTATAAAAAGCAACTTTTCCACAAATGCAAATTTGCAATTTAAAGGTTGTATCATACTTTGGTAAGCGACAAAAAAAGAAATGTTCACAGATTTACATATAACTTACAGGGTACTATGAAGATGGTGCTGGTAGAAACATGCTGTTAAAATTGTTCCGCCTGAAATGGTGTATTTATCCAGAAATTAGTAAAACGCATCACAACAAAACAACCACCGAAAATCTTTTTGATCTTTTAAAAGATCAAAAATAAAAGAGAAAACACTTTAGAAATACTGTAGCTGTTTTTCGCTGTTTTCTCAAAAAGTGGGCACCGTATGGGACAGGAACTTTCACAGATGACTGTTACTGTATCTTCCTTGATATTTTTGCCCACGAATCTGTATGTCTTTGACAAAAACCAAAGTATGATATTACCTTTAAAATAATAATCTGATTTCAATACAATTCTTGCTGAAAACACACAGACATTTATATCAAAGAACCACAGAATTTCCAGACAAAAAAAATGAAGACTCTCTCACTTCAAATAAAAGATGATGTCTGTTCCGAGTTTAGGAAATAAGAAACCGAAAAAAGGGACATAAATACCAATCTGTTAACTTAGCCCCCATCATATAAAATAAATTACTCTACTCGTCCAGCAACAACCAATAGAGGGCGCTCTACTACAAAAAGCAAATAATTATGACATGACGAGTGCAGACCACGGACGTCATAATAAAAAACCTGGACTGGCAATACTCCCTATAAGCCCACATGGTCACTGAAACCACAAGTATCCGTCTAGGAGGGCCAAATACAAAAGTAATACAAAGACGAGCTCACAATTGTTAGTTAAATCCGTCTGGCAACAATAATTAGGCCTACCGCATTGTATCTGGCACGGTAAGATGGTCGCCGGTGGCTTCAGTTGATACAAAAGCATTGCAAGTCCAGTTTTTTTTTATATACGTCCGTGGTGCAGACCAGTAAAAATAATTTCCAATAAGCCCCCATGCTAAATGGCCAATTTCAAAAAATTATTTAAAACACTCAGAAGTTTCTCAGACACTCAAGCTATACACCAAAATGAAACCAATGATTTTTTGAGAAAAATCCATCCAGAGGAAAATACCCTCAAAACAGCCATGTTGACTGGTGCCAGAATAAAAAAATGTACCCCTCCCCTACAGGCAGAAGTACAACGACTTAAATGCCTGATTGCATCCAAACAGCTCAAAGTTGAAAGTCCAAACTCTGGTGACCAGGTTCCATCCATTTTCTTTACAAAACATTCCATGTAGGGCCCAGCAGATGATTTTATAAAAAAAATTGAGGGTATACAAACTGCGCATCTCTCTACATACGCAGTTTGTCGACAAAATTAATTCGGCGCATTGTGATTGGCCAACGCTTTGCAAACTCATGGTGGTGCACTATTGTGAATCGCCCGTATTCCAAAATGATCAGCAATGACTGAAAATTAGACATTCCACAGATTGCCCAATAACAGGTAAATAGCGCCCTCTTGTGACTTCACAAATTAAGTGAACTGGATGGACATCAGGTTTCTCAGTCAACACAAGATTCTCTCGTTACAATCTTCTCAAGGATTCTGAGGCATCTTTCCCAAATTTAGACTTCTGAACCACACGCGAGACCCAAATTTGTCATACGACAGACTAATTCTGATTTTGTTTGAAACTTTTTGGAAACTTGGTGTCATCAGCCTGTCCAGCTACATAGGGGGAACACTCTCTTGACTGACCCCATTAAAATGTGTTGCATAGTCAGTCTCAGGTATAGTGCTGGGATTTTTATCCAGTTATAGATTAACCGACCCAAATTTAATCATCCGGTTACAAATTTTGACAAACCGTTAAGCTGAAAAGGAAAAAAAAAAAGGGATGAACGTTTGGCTTATGCTTAACAACCAAAAAAGTGTAAACTGTAGAATACATACTTGAATTTCAGTCAGTTATTTTGTCAAGAAGAAACAAGCTTTTCACATACTGGATCTAAAAGAAACATTGTACGTACTTGATCTAAGTGCTTGATCAAAAAATAACATCGTAAAATGTATACCAAAGCGCCGATCACATTAAAGAAGATGTTATATAACCATAAATCGCGCACGTCGCGCATATGGCACATGATTACATAGGTTAAATGTTAATCAGATTTTTTTGCAACAGGATATGAAATTACCTGATTTTGCTCAGCACTACCTCATGTATCAACTGACAATGAGGCATAGCACCTAGAAGCATCACACAACACTGAGACCTCATCCCCACCTTATTTCAGGAGCAATGCTGCCCAGTTCAGGATCAGTACACAGTCGGTGCATAAATAACAGTCCTCATGGTTCAGACTAAACCTAGGGAGGCGGTCAAGTTTGTGACATCCACTTTGCCCTGGCCGTGTTGACCATGGTCTCTCCTCGCCGCATGATGCTGTTGGTGACCAGGATCCAACAGGTGATCCCTACGGCTCCGGGGACACCACTTGGGAAGGAGATGAGCCCAGAGAGGGGCCAGAACCAGGCTTCGTTCAAGACCATCATGGGCTCGTAGCGATACCTCCAGATGATGAAGATAAAACAAAAGGTCTGCAGGAAGGGAACAATGTCAATGGCACAGTATTTTCATTTAATATCAGAATTCTAAACAATCATCAAATAACCACTTAAAGATACAGGATTGGTAACATACCCAAACAAAAATGTTCACAGATTGACGTATAACTTTCAGGATATGAAGATGGTGCTAGTAGATACACACCGTTAAAAGATTTCCGCCTAAAATGCTCTATTTATCCAGAAATTAGTCAAACAAAGACCGAAAACAGTTTTTATCTCGGGCAAAGATCAAAACCACTCTTATGTTTTATAGAAAAAACTTGAGTTGGGTTTTCGCTATTTTTGTGTGACTCAGATGGCCATTTGAGCTCAGAATTTTACAGGTTTATCATTTTATCCACATATTGGATCAGACAAAGTGAGTGCTGTTCTGTGAACTTTACCAATCATGTATTATACCTTTAAGGAAAACCGACTGGATTATTTATAAGTCGTTGAAAGGTGGACACAGAATAATTGACTAGAGTGGAATTGAAACCTGCGACACCCGGAATACTGTACCGGAGCTCTACCAAATGAGCTATGCAGCCCTATGTTGGTGGTGTCCCAAACAGTCAATCATCCTGTTTCGTTTGGCAGCCATAAGCCATGAAACCACTCCCATACCACTATATCCCAAGGATCATTCAAGATGCGGGAAACAATAGCAATGTTGCAAAAAGAACAACCACACTGACCACTCAGGCACACATTTTCCGTTTACTAGACGTTTTCTAGAATTCTCATTCATTGGGAAAGTACGTGTCGGATTTGTATCTTTGACGAAGCAGAAAGCTTTCTTCCACAGATGACTTCTATCAGCTCATTCCTCGACCCTTCCAATCTCAATTCTCACAGAATTTGTCCCTAATTATTACTAATAATTTGGGAGGCTATTCATCCTCACTGGCAGCAAGGGTGCTTAATTGCGAAGGATGCGGCTACAACGTGATGGAGTTGACAGCAGCGCCCTTGGGTGCCAGCACACTTCAACCCATAATGATCACAGAGCACAGCCTGAGATCGAAAGTGTTTGATTTTTGTGGAGGGAGGAAAACCGGAGAACCTGCAGAAAAACCCTCGTAGCATAGGAGAGAACCAAATTACAAGAGTTTGAGGAGTTGCACAAGGGTACAGCCCTGGATCTTCCACTTCACTTATGCCATGATGGCCATCGCTGCTCGAGTCTGAACACAAGTCTGATCCATCAAGCAAGACCCTTAGCATCTGGCATATAAAAACTCACCTGCAAGGAATTCAGCACCAGGGTAAGAGCCCAGCTAGCGGTGAATGATTTTGCTGTCTTGCCTTGCCCTGCATAGAAAAACAAACAACCAAAAGTACAAAGGACAAGGATCCACCATCCATGAGATTCATTAAAAACAATGCAAGAAAAAAGAATTCACAAGTCCTGAAGACCATGTCTGAATGTTTGTGAATGAAGTACAGATACTGCCTCCTCTTACACATCATTGAGGTAGGGGGACCCTTAACTGATGGTCCAAACTTAGGTCGGATCGTTGTAATTTCATCAGCATTTGACCATTTTCAAGGCCGAGTGAGGAAATCAAAGCATCAAGCCCACTAAAGTCTGACCATCAGAACAAAAACACCCAATGAGTGCCCTCATAAGCCGGCATTTCACCAATCCCTCGTAACAAAATGCAAATCTCTCTAACACAAAACGTATTCAATTTCTTTAATCTTTACGATGGAAGTTTCATTTTCACACAGCCCAAAACAAAACAATAAAATGCACGTAACTTTTCTTGAGGTCAACTGCTATAATTGCCAGCTTATTAATCATCAAATAAGCATAAGGGAAACCGACTAAATTTAAAGACGTGAAATAACCACAAGGGAAACTGACTGATGTATTTTAAGTCATTGAAAAGTGAACAAAGAAAAATTGACTGGAGCGGGATTCGAACCGGCGGCATTCAGGAGGTCGCCGATTTGAATTCCGCTCCAGTTAATTTTTCTTTGTTCACTTTTCAATTGGTTAGGGTTAGTTTCCCTTGTAGTTATTCGATGATTTGATTATATTATTTAATTAAAAAGCAGTATCCTCTTTGAGTGATCCCCCATGTACAGTTCCCAGGTTGCAGCTTTGCTGCGTGTATCATTGAAACAATCCTTGGGGTATGGAGGTATGTGCATGGTTTCATGGCTTCTGACTGCCAAACGAACACACATAATTGACTATTGGGGTCACCACCAACGTAGGGCTGGATGGCTCAGCTGGTAGAGCACCTGTACGGTATTCAGGAGGTAGCCGGTTCGAATCCCGCTCCAGTAAATTTTTCTTTGTTCACTTTTTAATGCCAGCTTATTGAAGCTGATGTTGAAATCCCCAAACCAATAAAGACAAAATCATACTCAATCCCTTCAGGTCTTCTTTCAGCTTGTTGATCTTGCGATCGATCCTGGCAAACTTTGGAAACTCCTCCTTGACATCTAGTTTGGACTTCTCTTCTGCCAGCCGTGAAATTTGAGATTTGAGTGTCACCTCCATCTGACTATCTTGAAAAATGACCTTCAAAACCTACAAACAAACAAACAAACAAACAAATACACACACATAAACATGGCTGTTTTCATTAAAATGGCTCCATAACAGTTTAAAATAATTGAAATATTCAATTTTAAACTGGTAACCAGGGTAGTATATCTGTCCAAGACCCGTCTACATGTCTGCCCAGAACAAAATTAATAACTGAGAAAGAACGGTCCAGATCTTTCAAATTGTGATAGCAACATAGCGGTTACGTTCATGGTGGCTGTACAGATACTAAAACCATGAATACTAGTACACATGTGACACTAGTAGTAAAAAAAAGACGCAGACTGCAAAAAAAAAGGTCCGTGTGTTGTATTTGTGATTGTGAAAAGCAGTAATGGTTAACAAGAGCACCCCGTACCTTTCAATATTTCTACAAACGTTCCAATTTTCTAGAACTAAGAATCCCTCGGCATATTCCTATTATAATTTCCAGCGATTGTGAAGTTTGGGACCCTCCTGTGACTGTGACTCCCTGTTTATCACGAACAACAACATGCGCAACGGAACATATTAACATTCGTTCCGATCCGGAGTGTAATAAAAACACAGGCGGGTCCCGAACTTCACAATCGCCGAAATTCCTAATTTCTGGAATTTTGAAACCTGTTTTTAATAAGTAAATGAATCCATAACATCTTACCTGTTTAACTAGGTGGGGAATGCAATATTTAGACAGATTAAGAACGACGACAGCTACAAACACAATCACCATGGAGGCTGCCATCTTGAAAACTGGTAAACAATTTATCGATACTTCTACTACACGCAACTGGTAATGCGGGTACCAAGGAGAAAATTCCCATTATGATAGAGGGCGCTAGTACAATGCAGAGGGCCAGCTGGCGCACTACAAAAAAAAACACACCTCCCGTTCGTTGCACCTAATGCAACTTCACATAATTTTGTCAACCAGAAGTGTCTCATTTTAGTAAAATACTGCAAAAATGGTAGTTTGAACCCTCTGACCTACGTCTTGCCATTTTTGTGTGTCATGCCACTGAGATTTTTTGCTGATTGCCCCAAGAAAATAAAACAGAAGAAACAGATCTGTAACGATCTCCAGTTTCTCCACACATGGCAAGGATGAAGCACTTAATCCTCAGATTTTTCAAAATGTCAACTGTCAAAATCACACATTGTATGCCCCCAATGCATTATAAAGTTTAAGGGTACCCCCAAATAATATAATCAGAATGGTGCATGCATCATGATTATGGAGCCATTTAATGAGATAATAATCATACTCCTATATATTGTGACAGCGCGTGAAAACCCCCCAACTACACCTTGCAAAAGAGATAACAAAAAGTCACCCGGGTTTTCAGACAAAAAAGAAAATCATGAATTTGTAGCTCGAAACTTAATGTGTAAAATTCTTTTCATTTTTGGCCCTGCTTGTTGATGAGAATTTTTGCTGATTTTAGGCTTCAAAATACATAACACTTGACCGAACCTTAGCTAAAACTATGCTGTTTTCCAAGCATTTCTATACTTACCGATGACCGGTTTTTCCAAATCAAGCATTATGGGACCAACTTTGGAGCCAAGATTATTCACGTCTCCTCCGTCAAAAAGTTGATAAAACAGAACCCAGAGAATTATTTAAAAATAGTTGAAGCGATTGACTGCTTTGCCTCAAACATTATTTTTTCGGCGTATTTTAAACTGAGTGTGGTGTACCGTGGTGTGGCTTCCGGTGCTATTTATAGCTTTGCCAGGCTGTTCTTTGATGCATTTTGAATAGAGCAATAATGACATAATACACTATCTCTATAATAGACAACTGGATTTGGAAATAATATTCTAGCGACATTTGAGAGCTCGCTCAGTCGTGGCGGATACCGAGAACGAAATTAAAAACATGTTTTGACCAGAGACCGAACTTTTTAGACTTTAATGTCGGCATGCTTATGTGTTTTTAAAATGTTGACACAATTATTATCATGAATAACAGCCTCGCACCTTGGCCCGAGGTGCCTCGAAATTAAATTGTTTTCCTACTTACCCACCACTTACCCACCTCTGATTTTCCACTTACCCATTTCCAAAAATGACTTACCAATTTTTTCAAAATGTGGTCGCATTTACAATCAATAGTTCTTACTTCTGCGAGTACCTTAAAAACATGACCAATCCTAACACGCCATAAATTAGGGTACTAGCAGCCTTTATAGCTTGAATGATAACATGAACTCTCACTTTTTATCATAGTTCTCTAAGCGGTGCTCTGGGACTGATATTAATTTATATCTGCGCTAGCATTATAAATGTAAATTTAAAATTGAAATATTTAGACGTGTCAGCACTACATCATACATGTATCATTACCATCAGTTTCTGATTTTTTCCTAAAAAACCCATACCTTAAAAGACTCATTTTTAGATGGCACCAACGCGAAAGTTTCGTCGTAAATCGTAAACGATGTGAGGATCAAGTGGCAGTACAAATGCGGCGCAAAAAAACTCAATCTAACAGTAAGACGATATTTCGTCTGGACATCGAAAATATCCTGTGTTTCCGGTTACCCGACCGACCCGATGTTTTGGCGCTGTCATTGAGTCGGCAGATTTTTAAACTTTTTTTTTGCATGAACAATACAAAAAAGTAATATCTTTAAAAGTGACAGCCTTTTTACGATGTCAAAAGCAGATTACTTACCGAAAATCTGTACCGAACACGGCGAACTGTCAAGTTTGCGACGCGGTGCGACTCGAATCGACTAAAATAAACGATGCGATCGCCCCGGCCCCCTGCATGCACGCAAACACGTGCACCCCTGCACTGTACTGCATGGGATATAGAAAAAGCCATCAATTTTTGCGGCATACGGTCTGCACACTTAAACACAAATCTGGTCACGCGTCTCCCGCTAGCGAATCGATCCATTTAAGACCGTTTCTTCCCTAGAGCACCATACTCAAATCCATCGATTCTGCACTCGTGGCTAGCTGGATCGTCAAAGTTTCGGGAAACTTCAACGAAATTCTTCCCAAAATACGGCGTTTTGAATGAGGTTGCTTAATTCAAACTATATTTTCGAAGACGAGTCGTACATCCACAAAACATGATGCGATTTTTGGAAATGATGGGGTACAAATGATTACATAACGTTGAGTTTTCGATTGCAACTGTTGACTCTAATCTTGCCACAACGCGATTTACCTTACCGCGATGTGCCGTGTGAGAGCCGTGGATCTTTTGTAGCTAATGTTTAGTACCCGTGCGGACGGTCAATCTGTGGATTGATATTCGCTTTATTATTTGTCATCTGTCGTTACTTTCGTAATGAATGTTAATATCTCTTTTGATTTTTTCCAAAATGCACGTTTGGTAAATGTATTCAAGTGCTAGCGTATGCGGAAGTTCCCATTAATTTGTGTATAAAAAAAAATCAAAAACAAAAAATAATCCCTACCGACGGACCCAACTTTGTTTGGACATGTTACCGGAAACCAAGAATTTTTTTTCCTTTCGCCTTACCTTCAACTACATGTTGATAAAGAGCAGACTAGGCCGGCTAAAACAATACAGCATCTATAATATTATAAGACAAGCACACGGCCTCTCTAAATTATATTTTTAGTCACAACAAGTATGACTTTATCGCCCGCGATCGGCAATCGGCCGTCAGCTGGCCGGCCGTCGCGGTCTCAAAAAGTTGCACTGCAACACTAATACACGACATGAACTGCCTAGCGATCTGCAAAGTAGTTTCTCCGTAAAGTTCGTGACATAATGCCAAGAGAAGAAAGCCGCGTGTAACTAGTGGATTGATCTACACGTGCATTATTTTCATGGACATTGCTGGTACCCACGCATCTGGTTCCGCACGCTCGCTCTTTACGTACATGTACATGTGTAGCCACTCTGCGTCGAGGTTGTAGCAGATCGTGCATAAATTATATGCATAGCACATGTATACGATGCGGAACTAACTGAGTCGAGTGTAGCGGGCCGGCCGCGGGGAGTAGGCTGAAACAGCGGCGTAGCTAGGATTTTTTCAGCAGGGGGGCACTGGGAGGGCCTTGGAATTTTGTGGGGGGGGGGGGGGGGGCTTAAGGGCCCTGGAAGCTCAGGGGTTCTAGATATTCTTTGGTGCAATCTGAGCCTTATTTTGGAAGCAATTGTTCCGATAAATGTATTCATTATATTATTACTTCATTATTTCTTTTTAATCCAACACTCTTGAGCGGGAGAAATTCAATCTGGGGACCAGACTAACTATAGCCAAACCAGACAAAATGGCAGATGGGCTGTTTTGAAGTTCGCAACCGTAAGCGCGTAAGAAAATTGTATTTTTACACTGAAATGTTGCACAGATTTCTTCACTGTAGGGTTTTAAGAACTCAGGAACATTTGCTGAAAGTAAAAAATATCCTTTAGGAACAGTAAAAGCTGTTAAGTTATTTTATTTCCTTTATAGCTATCATACCCTATAGATAACGCTTATTTTTTTCTATACCCACGATTTTTTGTGGGGGGGCACCTGGGGGGGCACGCCGAATTTGTGGGGGGGCACGTGCCCCCCCAGGCCCCCCCCGTAGCTACGCCGCTGCAGTGGCGCACCCAGGGGGGGGGGGGGCTCGGGGGGCTTGAGCCCCCCCAAGAGGGTCCCTGAAGAAAAAAAAAACGAAAAAAAAGAAGAAAAAAAAACGAAAAAAAGGGGGGGGGGGGGAGAGGGAAAGGGAGAGGAGGAAGGGGGGGAGGGGAGTCACAAAATGTTTTGTGGGAGAAAAATTTTCTTTGAGCCCCCCCCCAAGACAAAATCCTGGGTGCGCCGGTGCGCCGCTGGGCTGAAACATACAACTTTATTTGTGAATGATTTATTTATCTGTTCCAGTGTTCCTTCGCCGATAATCACACTTAACTTCCAGTCCACCATGGTTTTATTTCACACTTACCCGGCAACTTACCCATTTTTGAAATTCACTTACCGCCCGTGAAAATCCACTTGGTAAGTGGGTAAGCGTTAATTTCGACCTCGGGTCAGTTCTCGAAAAAAAAATCAAATACCGGATCCGTTTCCAACTTAGATCGATCCTCTCATGAATATGCATGATGCATGTGTATGCCTAGCCTACATCTTTACACATAAAATCATTTCGTCACATACCGGTAAATAATTAGGCCCGTACAGAATCTTGAAAGAGTTTCTTATCAATATTCCACTTTTTGTACTAAAAACAATATATCCACGTGATGGGGGAAGCATTATTAAGTTTCCCATTATTTTACAGTATTACAAACATATCGTACCGTGCACAGTTAATGGTGTAGTAATATTTGAAAGTTTTGTCGGTGATGTGTCATGTCCGTCCCGTATCGATCCACTTCGAGTATAATTGCGCATGCGCCAAAACGGGCACTCTTCGATTCTTCTGTGACGGCAGACGAAAATCCTCTGAAGAATTCCGAAAATATCAGCCTCCCACCCGTTTGGTCAGCATGGGCATGTGCTGATGTTGGAGAGCATACTCCCCAGAACATCTTGGTAAGTTTCCTGTTCCTTTCTTTCCAAGCTTAGTTTGATACGCGCATCTTGAGTGCTCTCGCTTGTAACTTTTTGACCTCTGCAGCTGTGTCGCCATTCATTCTCACACGCTTTGTATGTAGTACATACAGCGCATGGCCACATTGTCTGGTATTATATTGCGTGTGGTGACCCTTGACCCCACCGTGCACACATTACAGTGTGTATTTTGACACACTGCATGACGGCTGTTTCTTGCCTAATTGTGTAGCTGTTTGCGAGCTTGCATTCTCATTAATTTTTGGTTTATAAATATATAGGCCTTGTAGTAGTACTATACTGGATTCTTTTAACAGTAAATTACTGAGTACGGGCCTGATTTTTTTTTCACCAGGGGATCAATTTACCCACCACGGGATCAATTAAAGGGAGCATAGGATTTGCAAAGATGTGCGTTTGGGCTGAATTCAAGTTGGTACTGGTAGGCCTACTTATTAATAGAAGCGAAGGTCACTTCCTTACACTGTTACAGACGTTGTTTCATGTCACCTTTTAACGCTCTGTTCATCTGGATAGCAGAAATACGGACGAAATAATCTTGCCCCCCTCCGAATCCTCCACGGTTACACCACACTTTCGAAATGCTACTAAATCGTTCGGACTAACGATCTTTTTAAAAGACACTAAATCTTGATTTTCCTTGAAAAACCCAGCATCTGATGAACTAAGATTTCCCATGACTGTTTGTTCTGTTTACAAACTATCGAGTCCACTTTCTGTCTCAAACTCAATCATTTTTTGGAGGCCTTGCAAATCTTGTACGCTGCCTTTAACACAATTAACATCAATCGGATTGAATACATTGGATCTCAATGATACACATCAGGAATATGATTGGGATGATCTCCATCAGGGTTATTAGTTATATTACTTATAATTGGGATTCCATCCGTTCATTAACTCATTGTTATTCATCGTAGCCTATTTTTTTTGTTAATTATAACTTGATTCTTTATATTCATCACTAAACTGATTTTCTCAGGCTGATTTAACAAGAACTGGTCCTCCCTTGTTTAAATTCGCTCCAAATGCTCCGGAACACTTAAATTAATGCTGGAGTCTCAATCCCTTGTTCCGTTGTGACATCACAGCATTGTAGTTACGCAGTAACTACAATGCTGTGATGTCACAACGGACTCAGTAACTACAATGCTGTGATGTCACAACGGAACAAGTGAATCACTGCATGTACTACGTACACAAAATAACAAGATCAGCTGAATCTGCATAAAAGTATGAAAAATCATTGATTGTGAATTGTACTAAGCCTCGCCTCCTACAACACAACAACTTCCATATTGATATTAACAGTTAGGGAGACATTATATAAAATGTACTAAAGCTCTACTTTATTATTTCTTAAATTTTTTTTTCAAATCACAAACAAATTCACAAAAGTTCTACAAAATCTTTACGGTCCATAGGGCTATTGGTCAACATTTTGCACAGTCAGTAACAAAATTAATGTGCGGCACTTGCTACATGATTATACAAAAAAGATGGACTATTACATCAGACAAATCTTGAAGCATCATTTTATAATCTTATAAAACAAATTATTTGTAATTTTACACACACAAAACATGACATTATAGGAAAAGAATATGCATAGTGGGATTACTTCAATGTTAGTGAATTGAATATATCACCAATACCATTAATAATTGTCAACCGACAATTGTTTTTGAACATTCTGGGCTCTGTAGGTTACTGTCTGGTGGTATACTGCATTGCTTGAATTTGTTGTCATGGAGACGACTGTATCTCCATGGAGATCAACAATGAATGACATTGACACCGGTACAGATTATTGCCCCTTTAAGGCTCATAAAATGTCACACGAGGTACTTTACAGTCAACTTTAGTTCCATACGATGTTCAATGATCTCCTGTCGTTCAATTATTGTCACATAACTCTCATGGGACTGTAAAGACACTTCCTAAAACAAAATTTAATAAAGAATTTTGTGCTACCAAAGTTTTCCATTGTTATCCAGTGTACTTGGTTCAATTGCCTCCAAATTGCCTGTTCAAATTACCTTGTGTGACATGACCCAAACAATTCTAATGAAATAGCTAAGGATCAGCATATCATGAACATACAAAAAAGAACGTATTCGAAATAAAATACAAATGAATTAATTTGTACACACATACATTTTCTAGTCAAACTACAAGATATCTGGTTAATAGTTTATCAATGATGCCATTTTGGTTATACTCTTGTAATACTTATAATTATAAAAGTATAAGCTCTGTGTATGCGTATGATAATATGGTGTTTAGTTAGCATAAGGCACTTTCAATTGATAAGATTTAAACTTAAACCAATTTTCAAATAGTGATACATTTTATTTAATATCATGCATGAACATGTGACCAATACTCGGGGACATTTCTGCTTTGCCAAAAGTGCCCTTTTAAGACAAAATACAAGCCCATAATCATAAAAACAATAAATGCTAAATGGAAATGAACACACAATTTGTGTTGGATTTGTTAAAGGCGGCATTCATGATTGCATGGTGCAACAGGAAAAAAAAACACCAAGAAATATTTACATAATTTGCGTTAATAGATTATAATTATTGAGGTGCTGATGGTACAAAGCTGGATGTTTACTGATATCTATTTTTTTTTGGCCAATAATTAATGCCAATAAATGCTTCTTTTGCTTTCTTTAGAAAAAAATACAAGAGAATTTACATTTCGGGGAGATAAAACCCCTTTCAGACGAATAAAATATATTCCAGTCGGTTTCAGTCCCTATTTCTTTTAGCTGAAATAGTGTGTTAATTGATGTATTATTATGTCAGATCCGACAAATGCTGTGTGTTTTCCTGTAGGATATCAGTGCGTTCTTCCTTGAACCATTAGATTGAATTGGTTTGATCATTTTACTTCTGTACATTTAGAATACAAATCACTGGACTACAGTGCGAAGACTAAGGTAAAGTCGAGTTAACAATGTCAAATTATTGACATCCAGTAAGGTAAATGATATATATACCAAAGGAAAAAGGAAAAAATATAAAAAGGGGATGGAATTCCAACAAGCAAACAATTCAACAGACTACACAAAAACACATGCTAATAATTAATATGCTACATATCCTTTTTGTAGTGTTTTGTTTTAAATAGCTGTTGAAATGTTCAAATACAAACTTAGTTGTCTATATAATACAAGGACTTAGCTAGTCGAGTTTACAATGTCAAATTACTGAAATCTCGTAAAATGTCAACTCATATATTGACCTAAAACCAGCAAATTTAAAACAAAGGCAAAATTAAGAAAGGAAAAATAAAGAATACAAAACCAACAAGCATAAGAACAGACTACAAACAACTACAAACTAATGATTAATATACTACATATAGTGTTTTGTTTTAAGTAGCTGTTGAAATATTTACAGAATTCAGTTTACAAATGGCGTTTTGTTCACCAACCATGTGCATTGTCATCATGAAACAAAGTAAAGAATTTAAATGAAGGATTAAGTAAAAGTAACATGATCCTTTCTCTACTGACAGCACAATGATATCGCGCAAATACCCAGTTTAGTGTTGTATCAGAGGTGGGTAAAAACGCGAACTTAATTGTTGAATAGAACTGGTAAATCCAATGTACTTAGTATTCTCGACAGTACACAGTAAAATCACATAGCTTTATGCTTTATAATTATACGAATACATGTACTCGAAGTAGAGGGTCTTATTAATGTCTGATATTTCGCGTTCCTTGGCGGCAATACGACGTGTTTATCTCGGTCTATAAAGACAGACAATATCAACAGAAAAGTGCAGTATGTTATTCCCTTGACGGTGTCAATATTGTACAATAATGAGGTCGTTTTTTTTTTTAGGTCGGTTGGGAACAACTCAACTAGTGGTATTGAATACATTATTTTATCCTTATGTTGTCGTTCCAATTAAACAGACAGGAAGCCTGGAAATTTGAGAGGAATGTTGTTGATGCTTATCTTAAACATTTATGTTTTATATTCTTTCGAACTAAATAATAAGTCACATTTTCAAGAAGAACTGTCTTCCAGTAATCTCAATAAAAACCTAATCAAATTATTTCACAGAATCCCCAAACAAAGGTTTCGTCAGATGAAGACAATATCATTTAACGAAAGATGAACAATTATGTATTGTTAAAAACAGGCCCCTATATCATTAATCAAGCACTAGAAATTAATTAAGACTTTCAAAAGAAAACGATTATTCGGACGCTTATTTCGCTGATCTAGTTGACTTTGACTTACTGGAACGGGAAGCTTAAGGCGGCAAAATGTGTCGCGGATATGCCCGACTAAAATTAAAAGGAGTGGTATCCTCGCACTCCTTTCCTTTTGGCGACACGTTGTAAGCAACTGGTCCGTTCCAGCTGAATCCGAGGTAAAAGGTCACATTCTCTTGGCATTGTACAGGCTTCACATACGGGACAGCCAATTTAATGTCAATAATTTGTCCAGTTTTGGCATGGTACTGGAGAGTCGTCTTATTCTTAAGATTTCCCTCCAATCGCACCAACCTTTTTTTGACGGTGGGCGATTTCCAAAATTCGACATCGTCTGCGTCTCGCCTATCGTGTGCACTCTGAGCACTCTGAGCTGCGAGCAGTTCGCTGATGTGAACGAACACCTTCAGACCTTCCCCTTGTCCCAAGAAGAAATGAGTTCTTGGTTTCATAGGAAATCGGGTTTGGCGCTGAGCCTTGTCCTGACGTGACCACTGTTGATCCGCGGATTTGCAACCTTCCCACCGGTTTCTCAGATTGTCGACATGAAAGGAAACATCTCGCTTGTCTCCTCTTTCTGAGTTGGCATCTTGAATTGGCCACAGGAACATCATCATGAAGAAAGGAGGCCAACAGCTTTTACCTTCATCCATGACATTTAATGGGTGGACAAGCTTTTTATATACGTCGTCAGCAGACATATCAAGCTTTTTCCCTCTAGAGGAAAGGGCCAAGTAAATGCATATGAGGGTCTTCAAATCGAAAGCATTATATGCATCCGAATTCTTCAACAATGTCTGTCGAGATTCTTCCAGGATGGTTTCATTATTCAGATCAAAGATATCACTGAATGTACCACAATGCATGAGCATGACCTTTTCCCGTCTCTCTTGAGCAGGAAGCCCCATCCGTCTCATGCGATACATGTACATCATCTCATGTTCAATCCGATCATGAAAGAGCTCGAGAAGTCTAGGTATATTTTTAGTTTTTTCTCGCAACTCTTCTAACTTTTCCCCATTAATATCCGCAGACGAACCGTCCTTGTAGGAAGTCAAATTATCATCCATCTCTTCTAAAAGAGAGAGCAGTGTGCGCGGTAAGGTTAAAATCTGAAAAAGGTCCGCGTCGTCTAAATTGTATTCACAGTGCCACATTATGTCTCTGAACATTGGTTCGTTGATTAAGGTATTTACTACTTCGATTTCGGCATATAAAGCAGAGTATTCGATAAATAGTGTTTTCTTCGAGAATTCATATGACTTACGGAAGGCGTCCATGGCCTGGAATGACAGATATATATACTTTCTCCATTCCTCGGGATTCTCACGCCTTGTAAACGCGTACTGTGACTCGCTTTGAAAAACTCTACCCTTTGTATACCAGAAACAAGACTGCTCAGGTTCAATCTTTAGTGCCTCGTCAACAAATTTGTGAGCCATTTGGAACTGATCCGTTTTCAAATATAATCTGGCAAGCTCCTGTGCAATGAAGAGGTCTTTAAGTATTTCAAACGCATCTTTTAGTATACCGATAGCCTTATTAGGACCTCCCTCACTGCTCCCATAGACCCCCTCAATAAGAGCAGAAAAACTTGTCTTGGCATCATCTGATCCCAATATCCCCCTCCTGATCAGGAGAGTATGGACTGTTTTAATGAGGTCCTTCCTGCTATAAAATTGGGATTTGAGGAGCTCACAATTCAAAAACTCTGAGATGGCAGCCACAAGTGGCTGGTCATCACAGATGTGGAGGGTCTGCTTTAAAGCTTCCTCCGCTATACTCTTGTGAATCATCTTTACTGATTGCTTTTCTGTGACCCTCACAAGTATGGGAAAAGATGCCGATACCGTCTTCTCCCAGTTAGACAATGCTTTTCGGGTTAACGCAGTTGTCTTTCTGGATTTCAATTTACCAGCCATTAAGGAGTCACAACATGAAATCGGAATTTCGGCTTCGTGTATGTACGTGTTCAGAAGTGCGCAGTATTTTATCAGTTTAAGCTCATTGGGCTGGATATCATCCTGATGAAGTATTCTTGATACGACGTTTGTTATGTACTCCTTGTTAAATTCTTCTTTCATCACCATGAAGGCAATAAGATTTTCAGGATTGTAATCACCTGTGTGAAACTGATTTTCTTTGCTTTCTAATTCAAGGTATTTTTTCGTAAACCATTCTTTTTCTTCTTGTGTCAGCTTTTGAGTTAATGGAATGCAAAGGCTACGATCTTCATTTGCAAGTTCATCGATCATTGGTGAGGTGTCAGTAGTTCTCTTACAATGTAGGAGAACCCACACTGCCCCACCGTCTAGAGGAATTCCCTTGGAAACTTCTTCCAACTCTGTAATTAAATGTAACACGTCAACGTCATCCAAATCGTCTAAAAGGACACAGACTGGGGGGATTCGTCCCGTATAATCTGCTTGGTATCCGTGCCGTCTTACTTCCATGATCTGGTTGACCGTGTTGGTGGTTATTCTGTCCACAACGATACATCGGTGACGTCGATGCAGCTCCCATAACACATGCCGTGCTAATGTGCTACCCCCAGCACCGGGTTGGTGTAACAGAGTAACAGATGTTATCAAGCTTTCATCCTTCCGTGTGCCATCCAAAGCCTTCGTAACTTTACTCAGTGTTTCCCCAAAGCCACTTCGTTTCAACACATGTCCACTGCCTCTTTCACTTTCACTAATCGCAAAGTTCCACCAATCCACCTTATCACCGTGGTAAAAGTTCAGTTCCTTTTGAGCTTTGAACGTTTCGAAGCCCTGGTTTGATTCGTTCATGTCTGTGTGTTCACATTCATTTTTGCACACAACTGTTAAATCATCCCATTTGTCCTTCTGCTTCTCTGAAAGGTAACACGACCCACCAGGATACAAAGGGAGTTCATTTCTTGCTGTCTGATTTACACCATGTATCCGCTTCATGATGCTGTTGATTTCCCGCCATTTTATTCCAACAACGCTCCTCTCATCGATTTCGTCTTTTGAAAACCATTTTTCAACTCGACGTACGAACTTGGAATAGATCTGAGGATCTTCGGCGATACAAGTGAAATTATGTACACCTTGCAGGGATGAGGTCAGTTTTTCAAACGTTTTGCAGATTATTTCGATGTCGTCTTCGGAAAGAAGCAAAAGCAGCAAGACAGCTCGCCCCTGTGGTATAACTGATGGTTGACAGAAGAAAGTGATCGTTGCCTCCACATCACTTCGACGTTCTTTGTGCCATTCGGGTAGAGTCATTTTGGGGGACTGGATATTTGGGTTATCTTCTCGACCGTTTGCAAACACCCACAATGTTTTTTCAGGAAATTCGATGCTATCCCGGAATTCTTCTTCACATTTGATTTGTTTGAACAGTTCCGGCTGCTGCAGAGTGACCATACGATCATCATGGTAGAGCTTACACAGTCCATCTGTCAAAGAATGTGCATCAAAGTCTAAAACAGTGGTCCACCTGATGGTCTTGATGAATTCAAACTGCTCACGAATGGGGTCCCCATCTCCGGACTGTTCGGGTTGAACTGGCGGTTTATTGGCAATGAGCACCGGGTAATGCGACCGGTCGATTTCTCCACATTCATCACCCGTTAATAACATGCGCAGCCTGGCCTCTGTATTTTGTGATTCGTGCCGTGCACATTCGGATGTTTGTTCTCCTGACGGAGTTTTCCTTTCTTGCAGTCTTTGAAATGGAGGAGATTCGTGGTGCCGGTCACTGATAGTCAGGTGCTTGGTAGCCTTTTCTTCCTGTGGCGCTGGGAATGGTACAACTCTGGCTGTGAGTGGAATTTGCTCAGCAGTTCCGTCTCGTTCCTCAGCTTCGTCAGATGTCACATTTTCTTTTTCTACTGCCATTGGTGCCATAGATTTTACATTCATCAGGCTTGCTGATGGTCTGGACATTGCTATTTGCTTGGTCTTCCTTTTACTGGAAGCAGCCACTTCTTCAGTCGTTGCTGGGCATCTCTCTTGATGCTCGCGTGTTTTGGGCCTGACGGACTGGGCAGGTGTGTCAATTTTATGGTGATGTGCGTCTCCATGAGACAACTGCATGGAAGGGTCTTGGTCAGGACCTCCGACTTGGGCATCAGGAGAGTCGTGGGGTTCAATCTCCTCTGTTCTGCTCACCTCTCTACTCCCTATCTCTTGCGAACCTTCACCCTTCAACCATTCATCCCTGCTGGACAGAATGAGATCCATATCATGTACTGGCATCATGTTGCACTCTTCATTGAGATCCTCTTCCGTGTATATTGCTAACATCTCCCCGCTGACATTGCCATCAAACAGCTGTCTTGCGATCGCCCATTCTACGCCAATGCTCAAAAGCCAGATCTGCACGTGTTCCTGGGTCCAGTGTAGCATAGACTTCGGTAGCTCTGGATTAAAATGGAGAAATAAAACATCAAACGGATAATGAAAGATAAGCATTTTGTTCCGAAGGTTTTGGTATCATAAGAAAAGTTCCAACAGGAGTGTTTATTTCGAGAACCCCCCCCCAAAAAAAAAAAAAAAAAACCACAACTAAAAAACCAGTTCTGTGTTTGCCTTTTCCATCACTTCAAGGATTCTTCGAAGTACTGAGTGTAATCTCTTCTCCAATCAGCAGCTGATCATTATCATGATAAGCCCGTCCTTGTTGAGACTTATGACTTCACATACCTTTTAGAAGGCTATCAAAGAACTTGCACCCCCGTTCATAGTCACTCTCCTCCATGGCCACCTGAATGGCCAAGCTGCTTTTGTCTTCGGTCTTGATAAGTTTGTCAGTGATCAGAATATCAGTCAGACTCTTGGCGAGATCTCCGGAGATATACGCTTTCCAAAGTTTGTCCAGACCAGCGCGACCTTTGACTCGTACGATGAGTCTGACTGACCCCAGTTGTGCCTGACAGAAAATGGCGTCGTGCTTTTCAAAGAACGCTTGGAGCATCTGCTTTACTTCATTTCGTATTTGCTGAAGTTCGCATATTACTTCATTTGCTGATTGCTCATCCTTCACCCCGCCTCGCGAAACGTCACAATGGAGTGGCATTTCTGTGAATCAAAAAAGGTTAGGCCTAACCGTTATCATAAACTGAAAAGTGTATTATTGGCTAAATCCTCGTATTCCCAGTCAGACTCTACGCTGATTCGACATGATGTTTTGCTGATAAATGTAACTCGTTTCCTTGCTGTTATGAATGTTCATTTGCATCCCATAATATTTTGTTTCATATACATTGTATAGCACCAAGTCATATTTTTCTGTAAGTGATCGAGGTTCTGAAACAAACCGGAAGGCTCGACGTTTCGAAGAATTCAAACCGTGTGCTCTGCTAGGCAACAGGACAATGCGGGGAACCAGTTACATGTGGGCGTTTAGGCATAGCTACTATCTCAATTCCTCACTTTACATCAAGTCAATCGCCTACATCAGACTAGTTCACTGCATTTTCCTTATGACAAGCAGAATATACTTCGACGCTTTCACAATCTTGATCATTTCTTGCTTCCATACAAGTGAAATGTCTTATTTAACCGCGAACCTCCTTTATCGTCCAAACCTTCAAGTCTGTTTCATTGCGCTCCCAAATGGGAGACTTTTGGAGAGTCGGTCTTGAGTCAACAGCGCACGCGCACGCACGCGCAATACAAAGCGCATGCTCAGAATTGCGCAAGCATGGTTTGCGCGTGCGCTGTTGACTCAAGACCGAATCTCCAAAAGTCTCCCATTAATGTATCACAGGAATCATTCGCAGGTAACAGCCCAGAAATTGGTATAGAAACAAAATGGATCTACAGGACAATGATTGTACATACCATAGTGGTAATTATAACTGAAATTGCAGCCACTCGCATCCCCGTATATAACTGTACTTTTGTCAGCAACTACGGAAGACGAAGTTGCTCTATCTCCGACAGGAGTGACATCTGGAAGGGACGTTACTGTGTCACCAGCTGGTGTGACGTTCGGTTTGGTTGAATTGCCTGTTGACGGGGTACTGTCTATTGTCGATTTCTGCTTCTTCTCTGCATTAATATGAAGGGTAATAATTCGAAGAAGTAGCACTTTATACAGTGTGAATTGAAAAGTGACGTTATATTCGATATGTTATTTTGACCCCAATATAGGCCTAGGGTGAATTTCAAATTGGTATAATTTGAAAGATCGGATGAGTGGTTTGGACAATTAAAACTCAACATTTGCTATAAACCGTATCCCACCAACAGCTCATGTGTCAGGTCAACGCGCATTATTCATTGATGGATACACTGTATTTCCCGTTACCTCAAAAGGAAAATAACTAGGCCTATCTAGGTTTCATATTTAAATTAATCGGCCCAATTGGTTAGAATTCGTACCGAATACATCTGACTATTTTGATTCATTATGCAAAAAGGGGTTTAGATTATCGGCCATCTACAATCATCCAATATAATGAACAGGAATTTGTTTTGCTACCAAGGGTAGGCTATCAGAATATCAGACTTCCACCAAAATTTGCCAACCAATCACCCAAAAGAATATTGCAACATTTTATAATTATTTCTTGCCATGCTCATCAAACGATTAACACAATATTATTATCTCCAAAATATAAGGAATTTGAGAAGCGTTATGGCCGTAACGCTTCTCAGCTATTGACTAACTGTTCTCTTGCGTGAAATAACCGCTCTAGTTTGTCGCCAAAATCTCAAAAACGCTACCACCTTTTGAATTGAAACTTTCACAGGTTAGTTTTATGGTATATATATACATATAAGTAATAAACTGCTGCAAACTGCTCATCAGCCAAAATGACCTGAAATATATCAAATGCTTAAAGTTGGGAGGGCCTGACGCGTTTCGATCCTAACAGGATCTTTCTCAAAGGCAAACTGAAGACAAGAACATGGGAGGGAATGGAAACACAAATGTATGGATGAGGGAGTGAGGACAATAGGAGAGGGGATTGGTCACACAGAGGGGTCAGGTAGGCAAGATCAAAGTTGCCAAACCACAAAGGATGGCTGGGGCTGGGGGGGGGGGGGGGGTAGGGATGAACAAAGAAGGTAATTAGAGGATTAGAGATCAAGATGGAGAGTACAAAAAAGCATGAGGGATTGGAGAGCACCTGTAGATGAATGGAAAGGGGACAACCAAGCATTATATTAGTCATTTCCTTCCTGGAGATTAAGTCCATGAGGCTGAATGGTTCGCAATTTCTTAATCCAAACTTTCTCCCTGCTCAGCCGGACCAAGTCCCTGCGGTGGCCAAGTGATTCAATGCCCTGCAAGATCATATCGGAAATTGTGTGGTTAGGGAGATTAAAGTGGAAACCCACTGGGGTGTCAAGTTTCTTGAGTTTTGACTGTAGATCTGTGGCCATAGAAACGTTTCTTAAGGGTATTTTTCGTTTCACCGACATACTGAATGTTGCATACCCTGCAAGAGATGAGATAAATGACATTAGATGTAGTGCAGGTAATATTCCCTTTGGTCTTATGGGTGGAGCCATTGCCTGTGAAAGAATCAGACTCATGGATATGGTGCTGGCAGACTACGCATCTCGAGTTACATTTGAATGTGCCATGCTGGATAGGGGAAGAGACATTATTAGTGGGTGGGACCTCAGCCCTGACAATATATACAATTATATTGGTTTGAAACAAACAGTAGGCTCAAATTACCAAACGTATGCAATCCCTTTAAGCAATGTTTTTGATTAAGCAGCTCTCAGTGAAATTGACCCCAGATGTAAGCAAGTCTTGCTATTCATTTGTCACAGACATGTCGTGATACAATAGCAGGCTGTATACTGTTTACTTTTGGAACAGCTCTGTGATACTTCTTCATTCTGTCTGCCATACGATCAGAATTTGCACGGAAGATAAAGAGTTTTGGCTCGTGTGACTTCGTCAGGCTTCGATTATAAATCTCATTCGAATTTTAAAGCTTTTCGAACCTAATAATTTGCCCTTTTCAATATTATTTTGAACCTGATTAATGCCGAATACCAAAGAGCTTAATATAAGCAAGATCTTTGTGTATACACTATACCTTTAAAACATGACATTGGGTCGATTTCACCAAACTCATCGCAGCTAGTGTCAATCGTAGGACTTGTGATGCATTTCAGTCATATGTAGGATACGGTAGGCCATCGTATCTCGAGTTAAGATCGATCGTAGGACTTCGTGAAATCGACCCCTTATAGTCTTGCATGCTTGTTGTATTTTAGAAGTTGCATGCTTCTCCGAGTCGGTACTTTACTTACCTGGAAGATGAAGAGTTTAGGCTTTCCCACCAGACTGCGGCAGGCGTCCCCACGGAACGGTGCGGTGATTTCCCGGGTAGGCATGGGACCGTCCGTACCGTAAATCTCGCCGTCGTTACCGTGTGTCATCACGGCCACCAGGAGACAGTCCGCATCACTGTGGTCCTCTTGGCTCACTGAAAAGAAATGTTAACTGCTCTTCCATTTCTATACAGTCTTAGTACGTATTAGCTTTCGCGAATAATTTCACGTTTTACATATGACATTGTGAAATCTTAACCCTCTATAATGTCTGACCACACTTTAAGTTAATAACTACACCCACCCTCCAACCCCTCTCCCCCTTTTTTGTCCTGATCCTCTCATCCATTTATGTGTATCTTTACTTGCATGTTCTTGTCCTCTTGTCATTTAGCCTTTGAGAAAGATCCTGCTAGGATCGAAACGCGTCAGGCCCTCCAAACTCCAAGCATGTCTAAAGACAACAACATTGTATGGTTTATACTGTAAGAAGAACCTTTCCACGTCGTGGAACGGGCTTTTCTAGCCATGCACACTTTTACAATGTCTTCGCACTGCATCCACCTTCTACATTTTTGTCAGATTGTTAGTATTTTATCTCTTTTGTGAGGCGGTTTGGTCATCTCTTTTAGAAATTATATTTCCAAGACTTGGCGAACGTTTCCCTCAATGCCAAGACCTATTTCCCTAATTCTGGGGTGTGTCAATTATTTTGTGTTTTTGCTTCACTAATTAGCATCTCCTCATTTCAGCCATTCCCGTGAGTGGATGTTAGCCTTCTTACTGGTGACTAAAATTTCCATTTAAAAAAGGGGTTGATTTTGGCTCTAAATCCTCGAGCGCACCGATAAGTCCATCCGTGTCGGTCCCCGTGTTCAGCCGGTTAGGCATGTCCGTGTCAGCCTGGAAGGTAGCGATGTTGATCAGTACGGCTCTACCGCGGCGTGAATGGGACATGATGTACCGGTAGTCGGCCAGGAGAGCGGTTGACAGGCCGGTTGATGGACGGTCTCCTTCCTCGTGGTCCTCCTCGTCGCTTTTTCCGTCCATGGAATGTTGGGGCGCCGGTAGCCTGTGCTTCGTAGTGGTCTTTGATCTCATGCTGAATTTTCTGCGAGAAAAGAACTTTATCATACGGAGCTCTAGAGGTGCCATCCGACCTGTTGAGATCCCGAGATAGGCCTAATTATCTCGGGGTGCCGACGTCGTGAAGTTAGGATGTCGTCATCTCGTGATAAATTATCTCAGGATGTCGTCATCTTGACCATAATAATGTCGTCATCCCGAGATAATAGTAATACAGTAGAGGAGCCCTCTGGGGCCAATTTCATAAAACTGTTAAGCACAAAAGTTGCTTAGCACAAAAATGTCTCGCCCAATAAAACAAACCACCATTGAAAATTCCATTTGATATTCATGGTCAGCGAACAACAGCCAAAGAACAATCACAAGTGATACACAACACGTGGAAATTTGGTTGTTAACCCTGTTTTTATTAAGACAGAAATGTCATCTTAGCAAATGTTTGTGCTTAACAGTTTTATGAAATTGGCCCCATATGCTGAGCACAGATGCGGTTTTTTTTTTTGGCTAGTTGATTTAAACCTCAGCCCGCTTCCCACGACCGGCACACACGGTGAAATTTCTGCCTCGCGAAGCGAAAAAATAATCAAAAAAAAAATTGGATATTGGCCTCACGGCCTCCTTTGGCAGAAGACGCAGCAAAATCGGGCGCACATGATGAGTCTTGACGACCTGAACATAGTGGTATAGCTCTTGTGTGTGCCGGTCTTAATCCTCAGGAAACGACTTTACCATTGATTAATGTTGATCGAGAGTTATTTTCAACTTTGCACTCTACTTCATAACAAATGAGTTTATACCGCGGTACCTGACTAATTTCTTGGCGTATCCTTCAAATGTATCCTCGGAGTCCTTTACGGCATCTCCAGTCTCTTCCATGTTATCTTGCTGTCCACTACCTGACAAACATTGGCACTGTGCTGTTGATGAATATCAACCAAGAAGCTATCAGGTATGCATACAATGCGATTATACAGGTTTTACAGCAAAACAATTTACTCTCTAAACTATAACGCCAATGCGTTGCGACGGCCGTTCTTTTCTAATGCCTCGACTGAAAGGCACAGGGATCGAATGGCATGTTTTTACAAGTTCCTTGTCATTTCTGTGGGTAGGCATTCGGGTTGTGGATATTTCAGACCAAGAGTATGAGGCATTCCTACGTTGTTGCCTTCTGTGTAAGCTACGAGAGTTATTCTGTAAATGCCCATGCGTTCGGCATTGTCATTCGTGGCAGTTGAGACTTTTGTCATTCTGGTATTTCCACAAGAATCAGGTAAAACTGCAAACTTATCAGCGAAGTTAGCAGCTCTTGTCTAATTTCAATATAATTCACCTCAGATTGTGTTTAGATTATTTGAGAATGATGTATACATTTGGATACACATTGTTTTTGATACACATCACATCGACTGTCTAGTTAGTCTTTCACCCACCAGCAAAAATAATCTATGTGAATCATATACTGCTTACTTCAACTACCTATATACTTCAATGTGTAAGACATGTAGTCGATTTCACAAATATTTGCGATTCATCTTTTAGATGAGTTGTTCATGTTTCCATAGCAGCTAGTATTGTGACATCACACTTTGCTTAGCAATTAAGATTGATACCTTATGTGAAATTGAGCCATGAATCGGCACAGTTTTAAGTTATACCAAATGGTCCTGCCTTAATAGCATAGCAAGCTTATGCCAAGCCATGCTCTATCGTACTAACCAGTGCTCAAAATACCACTCCACCCTTAGCACTCCCAACATGCATGATGTATATCAACCTACCAGGTCCGGTTCCCGTCTCCTCGTCCTCAGAATGAGTCTTACTATCCTCCATCGTTATCATGTAAGTTCATATAAAAACCTCCTGCACAACATTCACGATACAGAATGAATCTCAGGGCATAATAACGAACCCACTTAACTAGCTGTCTGTGTTGACTCCACTCCAAGCATTTTACTTTTTACCAACACCATGATAGACCACTGACATGCTGTGATTCTTGTATTTATTGTACTTCTGCGGGTATACCGGCAAAAATGTATGAAACCCCGTATCAACATTTCTAGTTTACAAAGAAACACTGAACCTTCAAATAAGATATGATCATGATAGTTCTCTTGTATAGTCTTCACCATGGTGCCTGTATGTAGGGCTACATTAATTCAAAAATCATTGAAGCATTTTATGTCATTTTGATTTATGTATGATTCATCGTTTTACCAGGTTGGAGCTCGATTTGTGACCATGTTCAAGATAATGTTAACTACATGATTTGTATTACCATTTAAGTCTTAAATACATGTTGGTATACAGAACAGGATTGGTATAATTAAGTTAATAAAAACTTAAATAAAAACAGATTTACCTATATCTTACACGGTGTAAGACATGATAGAAACCCCTAAAATATGTCTGTCTGAAATGCTGTATTTGTTTAGAAAAGTGTCAAACAAATAACAAATTATTCAGTAGGTCTCCGCGAGATCAAAAATATTCTCTATGTTTTGTAAAAAAAAAAGGGAGTAGTTTTTCGCTATTTTCTCGTGACTCAGATGTCCAATTTATTGAGCTCAAATTTTCATAGGCTCATTATTTCATGCACATACTGGATTAGACAAAGTGTGGGTGCTGTTCTGTGACCATTACCGATCATGTATTATACCTTTGTGCCAATGTTGACTGTTTTGCTTTGATTTTAAGAACAAGCTACAACTGTGCACCCTTTTGGCCTAATTCTTGTTTCGTAAACGCGTCTACCGTCTTCTGTTGTGAAAATACCTCAGTCCGGACGGGCCCATTATTTTATGATCAAATTTTCCCCTACTTTTATGATTTGATAATGGTATATTTTGTTCTAATAGACCATGGGGCGTGCCTGCAATATGTGCTCCAAAGAAGATTTCCGTGGCGCACATCGTGGGTCTATGTGGAAATGGTTTTGTTTGTTGGTCGATAGTACATAGATTGCAGGGAAACAAATCCCCAATCTCAGTTGTCCCCAGTTTTCATGATATTAGCATTTGAAATATCCATTTAGAATACAGCGCCCTCCATTGGTCAAATTGTGCCAACCGTGCACATTTCAATGGGACTTCTGTATGGCATGTAATCCTACACATTGTATGCAACTCGCTTCCCTTCCTCCATGGTTAATTTCAAGTGGGAGGAGTTGGGAGGCTTATAGGAAGACTAATCCGCCATATATTGTTGTTCACTGCAACCGAACGCTCACTATATCAACGTGCCCTATTGGCCAAGGTACCCGATTCGTTTTATGACGGCTGCGTTGATTCGCTACAATTTTTTATGAATTTTAAATCTCAATTTTCCTGAAAACTGGGTACCTGGGGATTTACTAAGTTGGATTTAAGACACATTTTATTCCATCTTTGTGTTGGATTTGTGTAGGTCCGTGATTTGCGTCACGAAACTGCAAGATAATTGGTCACGCATTTTGGTCTATAATTGTACTAAAACAAATCTTCTAAATGTCGGTTATTGTGACCTAAACTGTTCATTATGCCTACTCGAAAGTAAATCACTTGTGACAAATTTTGTTTTTACAAACTACAACATCGTTCCAATGAAAGATGCTTGGAAAAATATCAATAAACATAATGTATATACTATATAAACAAATAAAGCATCATTATTTCAAGGTACAGAATTTATAGATTTTCAAGGGACTTGAAATACCAGATATCGATACTATTGTATACACTATAACATGACGTGACAAAGGCTTCTCTCCAAGATATTTGAAGAGAATTAGCGTAGATGTGGCAAACAGAAAACAGCTTGGTACGTTTAGTATCACATGCACCTCACTCTGTGCGGTAGGCCCCTACTTGTACTCATACTCGCATGTAGAGCTCAGACTCCGGCTCCGGTGCTATCATCCATAATGCTGAAAATATAAGTTGTGACTTTTCCTTGATGCCGAATCTCTGTTTTCTTATTCAAAATAGAGTATGTACTTCCAAACCATAACCAAAAGTCTTTATTTTGATACCAGTTATTTTAGAATGGATTCACGAAATGAAGCCGGAGCCGGTGTGGAAAAGGGCCTTGGTGTCTTTTACAAAATAATATGTGGACTCCCTACATTTCCAAACTCCGATCTGTTTATACATGTTCCAGGCCTAAATGGACCTTCTGTAGCTGTTCTCCAACATTTGATGCTTCCGAGTGAGCGCCCTTTGGTTTGAAGTAGAGCTCTTTTGTCAGCGTGGAGACGAAGCAAGGCATCTGTTTCTTGCACGTCTTGAACTTGGTTTCAGGCACGTACTGTAGCGCCACCATGCGGTTGACGAGGGTCAGGATTCGTGTGATCTCCCAGCACGAGCCGTAGGTTGCCATGGCTTTCACTAGGGATTGGATAAACCAGGCGCCGCTGGTGAGGTTTCGCCAGGAAACGTAGCCTGAAATGGCAAACAATTTCAAATTCTATGCTTATGAAATGTAACAAAAGAACAGCTTAGCTGAACCACAAACTACAGAATCCGAGATGTGCCGTCACAAAACGGTACCATTCGATGACTGTGATGGTACATCTAAGCATGGACTTTTTATACCTCCATGATCTAAGGTAGGACTATGGGTCTACTGCCCATGATGAAATGAAATCTCGGTAATCATCGTAAAACCAAGGTTACCAAAGCATGAAAAATCATGGTATTCATCTTGTAGTCTGTGGATGTCATGGTCCAAATTATGGTATAGAATTGTCCATACCATAATCCAAGCATGATATCTGGCATAAAGTCATGGTTTACCATGAGGTTTTTTTTTTTTTTGGGGGGGGGGGGGGGGTTGTAATGGCGCCCAATACGACCCCAAAGGTCGATTTCACGAAGCCCTGCGATCGATAGTAACTCGAGTTACGAAGGATAACCCATCCTACATAGGGTTGCAATGCATCATTTGTCCTGGGACCGATAGTAAGTTACGATGAGTTTGGTGAAATCGGCTCTAGAACAGAATATGCGCACATTAAATCACTCTTGTCTCAAATGCAGGAAGGTGGAACAATGAAACTTTATTTTGAGGAATTCTATAGCCAAACGCTGTGTTATCAAACACGTTTGTAAACTTGATATACATTCAAGTGCAGATAACTGGCAGGTAAATTCACACACTGAAGATTCCAATAGAATTCGAACCCGTGAAATCAAACATTCGTACCATAATCACTGCAAGATTTGTGTTTGTCGTATTTAGTTTTAGTCTGGTTCCCTGCCCAAAGATTCCTTGACGACTCTTATTAAAAAACAGTGACAGACAATAATCGGAGATTCTTGGTCTGGAAACCAGACTTATTTACCTTCAGGGGAGGAATATGCAATCAGGAAGTCCGCCTCAACAGGAATGGTCCTTGCATTCTTGTAGCCAATCAACGCGTCCGGTTCGTCGACGTCACGGTGATCCATGGCAACGCCCTGGTCCACCATTATTCCTCGACACGCCTACAATCCAAGTCAATGGTAGGTATAAATAGGTTGCTTTTGTAAAGTTGAATTTGTTGATCAAAATTGTTTTGGGTCAATCGGTTTTACTCTTTTCTGGATAAATACAGCATTTCAGGTAGAAAATCACCATCTTTATACCCCGTAATCTGTGAAGATATCTGATTCGGTATGCTACCACTTAAAGTATGATAGTACCTTTGAAACCTACTTGTTCTTGTTTGCTTATTGTATTGACCTCCGAATCGGCAATTTACTCACTTGGAAGACGAAGATTTTTGGCTTTTCTACCAGACTGCGGCAGGCATCCCCACGGAACGGTGCGGTAATTTCCCGGGTAAGAATGGGACCGTCCGTACCGTAAATCTTGCCGTCATTACCGTGTGTCATCACGGCCACTAGGAGACAGTCCGCATCACTGTGGTCCTCCTGGCTCACTGCAAAGAAAAGATTCATGCAACAATAATTCAAAGAGAGGAAATAATTTGATTATTTTGAAAACTGCTTTTACTTCGATCTCATTCTGCCTTCCAAAGTTAACTCTCTAAGGTATTTATCTCATTCGTTTCGTCTGTTCAATGTTTTTATAATTCTGTCTCTTTAGGATGAAAATGCAGGTCCTTGCATTTGAACTTAAACATAGTATCCTTTGCAAAATAGTGGACATGGTTTTTAGCCTAGAGCGATCTCCATGCATTGGTACTAACATGATCGCATCAATCGTTCGATTTGCTGGCACTGCAAATCTTCAAACACCTGCACGAGGAATCCCAGATCTTCGAGGGTCCCTCGAAGCCCCTTGATGTCCACCTCGGTACCGAGTCGTTTGGACAGGTGGGTGTCCTCGAAGTTGGCTATGTTGATGATTATACCTCTACCTCGACGACAGTGGGACATGTCGTACTGGTAGTCGGCCAGTAAGGCCTTTGATAACGCGGGATTCGATGGGGCGTTCTTCTTAGCCATTGCCGCACGGGCGGATTTTCCGTCTCTGTCGCCCATGGAATGTCGAACTTGGGAAGGCTGTTTCCCTTGGGAGATTGTGGTTTTTAACGGTTCTCTGGAGGTAAGAGGGTAGCAAAACAAAACAGGTGTTTTCATGATTGGACTCAAGGACTGGAGTCAGTGACCCGAGTCAGTAACCCGTGTCAGTGACCTCGTGACCCGTGTTTGTGACCTTGTGACCCATGTCAGTGACCTTGTGACCCGTGTCAGTAACATGAGCCTGTGACCCGAGTCTGTGACCCGAGTCAGTAACCTGTGTCAGTAACCCGGGTCAGTGACCCGAGTAAGTAACCCGAGTCAGTGACCATATTCAGTAACCTGAGTCAATAACCTGAGTCAGAGACTGAAGTGAGCAAGGTCAGTCGCTGCACTCATTGACTCAATTCCTCCATTAATAACATGTGAGTTGGACTCAGTCACTAGTTGTGAGCAAAAACTCAATCTGCATGACTCGAGTCAGTGTGAGCAAAAGAAACTTCAACTCAAGAGAAACTCCAGAAACATCAACTCCGGAAACTCTTTAACGCTTGGAACCGCAAGACAAAATCTATGGCGTATACGTAGACAATGCGTTGACTCGCTCCCCACGGCACTGTGGGGTATACATGCAGTGAGTGAGTGATTTTTCTAACCCCACTGAAGCCTGCGCCATATGATTCAACTATACAGAAGCTGAAACAAAGTTGAGTTGTACTTTACCTTCAGTAATAAAAGAAATACCTTGTCAGTTTCCTATCGCTTTGCTCGCAATCCTCAGATGCCGGGTAACGGGTACAACCAGACTCTAAATCATAAAATGGATATAAAGAAAATGGTAAACTTTAGCATGTTGTTCCGGGACTTGAACCCAAGACTATGATCGCACGGCTTAAGCGTTTTACACCCTAACGGTTGAGGCGACAGTCAGAAGCCAGGCAAAGTATCAATATAACAGATGGTAGAGGCTATCGCATAACTTGAGCTACAACCAGGCCTGCGATATATATTTTTTGCTAAGTAATTGAACCTAGAATTCATTTTATCGTGAAATACAACTCGACTGTTGACGCATGCAGAACAACGAACAACATACACTGCGTTCATGGTCGTACAAACAAGATCGGTATCAACTAACCATACAAAGATCAGCGATTGTAAATTGGTATACAAATAATGAATGTTTATAAGTTTAGAATGGTAAGAATAATTTCATGAGGCGACAAATGGAATGTTTTTCAAATGCATAAAATAACACCAGTCCTGAACATTGTTACAAAATATCAAAATTATTGTTGACGTTTGTTGTTGTTTTTTTTTAAACGGCGAAAGTTTGACTTTCTGTTTTTTGGTGGTGTTTTTCGCTTATGCCATATCATAATGATGTTTTCATTTGACGCAAGTTAAAGGTATACAGTACAGGATTGTTAACATACCCAAACAGAAATGTTCCCAGATTTACTTATAACTTTCAGGGTATGAAGATGCTGCTAGAAACATACCGTTAACATATTTCCACCTGAAATGGTGCATTTACCCAGAAATTAATAAAAACAAAGACCGGAAACAGTTTTGATCTCGTTGTAAGATCAAAACCATACTTTTTTGTATTCATGTACACGTTGGATCCGACAAAGTGTGGGTGCTGTTCTGTGACCTTAACCAATTTTTATTACGCATTATACCTTTAAGTTGAGCTATATATGCAGCTACTATGCCACTGTGTATGTAATTTCGATTGCTGTAAAAAAATTTGGGAGTCATGACAGAAATGGTTTTCTCTGTGATGACATAATTGTCACTCTGAAATTTCAGAGTGGAATCATGATTTCACAGGAAGATGAAATCGATTTATATCAATTCTAAAAACAATATTTCGCGCTGAAACTGAAGAATTATTTTAGGTCATTGTCAAGTTCTGTACCTTTAGATATGGGCACGCTTTACCATGCAGAGGAATGACTATCACTTTTGTTTGAATTTGTTTCGTTTGGTTTTGTTTTCGTTATAAAAATGAAGTGAATGTTATCAGGGTAGGTTGTTATGTTAATGGTTAGCAGGTCTATACTAAATAACAGCTGCCATGGGATTCCGTTACGATATGATCGTCCCATTATCAACGAGAACATGTAATTATGCCAAACTCAGTGTCTAAAACAGATGATGTTTTATATAACGAAATGTGCCTACGTGGATCGGTTTGTGGAAACACCATGTACGAATCGTTGGTACTTTCGGACCAGTCTATTTCGTTCGCCTGCACTTCTCGTAATGTCTCAACGTTTCGACTAGCCTGCTCTAGTCATCATCAGGAGACTAGAGCAGGCTAGTCGAAACGTTGAGACCTTAGTGCGAACGAAATAAGAAGTGCGAAAGTACGAACGATTCTTACATGGTGTTTCCGCAAACCGATCCACATACCAATTAATTGTCACCATGCAAAGCCTCAAATCTTTCTTGAAATGTGCCTCCTTATCTACTTCGAGTGCATGGCTGAGAAGCCATCCAATGAAATGGATTAATTTTAGGTGATCTGCTGAGTTGGAGACTGGTATTGATATTCGCCCAGATGGTAAAATATAGTTACAGGGTTGACCGGTTGAGAGCATCAGCATGTAACATGGAAAACAGTGGAAAAAATAATACTATTATTATTTGCATATAGCTTTCTGCCCGCCGTTATTTTATATACGAACAGTGTATTGTTTTTGGCGGGAAACGGAGTTTGGCGCTCTAAACCTTCATACTTCTGAGAGAATCTTTATTGAACATTATCCGTAAAATAAACTAATAGCAACTTTCTCCACGCTCTGTATACTTAACACGAATGGTTATAGTTTCATTAGTTCTCTTCATCAAATCTTCTTATTGAGGTTAGCAAACCTGCTTAGTAGCCTTTATCGAGAATCATTTCGTTTTGATGTGCGGTCTTTTAGTGTTCTTTCGTTTTATACCGTAGGCCAAATGCGTTAGACCGTTGACGTTCAATATCCAATTAGAATTCATGGCAGACAAAAGAGACCGCCCATCGGAACGTGTCCAATCATATACGTGCGTTGCGCCTGCGTCAGACCGTATTTAAATATTCACGAAGTGTGGGCTGTTCAATATTGAACAGGTTGTGGGTCAAGCCTGAAATCAGCCAAGCGTGTTTGGTAATTTAGCTACAGCTTGAAAAAAATCGGGTCTCGTGCAATTTCAAGTCGCAGCCAAGACTAACGGTGTAAAGTAATATGGCTGCGGCTTCGATACGCCTTTTTCACGGCGCATCCATGTTTGTCGCCTTCCTTGTATACCCGTTGGAAAAGATAACACAAATTCCCCAAAAGAAAACGGGTACCAGACTATTTCGAATCCAAGCCTCGGTTTGATTACACTGCTTTGAATATAGATCAGTGGGATGGATGCACCGTGAAAAAGGTCTATAGGGCGTGGAGCGTGCAAGTGAGGTAAACGTGAAGTCATTGTTCGTCTGAACAATGGCGCACATGGAGCGGGATATTCAAGTAGAATAGGGATACATCTGCCGTTTCCAAATGAAACATACCTTCTTGGTGACAACGGATATGCAAATCGCTACCAAATCGCTGACCAAATTCAGAGCAAACCAAATACAACAGGTTCTCAACAATGATGACCGCATCGCCATGCGTATCTTCAACGAGGAACACGCCAGATATAGAATTTACGTTGAGCATGTCATGGCATACTTCAAATCATATAGAGCTGTGAAGGATGTGTATCGACACCCACGTTGGATGATGCCTATTGTCACAGAATTGTGTGCCTTCTTGGCACAAATACACATCACTTTGTCTGAGGAAATGCATGAAATGAATATGAGAATCTGAAATGTTTTGAGCTTCTTGCTTGTAATTATTATGACTTTCTTAAGCATGATAATGTTTATTCTAAGTGACCCAACAACATTAAGAGTAATAAAAAATCTTTATAAAACAGTAACAGTTGGAAAAAAGCACTTATCATTAACGATCTAATAATTATGACATCTTTCAGGTTTACTTAGTCGTTGAGGAATGTTTCCTCATGTTATTAGCAACCTTCGACCTAAAATGCAAAATAGCGCCAAAAAACAACTCACAATACATTCGCTCCCCGGTTGTAAACTATTTGGACCAAGTTATCATAAATCTACACAAACTAAACTAAAGGTACTGTTTTGGAAGTATCGCAACTTCGGCTAGTTAGAAGGAAAGGCTCAATTTCAAAGGATATAAAAGTGGCCGCTTGGAGAATCTGTATTTGTTGCCGTACATGTACATGTACATGTGTGTTCTTTTTTTAAGCCGTAAAATTATTTTATTCTTTCACTCTTTTCAAATGCAGCGACCTCAACTGTCGATGCGTATTAATAGATGCGACGGCTTTCCCTGTCCGTCCTTTATTACTGAATCGTCGATGCTCATTGATATTAAGACGCGACGGTTCTCCTCGTGGTTCCTTTATCAGTGAGCCGTCGATGCTCATTGATATTAAGACGCGACGGTTCTCCTCGTGGTTCCTTTATCAGTGAGCCGTCGATGCTCATTGATATTTAGACGCGACGGTTCTCCTCGTGGTTCCTTTATCAGTGAGCCGTCGATGCTCATTGATATTAAGACGCGACGGTTCTCCTCGTGGTTCCTTTATCAGTGAGCCGTCGATGCTCATTGATATTAAGACGCGACGGTTCTCCTCGTGGTTCCTTTATCAGTGAGCCGTCGATGCTCATTGATATTTAGACGCGACGGTTCTCCTCGTGGTTCCTTTATCAGTGAGCCGTCGATGCTCATTGATATTAAGACGCGACGGTTCTCCTCGTGGTTCCTTTATCAGTGAGCCGTCGATGCTCATTGATATTAAGACGCGACGGTTCTCCTCGTGGTTCCTTTATCAGTGAGCCGTCGATGCTCATTGATATTAAGACGCGACGGTTCTCCTCGTGGTTCCTTTATCAGTGAGCCGTCGATGCTCATTGATATTAAGACGCGACGGTTCTCCTCGTGGTTCCTTTATCAGTGAGCCGTCGATGCTCATTGATATTAAGACGCGACGGTTCTCCTCGTGGTTCCTTTATCAGTGAGCCGTCGATGCTCATTGATATTAAGACGCGACGGTTCTCCTCGTGGTTCCTTTATCAGTGAGCCGTCGATGCTCATTGATATTAAGACGCGACGGTTCTCCTCGTGGTTCCTTTATCAGTGAGCCGTCGATGCTCATTGATATTTAGACGCGACGGTTCTCCTAGTGGTTCCTTTATCAGTGAGCCGTCGATGCTCATTGATATTTAGATGCGACGGTTCTCCTCGTGGTTCCTTTATCAGTGAACCGTCGATGCTCATTGATATTAAGACGCGACGGTTCTCCTCGTGGTTCCTTTATCAGTGAGCCGTCGATGCTCATTGATATTAAGACGCGACGGTTCTCCTCGTGGTTCCTTTATCAGTGAGCCGTCGATGCTCATTGATATTAAGACGCGACGGTTCTCCTCGTGGTTCCTTTATCAGTGAGCCGTCGATGCTCATTGATATTAAGATGCGACGGTTCTCCTCGTGGTTCCTTTATCAGTGAGCCGTCGATGCTCATTGATATTAAGACGCGACGGTTCTCCTCGTGGTTCCTTTATCAGTGAGCCGTCGATGCTCATTGATATTAAGACGCGACGGTTCTCCTCGTGGTTCCTTTATCAGTGAGCCGTCGATGCTCATTGATATTTAGATGCGACGGTTCTCCTCGTGGTTCCTTTATCAGTGAGCCGTCGATGCTCATTGATATTAAGACGCGACGGTTCTCCTCGTGGTTCCTTTATCAGTGAGCCGTCGATGCTCATTGATATTAAGATGCGACGGTTCTCCTCGTGGTTCCTTTATCAGTGAGCCGTCGATGCTCATTGATATTAAGATGCGACGGTTCTCCTCGTGGTTCCTTTATCAGTGAGCCGTCGATGCTCATTGATATTAAGATGCGACGGTTCTCCTCGTGGTTCCTTTATCAGTGAGCCGTCGATGCTCATTGATATTAAGATGCGACGGTTCTCCTCGTGGTTCCTTTATCAGTAATAGCCGTCGATGCTCATTGATATTAAGACGCGACGGTTCTCCTCGTGGTTCCTTTATCAGTGAGCCGTCGATGCTCATTGATATTTAGATGCGACGGTTCTCCTCGTGGTTCCTTTATCAGTGAGCCGTCGATGCTCATTGATATTTAGATGCGACGGTTCTCCTCGTGGTTCCTTTATCAGTGAGCCGCCGATGCTCATTGATATTTAGGTGCAACCGTATAATCCTTTTAAATGCAAATAATTTTCGATGCTCATTGATATTGGACGCCCGTTTTCCCCACCTGGCTGTCAATAGTGAAGTCAATATTTGTCTTTATTTTCAAATTGTCAATTTTACAGACTGAATAATAGTGCTTACCCTATATGAAGAGTTTTTTTTTCATATAACATACAAAAAAAAATGTAGAATTTAAAAATTTGTTTGCAAAGTTGCCCCTGTTTGTTTATTATTATATAAATAAATAAATACATATACGGCTATAATGACCGTAAGATATATATATATTAATGAGCTGTTGCAACTGGGGAAGGGGGCTGGATAAGAGGAATGACATTTTTAAATCGACAGAAAATTAGAACGCCGTGTATTATGGGGAAATGTAGCCCCGGAGGCAAAACCTGAATACGCTATTGTCATTGTTATGGTGCCCATTCCTTTGACCCAAGTGCAGACTGTACTGTGTGGCAGATCTACAATACTTGAATGAACTGCATTTGCTGGATGTTTTCCGACATTGAAAAATGAAACACGAAGTGAGTATAGGGCTTAGGCTCAATCGTGGACATGTTCTCAAGACTTAGCAGTTATTCGATAATGAAGTAACAATAGTGTAAATGCCAACAGGCCTGAAAGTTTTAGCTTGACTCCACGCCCGTAGGAAGCTGGTGAATGCTTGTCTGCGTGCCTATAATTATTAGCAATGCATGGCCAAAGGGATTTGAGTCTCACGTTCACTGAATATGTATACTGTACAGTGTATATGCCTAATCATTGCCTAATCCGTCAAGCACTAGCATTTGATTGGACTGGTACACGACTTACTGGTTCTATTGTTGTTGGTTGCATACGATTGGACAGCGCTCGTCGTACTTATCTGCACGGGTTCCAAACGGTTCAAAACGAAAGAACACTAATGCATCAAGTCATATTCTTCAGTGAGCAAGTGATCGAGGTTTTGAAACAAACTGAAAGGTCCGACATTTCGATGATTGTTCTCTGCTCGGCAAAAGGAGAATGTATAATTACAGGTGGGCTTAGGTATATAACTATCATCCTAATTCTTAAAGGGCAGTGGAAAAGCCTTGACTTATTTTGAGATTTAGGGTTTGTTAGATAGATGAACTAACTAAAAACACAAATAAACATAATTTACCGGCTGAAATTGACACTGCGAGACACTACATAGATTTTCTTGCAACCCCCAATCTTGCCAATACACGGGTTTACACTTCGGAGGCCATCTTGGATTTTGATCGCAACTTCAAAACGAGGCACTTCCACGCATGCGCACTTTTCGAAGTGTAAGCCCATGCATTGTCGAAGACAATACACGGGTTTACACTTCTGCGGTTTTTATCGCGACTTCGAAACGAGGCACTATCACGCATGCGCACTTTTCGAAGTGTAAACCCGTGTATTCGCGAAACGCACGAGATCAACTTCAGTGTTTACTTTCGAGATGTGACGTCAGCGAGAGAAGGCAGACACAATGTACTGTACATTGAACACACGTATAATACACACATGTATCCATTTCTGTGCGTGAGCAAGTCAGTTTTAAGTCGATGTTTGTGAGCTTGTTTTGCCGGCAACTGCCAGAATTTCGTTGTTAAATTCGGCACTTTGCAGGTGATTTGTTGTAGGCAAAATGTCGAGTTCTTCTAGTGACGAATCCGTATCAAGGGAGAGCAGTGAAGAAGAACTCTTTGATGTAGAAGAGAATGAGACGGAGCCATTTTGTTGTAGTTCGCGGTGCTGATCGAGCCCTACCGTACCGATACGAGTCCTTAGCCGCGCGCAGCGGGCGGGCCGGGCCACGCTAGCCGCACACGGACCTTACGTCCGGTGTCACGACCAACTAAAAAAATAAAAAACATTATGATTATGACATCCGATTCATTATTCATTTCGTGTTAAAATTACGCCATGTACACAGTACACGTTATCTGCATGACATGACTTTGTACACAGACATGAAATCGCCCCATACACTGTAGTTCTTGGCGTACGGTAAAACTTCGGTCATTCTGACCGTAGAGCTACTAGCCCCGATCAAAGTCGCATGCAAATCATGAGAAGTGGCTGTAGCCGCTACCACCATAGACTTGTGGGTAACATCAAGCCGCAGCCAAGTATTTTAGACGCGGTCTTACAACTGTAAACAACAGCAGTATCAAGAATTAGATGTAGGGAGAATTTGATCATGAAAAGCACTCCGCACACGCGGTACGCTGCATGTGAAATGGGATTTTTACGAAATTCTCAATACATGTGCCAGATAGAAACCCACGTGGTCTGTATTTCTGCAGGTCCATTGAGTTCACGTGCGTGAAGTTTTCACCAAAGATAATAGCGCTATAATTTTTGGTTTTCACTCTGTTTACACGTTCGGCATGGGTGTTTATAGGCCTACTACACGAACGAAGTTGTTGGAAACTTGTGCTTTTGGGGGAAACTTGTAGCAAGGTTGTTCTTATAGCAATATTAATAACCATGAGTCGATCGAGAAATCGCTTCATCCCATGTTATGAACATGGAGCAAAACGAAGGAAAGTGTAGACCTACACAGTGACGGTACAAAACTGGAATTGATGCGCTGATAGAAAAATTTGACCCATACACTTACGGTAAGTAGCCTATACCGTAAGTAACTTACATGTAGGATAACTCATTTTAACCAGGAACAATACACAGTGGCGGATCTAGGGG